>LR738713.1:644818985-644930974 GCA_902687465.1 Secale cereale | reverse complement strand
TTTCATCAAACAGGTTGCTGGCACTGTTCATAACTGAACTAAAATTCAGTTAACTGAATTTACTTCGGCCGACAGAGACAGGGATGCCGTGCATCCATCGTCTTCCCCTCCCGCACGGCGATGTTGCTTGTGTCCAGTGCCGTAGCACTCCCTGGCCCAGCGCCCAGCCACTCCACGCCGGCGAGGTGGCACCGGGCCGGTGCAGCCTCCCCAAGCGCGTCCACGGCGGGGCCGAGCGGACACGCCACGGCCATAGGCCGCCATTCACTGCCCAGCAGCGCCCCTACCTACTTCCTCGCACACGCGTCACTCCCTCGCTCACCTCCGCACAAAGGACACACCGGCCACGCCGCACGGGGCCCGTCTGACAGTCGCCGGAGCCGGCCGCTCCGCCGCGTCCGTGCGGACAGCACATCGCCAACGTGTCGCGCAGGCGCAAGCCCGACCACACGGAGGCTTCGGACGAACGCCACGGGCCTCTAGATTGCCCCGACACCCAGACGACCGGCCAGAACCAACCCCGGCGACCTCATTAACCCCGGCGAGCTCCACCCGTTTCGGCCATCTCCGACTCGCCTATATAAAGGGTTCCCGAGCCCCTCTAGCGCCAGCACTCGCATCCACCACCTCTCACACTTCCTCCTGACCACCCACCAGGCCCCGAGGGGGTCGTCTTCTTCCCCTCCGGCCACCGCTCCGCCGCCTCTGTCCTCGAACCGAACCGAGCACATACACCACCAGAGCAGCCCAAACTTCGTCGATCCTCTCCTTTTCCACCACCTTGCCGAATCCCTAAGTCAATTTACCTCCCCAAGCCCTCTCCGACGAGCCACCACCTCACCAGAATCATCGTCCGCCGGCGACGAGCTCACCGCCGTTCAGGTGACCGCCGGTGGCCACCTCCACCACCCCTGGATGCGGAAGTCCCCGCTGGTCATGTTGCGACCAGCGCCGGACCCTGAGACCCCGGCGATCGTCGCCGGCGATCGCCGCCGCCTCTCTGTACTCGCGCGCGAGCGCGTTTGAATTTAAACCTGACGGGTGGCCCCCACCCGTCAGCTCTCTCTCTCTCTGTTCTGTTTTAAGTGGAAGCGCACTCTGCGCTTTACGCCTTCTGCACAGGAAGACGTACTCGTACCCGAAACGTTTTCTTTTAAAATAACTCTGGGACTTCTGTTTTACAGAAAAACCCCTGGTTTTGAAAAGCTAATAACTTTTAAAATATAAACCCAAATGAGTTGATTCTTTTTGCTAAAATTTTCTTTTCTGCTCTAGTTTATTTTAAGATTTATTTAAAAATATTTTTAGAACTTTTTCTGTTCTGTGTTGGTTTTCTTATTCGAATTCAAATTTGAATTTTTCAGAGAAAGAAGAGGGAACTTTTGCTGGATTTTCAGAAGGGTTTTCTCCTGATTACTTTGGACAAGGCAAGCATGATTGAACTTGAGATATGATGTTGCTTCCTTGCATGGTTGCATAGTATGGTAGTGCATCATATGTTGCATGTTATCACATGTGCATGCATGGTCATGTCATGTTTGTTTTACCTTAGCTTGCATGTCACACTAGCTTGTCTGGCATACAAGTGGTTACGTGAGGGCAGATATGTTGCTGCTGGTTGGGACATGCTAGTGGGCATGGTCCTTTGTTGACACAGTGGTGTCATGTGATACTGATAAAAGAACACTGATGATATTTTAACAGTACCTCCTGAGTCTGCCTAGATCGAGTCTTGCTCTTACACCTAGCTGTATACCGTGCTGCCACGGGTCCTTCCGAAAGGAGGGTACGGCCTAGTAAGTTGTTAACCCCTGGACGGGTGCACGCCACCCAGATAACTGCGATGAAGGTTGTAGCCTGTCATCGGGTCAGGGGCATGGGTGTTACCGGTTGTAGCCGAGAGGGGGGCACCCCTTGTAATCCGCGCGTTTAATAGTGATCCCATGCTTTTCGGAGGTTGTAGCCTCCCTGACTTAAGGTGTCTGGAGTGATGCTGTGGGTGAGTCCAAGCATCCGGTGGGCGGGTATGCGTCAGGAGTGTTTTCAACCCAAAGTCCGTATTAGGTTTTAGTCAGTGCACGGTGCTGTCTAGATCCTATACTTGTGGGTAAAGGGTACACCCTCTGCAGAGTTATATCTATTCGAATAGCCGCGTCCACGGTCAAGGACTTAGTTGGGTGGGTCAAGTATCGGTCCCGGTGTCAGTCTCTGGAGGAAAATAATATACTTGAGTATGTTATGTTTGCATGGTGCTTTCGACATAGTCTGAATTATCATGAATTTATTTATGATGAATATTATATTTATGGACTAACCCGATAATTTTGTTGTTACCTTCAAGAGTGTCTCAGGGGCTGGCTAGACTACCCCGGACACTCGCTTTTATTTTAAAGACCTTTTGTGGCGTCCCTCGAGTGTCAGGCGGTTTATCACGCCACTACTCTTGTGGATACCCAACTGGCATTTCTTTTAAAGTCCTTTTGTGGCGTCCCTCGAGTGTCAGGCGGTTTATCACGCCACTACTCTTGTGGATACCCAACTGGCATTTCTCTTAAAGTCCTTTTTGAGGCGTCCCTCGAGTGTCAGGCGGTTTATCACGCCACTACTCTTGTGGACACCCGACTGGCATTTCTCTTTAAGTCCTACCGTGATGTCACTTGACATCCGACCGGCATTTCTTTTATCTTCTTATATTATTAATAATATCGTGTACTAACCATTTTCCACCATGCCAAGTCTTGTCAATTGTTGCATACATGTAGTTTATTTATCATGGCATGTGCTTTCAGTATACCTCATAGTCATAATGTTTGCGAGTACATTCAAAGTACTCACTGGCTTGTCCCTGGCTATTTACTTGGCCAGACTTGGAGGAGGACGAGCCCGTGGAGGAGAATTGCGCTAGCGAGGCCGACGCTTAGAAGGTTCCCAGTCAGCACGCCTGTGTTTTGAGTCTATCACTTGTATCATCCGTCAAGCTTCCGCCACACCAATAAAATAGTCAAGCCTCACACTGACGCTTGACTCTATGCTAGTCTTTCAGCGTTGAGTTCCACCACCCACTGTCATATTCCGCCACCCTAGTGTGTTGGGTTGTTGTAATAAATTATTGAGTCACCCTGACTCAACCCTGTGTAATATTATTGTACTGGTTATCTATATCAAGGTTGTCCACTGGTTGTGCTTGGGAGCCAGTGTGACCTAAGGCTATTCTGTGATTTATTTCTCAGAAATGAGCCCGACAGACCTTGGTATCAGAGCCAGGCTGACTGTAGGAGCCCTAGGCACGATCACTAGACACCGAGTCAATGCTGACATTTTTTTTTCCAGCATGCATCTCATGCATCGTAGCAAATTTTCTGTAGTCATCATACACTTATGACATGACTACTTGGATTTTTGTCTACTGTTGTAGATGGCTGGTGGCAGCTGCCCGTCGCAGGTTTTCGCCAACGAGCCTGCGGGATTTTCCCGTCTCCTCGCGAGCATCGCGAAAGACGCGCTGGGGTCCCTTGGGCGTCCGGAGTACGTCATCTACCCGGACAAGATCTCAGAAACCCTGACTATGTACCAGGCTTCGGTATATATTCGGGGTGGTGCGTCTGTGTCTTTCCGAAACTACCGCTTCATGGGGAGAGCCATGCCCACTGAGAGGCATGCTATCCAGATGGCCGCACGCGAGGCTATCGCACGTCTCAGGGATATCCTGCCCGTCATGCAGGACCGTCCCTATTACTACATGCCTTGCCACGTTCCATACACCAGCCACTATGCTTTTTCCTGCACCATAGGGGAAAAGGACACGGCTATTGAGCCACTTGTCCAGTATATCATGGCCTTGGAGTCAGCCTTCACCTCCATGGTGGATGACTACCTCACTGCGCGGATGGACTTGTCTCGTGCAAGAATCATTCGCAGGAGCGAGTACCGCTCTCCTTCGCCTCGTGCTCCACGCACCTCCACTACACCAATTATTCCTCTGGCTAATCCTGCGACTCAGCGCTCGACCCCGACTGGCGATGCTAGCCGTCCGGCTGCACCCATTCCTACCAGAGCTTCTCCACTGACCAGCACGGTGCCACCTCCAGCAGGCACGGCATCAACGACTACACGACTAGAGGCGATCCTCGAGGAGGAAGAGGAGGAGGGCGATATCACATCATGGGTGCCTTGCCTGAGTCTCACTCTCAGCAGGACCTAGGATGAGCTGTGTGAACGAACACAGTCTTCTTCGCCAAACGACCACTTGAGAACACGGATGTAATATATTTATTTCCTGTTCCGCCTAGCCTTTGTAAAATAGCTATGACCGCTGGCCGATGAGAGCACGGAGAGTGCGCTAGTAGAATAAAACGATCTTGTATGATACAGTTTCCGCATGTACCCTGTATAATTATATCCTGTATAATTAAAT
The DNA here is from genome assembly GCA_902687465.1 of Secale cereale. Taxonomy (NCBI): domain Eukaryota; kingdom Viridiplantae; phylum Streptophyta; class Magnoliopsida; order Poales; family Poaceae; genus Secale; species Secale cereale. Next base: position 644,926,560 of record LR738713.1, on the reverse strand, counting down.
CCTGCTTGTATAATTAAAATCACTTGTGTAATATAACTGTTTGCCTTGCTTTACCTTGTCCTGGGGGAGGAATTTTATTTGGAAACGTATTTCTGTCATTTGATTATTTTCCTGGTGTTATGCAAATACCCCAGAAAGAAAATGCATCGTCCCTGGACCCGTTCTATGCCAACTCCAGATGAGAACAACGCTGGACAGATGGAAAATAATTTTACTCAAGGGCAGACGAGTCAGCAAAGCAGTGATTCAGCATTTTCGCAAGTGTGTCGCTTATTTGAGCAGAGTCAGCAACAACATCAGGAGATGATGCAGCATTTGATTAACATGGGAAATCACCATGGACAACAGCAACCCAGGTCCAAACTATCTGAGTTGCAAAAGACCCGCCCAACGGTCTTTACGCATACTGACAAGCCGCTAGAGGCAGACGACTGGCTTCGAGACATGGAAAGAAAGTTGGACATTGCCCAGTGTACGGACCAGGAAAAGGTGCTGTACACACCACACTATTTTTCTGGAATGGCTGCGGCGTGGTGGGAAAATTTGTGTCACACCCACCCTGACGGAGCAAATATGACTTGGGCACAACTCAAGGAGCATTTCCGAGGAGCGCATATCCCAAATAGCATTATGAAATTAAAGAAGAGGGAATTTGAGGATCTCAAACAGCGGGGCTCCACAGTGTCCCAATATCTGGATCAGTTTACTCAGTTGGCCAGATACGCCAACGACGAATATATGACAGAAAACAAAAAGATGGAAAAATTTCTCGACGGACTTGTTTCATCCCTAAAGTGCCAGCTGATGGTTCATACTTTTCCAGACTTTAAGACACTTGTGGACAAGGCTATTATTCTGGAAAATGAACACCGCAATATGGATGAGGCTCGCAAGCGTCGCATGAACCAGTCAGGACAGGTACGCAACAACAGGTCCAGGAATGATGTTCAAAAGCCAGTAGTAACCCGACCAACAAATACAGCTCCACCCTAGAACCGCAGTGCATTCCACAATAGGACTAAGGATACAAATTTTCATTCTGGAGTTACCTGTTACTCCTGTGGAGGAGAGGGGCATTACGCTAAACAGTGCCCGAAACAAGGAAACAACCCTCCCAAAGCCAACAACAACACCAATGGCCGCGGTGCGACCAACGCTCCGCGACGCAATAATTTCAACCCCAATAACAACCACAAGCCAGGACATATCAACCACGTGAATTTTGAGGAAGCTCAGAACGCACCGGATATCGTGTTTGGTACGTTCCCCGCCAACTCAGTAAATGCTACAGTTTTATTTGATTCCGGAGCTTCCCACTCTTGCATTTCTAAAAGATTTGCCTCGAAGAATCAGTTTCCCTTTTTGCCTTTGCAAAATTCCATGGTTATTCAGTCCCCGGGATCGAAGCAAAATACTCAATGGTACTGCAAGGATGTGAACATCGAAATTGAAGGAATGGGATTCCTAGCCAATCTCATCATATTGGACGCAGTTGATTTGGACATTATTCTGGGAATGGATTGGTTAACCACAAACAAAGGTTTTATAGACTGCTATAACCGCACGGTAACTCTTACCAATTACCAAGGGAAGACCATAAAAGTGGGTACAAGGAAGATTGCCACATTCCAAGGGAAATTAAATCAAGTGGATACGGTGGAATTAAATACGGTTCCTGTAGTCTGTGAATATCCTGATGTATTTCCTGAAGAGTTACCAGGAATGCCACCGGACCGCGAAATTGAGTTCGTTATTGAACTAGCGCCCGGAACAACCCCCATATACAAGAAGCCGTACCGTATGGCCCCATCAGAGTTGGCAGAATTAAAGAAGCAAATTAAGGAGTTAATGGAAAAAGGTTTCGTACGACCCAGCTCGTCACCATGGGGGTCGCCAGTCCTATTCGCCAAAAAGAGGGATGGTACCCTGCGGCTATGTATTGATTACAGGGCACTTAATATGGTCACTATCAAAAATAAATATCCACCGCCTAGAATCAACGACTTGTTTGAGCAGCTAGCTGAAGCTAAAGTCTTCTCAAAGATAGACCTAAGGTCAGGTTATCATCAGCTAAAAATTCGGACGACGGACATACCTAAGACGGCGTTTACCACAAGATATGGATTATATGAGTTCACAGTAATGCCGTTCGGTTTGACCAATGCCCCTGCATATTTTGTGCATCTCATGAACAAGGTTTTCATGAAATATTTGGATAAATTTGTGGTGGTATTTATCGATGACATACTTATTTACTCTAAGACGCCCGAAGGACATGAGCAGCATCTACGGATGGTACTGGAAGAATTAAGAAAACACCAGCTATATGCCAAATTCAGCAAATGTGAATTTTGGTTGAGGGAAGTTGGTTTCCTTGGGCACATACTGACCCAAGATGGAATCGCTGTGGACCCGGGAAAAGTAAAAGATGTGTTGGGATGGAAGCAACCCACAAACGTAACGGAGGTCAGAAGTTTTCTTGGTCTAGCAGGCTATTATCGAAGATTTATTGAAGGATTTTCCACTATAGCCAGACCCATGACCCAGTTACTCAAGAAAGATAAGAAGTTTGAATGGACTGAAGCTTGTGAAAAGAGTTTTCAGGAGTTGAAAAGGAGGTTAACAACGTCACCAGTTCTAGTTGTACCCGATGTACACAAAAATTTTGATATATACTGTGACGCATCCGGGAAAGGCCTTGGGTGTGTGTTAATGCAAGAAGGAAAAGTAGTAGCTTACACATCAAGACAGCTACGGAGACATGAAGAAAATTACCCCGTTCACGATCTGGAACTTGCTGCAGTAATACACGCACTCAAAGAGTGGCGACACTATCTTCTAGGGAACCGATGTGAAATATACACGGACCACAAAAGTCTTAAGTATATTTTCACGCAGCCGGAATTAAATTTGAGACAACGACGTTGGCTTAAATTAATTAAGGATTATGACGTAGGAATTCACTATCACCCTGGTAAAGCCAATGTTGTGGCAGATGCCCTCAGCAGGAATCCATACGCCGGAAATGGCAGCGTACAGCTCTCGCAACAAGTGCTCAGCCAGGAATTTGCCAAGCTCAACATGGCCCTAGTCACGGAGGGGACCATCTCCCAGTTGGAGATAAAACCAACCTTAGAAGACCAGATCAGAAACGCCCAGAAGGGGCATCCGAGTATTGAAGGAATTAGGAAAAAGATGAAACTGGGCAGGGCGCCCGAATTTACTGAAGACGACCAAGGAATTATTTGGTTTGGACAGAGACTATGCGTACCAAACATTGAGAATTTAAAGCAGCAAATAATGGCAGAGGCACACACCACTCCATATTCTATTCACCCCGGAGGGACAAAAATGTATAAGGATATACAGGAGAGATTCTGGTGGCACGGAATGAAAAGGGATATAGCCATATATGTGGCATGTTGTGATACCTGCCAACGAGTAAAGGCGGAACACCAAAGACCAGCAGGGTTGTTGCAACCAATTAAGGTACCTGAATGGAAATGGGATAGGATTGGAATGGATTTTGTGTTTGGTTTGCCAAGGTCACGCCACGGAAATGATGCTATCTGGGTAATAATTGATTCACTAACCAAGGTAGCACATTTCATTCCGGTAAAAACCACCTACTCAACACAGAGGCTAGCCAGGCTGTATCTATCCAGGATTGTTTGTCTACACGGAGTACCCAAAATAATTGTCTCCGACAGAGGCACCCAATTTGTCTCTAGATTTTGGGAACATTTACAGCAAGCCTTAGGCACGCAACTGGTTTTCAGCACAGCATACCACCCGCAGACCGGAGGACAGACAGAGCGGGTAAATCAAATATTAGAGGACATGTTGAGAGCATGTGTGCTTACCTACGGAGTCAGTTGGGAGGATAGTTTGCCTTATGCAGAATTCTCCTACAACAACAGTTATCAAGCTAGCCTAAAAATGGCACCGTTCGAAGCATTATACGGACGACGGTGCCGAACCCCATTAAATTGGTCTGAGACCGGAGACAGCCGAATCTTTGGACCAGATATGCTAATAGAGGCAGAAACCAAAGTAAAACTTATTCAGGACCGACTAAAGGCAGCTCAAAGCCGACAGAAGAGTTATTATGATCAAAAACACCGCCAGATCCACTTTGAGCCAAATGACTACGTATATCTTCGAGTATCTCCAACAAGGGGGCTACAGAGATTTAAGGTCAAGGGAAAATTAGCACCAAGATTTATCGGACCATTCAAAATAACCGCCAGACGGGGCAGGGTTGCTTATCAACTGGAATTACCCGCAGAATTATCAGATGTTCACGATGTGTTCCATGTGTCTCAACTGAGGAAGTGTATTAGCAACCCGGAAAAACAAGTGCAGCACCAGGAATTAGACCTTCAACCCGATCTTACCTATCGGGAGCGTCCTATAAATTTTTTGGAGAAGTCTGAACGGAGAACCCGGCAAAACGTAATAAAATTTTGCAAAGTCCAATGGAGCAATCACACCGAGGAAGAGGCAACCTGGGAAAGAGAAGATCATTTAAGGACTGAGTATCCGTACCTGTTTGAGGAACAGCTGGAATCTCGGGGACGAGATTTTTCTTAAGGGGGTAGGTGCTGTCACACCCCAAAAATATTCCTTTGGAGTTTTGAGAACTTTTGCAAAACTTTAACTAAGTTTTAAAATTTTGGTTGGAGGGTTCTGTTTTGAAGGGTGGACTTATTTGATTATTTTGGAGGTCTTAAAAACTTTTCTTTCTTAAGAATCTTTGGCTTTGGTTAATTATTTTCAAAAGCAAAAAAAAAAAAAATCTTTTCCACCTCTTCTAGCACCATAAAAATTCCCAAATATTTTTTTTTTGCCACTCCAAGTTTTACCTCTCAAGTCATGCACACCTTCTGTGATATTTTTCAACTCCTCCCCACTCCACAAAAATATTCTTTCTATATATATTTTAAATTCCAAAAAGGGAATTTGAATTAATCATAGTTTCTTGACATTTACAAAGGAACTATATTTTCTATGACTCTTCTGCCTCCACCAAAATTATCCCTACATATATATGGTACCCTCAACCCATTTCTCCAAAAAAACATTTGGTCCCACAGTTCAAAATTTTCAAATCAAATTCAATTCAAATTTGGTCCAGAAATCATGTTTTTGCCCCAAACCATTTCTAAACTTCACCAAAATTCTTGGCCTCCTGGCAAACTCATTTTTTTGAGTAGCTACTCACCACCACACAAAACCCCATGATCAAACTAGTTGCCTAAACCCTCAAAGCATTTCATCAAACAGGTTGCTGGCACTGTTCATAACTGAACTAAAATTCAGTTAACTGAATTTACTTCGGCCGACAGAGACAGGGATGCCGTGCATCCATCGTCTTCCCCTCCCGCACGGCGATGTTGCTTGTGTCCAGTGCCGTAGCACTCCCTGGCCCAGCGCCCAGCCACTCCACGCCGGCGAGGTGGCACCGGGCCGGTGCAGCCTCCCCAAGCGCGTCCACGGCGGGGCCGAGCGGACACGCCACGGCCATAGGCCGCCATTCACTGCCCAGCAGCGCCCCTACCTACTTCCTCGCACACGCGTCACTCCCTCGCTCACCTCCGCACAAAGGACACACCGGCCACGCCGCACGGGGCCCGTCTGACAGTCGCCGGAGCCGGCCGCTCCGCCGCGTCCGTGCGGACAGCACATAGCCAACGTGTCGCGCAGGCGCAAGCCCGACCACGCGGAGGCTTCGGACGAACGCCACGGGCCTCTAGATTGCCCCGACACCCAGACGACCGGCCAGAACCAACCCCGGCGACCTCATTAACTCCGGCGAGCTCCACCCGCTTCGGCCATCTCCGACTCGCCTATATAAAGGGTTCCCGAGCCCCTCTAGCGCCAGCACTCGCATCCACCACCTCTCACACTTCCTCCTGACCACCCACCAGGCCCCGAGGGGGTCGTCTTCTTCCTCTCCGGCCACCGCTCCGCCGCCTCTGTCCTCGAACCGAACCGAGCACATACACCACCAGAGCAGCCCAAACTTCGTCGATCCTCTCCTTTTCCACCACCTTGCCGAATCCCTAAGTCAATTTACCTCCCCGAGCCCTCTCCGACGAGCCACCACCTCACCCGAATCACCGTCCGCCGGCGACGAGCTCACCGCCGTTCAGGTGACCGCCGGTGGCCACCTCCACCACCCCTGGATGCGGAAGTCCACGCTGATCATTTTGCGACCAGCGCCGGGCCCTGAGACCCCGGCGATCGTCGCCGGCGATCGCCGCCGCCTCTCTGTACTCGCGCGCGAGCGCGTTTGAATTTAAACCTGACGGGTGGCCCCCACCCGTCAGCTCTCTCTCTCTCTGTTCTGTTTTAAGTGGAAGCGCACTCTGCGCTTTACGCCTTCTGCACAGGAAGACGTACTCGTACCCGAAACGTTTTCTTTTAAAATAACTCTGGGACTTCTGTTTTACAGAAAAACCCCTGGTTTTGAAAAGCTAATAACTTTTAAAATATAAACCCAAATGAGTTGATTCTTTTTGCTAAAATTTTCTTTTCTGCTCTAGTTTATTTTAAGATTTATTTAAAAATATTTTGAGAACTTTTTCTGTTCTGTGTTGGTTTTCTTATTCGAATTCAAATTTGAATTTTTCAGAGAAAGAAGAGGGAACTTTTGCTGGATTTTCAGAAGGGTTTTCTCCTGATTACTTTGGACAAGGCAAGCATTATTGAACTTGAGATATGATGTTACTTCCTTGCATGGTTGCATAGTATGGTAGTGCATCATACGTTGCATGTTATCACATGTGCATGCATGGTCATGTCATGTTGGTTTTACCTTGGCTTGCATGTCACACTAGCGTGTCTGGCATACAAGTGGTTACGTGTGGGCAGAGATGTGCTGCTGGTTGGGACATGCTAGTGGGCATGGTCCTTTGTTGACACAGTGGTGTCATGTGTTATTGATAAGAGAACACTGGTGATATTTTAACGGTACCTCCTGAGTCTGCCTAGATCGAGTCTTGTTCTTACACCTAGCTGTACACCGTGCTGCCACGGGTCCTTCCGAAAGGAGGGTACGGCCTAGTAAGTTGTTAACCCCTGGACGGGTGCACGCCACCCAGATAACTGCGATGAAGGTTGTAGCCTGTCATCGGGTCAGGGGCATGGGTGTTACCGGTTGTAGCCGAGAGGGGGGCACCCCTTGTAATCCGCGCGTTTAATAGTGATCCCATGCTTTTCGGAGGTTGTAGCCTCCCTGACTTAAGGTTTCTGGAGTGATGCTGTGGGTGAGGCCAAGCATCCGGTGGGTGTGTATGCGTCAGGAGTGTTTTCAACCCAAAGTCCGTATTAGGTTTTAGTCAGTGCACGGTGCTGTCTAGATCCTATACTTGTGGGTAAAGGGTACACCCTCTGCAGAGTTATATCTATTCGAATAGCCGCGTCCACGGTCAAGGACTTAGTTGGGTGGGTCAAGTATCGGTCCCGGTGTCAGTCTCTGGAGGAAAATAATATACTTGAGTATGTTATGTTTGCATGATGCTTTCGACATAGTCAGAATTATCATGAATTTATTTATGATGAATATTATATTTATGGACTAACCCGATAATTTTGTTGTTACCTTCAAGAGTGTCTCAGGGGCTGGCTAGACTACCCCGGACACTCGCTTTTATTTTAAAGACCTTTTGTGGCGTCCCTCGAGTGTCAGGCGGTTTATCACGCCACTGCTCTTGTGGATACCCAACTGGCATTTCTCTTAAAGTCCTTTTTGAGGCGTCCCTCGAGTGTCAGGCGGTTTATCACGCCACTGCTCTTGTGGACACCCGACTGGCATTTCTCTTTAAGTCCTACCGTGATGTCACTTGACATCCGACCGGCATTTATTTTATCTTCTTATATTATTAATAATATCGTGTACTAACCATATTCCACCATGACAAGTCTTGTCAATTGTTGCATACATGTAGTTTATTTATCATGGCATATGCTTTCAGTATACCTTATTTTTCATAATGTTTGCGAGTACATTCAAAGTACTCACTGGCTTGTCCCTGGCTATTTACTTGGCCAGACTTGGAGGAGGACGAGCCCGTGGAGGAGAATTGCGCTAGCGAGGCCGACGCTTAGAAGGTTCCCAGTCAGCACGCCTGTGTCTTGAATCTATCACTTGTACCATCCGTCAAGCTTCCGCCACACCAATAAAATAGTCAAGCCTCACACTGACGCTTGACTCTATGCTAGTCTTTCAGCGTTGAGTTCCACCACCCACTGTCATATTTCGCCACCCTAGTGTGTTGAGTTGTTGTAATAAATTATTGAGTCACCCTGACTCAACCCTGTGTAATATTATTGTACTGGTTATCTATATCAAGGTTGTCCACTGGTTGTGCTTGGGAGCCAGTGTGACTTAGGGCTATTCTGTGAGTTACTTCTCAGAAATGAGCCCGACATTCTTTGATCACCGTTTCTTCGCGAGAGTTGGCCTAACACCCTATTGTATCCATACATGGGTGGGGCGCCAAGGACCTGAACACCAAAGTGATATGCCGGCTCATCAAAATTTGAGCTGTAAGTGCGATAACTTTCATTTTTTCCAATCCTGCAAGCCATTTTTGAGGGCCAAGACGACCCTTTTTGGGCTCAGAATTTTCCACGCACGTGATCCTGTGTGTGCACGTATGTAAAATCCTCCGGATCGTAAACACTAGAAGTCCTATCACCTCAATTCCCCAATAGCTTTCCAACGCCTATGAAAACGACGAAATCGGTGCTTGTTCTCACTTGCTTTGAGAGTCTCGATCAATTCAGACTCTAGCTTGATTTTTGTATTTTCTTTGATCACCGTTTCTTCGCGAGAGTTGGCCTAACACCCTATTGTATCCATACATGGGTGGGGCGCCAAGGACCTGAACACCAAAGTGATATGCCGGCTCATCAAAATTTGAGCTGTAATTGCGATAACTTTCATTTTTTCCAATCCTGCAAGCCATTTTTGAGGGCCAAGACGACCCTTTTTGGGCTCAGAATTTTTCACGCACGTGATCCTGTGTGTGCACGTATGTAAAATCCTCCAGATCATAAAAACTAGAAGTCCTATCACCTCAATTCCCCAATAGCTTTCCAACGCCTATGAAAACGACGAAATCGGTGCTTGTTCTCACTTGCTTTGAGAGTCTCGATCAATTCGGACTCTAGGTTGATTTTTGTATTTTCTTTGATCACCTTTTCTTCGCGAGAGTTGGCCTAACACCCTATTGTATCCATACATGGGTGGGGCGCCAAGGACCTGAACACCAAAGTGATATGCCGGCTCATCAAAATTTGAGCTGTAATTGCGATAACTTTCAATTTTTCCAATCCTGCAGGCCATTTTTGAGGGCCAAGACGACCCTTTTTGGGCTCAGAATTTTCCACGCACGTGATCCTGTGTGTGCACGTATGTAAAATCCTCCAGATCATAAAAACTAGAAGTCCTATCACCTCAATTCCCCAATAGCTTTCCAACGCCTATGAAAACGACGAAATCGGTGCTTGTTCTCACTTGCTTTGAGAGTCTCGATCAATTCGGACTCTAGGTTCATTTTTGTATTTTCTTTGATCACCGTTTCTTCGTGAGAGTTGGCCTAACACCCTATTGTATCCATACATGAGTGGGGCGCCAAGGACCTGAACACCAAAGTGATATGCCGGCTCATCAAAATTTGAGCTGTAATTGCGATAACTTTCATTTTTTCCAATCCTGCAGGCCATTTTTGAGGGCCAAGACGACCCTTTTTGGTCTCAAAATTTTCCGCGCACGTGATCCTGTGTGTGCACGTATGTAAAATCCTCCAGATCGTAAAAACTAGAAGTCCTATCACCTCAATTCCCCAATAGCTTTCCAACGCCTATGAAAATGACGAAATCGGAGCTTGTTCTCACTTGCTTTGAGAGTCTCGATCAATTCGGACTCTAGATTGATTTTTGTATTTTCTTTGATCACCGTTTCTTCGCGTGAGTTGGCCTAACACCCTATTGTATCCATACATGGGTGGGGCACCAAGGACCTGAACACCAAAGTGATATGCCGGCTCATCAAAATTTGAGCTGTAATTGCGATAACTTTCATTTTTTCCAATCCTGCAAGCCATTTTTGAGGGCCAAGACGACCCTTTTTGGGCTCAGAATTTTCCACGCACGTGATCCTCTGTGTGCACGTATGTAAAATCCTCCAGATCGTAAAAACTATAAGTCCTATCACCCCAATTCCCCAATAGCTTTCCAACGCCTATGAAAACGACGAAATCGGTGCTTGTTCTCACTTGCTTTGAGAGTCTCGATCAATTCGGACTCTAGGTTGATTTTTGAATTTTCTTTGATCACCGTTTCTTCGCGAGAGTTGTCCTAACACCCTATTGTATCCATACATGGGTGGGGCGCCAAGGACCTGAACACCAAAGTGATATGCCGGCTCATCAAAATTTGAGTTGTAATTGCGATAACTTTCATTTTTTCCAATCCTGCAGGCCATTTTTCAGGGCCAAGATGACCCTTTTTGGTCTCAAAATTTTCCGCGCACGTGATCCTGTGTGTGCACGTATGTAAAATCCTCCAGATCGTAAAATCTAGAAGTCCTATCACCTCAATTCCCCAATAGCTTTCCAACGCCTATGAAAATGACGAAATCGGAGCTTGTTCTCACTTGCTTTGAGAGTCTCGATCAATTCGGACTCTAGGTTGATTTTTGTATTTTCTTTGATCACCGTTTCTTCGCGAGAGTTGGCCTAACACCCTATTGTATCCATACATGGGTGGGGCGCCAAGGACCTGAACACCAAAGTGATATGCCGGCTCATCAAAATTTGAGCTGTAATTGCGATAACTTTCATTTTTTCCAATCCTGCAGGCCATTTTTTAGGGCCAAGACGACCCTTTTTGGGCTCAGAATTTTCCACGCACGTCATCCTGTGTGTGCACGTATGTAAAATCCTCCAGATCGTAAAAACTAGAAGTCCTATCACCTCAATTCCCCAATAGCTTTCCAACGCCTATGAAAACGACGAAATCGGTGCTTGTTCTCACTTGCTTTGAGAGTCTCGATCAATTCGGACTCTAGGTTGATTTTTGTATTTTCTTTGATCACCGTTTCTTCGCGAGAGTTGGCCTAACACCCTATTGTATCCATACATGGGTGGGGCGCCAAGGACCTGAACACCAAAGTGATATGCCGGTTCATCAAAATTTGAGCTGTAATTGCGATAACTTTCATTTTTTCCAATCCTGCGGGCCATTTTTGAGGGCCAAGACGACCCTTTTTGGTCTCAAAATTTTCCGCGCACGTGATCCTGTGTGTGCACGTATGTAAAATCCTCCAGATCGTAAAAACTAGAAGTCCTATCACCTCAATTCCCCAATAGCTTTCCAACGCCTATGAAAATGACGAAATCGGAGCTTGTTCTCACTTGCTTTGAGAGTCTCGATCAATTCGCACTCTAGGTTGATTTTTGTATTTTCTTTGATCACCGTTTCTTCGCGAGAGTTGGCCTAACACCCTATTGTATCCATACATGGGTGGGGCGCCCAGGACCTGAACACCAAAGTGATATGCCGGATCATCAAAATTTGAGCTGTAATTGCGATAACTTTAATTTTTTCCAATCCTGCAGGCAATTTTTGAGGACCAAGACGACCCTTTTTGGGCTCAGAATTTTCCACGCACGTGATCCTGTGTGTGCACGTATGTAAAATCCTCCAGATCGTAAAAACTAGAAGTCCTATCACCTCAATTCCCCAATAGCTTTCCAACGCCTATGAAAACGACGAAATCGGTGCTTGTTCTCACTTGCTTTGAGAGTCTCGATCAATTCGGACTCTAGGTTGATTTTTGTATTTTCTTTGATCACCGTTTCTTCGCGAGAGTTGGCCTAACACCCTATTGTATCCATACATGGGTGGGGCGCCAAGGACCTGAACACCAAAGTGATATGCCGGCTCATCAAAATTTGAGCTGTAATTGCGATAACTTTCATTTTTTCCAATCCTGCAGCCCATTTTTGAGGGCTAAGACGACCCTTTTTGGTCTCAAAATTTTCCGCGCACGTGATCCTGTGTGCGCACGTATGTAAAATCCTCCAGATCGTAAAAACTAGAAGTCCTATCACCTCAATTCCCCAATAGCTTTCCAACGCCTATGAAAACGACGAAATCGGTGCTTGTTCTCACTTGCTTTGAGAGTCTCGATCAATTCGGACTCTAGGTTGATTTTTGTATTTTCTTTGATCACCGTTTCTTCGCGAGAGTTGGCCTAACACCCTATTGTATCCATACATGGGTGGGGCGCCAAGGACCTGAACACCAAAGTGATATGCCGGCTCATCAAAATTTGAGCTGTAATTGCGATAACTTTCATTTTTTCCAATCCTGCAGGCCATTTTTGAGGGCCAAGACGACCCTTTTTGGTCTCAAAATTATCCGCGCACGTGATCCTGTGTGCGCACGTATGTAAAATCCTCCAGATCGTAAAAACTAGAAGTCCTATCACCTCAATTCCCCAATAGCTTTCCAACGCTGTCGGTGTACTAAGGTAGGGGTACCCTAGTACCCCAACTTGTGCACGGGCAGCGGCAGCTCCCCGCGGCAGGGTTCACCACGCGCTTGTCGGAGACCTTCCTGACCCTTATCTAGCCATTCAAAAACAAAGTATACAAGACAGAAGACCAAGACCCCGGCAAGAGGAGCTTGCCGGGAAGGCCGTCCCAGGCTCGAGATTGCTTAACTAGCACGAGGCCCTGGCAAGAGGAGCTTGTCAGGACGAATAGAAGATTTCATCTTAGAAGACCCGGCAAGGGCTCGGGGAGCGGCAAGCTTCCGGGCCCGGCAAGGTCGAGATCCCCGGCAAGGTGCTTGCCGGGGGAGGTGCGCTGTGTGCCCGCGCTCCAGCTCATCGGCCCACGCGTCGCCCTGGGGCCACTCCAGGGACGCGTGGCGGATGGCTGTGCAGCCTGGGGGACACGGTGGCACTCCACAGCAGAGGATCCATCGCCGTGGCAGACGGAGACGCAACGGCGGGAGCTTTTGGGGTCGACGGCGACGGGCATTAAATGCCCTTGTCCCCCACTGTTAAAGTAGGTATAGACCACTGTTCTGTACTGTAGCTCCACTGTTCCCGCACTGTTACAACTACCACCTATTTTACATTTTTACCCCTTTCTCCTACGTTGACACCTGTCGGTGACCCCTTGCACTATAAAAGGAGGCCCATGCACAACGTGGAGGGGGTTCGGTTCGGTTCGGTTGGAAACCTAGATCATTCTCACGCTCGTGTAGCTGCTTCTTCAAGCTCCGAGCGCCCAAACTCAATACACAACCAAGCAGGAGTAGGGTTTTACGCATCCGTGCGGCCCGAACCTGGGTAAAAACTGCCCGCGCGTCTGCCTCGATCTGCTCTTCGTGCTCCCTCCGCCCTCGTACCGCACAGACAAGGGGCTCCGGTCCCATAGGTGTTCGTGGTGGACAGTTTCCCCCGACAACTGGCTTCGAGACATGGAAAGAAAATTGGACATTGCCCAGTGTACGGACCAGGAAAAGGTGTTGTACACACCACATTATTTTTCTGGAATGGCTGCGTCGTGGTGGGAAAACTTATGTCACACCCACCCTGACGGAGCAAATATGACATGGGCACAACTCAAGGAGCATTTCCGAGGAGCGCATATCCCAAATAGCATTATGAAATTAAAGAAGAGGGAATTTGAGGATCTCAAACAGCGGGGCTCCACAGTGTCCCAATATCTGGATCAGTTTACTCAGTTGGCCAGATACGCCAACGACGAATATATGACAGAAAACAAAAAGATGGAAAAATTTCTCGACGGACTTGTTTCATCCCTAAAGTGCCAGCTGATGGTTCATACTTTTCCAGACTTTAAGACACTTGTGGACAAGGCTATTATTCTGGAAAATGAACACCGCAATATGGATGAGGCTCGCAAGCGTCGCATGAACCAGTCAGGACAGGTACGCAACAACAGGCCCAGGAATGATGTTCAAAAGCCGGTAGTAACCCGACCAACAAATACAGCTCCACCCCAGAACCGCAGTGCATTCCACAATAGGACTAAGGATACAAATTTTCATCCTGGAGTTACCTGTTACTCCTGTGGAGGAGAGGGGCATTACGCTAAACAGTGCCCGAAACAAGGAAACAACCCTCCCAAAGCCAACAACAACACCAATGGCCGCGGTGCGACCAACGCTCCGCGACGCAATAATTTCAACCCCAATAACCACCACAAGCCAGGACATATCAACCACGTGAATTTTGAGGAAGCTCAGAACGCACCGGATATCGTGTTTGGTACGTCCCCCGCCAACTCAGTAAATGCTACAGTTTTATTTGATTCCGGAGCTTCCCACTCTTGCATTTCTAAAAGATTTGCCTCGAAGAATCAGTTTCCCTTTTTGCCTTTGCAAAATTCCATGGTTATTCAGTCCCCGGGATCGAAGCAAAATACTCAATGGTACTGCAAGGATGTGAACATCGAAATTGAAGGAATGGGATTCCTAGCCAATCTCATCATATTGGACGCAGTTGATTTGGACATTATTCTGGGAATGGATTGGTTAACCACAAACAAAGGTTTTATAGACTGCTATAACCGCACGGTAACTCTTACCAATTGCCAAGGGAAGACCATAAAAGTGGGTACAAGGAAGATTGCCACATTCCAAGGGAAATTAAATCAAGTGGATACGGTGGAATTAAATACGGTTCCTGTAGTCTGTGAATATCCTGATGTATTTCCTGAAGAGTTACCAGGAATGCCACCGGACCGCGAAATTGAGTTCGTTATTGAACTAGCGCCTGGAACAACCCCCATATACAAGAAGCCGTACCGTATGGCCCCATCAGAGTTGGCAGAATTAAAGAAGCAAATTAAGGAGTTAATGGAAAAAGGTTTCGTACGACCCAGCTCGTCACCATGGGGGTCGCCAGTCCTATTCGCCAAAAAGAGGGATGGTACCCTGCGGCTATGTATTGATTACAGGGCACTTAATATGGTCACTATCAAGAATAAATATCCACCGCCTAGAATCAACGACTTGTTTGAGCAGCTAGCTGAAGCTAAAGTCTTCTCAAAGATAGACCTAAGGTCAGGTTATCATCAGCTAAAAATTCGGACGACGGACATACCTAAGACGGCGTTTACCACAAGATATGGATTATATGAGTTCACAGTAATGCCGTTCGGTTTGACCAATGCCCCTGCATATTTTGTGCATCTCATGAACAAGGTTTTCATGAAATATTTGGATAAATTTGTGGTGGTATTTATCGATGACATACTTATTTACTCTAAGACGCCCGAAGAACATGAGCAGCATCTACGGATGGTACTGGAAGAATTAAGAAAACACCAGCTATATGCCAAATTCAGCAAATGTGAATTTTGGTTGAGGGAAGTTGGTTTCCTTGGGCACGTACTGACCCAAGATGGAATCGCTGTGGACCCGGGAAAAGTAAAAGATGTGTTGGGATGGAAGCAACCCACAAACGTAACGGAGGTCAGAAGTTTTCTTGGTCTAGCAGGCTATTATCGAAAATTTATTGAAGGATTTTCCACTATAGCCAGACCCATGACCCAGTTACTCAAGAAAGATAAGAAGTTTGAATGGACTGAAGCTTGTGAAAAGAGTTTTCAGGAGTTGAAAAGGAGGTTAACAACGTCACCAGTTCTAGTTGTACCCGATGTACACAAAAATTTTGATATATACTGTGACGCATCCGGGAAAGGCCTTGGGTGTGTGTTAATGCAAGAAGGAAAAGTAGTAGCTTACACATCAAGACAGCTACGGAGACATGAAGAAAATTACCCCGTTCACGATCTGGAACTTGCTGCAGTAATACACGCACTCAAAGAGTGGCGACACTATCTTCTAGGGAACCGATGTGAAATATACACGGACCACAAAAGTCTTAAGTATATTTTCACGCAGCCGGAATTAAATTTGAGACAACGACGTTGGCTTGAATTAATTAAGGATTATGACGTAGGAATTCACTATCACCCTGGTAAAGCCAATGTTGTGGCAGATGCCCTCAGCAGGAATCCATACGCCGGAAATGGCAGCGTACAGCTCTCGCAACACGTGCTCAACCAGGAATTTGCCAAGCTCAACATGGCCCTAGTCACGGAGGGGACCATCTCCCAGTTGGAGATAAAACCAACCTTAGAAGACCAGATCAGAAACGCCCAGAAGGGGCATCCGAGTATTGAAGGAATTAGGAAAAAGATGAAACTGGGCAGGGCGCCCGAATTTACTGAAGACGACCAAGGAATTATTTGGTTTGGACAGAGACTATGCGTACCAAACATTGAGAATTTAAAGCAGCAAATAATGGCAGAGGCACACACCGCTCCATATTCTATTCACCCCGGAGGGACAAAAATGTATAAGGATATACAGGAGAGGTTCTGGTGGCACGGAATGAAAAGGGATATAGCCATATATGTGGCATGTTGTGATACCTGCCAACGAGTGAAGGCGGAACACCAGAGACCAGCAGGGTTGTTGCAACCAATTAAGGTGCCTGAATGGAAATGGGATAGGATTGGAATGGATTTTGTGGTTGGTTTGCCAAGGTCACGCCACGGAAATGATGCTATCTGGGTAATAATTGATTCACTAACCAAGGTAGCACATTTCATTCCGGTAAAAACCACCTACTCAACACAGAGGCTAGCCAGGCTGTATCTATCCAGGATTGTTTGTCTACACGGAGTACCCAAAATAATTGTCTCCGACAGAGGCGCCCAATTTGTCTCTAGATTTTGGGAACATTTACAGCAAGCCTTAGGCACGCAACTGGCTTTCAGCACAGCATACCACCCGCAGACCGGAGGACAGACAGAGCGGGTAAATCAAATATTAGAGGATATGTTGAGAGCATGTGTGCTTACCTACGGAGTCAGTTGGGGGGATAGTTTGCCTTATGCAGAATTCTCCTACAACAACAGTTATCAAGCAAGCCTAAAAATGGCACCGTTCGAAGCATTATACGGACGACGGTGTCGGACCCCATTAAATTGGTCTGAGACCGGAGACAGCCGAATTTTTGGACCAGAAATGCTAATAGAGGCAGAAACCAAAATAAAACTTGTTCAGGACCGATTAAAGGCAGCTCAAAGCCGACAGAAGAGTTATTATGATCAAAAACACCGTCAGGTCCACTTTGAGCCAAATGACTACGTATATCTTAGAGTATCTCCAACAAGGGGGCTACAGAGATTTAAGGTCAAGGGAAAATTAGCACCAAGATTTATCGGACCATTCAAAATAACCGCCAGACGGGGCAGGGTTGCTTATCAACTGGAATTACCCGCAGAATTATCAGATGTTCACGATGTGTTCCATGTGTCTCAACTGAGGAAGTGTATTAGCAACCCGGAAAAACAAGTGCAGCACCAGGAATTAGACCTTCAACCCGATCTTACCTATCGGGAGCGTCCTATAAAATTTTTGGAGAAGTCTGAACGGAGAACCCGGCAAAACGTAATAAAATTTTGCAAAGTCCAATGGAGCAATCACACCGAGGAAGAGGCAACCTGGGAAAGAGAAGATCATTTAAGGACTGAGTATCCGTACCTGTTTGAGGAACAGCTGGAATCTCGGGGACGAGATTTTTCTTAAGGGGGTAGGTGCTGTCACACCCCAAAAATATTCCTTTGGAGTTTTGAGAATTTTTGCAAAACTTTAACTAAGTTTTAAAATTTTGGTTGGAGGGTTCTGTTTTGAAGGGTGGACTTATTTGATTATTTTGGAGGTCTTAAAAACTTTTCTTTCTTAAGAATCTTTGGCTTTGGTTAATTATTTTCAAAAGCAAAAAAAAAAAAATCTTTTCCACCTCTTCTAGCACCATAAAAATTCCCAAATATTTTTTTTTTCCACTCCAAGTTTTACCTCTCAAGTCATGCACACCTTCTGTGATATTTTTCAACTCCTCCCCACTCCACAAAAATATTCTTTCTATATATATTTTAAATTCCAAAAAAGGAATTTGAATTAATCATAGTTTCTTGACATTTACAAAGGAACTATATTTTCTATGACTCTTCTGCCTCCACCAAAATTATCCCTACATATATATGGTACCCTCAACCCATTTCTCCAAAAACATTTGGTCCCACAGTTCAAAATTTTCAAATCAGATTCAATTCAAATTTGGTCCAGAAATCATGTTTTTGCCCCAAACCATTTCTAAACTTCACCAAAATTCTTGGCCTTCTGGCAAACTCATTTTTGAGTAACCACACACCACCACACAAAACCCCATGATCAAACTAGTTGCCTAAACCCTCAAAGCATTTCATCAAACAGGTTGCTGGTACTGTTCATAACTGAACTAAAATTCAGTTAACTGAATTTACTTCGGCCGACAGAGACAGGGATGCCGTGCATCCATCGTCTTCCCCTCCCGCACGGCGATGTTGCTTGTGTCCAGTGCCGTAGCACTCCCTGGCCCAGCGCCCAGCCACTCCACGCCGGCGAGGTGGCACCGGGCCGGTGCAGCCTCCCCAAGCGCGTCCACGGCGGGGCCGAGCGGACACGCCACGGCCATAGGCCGCCATTCACTGCCCAGCAGCGCCCCTACCTACTTCCTCGCACACGCGTCACTCCCTCGCTCACCTCCGCACAAAGGACACACCGGCCACGCCGCACGGGGCCCGTCTGACAGTCGCCGGAGCCGGCCGCTCCGCCGCGTCCGTGCGGACAGCACATCGCCAACGTGTCGCGCAGGCGCAAGCCCGACCACGCGGAGGCTTCGGACGAACGCCACGGGCCTCTAGATTGCCCCGACACCCAGACGACCGGCCAGAACCAACCCCGGCGACCTCATTAACCCCGGCGAGCTCCACCCGTTTCGGCCATCTCCGACTCGCCTATATAAAGGGTTCCCGAGCCCCTCTAGCGCCAGCACTCGCATCCACCACCTCTCACACTTCCTCCTGACCACCCACCAGGCCCCGAGGGGGTCGTCTTCTTCCCCTCCGGCCACCGCTCCGCCGCCTCTGTCCTCGAACCGAACCGAGCACATACACCACCAGAGCAGCCCAAACTTCGTCGATCCTCTCCTTTTCCACCACCTTGCCGAATCCCTAAGTCAATTTACCTCCCCAAGCCCTCTCCGACGAGCCACCACCTCACCAGAATCATCGTCCGCCGGCGACGAGCTCACCGCCGTTCAGGTGACCGCCGGTGGCCACCTCCACCACCCCTGGATGCGGAAGTCCCCGCTGGTCATGTTGCGACCAGCGCCGGACCCTGAGACCCCGGCGATCGTCGCCGGCGATCGCCGCCGCCTCTCTGTACTCGCGCGCGAGCGCGTTTGAATTTAAACCTGACGGGTGGCCCCCACCCGTCAGCTCTCTCTCTCTCTGTTCTGTTTTAAGTGGAAGCGCACTCTGCGCTTTACGCCTTCTGCACAGGAAGACGTACTCGTACCCGAAACGTTTTCTTTTAAAATAACTCTGGGACTTCTGTTTTACAGAAAAACCCCTGGTTTTGAAAAGCTAATAACTTTTAAAATATAAACCCAAATGAGTTGATTCTTTTTGCTAAAATTTTCTTTTCTACTCTAGTTTATTTTAAGATTTATTTAAAAATATTTTGAGAACTTTTTCTGTTCTGTGTTGGTTTTCTTATTCGAATTCAAATTTGAATTTTTCAGAGAAAGAAGAGGGAACTTTTGCTGGATTTTCAGAAGGGTTTTCTCCTGATTACTTTGGACAAGGCAAGCATTATTGAACTTGAGATATGATGTTGCTTCCTTGCTTGGTTACATAGTATGATAGTGCATCACATACGTAGCATGTTATATCACATGTGCATGCATGGTCATGTCATGTTTGTTTTACCTTGGCTTGCATGTCACACTAGCTTGTCTGGCATACTAGTGGTTACGTGAGGGCAGAGATGTTGCTGCTGGTTGGGACATGCTAGTGGGCATGGTCCTTTGTTGACACAGTGGTGTCATGTGATACTGATAAAAGAACACTGTTGATATTTTAACAGTACCTCCTGAGTCTGCCTAGATCGAGTCTTGCTCTTACACCTAGCTGTATACCGTGCTGCCACGGGTCCTTCCGAAAGGAGGGTACGGCCTAGTAAGTTATTAACCCCTGGACGGGTGCACGCCACCCAGATAACTGCGATGAAGGTTGTAGCCTGTCATCGGGTCAGGGGCATGGGTGTTACCGGTTGTAGCCGAGAGGGGGGCACCCCTTGTAATCCGCGCGTTTAATAGTGATCCCATGCTTTTCGGAGGTTGTAGCCTCCCTGACTTAAGGTGTCTGGAGTGATGCTGTGGGTGAGTCCAAGCATCCGGTGGGCGGGTATGCGTCAGGAGTGTTTTCAACCCAAAGTCCGTATTAGGTTTTAGTCAGTGCACGGTGCTGTCTAGATCCTATACTTGTGGGTAAAGGGTACACCCTCTGCAGAGTTATATCTATTCGAATAGCCGCGTCCACGGTCAAGGACTTAGTTGGGTGGGTCAAGTATCGGTCCCGGTGTCAGTCTCTGGAGGAAAATAATACTTGAGTATGTTATGTTTGCATGATGCTTTCGACATAGTCAGAATTATCATGAATTTATTTATGATGAATATTATATTTATGGACTAACCCGATAATTTTGTTGTTACCTTCAAGAGTGTCTCAGGGGCTGGCTAGACTACCCCGGACACTCGCTTTTATTTTAAAGTCCTTTTTGAGGCGTCCCTCGAGTGTCAGGCGGTTTATCACGCCACTACTCTTGTGGATACCCAACTGGCATTTCTCTTAAAGTCCTTTTTGAGGCGTCCCTCGAGTGTCAGGCGGTTTATCACGCCACTACTCTTGTGGATACCCAACTGGCATTTCTCTTAAAGTCCTTTTTGAGGCGTCCCTCGAGTGTCAGGCGGTTTATCACGCCACTACTCTTGTGGATACCCAACTGGCATTTCTCTTAAAGTCCTTTTTGAGGCGTCCCTCGAGTGTCAGGCGGTTTATCACGCCACTACTCTTGTGGACACCCGACTGGCATTTCTCTTTAAGTCCTACCGTGATGTCACTTGACATCCGACCGGCATTTCTTTTATCTTCTTATATTATTAATAATATCGTGTACTAACCATATTCCACCATGCCAAGTCTTGTCAATTGTTGCATACATGTAGTTTATTTATCATGGCATGTGCTTTCAGTATACCTCATAGTCATAATGTTTGCGAGTACATTCAAAGTACTCACTGGCTTGTCCCTGGCTATTTACTTGGCCAGACTTGCAGGAGGACGAGCCCGTGGAGGAGAATTGCGCTAGCGAGGCCGACGCTTAGAAGGTTCCCAGTCAGCACGCCTGTGTTTTGAGTCTATCACTTGTATCATCCGTCAAGCTTCCGCCACACCAATAAAATAGTCAAGCCTCACACTGACGCTTGACTCTATGCTAGTCTTTCAGCGTTGAGTTCCACCACCCACTGTCATATTCCGCCACCCTAGTGTGTTGGGTTGTTGTAATAAATTATTGAGTCACCCTGACTCAACCCTGTGTAATATTATTGTACTGGTTATCTATATCAAGGTTGTCCACTGGTTGTGCTTGGGAGCCAGTGTGACCTAAGGCTATTCTGTGATTTATTTCTCAGAAATGAGCCCGACAAGAACTTTATCCGGACTACTCTATGAGAGGTCTTGATGAAATTCTATACAAGACTATTGAATTTGATAAGTTGCACCCCAATGATCCCAACTTTGATAAATGCTTCTTTGAGCTTCGTGATCTTATGAAAAAGAAGGGTGATCCCGGTCTTATCAATGTTATAATTAGAAATGCTCTTGCATTGCATTCCGAAGATTATTGTCACATTGACCAAACTAATGCAAGTACTTATCAAATTGACCTAGGTGTTGATGATGAACAATCTATGGGTCAATATGATGATGAGCATGAGCATGATGATGATTACTCCGACTCGGACACCGAGCTAGACAAGATCATGAAGAGTCTCAATCTTATGGCAAATCTGAGAGACTACATGTCCGGCGGAAAAGAGTGGATTCTTGATAGTGGATGCACCGATCACATGACCGGAGACAAAGACATGTTTCGAGAGCTTGCAAAGAACGATGGTCCACGCAAGTATGTGACTTTTGGAGACAACTCCAAGGGTAAGGTACTTGGCCTTGGTAAGGTGGCCATATCTCATGATAGCTCTATTCAAAATGTCATGCTTGTAGAATCTCTTGGATACAATTTACTTTCCGTGTCTAGATTAGCTGACTTTGGATTCAATGTGCTATTCACCAAAGTAGATTGCCAAGTCTTTCGTCGTGACAATCAAAACATGGCATTTACTGGTATCCGCAGAGGTGATCTATACATTGTTGATTTCACTAAGAAAGCCCAACCTAGAGCTTGTTTCATTGCTAAATCCTCTAAAGGTTGGTTATGGCATAGAAGGCTAGGGCATGTTGGTATGCGTAATCTAGACAAGCTAATCAAAGGTGATCATATTCTTGGTGTTAAAGATGTTCTCTTTGACAAAGATAGACTTTGTAGTGCTTGTCAAGCAGGAAAACAAGTAGGTGGAAGTCATCCCGTAAAGAACATCATGACCACAAGGAGACCGCTTGAGCTTCTTCATATGGATCTCTTCGGTCCCAATGCTTACAAAAGCCTTGGTGGTAACTCCTTTGGTCTAGTTATAGTTGATGATTATTCCAGATTTACGTGGGTATTTTTCCTTGATGATAAATCGCAGGTTCAAAGGATCTTCAAAACCTTTGCCAGAAAGGCCCAAAATCAATTTGAAGTGAAGATCAAGAAAGTTCAGAGTGACAATGGAACGGAGTTCAAGAACGCCAATGTAGACTCTTTTCTCGATGAGGAAGGAATTCTACATGAGTTCTCGGCTACGTACACTCCTCAACAAAATGGAGTTGTTGAGAGGAAGAACCGAACGCTCATAGAGATGGCAAGAACGATGCTTGATGAATACAAGACACCGAAGCATTTTTGGGGAGAAGCGGTCGAGACAGCTTTTCATGCTATCAACAGGCTTTATCTTCATAAGCTCCTCGGCAAGACATCATATGAGCTCCTCACCGGTAACAAACCCCAAGTGGGATACTTTCGTGTCTTTGGTTCAAAATGCTATATCCTTGATAAGCATCGTCGGTCTAAATTTGCTCCTAAATCTCATGAAGGCTTTCTCCTTGGTTATGAATCAAACTCCCACACCTACCGTGTCTACAACAATTTCACCCGAAAGGTTGAAGAGACGGTAGACGTGAAGTTTGATGAATCTAATGGCTCGCAAGTAGAGCAAATGCCTATTGATGTAGGAGACAAGGACCCATCGGAAGCTATCCAAGATTTATCTATTGGAAAGATCCGTCCCATGGAAGTGAAGGAGAGTACCTCATCTACATATGTGGAGCCACCTACCTCACGGCGAGATGAACCTCAAGGCAATATGGAGGCCTCCACAAGTGGAACTTACCAAGATGAGGAAATGCAACAAGAAGATCCACCACAACCTCCTTCTCCACCGCCTCAAGACAACACCAACAACAATGAAGAAGAAGAAGAGGAAGATGAAGATGATGAGGAAGCTCAACCACAACATCAACAAAAGCTATCCCGAGTCCGAGCAAGAGTCAAGAAAAATCACCCCGTGGAACAAATGATGAACGACATCAACTCCGGGAGAATTACTCGCTCTAAAACTCGCTTAGCTAACTTTTGTGAGCATTACTCATTTATCTCTAGTATTGAACCTATGAAGGTAGAAGAAGCACTTGAAGACCCGGATTGGGTGAACGCTATGCACGAAGAACTACACAACTTCGAGAGGAACAAGGTGTGGACTTTGGTAGAGAAGCCCAACGATGATCAAAACATCATTGGAACCAAATGGGTGTTTCGGAACAAGCAAGATGAAGATGGACAAGTCATCCGCAACAAGGCTCGTCTCGTAGCTCAAGGTTACACACAAGTCGAAGGTATGGACTATGGTGAGACATATGCCCCCGTTGCTAGACTTGAGTCCATTCGCATTCTTCTTGCTTATGCCAATCACCATGATATTACTCTCTATCAAATGGATATCAAAAGTGCTTTCCTAAATGGTGAAATTGAGGAGGAAGTATTTGTGAAACAACCTCCCGGATTTGTGAATCCCAAAAAACCTAATCATGTTTACAAGTTGCATAAAGCTCTTTATGGTCTTAAACAAGCTCCTAGAGCTTGGTACAAATGCTTAACTAGCTTTCTTCTTGAAAAAGGCTTTGAAATTGGAAAGATAGACTCAACGCTGTTCACGAAAAGGGTTAATGGTGAACTATTTGTGTGCCAAATATATGTTGATGATATTATCTTTGGTTCAACTAACCCCCATTTTAGCAAGAAGTTTGGACAGCTCATGTCGGAGAAGTATGAGATGTCCATGATGTGTGAACTCAAATTCTTCCTTGGGTTGCAAATCAAGCAATCTAAGGAGGGTACCTTTGTCTCACAAACAAAGTACACCAAGGATCTCTTCAAGAAGTTCAACATGCAAGAAAGCAAAGGTATGAGTACCCCCATGCCTACAAGTGGACATAATGACTTGACAAAAGATGGAGAACCCGTTGATCAAAGGGTTTACCGTTCTATGATTGGTTCTCTACTATATCTTTGTGCTTCTCATCCTGACATAATGTTGAGTGTATGCATGTGTGCACGATATCAAGCAGCCCCTAAAGAATGTCATCTTAAAGCTGTTAAAAGGATAGTGAGATACTTGATACACACACCAAACTTTGGCATTTGGTATCCTAAGAGAGCCTCTTTCGACCTTGTTGACAAGGTTGATAGAAAGTCAACTTCGGGTACGTGTCAATTCCTTGGTCGATCCCTTGTATCTTGGTCCTCCAAGAAACAAAATTCGGTATCATTATCCACTGCCGAAGCGGAATATATTGCTGCTGGTTCGTGTTGTGCTCAATTGCTATGGATGACACAAACGCTTAAAGATTATGGGATACATGTGAGACATGTTCCCTTGCTTTGTGACAATGAGAGTGCAATTAAAATTGGACACAATCCAGTGCAACACTCTCGAACAAAGCATATTGAAGTTCGTCACCATTTTATTCGTGATCATATTGCCAAGGGTGACATTAATCTTAAGCATGTTCGTACTGACAAACAACTTGCTGATATCTTTACAAAACCTCTTGATGAGAAGGTGTTTTGTCGCTTAAGGAGTGAGTTGAACATCATTGATGCTTCAAACTTGGAGTGATAACTCCATTGATGCATGCAAGGCATGAGCCCACTTGACTAATCCTTGATATTTCTCTTATGATGATGATCATATGTCTTGGACACATTTGCCTCCTTGTATTGCATCTAACTCTTTGCAGGTACTTGGATGATCTACATTCCACAAGATTACCACACACTCAATTCATGAGTAATCTTGTCATTGACCAAGTATCTAGCCCTTTGGGATGTTGAGTTCAAGGAACAAAATTCCACATATCCTTTTTGACACCTTATACATCTAGTGTTTCACTCTTGTCATCTTGGATATCCTCGAGTATTTCCTTGCTTGCCTAACCCATGTAGGAAGATGATCTACACAAGTAGAAATGGCGCTCCAACTTCACATTCAATGAGCACCTATATCAAGTCTACCTACATGAGCAAAGCATCAACAAGCCCAAGGTATGTTCTTCACATCTTTAAGGAGCTTTGCTCAAAGTCATGAGTACAAGCAGCTTCATAAGATGTGGACACATCAAATGCTTAATCGAAAAATGGCAACCCCATTTTAAGCTTAAATGATGAGTATGACCTATGATCAAATGTCCTCATTTGACTCCTAAGTCAACATACTCAAACATAGGTGACCTTGTCACCGACCTTTATCTAGATGAAGTACATATGTTTTGGAGTCTTTCTGTTTTCTCTTATGTTCTCTCATTGAGTCTTCTTTAAAAAAAAAAAAACTTCATCTAGGAATCTTTTCATTTCTATTCTTATGTCTTTGTGAATATCCTGTTGGCTCTGATCAATTCCCCGAAAATCTTTTACAAATTCATTGCAAATCTTTTGAAACATTCCTCGCAAAGTGAGCTGAATTATCTCTGTATTTCCTTGGAATTAAACTCGGCGTCACCGATTTATTTATTTCGGTCTAACCGAAAAGGGTCTACCCTAACTCAATTCGGTGTCACTGAGTTATTTCTTCCAGGATATCATCACCTGCAGCTCCACTCATTGTTTCTTTATGCATGTTCTTATTTGCCCTGTTGTGATTCTTAAGGATCCCACTTCTTTCCTTCCATCTTTCCTGTCCTTCCTAGTTTGCTGTCCTTTTCGGCACTTGATGTCAAAGGGGGAGAAGACTTAGGGGGAGTAGGGGAGAAGAGAACACTTAGGGGAGAAGAAAAGCAATCTTATCTTAAGGGGGAGAGAATCACATCAAAGCTTTGCCGTATTTTACATTTGGACATCATTCTCAATTGGCATCATTCTTTTGATTTTGCTTTTCCCATCACACCCCTTGTTCTGAGAGAACCCAAAGGGAGAAGAATCTTCACAATTGATATCTTATGGAAAGCAAAATCTCTCAGTGTTCATTGAAAATCTTTTAGTTTCGGAGACATGTTTGCTGATTCAAGCTTGTGCTCAATATGAGACACTCTTTATACATGTCCTCCCTGGCTTGGTACTCTTGATGTTCTTGCAGTTGGTTGAAGGAATACTCTTGTGTTATCTAACCTTGTTTTCCCAAGTTTATCTCTTCAGGTAAAATGCCAAGGAACCTCAAGGTAAGTATATGCACTTTGCAGAATGTGCATGATGGTGACTTGCTTGTGAATACTTGTTTGCAAGAAATCACCATGCACATATGCATTATCACTCACTTCTTTTCATCTGCTCTGATGCATATAGCCAAGCTGCATGTAGCACATCTTGCTTATCTCTCTTGTGTGCTTGCGGTAGTCCAAAACCAAAATTTATGAAAATCTTGCACACTTGTAGGGGGAGCCTGTGTACTACATGCTTGTCAAAGCTTTCATGATAATTCTGTCTTTCCTTCAATAAGCTTTGATGTTTTGTTTAGTGTGATTTTAGTGTGTTGCCATCAATTACCAAAAAGGGGGAGATTGAAAGCACATTTGCTCCCTGGGTGGTTTTGGTAATTAATGACAACATACTTTGTGGTTGGACTAATGCTTTTATCAAGTATGTTTCAGGAAATCCAATCACATTGGCTATGGAAATGACTGAAGAAGTGGACCCCTCAAATGCTAAGGCAAGCATTGGCAAAAGCTCAAGACTCCATTTTTGGTTTAGTGATCAAAGATCACATTGAGTCGATAGGAAAAGCCAATACTATTAAAAGGGGATGAGGTTGTGTTGATGATCTGGTTGCTCAAGTGCTTAGTGATTTAGCTCCTTCAACTATCAGCACCTTTCACTTCTATACACACTCATAAGTAATCTCGGACAAACCGATTCTTCCAACTCAGTCCCACCGAGATGAACCACTTCAGCCATATTCCAAACCCTAGAAAAATCGGTCATTCCGAGTTTGAGATCGGTCTCACCGAAACTGGACTGCCAACCTTCTGTAACCATTTGACATCATATCGGAATATCCGAGATTGCATTTTCGGTCTCACCGAAATTGGCCAGCTTCTGTCTTGGCTCAAATCGGTCTCACCGAGATTGCATTATCGGTCCCACCGAAACTGGCATGTTCCTATCTTTTCTCCAATCGGTCTAACCGAGTTTTCTTTCTCGGTCCCACCGAAAACTCCAACGTTCATATTATTTACACTTTCGGTCTCACCGAGATGGTATTTTCGGTCCCACCGAAAACCCCAACGTTCACTATATTTGAACTTTCGGTCTGACCGAGTTTTCACATCGGTCTCACCGAAATTGCTCAATTATGTGTGTAACGGTTGGATTTTGTGTGGAGGCTATATATACCCCTCCACCCCCTCTTCATTCGTGAGGAGAGCCATCAGAAAGAACTACCACTCCTACCTTACACTTTCTGAGAAGAGAACCACCTACCCTTGTGTTGAGATCAAGTCATTCCATTCCTACCATATGAAACTTGATTTCTAACCTTCCCAAGTTGCTTTCCACTCAATCCTTTCTTCCACCACAGCCAAATCAGTGAGGAGAGTTGAGTGTTGGGGAGATTATCATTTGAAGCACAAGAGCAAGGAGTTCATCATCATCAACAACATCTATTACCTTTTGGAGGGTGGTGCCTCCTAGATTGGTTAGGTGTCGCTTGGGAGCCTCCGTCTTCGAGATGTGGAGTTGAACCAAGAAGTTTGTAAGGGCAAGGAGATCGCCTACTTCGTGAAGATCTACCCCGAGTAAGGCTAGCCCTCCGTGGGCGTAGGCCATGATGGAATAGACAAGGTTGCTTCTTCGTGGACCCTTCGTGGGTGGAGCCCTCCGTGGACTCGCGCAGCCGTTACCCTCCGTGGGTTGAAGTCTCCATCAACGTGGATGTACGATAGCACTACCTATCGGAACCACGGGAAAAATCATTGCGTCTCCAAATTGCGTTTGATCTTCTCCACTTCTCTTTACTATATGTGCAATTTACTTTCTGCTGCCCATACTCTAGAATTGCATGTGTAGTGTGCTACTTGACTTGTGTGCTATGCAAAAACTGTCAAAATCTGTCCTTGATAAAAGACAGAATTTTTATCTTGTCGAGTAGTCTAATCACCCCCTTTCTAGACACTCTCACCTTCTTCGATCCCTCACTGAACTCTCTTGAGTTTTCATGTTTATATTGTTAAGAGAGTTTGCCTGTTGCACTGAGTTGTGTGTCTTAACTTAAAGTAGGTAATTGAGGTTGCTATTTAATTTTAGTAGTAACTTGCATTAGTTTTGAGGTATTGCCATGAGTAATGTCTGAACTTTTGGTGTCAAGAGCTTTAGCCTATTAGTGATAGATGTTGTATTTTGGGCAATCCGTGTTTATTTTCGAAAACCTACAAAATAGTTGAGAACTTTAGCTACTAAATGGATCACTAATCTTTGGAGGGATCGAATATTAGAGTACACTCACGTACCATGGGTCGAGGATGCGCAAGGGTAACCAAACCCCCATACACACCTCCTCGGGGTACTTGTCTCTTTGTGAACCTCCTAATTAGATTGAGAGTTACCGATAATAAGTGCATGAGTTCTTCGGACTAATGTGAGTATTCGAAAGTTGACACTTCCACCTAGCCATATTTTTCTAGCCTCTTCGGTACCGTGCATTGCCCTTTCTCACCTCGAGAGTTGGCGCATACTTCGCCGGTGCATCCAAATCCTTGGCACGATACGCTCTGTCATCATAAGCCTCATTATATCCTTCCTCAAAACAGCCACCATACCTACCTATTAAGGCATTTCCATAGCCTTTCCGAGATACATTGCCATGCAACAGCCATCTTCTCATGACTTGATCTTCATGTCATACATGCTTTTTGCTTGATCGATGAGCCGCATGCTAGTTGGGCCTTGCCCTAATCATTGCTACATGACGCGCTAGTATCATTGCATATCCTGCTACACCGGCAGAGGCATACATTTTCATACATCATGATAGTTTCATTTTTTATGTTGAGTACTTTTGTAAAGTGTGAAAGATCTTCTATACTTCTTGTAATATATAGAGTGTTGCCCCTAAAGTGAGGAAAAGATCCCAAAGAGGACAAAATCAAAAGATCCCAAAGATTACAAAAGAGAGTTAGATAGAAAGAGCCATTGAGGCCACACAAAAAAAGAAAAAGAAAAAGAAATAAAAAGATAGAAGGGGGCACACTACTATTTCTTTTGAGAGATCCACACTCGTACTCCATCTTATACCTTGTACTCCATAGAGATTATCATTCATGCATATAGCTATGTGGGGACCTTCACACTATAGAACTTGGCTTGTATATTCCAATGATGAGCCTCCTCAAAAGAGCTCTAGGTCTTCTTGAGCAAGCAAGTTGGATGCACCCCCACTAGTTCCATTGGAGAGCTTACCTTAGCTCATATGTGCATCCGTTGCATGGCCATCCCTACTCTTCACATCATATCTATCATTTGGCTTTCTCCCGCCGATGATTGTCCTCATTGATGTGAGCCTTTCACACCTTTTTGTCTTCCCCCTCTATCATTTTTCTCTCTTTGCCATCCTAAGTGTCGACTTTCTTGCTTACACTCATCCATTGCATGAGTGCTCAAAATATCGAAAGGGAGTGGATCATTTTGACTTGTACCTGGCTGACGGTCTGGGGATGAGTCAAGATAAGATTCCAAAGAAGACCAAGTGTGAAACTATAGTAGATTAAGTTCTCAACAATACAAAAACTATGTTTTACTCTCTCATATATCCATATCCCCTTTCTTGCACGCAAACACCATTTGGAGACATTCGAGTCACGGACAGCGAGAGCTCTTGCACCTTTATGTTCTTATGTTGCTTGTTACAATACTAATATAGACTCTTGCTTGTTATGACTTGAATTGAATTAAATGCCTTGATTGCTTTACTTAAAAGTTCTTATATGGTTGATAGCATGTCACCACAGAAATTATGCTTGTTATCATTTACCTACTCGAGGACGAGCAGGAATTAAGCTTGGGGATGTTGATACGTCCAAAACGTATCTATAATTTCTGCTTGCTCCATGCCTCTTTTGTGTGATATTGCTATGATATTTATGCACTTCCATACACTTTTGATCATATTTGGACTAACCTATTAACTCAGTGCACCACAGTGCCAGTTCCTGTTTTCTGCTGTTTTTCTATTTCAGGTTCCCCCATATTAAAAGTGTCCTAAAAATTTCGGGAAAAATACAGGAAAAATCAGCGTACCGGGAGCTTCAAGAAAAACCAAAGCAGGGCCAGAGGGGAGCCAGGGGCAGCCCAGGCGGCCCCACCCCTGGCCGCCCTAGGGGGGCGCCTGCGCCTCCCTCTCCGCTTCTGGTGACCCCCTTTGGCATATATACTCCACGCGTCCCGAAACCCTTGAGGACGGAACCCTTTTTTACGATCTAGCGTCTGTTCCGCCGCCGCCGCGCTTCCAAGATCGAGAGCACCAGGAGAACTCTTCCCGGCACCCTGCCGGAGGGGAGAACCACCACCGGGAGCTTCTCCACCACCATGGACGCTTCTCGGATGAGTCGTGAGTAGTCTCCCTTGGACCATGGGTCCATGACCAGTAGCTATGTGATGTTCTCCTCCCCTCTTTGTTCTTCATGGTTTAGACCTCGTGAGCTGCCCTACATGATCGAGGCACATATGTAATCTTTCTGCTTTTGCTATGCTGAGTTTGCTGGGATCCGATGGATTATGAGATTATGTTCAGATTGTGTGTGAGTAATATATTTGATTCACCTCTTTTATATTTATGTTCCTAAGTAATTCTAGCATGTTCTCCGTTACTGTTTATTGCTTTGGCCGAGTAGTAGGTAGTAACTCCAAGAGGGAGCGTTATGCTTGATTGTGGGTTCATGCCCCCTGATGACTAGCTTGAGTGACAGAAACATGAGTCTAGGGGATGTGCTGTTGCCACAAGGGGGAAAACAACGGTGCTTGTACTTGCGGGTGCAAGGATTGTTTACTTTACGCAAAGTTCTTTTAATGCAGTTGTCTGTTGCTTTGAGTTTACACTTTGGGTGGGATTCGCAACTTAATACCAGCGAGATGTTCTGGATAGATATATCAAGGTGGATGATTAGTAGTAGATGCAGATGGATTTCGGTCTACTTGCCTTGGCGTACCGCCCATGCTTTTGAGCCTCTACCTTTCTTTACAACATAGTTAGCATTGGTTTGCGCACATAATCCTGTCAATTGCCCAGCTGTAATTTGTTTACTTCGCTTTGCTGTTTTATCGTCTTTTGGGAGAGAGACATCACTAGTGAACATCATGGGACCCCGGTCCATATTACCATCACTGATCACACCCACTATTTACTTCCTGTTCTTATTTCCTAGTTGCAGTCATAACTATCATTATTATCTCTTGTGTTTGATCCTTTGTAAACGACAAGGCCGGAGGGATTGACAACCTCTCTGTACTCGTTGGGAGCAAAGTTATTTGCATCTGTGTGCAGGTCCTGTCAACCGCTAAGTATCTGGCGCCGTTAGCAGTTGACACCTACTTGTCGACCCTCGGAGTCTCACGGGATTTGATCCTTGGTATCTTGCCAAGGGAAACTTGCCGTTACGCTACATCTCAAACCTTCCACTTGGGGTAACCAACGAGGGGCGAGAAGCCATCACCATGGCAAATCGCGAAGAAAGAGGAGGGAGGTACGGGAAGATTTGTCGATCCAGAGGTTGGAGACGACTGATGGTGGCTACTCTGGAGTGTGGGCGGGGAGGGATGACGGCTGAGGGATGGATTTGGTCGTGTGGGCCGCGGGGTGGCTCGTCTAGACGTGTGGGCGATCATACTGCACACCCGACGTACAGGCTGCGACGGGGGGCGCCCAGACATGCTCGTGCGGGCTGGCCTTCATCGATGACACATGGGACGTGTGGCACATACCCCCTAGGTGCCACACGTGTGGTGAATATTGGCGTCCTTTCTTTTTTGTATGGAGGAATTTCCGATCTATTTATATTTTTTTACAGGCATGATCTACTCATAATCAATAATGACAGTACAAAGAACCCAAGATATCACAAAACTCACAAATAGGTTCGCGGACCACGTCAAGATATAATGCAGACACAAACACTATACCCGCCGCCATAGGTCCCCAACCAAGACGATGAACCTAATTAACCAAAAAAACAACGAAGTCCCATTGGAGAGGGGGAGGGAGAGGGGAGGTTCCTCCATCCAAAGGACATTGGGAGGATACCTGATCTCCATGGTGCCTTTTCTTTCGTCATGGCATCTATAGCCGGGCACCCAAACTCGCCTGACACGCCCACACGGACCACCCGGTCATAAAAAACCGACCCATATAGGTGTCTAAAACAGGGCTCAAATGCCCAGGTTGACCGGGACCTGCCATATCCAGCCCAAATCTGGGGTGGATATGGGGGCACCTAGGTGCGCCTAGGGCGCTCTGCCATGTCCTACCCGACCCATGCTAGCTTACCCAACCCCACATATCACTACTAGGGAAAACACTAGTAGTAGCACGGGTTTTGATGCTATCAGCAGCGCGGTTAGCCGTGCTACTACTACGGCGCTACAGCTAACTATTAGTAGTAGTGCGGTCCTTACCCGCACTACTACTATCGACTATATCAGCAATGCTTTTCGTGAATGCGCTACTATTAATTAGCTGTAGCACTTTTCTAATCCCGCTCTACTGATGTATCTTTCATCATTTTCCCCCCGCTTCCTACCCCGTTTCAGTTTCAATAAACTGCAATTTCAAAATAGTAGGTACTACTAGATATCAATTTCCTAAAGCATCGAGCAGTTTTAGGTGGTCTTACAACCACACATATATAGCAGTTCTACTAGGTATATATAGTCATACAGCCACACACATATGTAGATCTAGATGATATCGATGACGATCATCATCCTCAAGCCAGGGTGGTGGGTGTTCCTAATAGTAATTAGGATGGCCTGTCCAACACGAAGATTCTTGCCAACGAGGAATCTCTTTCACCCAACGGAGTTTAAATGTGTGCGACTGTCCGTGTCCATGCAGTAAGTACAGGTGGTGACGGAGCCCCTTGAAGTAAGCCGTATTCCAGCCGAGCCTTCTTCATCAGGCTCGATACCACAACTCACAGATAGGCTCTTTGGCAATTTGTGAATAAAAAAAACATATCAATTATTAAATAGTCTCGCACATACTCTTGCAAACATATTTCTAATAAGTATATATTTCTACACTATCAAAAGACACAGTACTACTCATTTGTACTAAGCATGAATTCTACTAATAAGTATATATGGATTATCTACACTATTAATAGTTCCTTGGATTCTACACTAATAAGCATGTGATCGGACTCTACACTAAAGCATATCATCGACTAGATTCCACATAGCATATCATTGGACTCTACACTAAGCATATCATCGGATAATTTGCATTTGTAAGTATAACAATAAAGCATACATATATCATCCAATGACTACAGTTAGTGTAACATACCATATCATGCCGATCGACCATGGTACTTGTCAGGCGGGTCACGAATGGCACCCCGACAAGGTCATCACGTGGCAGAATTATGTCCCATAGGTTGCACACCTCCTCCTCGCTCAGCCTCATTCTTTGAGCTACGATGGCTTCATGAAGTGGGTCATCATCATCTTCATCATCTTCCACCAGGTTGATATAAATGGCAGCCAGCTTGGGTCTTTCTGCTCTGAAGGAGAAGCTGATAAACTCACCACCAGTAAGACGCATGCAGGAGAGGAAACGGGCTCATCCATCTCATCCAATCTGCGACATATTGCGTCCTTTCTCCACCTCCATAGTGTAGGGACCCCCAGGAGCCTCAAATGTCACAATGTCCCCTATCATCTTGTTGAATTTCAACCTCACATTGCATGGGACGATCTGTGTAAAAAAAGCAAAATGACACAATGCAGTAATGCCAACACTAAAAATAAAATAGTTGTTACATTTCATATAATTTCTTACCGCCGCATGACGAAAACTCGGCTGGAAGTAGATGTCGAACAGCTTGCCAGTTGTAAGGCTGCTGGCGCACCTTGAGTTGCACAGTCGACATGGTGGTGGTGGTGATGTCATTTTCCTAAAGCAATATGAGCAAAGGATTAACAATATCTACCAGATCACGGTACAACTTACCAAAGCACTTCAACTAAATTGGCACCGACATTTTGCCAAAAAATAACTTGTTACAGAAAAATGAAAAGCATCTAGCTCTCCATGTACAGAAAAAAGGGTGCATGTATTTCCAAGCATCTAGCTATCAACTAGTGTACTAATTAAATCAACTAAATCAAAATGTTCTAAATCAACTAAATCAACTAGCCTACTAAATCAACTAAATCAAAATGTTCTATAAATCAACTAGCCTACTAAATCAACTAAATCAACTAGCCTACTAAATCAACTAAATCGAAATGTTGCATATGAACTAGCCTACTAAATCAAAATGTAGCAGGGAGGAGGGATTGTGGATGGTGGAGGGAGGAGGGAGAAGGAGGGGCGACTGGAGGAGGGAGGAGAGAGGAAGGAGGGGCGACTGGAGGAAGGAGGAGGCGGAGCGAGGAGGGGCCGGCTGATACGTCCAAAACGTATCTATAATTTCTGCTTGCTCCATGCTTCTTTTGTGTGATATTGCTATGATATTGATGCACTTCCATACACTTTTGATCATATTTAGACTAACCTATTAACTCAGTGCACCACAGTGCCAGTTCCTGTTTTCTGCTGTTTTTCTATTTCAGGTTTCCCCCATATTAAAAGTGCTCCAAAAATTCCAGGAAAAATATAGGAAAAATCAGCGTACAGGAAGCTTCGCGAAGAACCAAAGATGGGCCAGAGGGGAGCCAGGGGAGGCCCAGGCGGCCACCTGGCGTGGCCCCACCCCTGGCCGCGCCAGGGGGGCGCCTGGGGCCCCTGCTCCGCCTCTGGCTGCCCCCTTCGCATATATATCCCTCTCGTCCCGAAACCCTCGAGGACAGAACCCTTTTTCGTGATCTCGCCTCTGTTCCGCCGCCGCAGCGCTTCCAAGATCGGGAGCATCAAGAGAACTCTTCACGGCACCCTGCCGGAGGGGAGAACCACCACCGGGAGCTTCTCCACCACCATGGACGCTTCCCGGATGAGTCGTGAGTAGTCCACCTTGGACCATGGGTCCATGATCAGTAGCTATGTGATGTTCTCCTCCCCTCTTTGCTCTTCATGGTTTAGACCTCGTGAGCTGCCCTACATGATCGAGGCAAATATGTAATCTTTCTGCTGTTGCTTTGCTGAGTTTGCTGGGATCTGATGGATTATGAGACTATGTTCAGATTGTGTTTGAGTAATATATTTGATTCACCTCTTTTATATCTTTGTTCTTGAGTAATTCTTGCATGTTCTCCGTTGCTGTTTATTGCTTTGGCCAAGTAGTAGGTAGTAACTCCAAGAGGGAGCGTTATGCTTGATTGTGGGTTCATGCCCCCTGATGACTAGCTTGAGTGACAGAAACATGAGTCTAGGGGATGTGCTGTTGCCACAAGGGAGAAAACAACGGTGCTTGTACTTGCGGGTGCAAGGATTGTTAACTTTACGCAAAGTTCTTTTAATGCAGTTGTCTGTTGCTTTGAGTTTAAACTTTGGGTGGGATTCGCAACTTAATACCAGCGAGATGTTCTGGATAGATATCTCAAGGTGGATGATTAGTAGTAGATGCAGATGGATTTCGGTCTACATGCCTTGGCGTACCACCCATGCTTTTGAGCCTCTACCTTTCTTTGCAGCATAGTTAGCATTGGTTTGCGCACATAATCCTGTCAATTGCCCAGCTGTGATTTGTTTACCTCGCTTTGCTGTTTTATCGTCTTTTGGGAGAGAGACATCACTAGTGAACATCATGGGACCCCGGTCCATATTACCACCGCTGATCACACCTTCTATTTACTTCCTGTTTTTATTTCCTAGTTGTAGTCATAGCTATCATTATTATCTCTTGTGTTTGATCCTTTGTAAACAACAAGGCCGGAGGGATTGACAACCTCTCTGTACTCGTTGGGAGCAAAGTTATCTGTATCTGTGTGCAGGTCCCGTCAACCGCTAAGTTTCTGGCGCCGTTGACACCTACTTGTCGACCCTCGGAGTCTCACGGGATTCGATCCTTGGTATCTTTGCCAAGGGAAATTTCCCGCTACGCTACATCTCAACCTTCCACTTGGGGTAACCAACGAGGGGCGAGAAGCCATCAAGCAAGTTTCTGGCGCCGTTGCAGGGGACTCCACTCTTCAAGATAGGGGAGTTGCACGCTATCTTTTATCTTTGCTTTTTAGTCTTGTTAGTTTACCTTTCAGTTTTTGCTTTAGTGTCCCTTACCAAAAATCACAAAAATAGTTATCTTGCTTGCTGCTGCTATGGGTTCCACCGAGAACACCAAGTTGTGTGACTTCACTAGTCATAACAACAATAAATTTATGTGCACGCCTATTGCTACACCTGCCACTTCAACACCTTCTTATGAGATTAAACCTGCTTTACTGAACCTAGTTATGAAAGATCAATTCTCCGGTGCTGGAGATGATGCTGCTTTGCACTTAAATAATTTTGTTGAGCTCTGTGATATGCAAAAGTACAAAGAAGTAGATGGTGATATTGTTAAGCTTAAGCTTTTTCCTTTCTCCTTGAGAGGAGGAGCTAAAATCTGGTTTCAATCCTTGCCTAGGAATAGTATAGATTCTTGGGACAAGTGCAAGGATGCTGTAATGCCCCGGATGTAATACTTTCCCTTTTGGGTATATAATATATCTCCGGCGTCATCTATTTCCATTCCGGGTTCTTTGTCTTTCGGGTTTTCGTCGTTTTGTTGTGTCAGTGTGTGGCATTCATTCATATCATGTAGACATGTGCATCGCATTGCATTTGTGTTGTCGGTTGCATCCGGTTCCACGCGTTCCTTCCCGTTGTCCGTTTCGCGTTCCGGAGCTCCCTCACGTGTCCGCGACGTTCCGTAGGCCTACTTTGGTGTTTGGGCGTGTAACGTTACCGGTGTGCCGCGAGGTTGTTGTGTGTGTTGTTGTTTTGTTGTGTGCAACCCGCCTCTCAAATCTCGTCGCGTTTGGACTCCGTTTGCTATCCCAACAGTTATTCGTGTGGGTCCAAAGTGCATCCACTTGTGGCCCAGAAACACCCCTCCAGCAGCCCACTACCCTCTCCTAGGCCCATCTAAACTACCCCCGCGATCGGATCCGTCGGATCGCGATCGGAGGGCTCCTAACACCCCCAAATCCCTCAACCCTAAAAATCTGCTATTTATAGACCCCTAGTCTATTTTGGCATCCCTAACCTCTAGTCCCTTCTTCCCCCACTTCTTCCCCCTCATTTTTTGGATCTGGACAGCTAAACTGCCACTTGGATTTCCTCCTCGAGCCACTCCATCGAGCGCCGACCCGATTCCTTCGTCCAGCCGTGGGTCAACGCCCGTTCCCAGATCGATCGATCCCGCCTCGGGTCACCGTTCCTTCGATCCTTCTGGCGAAGGCCAGGACCACATCACCGCTGGGCCTCGCCTCAGCCAGATCGGCGCGCCCCTCCTCCAGGCTCCCTCGTCTCTCCATCGGGCCGGCCCACTCCCGCACTCCCTTCGCCTCAGTCGCCAGCTGGGCGCGCCAGCCGCCTCCTGCCGCTCCGACCAGGCCGCCGCCTCCCGCTGGGCCCTCAGCGCCGGACGCCTCCCGCCGAAGCCCGCAGGCCGCAGCCACCCGAGCCGCCGCGCCGCTCCAGGCCGGCCGCGTCCCTCCGCCGCTTCGGGCCAAGCCGCCCGAAGGCCCATCTCCCGAAGGCCAGCAGCAGCGGGCCGCCAGATCGCCACCTCCTTCCAGCCCGTCTTCGTCCGCTGGGCCGGATCCATCTCCACCCTGGGCCCAAGTCCTTTTGCTGCAGATCTGAGGTTGCTATGTTTTTTTTTACTAAGTCCCTGTGAAATTAGTTGCTGATGCTGTTTTAGAACTGCTCTATCTTTTTGTGTGTTGCTCCGATTCGCGCAAATAGCATGTCCAGACGTTCGTGGGATCGTGCACTATGTTTTATCTTTTTGTGTCATGCATGTTAGAGATCATCTAGGTGCTTGTTTTACTGTTGCAATAGTGCATCGTGATAAAAACTGCTGCTATGTGATGTTTTTATGTCATCTTTGCCATGTGATAACTTTTAGCCCGTTTGTCCGAATGATGCAAATGACATGTCCACGTGTTCGTCTTGCCATGCTCTACATGTTGCTTGTGTTAGGTTGCATGATAGATTTATTCTTGCCATGTTTATCATCGTTGCAAAGTGCCATGTGGCGGTGATGTTGTTTCACTTGTTATGAAATGCCATCTTGTTGAGCTCGTTGCTATCGTTGTGTTTATCTCCATGAAGCATGCTTGTGTGTTTCGGAATCACCATCATGTGTACTTTGATGAGGTCCTTACCACTTGCCATGTTTAGTTTCGAGGTGACTTAAACTTGCTCTTTTAGATGCCATGATGAAATTGCTGTTTTAGGACTTCATGAATTTTCACTAAGTCTGAAATCTGTAACGTTCCGATGCCATGTTTGCTTGATGTTCTAGGACAAAGCATGATAGTTTTGGAGTGGATCTTGATTGTTACTTGTAGTATATATTGTTGTATTTCCATTCATGTTCTCACATGTTTATTTAAGTGGCTGTAGCATGTTTATCTTTTGCTCCAAAGTTTCAATAAAATTCTGCTGCCAGAATTTTATTGTCAAGTTCAATATGTCCAAGCTCATTGCTATTGATCCGTGGCTCCTTTGGGGGTGCACCTTTGGACTTAATTGCTGTAGGATATGTCTAGTTTGTGATCTAGGTCTTTGCCATGTTGTTTGAGTTCTGTAGCTTAATTATTTTGTGCTCCGAAGTTGCTATGTTGCTGTAATTTTCAGCTTTCGCTCATTTCTTGTTTCGGGCATAACTTTTAGCCCGTAACTCCAATTTCAGCGAATCTTATATGAAACTTGATTGATTTTCTGTGTAGATTCATAATATCATATTGTTATCATGTTTTGAGGTGTTTTGCTTGAGTGCTATTTTTTCCGTGCTCCGTGTGCATCCTTAGTGCATCCATCATGCATCCATCATTTTCGAGTGCGCATTGCATCTTGTTGATTTGTGCTTGGTGTGATTGTTTTGTTTAGAGCCGGAAGCTGAGACCGAGTTCGAGTACGAGCACGAGGTTACCAACGAGGTTGAGCACGAGGACCCTTCTTACGATCCGAACGACTTCTTTTCAGCCAAGATGACAGAACCCCGATAACATTACTATCTTTGCCTATTGCTAGTAGTTCCGCTCTTTAGTTTTTGCCTCGATGCCCATGTTCTTTCTTGTCGGCCTCCTACTTGTAACCATTGCCTTGTTTAACCACCCTACCTACGCAAACCGTTGCTTGGCTAAGTACGCTTCGCTCAGCCCTTCTTATAGCGTTGCTAGTTGCAGGTGAAGATCGAAGATGCTTGCTTCATGTTGAAGTTTGGTTGGATTTTATCACACTATATAAATGCTTAAAATGAAATCATCTATATATTGGCAAGGGTGGAAGGCTAAGCCTTTTGCTTGGTGATTTGTTCCACTCATGCCGTTAGGAACCGTATAAACCGGTGTTATGTTCCTTGATTATGCGTTCCTAACACGGTTGGGGTGTATGGGACCCCCTCGATAAACCGCTAAGTGCTAAGTCTTTTCCAGCAAGTCCCAACATTGGTACTATTTGCCTAATAACAAACTAAACTTGCATAGGGAGTAATTAACCCTCTTTCTTAATCAACAACCCCGGGCCAGTGCTCCACATGAGTGTTGGTCCGAAACGGGGGTCCTGCAGGGCCGCCTTGGGGCAACCCGAGGTAT
Organism: Secale cereale; assembly: GCA_902687465.1. Classification (NCBI taxonomy): domain Eukaryota; kingdom Viridiplantae; phylum Streptophyta; class Magnoliopsida; order Poales; family Poaceae; genus Secale; species Secale cereale. The sequence goes on along the minus strand of LR738713.1, from coordinate 644,886,006 downwards.
CTGGCATACACCTGTAGCATCGCCCATCCGGTCGTGTCCTGAGACTTAGATACGCGCGGCTACTATCAGGGTGTCGACACGCCGGGAGGATTTGCTGGATTAGCCTTACCTTAGTTCGGTATATCTTGAGCACGGGATTCCGAGAATACTCGGGTCTTTCCACTTTGGAGTTGCGACTCCGCGGATCGTGGGCTTGTAATGGGTCAAGTTGGAACACCCCTGTAGGGTTATGAACTTTCGAAAGCCGTGCCCGCGGTTATGTGGCAGATGGGAGCTTGTTAATATCCGGTTGTAGATAACTTGACACAATGTTTCTAATACACTACCAGCGTGTGTTCCGTGACCGTCAATTTCCGAATAGGGATTCGGGAGTTGAACACGGAGGGGTTATGTTTGTGGAGCTTGTAGCTAGGATCACTTCGTGATCACTTCTCGTCCGAGGCTTTCTCTTCTCGCTCTCACTCTCGTAAGCTAGTTGCTAGTTGCTGCTGCAGACACTTATTCTTTTCTTCAGCCTTATCCTTTCCCAAGGCTTAAATAGTCTTGTTACCCGGGAATGGGATTGCTGAGTCCTCTGTGGCTCACAGTTACTTCACCACACCAGATGCAGGTCCAGTTGTGAGCTATCCAGGTGATGGCACCGAGCTTGACTGGGAGTACGACGAGGAGCGTAGCCGTTACTATGTTCGTTATCCGGATGATCAGTAGTGGAGACTTCTACTAGGATTCGATCCGCCTGTGGTTTATTTATCTAAGTTTGGTATCTTGACATTTGGTTTTGCCCTTAGAGGGTTGTGATATTCTTAATGTATGATGTTTGAGACATGTATTGTATTTGTGTGACGTGGCGAGTGTAAGCCAACTATTTATGTTTACAATCCCCTCTTTTACATGAGATGTGCAAAGATTACCAAACTTGAGATCATTCTAGGATGGACTTATGCCTTTAAGTCGTGCCTCGACACGTAGGAGGTATAACTCCATCATGGGCATTACAAGTTGGTATCAGAGCCTTCTCCGACCTAGGAGCCCCCACTGTTTGATCGAATCGTTGACGGTCGAGTCTAGGTACACACTGAAAACATTTTGAGTCCTATATTATATCGGAGAGTAGGATTTCTTTGCTTCTCATCCCCTTTCTCTCTGGTGAGGACTCCTGACGACTACTCTTGTCTCTCCTACTTTCAAATTGCACAATTTTTTTTTAGGAATCCCGCGAGTATTCTGGGATTGTTTCGATGTTCTTGTGACGAGGATATTGTTCTCGATGCCTCCTGACATTAGGGGTTGTGGCAGTGTCCCGGGGAGTTGAGCTTCGGGGTATTGTCGTCACAAGCATATCGCGGCAGTACTAAATACTTAAGACGGCCGACATCGAAAATCTCTCCTATACGGCCAGTGGCAAGATAACCCCGACATCACTCAGTACTGGGGAGGTAGTTCGGGAGTATTGCCATAGCTTGTTATAGTGGATGCTTTTCGAAGGTCCGAGGTAAACAGTTTCCGAGAAAGACTGGTTATGTGTTGAAGGATGGATACACCTGGATGTAGGTTTAGAGTTGATTGCGCGGTGCTTCCCGTGTATCCCCAACACCTGATTGCATAACTGGAATCTTTCGGAAATTTATAGGTGGGTTATCCAGTAGATCGTAGGCATTCTTCCAACGAATGCAGGTTAGCGAGTTCGGGGTTCTACATTGAGTGAAGGGGTTATATGACCGATGTTACTATCAGGAGTTGCATCTTAAAGGGTCCTTGGCTATGCTGATCCGGGGATTGCAAAACCTTTTCGTAACGCGTTCATATGCTTTCAGCACAAAGATGTTAGAACGAAGCTCCTATCTTGTGTTTGTTCCCATCCGTACCTTGTTGTTTTCTTATTTTACCTTTTGTCCCCTATGTGGCTTCTCGTGAAGACTGATGTTATCATTTAACTGAGAATTTCATTCGTTCCTCTTGTTCGAATGATTTCATTCGTTCTTATTGTTCGAATGATTATTGTGAAGACTTGTTGCAATTCATTCCATTGATTCAGCTTATACCTTCTGTCAATCAATTGCTGATTCGTGGTCATCTCTTTCAGGATGGCTCCGAAAAAAGTTCCCAACGCTAACCCAGAGGGTGAAGAGGTCCCAGATCGTCCTCCTTCCCCTCCTCCTCCGCCTGAGGCTTGGAGAGCGATTATGCAGACTACTGCTCAGAACAATTAGATGTTGATGCAGATGATGCAACAGATGCAAGCTAATCAAGCTAATCAGGGTGTTCCAGGGAACCAAGGCAACTTCTTCAACCAGCAGCACCATGCTACTCTCAACCAGTTCTTGGCCAACAATCCTAAAGCTTTCAGTTACTGTGTCGACCCTCTTGATGCTGAAGATTGGTTAACCGACATAAAGAAGCATTTTGAGTGCAGTAACGTGAAGGAAGATGATTATGTGAAGTTTGCAGCCTTCCAACTCAAAGATCAAGCAGCTGATTGGTGGCAGCAGTACAAAGACTCCAGGCCAGGTCAAGTGATCTCTTGGGAGAATTTCTGCAAGGACTTTCGCTCGCACCACATTCCTACAAGTGTCATCGAGGGTATGCGTGAGCAATTCCGCAACCTGAAGCAGGGCTCTATGACAGTCTATCAGTATAATGTCAAGTTCCAAAACCTCGCCCGCTATGCTAAGCAAGACATTCCTGATGCCAAGAGTAAAATCTACCAGTTCCGTGGAGGTCTCAAAGATGAACTTCAGCTTGCTCTCACTTTGTTCGAGCCGGATGAATTCGAAAAGTTCTATAACATGGCTTTGAAACAAGAGGCAGCTCAGCTTAAGATGGAGGCTTCTAAGAAGAGAATTCGAGATGCCGTTCACTCTTCCTCATCATCTCAGATGGTCTCGAAGCATCAGAAATTTTGGCTTCCTCCTCCTCCAGTGATTCGAGCTCCTTACAACAACTCCAACAACTCCAACAACAAGAACTCTAGTGGACGTGGTTTCTCCCACCCACCCAACCCGAGCAACCAGTCGAAGAAGCAGTTTTAGTCTCAAGGCTCCAAGTCAAGTGGTTCTCATTTCCGTCCTCTCTCAGAAGTGACTTGCAACAAATGCACTCAGAAAGGTCACTATGCCAACAGATGTCCGAACCCGAAGCATCTTCCACCTCCTCCACCTGTCGGTACCGCTATTATCAAGCATGATCCAAAGGCAGCAAGGGTCAATCTGATGAATGCAGCGCAAGCGGAGAATTCTTCGGATGTGATTTTGGGTAACCTCTCAGTTAACTCTTTTCCAGCTAAAGTGTTATTTGATTCAGGTGCTACATGTTCCTTCATGTCTCAACCATTTGCATCCAAGCACAATATTGTCACTTCAAATTTGCCTCAGAAGTTGCAAGTTGTTTCTCCGGGCAGGATTATGACTTCTAGTGTCTATGCTCCGGATGTATCTATTCGCATGGGAGATTATCGCTTTCTGGCTAAACCGGTGGTTCTTGGTAATTCTGACATCGACCTCATCCTCGGAATGGATTGGCTTTCTCAGCATGATGCTCACATTGATTGTGCTCAGAAGGAAGTCAAGATGACTCATCCGGATGAAGATGTGATTATCTTTGCCTCCAGGGATAACACTATCAGGCTTTTCTCTCTCAATGATAAGGGCGAAATTAATGCCATATCTCAAATTCCGGTGGTGACCGAATATCAAGACGTCTTTCCTGAAGAACTTCCAGGCATGCCTCCACACCGTCAGGTGGAATTTGTCATTGAACTCGAGCCGGGTACTGAGCCAGCATGCCGGCGTCCATATAAGCTCTCTCCGGATGAATTGAAGGAATTGAAGAAGCAGCTTGATAAGCAGGAGAGTATGGGTCTCATCAGGCCTAGTACGTCTCCTTGGGGCTGTGGTGTCTTATTTTTCAAGAAGAAAGATGGCACGGAGCGTCTCTGTGTTGATTACCGGCCATTGAACAAGAAGACAATAAAGAACAAATATCCGCTCCCCAACATCAACGAACTCTTCGAGCAGCTCAAAGGAGCTAAAGTGTTCTCTAAGCTCGATCTCCGAATGGGCTATCATCAAATTCGCATTCGCGAGGAAGACATTCCCAAGACGGCCTTCAGAACGAGCTACGGTTCATACGAGTATACCGTCATGTCTTTCGGTCTCGCCAATGCTCCTCCTACCTTTTCGAGGATGATGCATTACATCTTCAACCCCTATACTGGCGAGTTTGTGCTTGTGTATCTGGATGATATTCTGGTGTTTTCCAAGAATGAAGAAGATCACGAAAAGCACTTACGTCTGGTTCTTGATCGACTCCGAGAGCATAAATTCTATGCCAAGTTCTCCAAGTGCGAGTTTTGGCTCGATAAGGTTTTGTACCTGGGCCATATCATCTCAGCTGACGGTATTGCGGTTAATCTCGAGAAAGTTGAAGCAATTGTCAACTGGGAAGCTCCTCAGAACGTCAAGCAGCTCCGCAGTTTTCTAGGTCTTGCCAGCTATTGCAGAAGGTTCGTTGAGAACTTCTCCAAGATTGCCAAGCCTCTTTCCAACTTGCTTCAGAAGAATGTCAAATACTTTTGGTCTCCAGAGTGTGAAGTGGCATTCAAAACTCTCAAAGAAAAGCTAGTCTCTGCTCCAGTTCTGACTCCTCCAGATGAATCCAAGCCCTATGAAGTATTCTGTGATGCTTCTCTTCAAGGTCTTGGTGGTGTGCTTATGCAAGATAAGAGAATTGTGGCATACACTTCTCGTCAGCTCAAGCCAAGTGAGAAGAACAATCCCACACATGATCTAGAGCTAGCAGCTGTGGTACATGCTCTGATTACGTGGAGACATCTGTTGTTGGGCAGAAAAGTCGACATCTTCACTGATCACAAGAGCTTGAAGTACATCTTCACACAGCCGCATCTGAACCTCCGTCAGACTCGTTGGGTTGAAATGATCCAAGAGTATAATCCCAGCATTGAATACACTCCTGGCAAGGCGAATGTGATTGCAGATGTTTTGAGCAGAAAGGCATATTGCAACAGCCTTCTTATCAAGCCGTGCCAGCCTGAGCTTTGTGAAGCATTCAGGAAGCTCAACCTCCAAGTTGTTCCGCAGGGTTTTCTTGCAAATCTTCAAATTGCTCCTACCTTGGAAGATCAAGTCCGTGAGGCCCAACTCAGCGATACCATGGTGAAGAAGGTGAAACATGCTATTGCTAAGGGCATTCCGAAATACAAGTGCTTCCGTGTTGATGAGAGAGATACCTTGTTCTTCGAGGACAGACTCGTTGTTCCTAAAGGTGATCTCAGGAAGCTCATAATGGAAGAAGCTCATGATTCTCTCCTTTCCATTCATCCTGGCAGTTCCAAGATGTACCAAGATCTCAAGCAGTCTTACTGGTGGACACGCATGAAAAGGGAGATTGCCCAATTCGTGAATGAATGTGATGTTTGCAGAAGAGTGAAAGCAGAACATCAACGTCCAGCCGGTCTTCTCCAACCTCTTCCTATTCCCGAGTGGAAGTTCGACCACATTGAAATGGACTTCGTCACTGGCTTTCCTAAATCCAAGCGAGAAAATGATGCTATCTTTGTGGTGATTGACAAGCTTACCAAAGTCGCTCACTTCCTGCCAGTCAAAGAATCCATCAATGCAGCTCAATTGGCAGAGCTGTACACTTCCAGAATTGTGTCTTTACATGGCATTCCTCAAGTTATATCCTCAGACCGTGGAAGTTTGTTCACTTCAAGGTTCTGGGACTCCTTTCAGTCCGCCATGGGCACTAAGATCAGGTTCAGCACTGCATTTCACCCTCAGACTAGTGGTCAAGTCGAGCGCGTGAATCAGATTCTAGAAGACATGCTCAGAGCCTGTGTCATCTCCTTTGGCATGAAATGGGAAGACTGCCTTCCATTTGCCGAGTTCTCTTACAACAACAGCTTTCAAGCAAGTGCAGGCAAAGCTCCGTTTGAAATCCTCTATGGCAGAAAGTGCCGTACCCCTCTCAACTGGTCTGAAACAGGCGAACGTCAACTTCTTGGCAATGACTTGATCTCAGAAGCCGAAGAAATGTGCAAAGTCATACGTGAGAATCTCAAGGCCGCTCAGTCGCGCCAGAAGAGCTACTATGACGGCAAGCATCGTGATTTGGCCTTCAACATCGGTGATCATGTCTATCTCCGTGTGTCTCCAATGAAAGGCACCCAAAGATTGGTATCAAAGGAAAGCTTGCTCCTAGATACGTCGGGCCTTTCAAGATTCTTGGCAAAAGAGGCGACCTAGCCTATCAACTTGAGCTCCCTCCCAACTTTGCCAATGTTCATGATGTCTTCCATGTGTCTCAACTTCGCAAATGCTTCAAGGCACCTGAGCGCATGATTCCGTTTGAAGAGATTGATCTTCAACAAGACCTGTCCTACCGAGAGCACCCAGTTGCAATTCTCGAAGAAACCGAACGCAAGACCCGCAACAAGTCCATCAAATTCTTGAAAGTCAAGTGGTCACATCACACCGACCGAGAGGCTACGTGGGAACGAGAAGATCATCTTCGTTCCGAGTACCCTTCCTTTTTCCAGTCCTAGATCTCGGGACGAGATCTTTTTGTAGTAGAGGAGAGTTTGTAATGCCCCGGATGTAATACTTTCCCTTTTGGGTATATAATATATCTCCGGCGTCATCTATTTCCATTCCGGGTTCTTTGTCTTTCGGGTTTTCGTCGTTTTGTTGTGTGAGTGTGTGGCATTCATTCATATCATGTAGACATGTGCATCGCATTGCATTTGTGTTGTCGGTTGCATCCGGTTCCACGCGTTCCTTCCCGTTGTCCGTTTCGCGTTCCGGAGCTCCCTCACGTGTCCGCGACGTTCCGTAGGCCTACTTTGGTGTTTGGGCGTGTAACGTTACCGGTGTGCCGCGAGGTTGTTGTGTGTGTTGTTGTTTTGTTGTGTGCAACCCGCCTCTCAAATCTCGTCGCGTTTGGACTCCGTTTGCTATCCCAACAGTTATTCGTGTGGGTCCAAAGTGCATCCACTTGTGGCCCAGAAACACCCCTCCAGCAGCCCACTACCCTCTCCTAGGCCCATCTAAACTACCCCCGCGATCGGATCCGTCGGATCGCGATCGGGGGGCTCCTAACACCCCCAAATCCCTCAACCCTAAAAATCTGCTATTTATAGACCCCTAGTCTATTTTGGCATCCCTAACCTCTAGTCCCTTCTTCCCCCACTTCTTCCCCCTCATTTTTTGGACCTGGACAGCTAAACTGCCACTTGGATTTCCTCCTCGAGCCACTCCATCGAGAGCCGACCCGATTCCTTCGTCCAGCCGTGGGTCAACGCCCGTTCCCAGATCGATCGATCCCGCCTCGGGTCACCGTTCCTTCGATCCTTCTGGCGAAGGCCAGGACCACATCACCGCTGGGCCTCGCCTCAGCCAGATCGGCGCGCCCCTCCTCCAGGCTCCCTCGTCTCTCCATCGGGCCGGCCCACTCCCGCACTCCCTTCGCCTCAGTCGCCAGCTGGGCGCGCCAGCCGCCTCCCGCTGGGCCCTCAGCGCCGGACGCCTCCCGCCGAAGCCCGCAGGCCGCAGCCACCCGAGCCGCCGCGCCGCTCCAGGCCGGCCGCGTCCCTCCGCCGCTTCGGGCCAAGCCGCCCGAAGGCCCATCTCCCGAAGGCCAGCAGCAGCGGGCCACCAGATCGCCACCTCCTTCCAGCCCGTCTTCGTCCGCTGGGCCGGATCCATCTCCACCCCGGTCCCAAGTCCTTTTGCTGCAGATCTGAGGTTGCTATGTTTTTTTTAATAAGTCCCTGTGAAATTAGTTGCTGATGCTGTTTTAGAACTGCTCTATCTTTTTCTGTGTTGCTCCGATTCGCGCAAATAGCATGTCCAGACGTTCGTTGGATCGTGCACTATGTTTTATCTTTTTGTGTCATGCATGTTAGAGATCATCTAGGTGCTTGTTTTACTGTTGCAATAGTGCATCGTGATAAAAACTGCTGCTATGTGATGTTTTTATGTCATCTTTGCCATGTGATAACTTTTAGCCCGTTTGTCCGAATGATGCAAATGACATGTCCACGTGTTCGTCTTGCCATGCTCTACATGTTGCTTGTGTTAGGTTGCATGATAGATTTATTCTTGCCATGTTTATCATCGTTGCAAAGTGCCATGTGGCGGTGATGTTGTTTCACTTGTTATGAAATGCCATCTTGTTGAGCTCGTTGCTATCGTTGTGTTTATCTCCATGAAGCATGCTTGTGTGTTTCGGAATCACCATCATGTGTACTTTGATGAGGTCCTTACCACTTGCCATGTTTAGTTTCGAGGTGACTTAAACTTGCTCTTTTAGATGCCATGATGAAATTGCTGTTTTAGGACTTCGTGAATTTTCACTAAGTCTGAAATCTGTAACGTTCCGATGCCATGTTTGCTTGATGTTCTAGGACAAAGCATGATAGTTTTGGAGTGGATCTTGATTGTTCCTTGTAGTATATATTGTTGTCTTTCCATTCATGTTCTCACATGTTTATTTAAGTGGATGTAGCATGTTTATCTTTTGCTCCAAAGTTTCAATAAAATTCTGCTGCCAGAATTTTATTGTCAAGTTCAATATGTCCAAGCTCATTGCTATTGATCCGTGGCTCCTTTGGGGGTGCACCTTTGGACTTAATTGTTGTAGGATATGTCTAGTTTGTGATCTAGGTCTTTGCCATGTTGTTTGAGTGCTGTAGCTTAATTATTTTGTGCTCCGAAGTTGCTATGTTGCTGTAATTTTCAGCTTTCGCTCATTTCTTGTTTCGGGCATAACTTTTAGCCCGTAACTCCGATTTCAGCGAATCTTATATGAAACTTGATTGATTTTCTGTGTAGATTCATAATATCATATTTTTATCATGTTTTGAGGTGTTTTGCTTGAGTGCTATTTTTTCCGTGCTCCGTGTGCATCCTTAGTGCATCCATCATGCATCCATCATTTTCGAGTGCGCATTGCATCTTGTTGATTTGTGCTTGGTGTGATTGTTTTGTTTAGAGCCGGAAGCTGAGACCGAGTTCGAGTACGAGCACGAGGTTACCAACGAGGTTGAGCACGAGGACCCTTCTTACGATCCGAACGACTTCTCTTCAGGCAAGATGACCGAACCCCGATAACATTACTATCTTTGCCTATTGCTAGTAGTTCCGCTCTTTAGTTTTTGCCTCGATGCCCATGTTCTTTCTTGTCGGCCTCCTACTTGTAACCATTGCCTTGTTTAACCACCCTACCTACGCAAACCGTTGCTTGGCTAAGTACGCTTCGCTCAGCCCTTCTTATAGCGTTGCTAGTTGCAGGTGAAGATTGAAGATGCTTGCTTCATGTTGAAGTTTGGTTGGGTTTTATCACACTATATAAATGCTTAAAATGAAATCATCTATATATTGGCAAGGGTGTGTCGGTGTACTAAGGAAGGGGTACCTTAGTACCCCAACTTGTGCACGGGTAGTAGCAGCTTCCCGCGGCAGGGCTTACCACGCGCTTGCCAAGGCCCGCTCCAGACCCCTTTAAGCCATTCAAGAACAAAGTATCCAAGTTAGAAGACAAGACCCCGGCAAGAGGAGCTTGCCGGGAAGGCCGCACCAGGCTCAAGGACATCTTTTCAGCACAAGACCCTGGCTAGAGGTGCTTGCCAGGAAGGCCAAAGGATAGTACCGCAAAAGATACATCGCGGCGCATCATGCGCCCCGGCAGGGCCCGGGAAGCGGCAAGCTTCCGGGCCCGGCAAGATAGCGGCCCCGGCAAGGTGTTTGCCGGGGAAAGCTCACACTGTGTGCCCGCGCTCCAGCTCATTCGGCCACGCGTCGCCCCGGGGTCCTTCCAGGAGCACGTGGCAGATGGCTGTGCAGCCTGAGGGACACGCTGGCGAGCCGCGGTGACGAAGCTACCGCCGTGGCGAACGGAGACGCATGGACAGACGCTTTTGGGGTCGACGGCGACGGGCATTAAATGCCCTTGTCCCCCACCGTCAAGGTTAGGTGAAGACCACTGTTCATACACTGTTCATGCACTGTTCGTGCACTGTTACAACTACCACCAAATTTACACTTTTACCCTCCTCTACGTTGACACCTGTCGGTGACCCCTTTGAGCTATAAAAGGAGGCACATGCACAACGTAGAGGAGGTTCGATCCCAGAAACTTGCTCACTCCCTCGCTCGGTGCAGCTGGTACTGTAGATCTTCAAGCTCCCGAGCTCCGAGAACTAAATACAACTAAAGCAGGAGTAGGGTTTTACACGTCATCGCGGCCCGAACCTGGGTAAACTGCCCGCGTGTGCCCCTCGATCTGCTCTCTGTGCACCCTCCGCTCCCTTACCGCAACGTAGAAGGGGCTCCGGTCCCATAGGTGCTCGTGGGAGGACAGTTTCCCCCGACATCTTTGGCGCGCCAGGTAGGGGGCGTCGAGGTTGTGCGAACCTGATCCGGCGCTCACGCGGGCGCATTCTTCATCAACCTCTCCAACTTCATCGGCTACATCAACATGCCTCCGAAGAAGAAGGCTTCGGAGGTTGGAGGCCCGTCTGCGTCGATCCCACCGCCACCAGAGCCGACGGTCGGTGGGGGAGGCGCCGGCGGAAGGGTGGACGTCGGTGGGGACACTCACGACGCCACCAAGTCCAAGGACAAGACGGACGACCGGGCGAACTCCAAGGCCTCGGACTTCTAACCACGTCCCTCTCAGGAGGTGCCAGACCAGCAGTGGCGTGGTACCGGAGGTACCATACGCTTGCTGGGACGTGGCCAGGCCGGCGAGTCACGGGACGCTCAAGGCCAACGTCCTGGCACGAGCAAGGCGCGGTCGCCGGGACGGGAACATGCTCCTTCTAACGCGGTTAGAAGTCCGAGCGTGTCCCGCTCCTCGCACCGCTCGCCACCATTTCCTTCCTCTCCAGCAGAAGCCCTGGCCAGGGCTCAGCTGCTCCTCGACTTCCCTCCAGCGGCGGACAAGGCTGAAGTCTAGAGGGCGACGATCCAGAGCCTCATCGCCTTCGCCAACAACGATGCGCCTCAGCAGCCGGCAACTTCACGGCCGCGGCAAGTTGACCAAGCGAAGGCCGATGGCGACAAGACCGCCGGGGGTGCAACTACCATGCACTCCCCGCCGCGGAAGCAGAAAACGCCGCCCCGCCGGATCAACGTCGACGACGACTCCACGGCGTCGTCGGATCCGCGGGCTCGCCGCGATCAGCGCCAAGTCCTCGACGACAGGCGACAAGAGGACGCTCGAACTCGTATCGAGCGTCGACGAGAAGCCAGAAGACAGTCCGATCAGCGCGCTGGGACCGCTGCTGACATGCACGCGCCCGGTGAACCAGGCGACTTGCCGTACGCGGCAGGTTGCCCTGCGTTCACCCGAGAGTTGCGGCAAGTCCAGTGGCCCAGCATGAAGAATTTTAAGCCCGACGTACCCGAGAAGTACGACGGCAAGACACACCCCTCGGAGTTCCTCAGCATCTACACCATTGCGGTGCAGGCTGCCGGGGGACGCGACGAGAAGATCCTAGCCTACTATTTCCCGCTCGTGCTTAAGCCAAACGTCAGGTCTTGGCTTATGCACTTGCCGGAGAACTCCATCTCTTCATGGGCGGATTTGTGCCACCAGTTTGTCGGCGCCTTCACGGGCGGCCACAAGCCCCACGGCCAGGAGAGTGATCTTCATATCCTTGCCCAAAAGGAGGGAGAATCCCTGCGCAAATACATCCAAAGGTTCAGCCGCGTTCAGCACAACATTCCCGATGTCCACCCTGCCGCGGTTATCAGCGCGTTCCACCAGAACGTGCGTAACCGCCGGATGAGGGAGGAGATGGCCATGACCAAGATCAGGGACGTCAGCGAGCTTTACGCTCTGGCTGACAAATGTGCACGTGCTGAAGAGGGGAGAAGACTCCCCGGAGAGGATACTGGCGCAGGAGGAAGCGACAGTGAGGATGCCGCCCCGGCAAGGAAAGGCCGGCGGCGGAATAACAGGAAGAAGAAGAACAAGGAGGTACTGGTTGTCGAGCAGTCCGGCAAGGAGGCCCCCGCCAAGAAGACACAGGCTGGTGGCTCCGGCAAGGAGGCCGCCCCTGTAGCGGCAGCCGACAAGCAGGACGGCTCCGACAAGCAGTACTGCAAGATCCACCGCACCAAGGGCCACGATCTCCAGAACTGCAAGAGAGTAGAGTACCTCGTAGAACAGCAGAAGGCTGAATACGAGCGTCACGACAAGGAGAAGGCCCAAGGAGGCGGAGGAGAACCAAGCAAGAAGCGGCCGTTCAATGGCCGGGGAGGGCGCCGCGGCAAGGCCAAGCAGCGGCAAGGAGACAGACCTCCCCGGGGCCGCGACAAGGACGAAGACGAGGATGATGATGTGGATATGGACGAAGGAGACAACAGCGAGCAGGAGTTCCAGAAGGCCACAGAAGTTCTGTGCGTCGATGGAGGTGCCTTTCTGCACACTTCCCACCGCCAACTCAAGCAATGGGTGCGGGAAGTGAATGCAGCTGAGCCACCCGTCGAGTCGCGCAGGCTGCTGAAATGGTCCGGCACGCCCATCATCTTCGACCTTGAGGACCACCCTGACCGCACAACTGCGGTCGGGTGTTTGCCGATGTTGGTTTCACCAACTATCCGCAACCTCAAGGTCACCAAGATGTTGGTTGACGGCGGGGCCGGCCTCAACTTGATCTCCTCCGCTGTGATCAAGAAACTGCAGATCCCCGACAGCGAGCTCGAGGAAACCGGGACGTTCCAAGGAATCAACCCGGGAAAGAGCAAGCCGAAGGGGAAGGTTACACTGCCAGTGACCTTTGGAGGGGAGCTCAACTTCAGGACGGAGAGGATCATGTTCGACGTCGCCGATATCCCATTACCATATAATGGGATACTTGGTCGTCCTGCCCTCGCCAAGTTCATGGCAGCTTCCCACTACGCATACAACATACTCAAGATGCCAGGGCCGATAAGCGTCATCTCTGTCCCCGGCGACAAGAAAGATGCGCTTATTTGCGCCGACAAGATCTACCAGGATGCAGCAGCCGCGGCAGACAGCAAAACACTTGCCGCTGAAGCTCCCGGGGGGGAGACCAAGACCAAGTCCGGCAAGAGCTCTAGAGCCCACTCCGGCAAACGCACCTCTTCGGAGTGCTGCGCTGCCGTTGAGGACGCACCATCGAGCTCCACCGGCAAGTGCAAGAAAGGAATGGCAGCTCCACCGGCAACCAAGAAGGTGTCCGCCAAGGAGGACGGCACTGGTGGTACCTTCACCATCAGTGCTACACTCGACCCCAAATAGGAAAGCGCGCTCGTTGCCTTCCTGCGGGCGAATGTCGACGTGTTTGCATGGCAACCGTCTGACATCCCCGGCGTTCCCAGGAAGGTAATTGAGCACAAGCTTGCTGTTTGCCCTCATGCGCGGCCCGTCAAGCAGAAGGTCAGGAAGCAAGCCGTGGAGCGCCAAGAATTCATCGCCGAAGAGATAAAGAAGTTGGAAGCAGCAGGCCTGGTTAGAGGCGTGATCCATCCTACGTGGTTGGCCAATCCAGTTGTTGTGCGCAAGGCCAATGGGAAGTGGAGACTTTGTATAGACTTCACTGATGTGAATAAAGCGTGTCCCAAGGATCCATTTCCCTTGCCGCGTATTGACCAGATTGTTGACTCCACCGCCGGATGTGAGTTGCTTTCATTCCTTGATGCATACTCAGGTTACCACCAGATATTCGTGGCCAAGGAAGATGAAGAAAAGACTGCATTCATTACTCCATGCGGCACATACTGCTTCATACGCATGCCCTTTGGATTGAAGAATGCAGGCTCAACATTTGCAAGGGTGGTGCACACTGCTTTGGAGCCACAGATACACAGAAATATAGAAGCCTACATGGATGATATAGTGGTCAAAAGCAAGAGCAATGACACCCTGATCCAAGACTTAGAAGAAACCTTTGAGAATCTGCGCAAGATACAGCTCAAGTTGAACCCCGAGAAGTGCGTCTTCGGAGTCCCTTCCGGCAAGCTCCTCGGGTTCTTCGTGTCCCAGAGGGGGATTGAAGCCAATCCCGACAAGATTAAAGCCATCGAGCAGATTGAAGCCCCGAAGCGCGTCAAGGACGTAAGGAGACTTGCTGGTTGTGTGGCTGCCCTCAGCAGGTTCATTTCAAAGTCTGCAGAACGCGCCCTGCCTTTCTTCAAAATTCTGAAAAAGGCAGGTCCTATGAAATGGACTCCGGAAGCGGAGGTTGTGCTGCAAGACTTGAAAGGATACCTATCCTCCACTCCAATACTTGTCGCACCTAAGCCACAAGAGAAGTTGCTGCTGTACTTAGCAGCGACCAATCAAGTGGTTAGTGCTGCGTTAGTAGCGGAGAGAGAGGCAGATGAGGAACCCACATCCCCGGCAAGCACATCCAGCGGCAAGCAGGGGGCTTCCCCGACAAGCTCTGGCCCCGACAAGGACAAGCCTGCGCAGGAACAAGAAGAAGTGCGAAGGAAGATGGTGCAGCGCCCAGTTTATTTTGTAAGTTCCCTCTTGCAGGGGGCTAGATCAAGATACTCTGGAGTGCAGAAGTTGATTTTCGGCCTCCTCATGGCCTCAAGAAAGCTGCGCCATTACTTCCAAGCACATGACATAACAGTGGTCACTCGTTTTCCGTTGAAGAGGATATTACAAAATCCAGAAGCAACAGGAAGGATCGTCGAGTGGGCACTGGAGCTGTCAAGCTTTGGTCTCAAGTTTGAGAGTACTTCAACCATACAGAGCAGAGCTTTGGCAGAGTTCATAGCGGAATGGACCCCAACACCGGATGAAGAAGTTCCAGAGACAAGCATCCCCGTCCAAGAAGCAAGCAAGGAGTGGATAATGTACTTCGATGGTGCCTTCTCGCTGCAAGGCGCCGGCGCTGGCGTGTTACTCATAGCACCCACCGGAGAGCACCTCAAGTATGTTGTTTAGATGCACTTTCCCAAGGAGCAAGCGACAAACAATATTGCTGAGTATGAAGGACTGCTTGCCGGCCTCAGAATTGCGGCCGAACTTGGGATCAAGAAGTTGATTCTGCGGGGAGACTCATAGTTGGTGGTCCGACAAGTGAACAAGAGTTACCAGAGCCCTCTGATGGAAGCTTATGTCGATGAAGTGAGGAAGCTTGAAGAACACTTTGAGGGCTTGCAGATGGAGCACGTCCCAAGAGCTCAGAATGATATCGCAGATAGCCTCTCAAAGTGTGCTGCAATGAAGTTACCTGTGGAACCAGGGATCTTCGTGCTCAAGCTAACTCAGCCATCCGTTACACCATCAGTTGGACAAAGCAAAAAGAGGAAGTTGGTCTCCGGCGATTACTTGCCGACGGATCTTCCCGAAACCGCCGCCAATATCCCAAAGATCAGCAACCAGGATGCTGAGGAACAGTCTGCTCCTGCGGACCCAAGGGTCTGTACAGTTGAAGCAGGCGTTCCCGACAAGCCTTGCCCCGGCAGGCTTGACGGGGAACCCTCAGCTCCGGCAGAACCGCAGGTTCTTGCCGTAGAAGCTGAGGTTCCCGCAGCAGCACTGATGCCTTTAGTCCTTGTTGTTGAGCCTCAGGCTCCAACATGGGCGCAGCAAATCGTCCGTTTTCTTCAAACTGGAGAACTTCCCGAAGAACCAGAAGAGATAGAGAGGGTAACCAGGCAGTCAAGTATGTACCAGTTCGTCGACAACGAACTGTATAGAAGAAGACTCAATGGTGTCAGATTGAAGTGC
Organism: Secale cereale; assembly: GCA_902687465.1. Classification (NCBI taxonomy): domain Eukaryota; kingdom Viridiplantae; phylum Streptophyta; class Magnoliopsida; order Poales; family Poaceae; genus Secale; species Secale cereale. The sequence continues at coordinate 644,870,274 of LR738713.1, read as the reverse complement.
ATTTCCCGGGAAGACGGACAGAAGCTGTTGGCAGAGATACACGGAGGCATATGTGGTCATCACATTGGCGCAAGAGCACTTGCCGGAAAGGCGTTCCGGCAAGGTTTCTTTTGGCCAGAAGCCCTCCAAGATGCAACTGCACAAGTAACCAAGTGTGAAGCGTGCCAGTTCCATGCCAAGCAAATTCACCAGCCAGCTCAAGCTCTCCAGACGATCCCTTTGTCCTGGCCCTTCTCGGTCTGGGGGCTCGACATCCTCGGCCCCTTTCCCCGCGCTGTCGGGGGCTTTGAGTACTTGTACGTCGCAATTGACAAGTTCACAAAGTGGCCAGAAGTGGAACCGGTGAGAAAGGTGACAGCATAGTCAGCAGTTAGGTTCTTCAGATCGATAGTTTGCCGTTTCGGGATCCCTCACAGGATCATCACCGACAACGGCACACAGTTCACAAGCCGCACCTTCATGCAGTATGTCCAAGACCTTGGCGCCAAGGTCTGCTTCGCTTCTGTTGCTCACCCGAGGAGCAACGGTCAAGCGGAGAAGGCCAATGCTGAAGTGCTGCGGGGACTAAAGACAAGGACCTTTGACAGGCTGCACAAGTGTGGAAGAAACTGGATAGAGGAGTTGCCGGCGGCTCTTTGGTCAATCAGGACGACACCAAATCGAGCCACCGGACAGACACCCTTTGCTCTTGTCTATGGAGCAGAGGCAGTTCTCCCCACGGAACTCGTATACGGATCTCCTCGAGTGCTCGCTTACGACGAGCTCGAGCAAGAGCAACTGCGGCAAGATGATGCATTGCTCCTCGAGGAGGAACGTCTCCAGGCTGCTGTACGAGCTGCTCGGTACCAGCAAGCCTTGCGTCGCTATCATAGCCACAAGGTCAAGGCCAGGAGTCTCGAGGAAGGCGACCTTGTTCTTCGGCGTGTTCAGTCCGCCAAGAATTCCAACAAGTTGACGCCGAAGTGGGAAGGCCCTTATCGGGTGAGACAAGTCACAAGGCCCGGCGCTGTCCGCCTTGAGACCGAAGAAGGCTTACCGGTGAGCAACTCCTGGAACATAGAGCATCTTCGCAAGTTTCACCCATAAGGCGCGGTTGCCGTGATCCGCTCCGGCAACCACCTTTTGTACAAGTCTTGCCGCTGTTGCATGTAAACCTTTGTACAAAGCCGGGCGCAGACCCCGTGCATCAGTAAAACTTTTGTGCTTTGCACCATTTGTCATCTCGTGCTTTTCCTTGTACTTGCATGTATCATCTGACATTTCGTGCAGCACATACTCCCGGTAAGCAGTAACAAGATGCAAGGTTCCGTACTTGTATTTCCTTCTCTTTTGTCTTTTTCTCTGAAATAGAAGGAGTGTTCCTCGCGCACAAGTTTGCCGGGGGGGAAGGAGATAGAAGTATGGACCAAGTGCTGTTCAAGAAAGAAAAGTCTTGCCGGGAAGTAAACAACCCAATGAAAGCTAAGTTACAAAAGTTTGAGCATTCAAATTTTTAAATTTTCCTGTTGTCTTCCTTGAACAACCACACTTTGTATGGAAAACCTGTGCGCGGAGGAACCTACCCGTGGCTAGCCGCACCCTTACTTTGTTTCGAGCACGCTCAACGGCTTGAGTGAGCTGCGACAAGTGTCGCGCCCTTACTTCGTTTTCGAGCTCGCTCAGCAATTTAAGTGTGCTGCGACTAGTTGCGGCAAGGTTACTTGCCGACAAGGTCTTTGCTAGCAGGCTGCTAAGAGTCCCGCACTCAGCGCTCGCGGCAAGGACCCCTTGCCGGCAAGTTCTCCTAAAAGCGTAAGGTGAAAAGCATACAATGTGAAGGACCAAAAGCAAGGGAGATAACACTGCATTGATTACCCAAAATAAGAGTATATATTACAAAGATAACTTGTCGCTGTTCTAATCAACTACTGCCTATGACTCTAATCAACAGCGGCGAAGGAAGCAAGGTGCCTAATCCCTACGGTCCCCGTCGACCCTCTGGATCTTGCCCACCTTGGCTACAATGTGGGCAACTTGGGCCCTCAACGCCTCCTGATCAGCCTCGGGCGGCAAGGTGCGGAGGACGTTGACGAGGTTGATCCCGGGGTTGCGATAGACAATCTTCGACAGCACCCGCTCCATGGTGCCCATGCAGAGCCGGCGCGCCTCGTTGGCCAGCTGCTCGGGGATCTTCTCCCGCAGCCGTGCAAGCGCCGGCGCCACCCCCCTGAAGAACAGACTCAGTTTGGCGCTGTGAGGGAGGTTCTCGTCGGGGGAGTACACGAGATGCTCCGCCCTCAACGCCATCATCTCCATGTCGATGTTGGCGGCGGAGGTGACGAGGTCCTCAGTCCATCGCTCCACCGTCTGCTGGAATTGATTTTGCGAGACGGCGGTGCTTTCCAGCACGGCCCTCTCAGCGCGGAGATCTTCCTTCAGCTTCGTCTCGCGGTCCCGGGCAGCGTCAAGCGAGTCAGTAAGGGTGGAGACCTTCAGTTCTAAATCAGCAATGGAGTCCTTGGCGTCAGTGAGCTCTTTACCCTTCTCGGAGAGGCGGATTTGCAACTCCGAGTTGGTGTGGGCGTACTTCTCCCGCTCCACGTTGAGCGTGGTGACCCTGTCTTCGCTCGCCTTCAAGAACAGCTCCAGCTGCGCCACTCTGCCCTCCAGATCCTTCTTGGCGGTCTCTGCGACAGCGGCAGCATTCCTCGCCTCCCGCAGAGCCCCGCCAATAGCCTGCTCCCGAGCGGTGAGGTCGTCCTCGTGGCTGTCGAGGTCGACCTTCCGCTGGTTGAGCGCCCCTTCCCGCCGAGACAGCTCTTCGGCGACCAGACGCTGCTGTTCTTCGACCTCGGCCTTTTCGAGGACGAATGCTTGCTGCGCCCCGGCAAGCTCCTCGCGCTCCTCCGCCAAGTTCCGGAGGGCCGCCTGGTTGGCGGCACGGAGCTCCGCGGCGCGCTTCTCCAGGTCAGCACCAGCCTTGGCAGCCAGAGCCTCCCGGGACTCCAACTTCCCCTGCCTGGCCCGGTACAAGGCCAGGAGCCGGCGAAGGAGCCGCTCCTCTTCGGGCTCGTCGCTGCTGCCGGGCGCATCTACTACCTTCAACCCGGCGGAGGCGAGGACCTCTCCGTCAAACGTCTCTCCCTCCGCGGGTGCCCTTGATGAGGACGCCCACGGGACTTGAATGAACACCCCGTTGGCGGCCTCTAGATAAACGCCCGACCCAGGCACGGAGGCGGAGGGGTGGGCGGCCGGTGCAGCGTCCGGCGCTCCCGCGGCCTCCGGGCCAGCGGTATGGTCGCCGGTCCCTTCCCCAGCCGCGGCGTCGGCGGTTGGGGCAGTCTCCTCGGCAGCTGGCTCGTCGGCGCCGACCGTCCCTTCCACGGCGGTGCCGTCGCCAGTCTCGCCGCGCGCCTCCTCCTCGACGATGGTTTCCGTCTCCATCGGCTCCGGAGCGGGCGGGTCTGATAACAGAAGAAAAAGAAAAGAAAGATTTGTCAAGCAAATATCCAAAAAGAAGAATTCGAGAAGAAGAAACTACAAGGGCTTACCTGCGCGGGCCTCTTCGGTGACGGGGTCCCTCGCCGGGGAGTTATCCCTTGGCGGCGTAGAAGAAGCCCCCGCCGGTGGAGGGCCTCCGGTGCCCTCCCTTGGCGAGGAGTCCGCCCTTGTCGGGGTGCTCGCCCTTGGCGGGGTACTCGCCCTTGGCGGAGTACCCATCCTTGGCGGAACACCGTCCCTTGCCGGGGAGCTCGTCCTTGGGGGGAGGGCGGAGCAAGCGGCTCGTCGGGGGCGACTTCCTGGCGCTCCTGCGGCTGCGGCTCCACTTCTGCACAAAATAACAAGACATTAGTACAGACAATAACCTCGAGCGCGCCTGTCAAGCAGAAAAATGGATACCAGACTTACGCTGGGGGCTGCGCTGGGGGCTGCTCCTCGGAGCAGCAGGCTGATCCGGCAAGTCTGCCGCTGGCGCGTCTCCTGCCGCCGCGGCGGGCTCGTCGTCCTCGATCTCGACCACAGGGATCTTGGCCCTCTTCGCCATCCGCTGGGTCAAGGTCCTGGAAGCCAAAACAAGATCAGAACCAAGCAAAAGAAATCAGGACCAAAACCAAAGGAAATGAAAAATTACAAGTACTTACTCTTCCTCCTCTTCGTCGGAGCTGAGAGCGGAGAAGTCGAATCCCGCCTCAGCTGCTCCAGCGCGAGGAGCCGGAGGAGAGGGCTCCCTCGGTCGCTTGGCGGGCTCCGGAGCTACGGGCTATGAAGACCCAGCACCGGTCGTTGCTGAGGACCGAGGAGCAGAAGGTACCCCGGAGTCGCTCCGGGAAGACCCCCCTCCACTTGTCGCTCGGGCACGGGGCGCCTCCTTGATGACCTTGCTCGTCGTGGGGGCGCGCGTCGCCCAGCGCTGCGGTCGTTGTTGGGGCGCCGGCGGCCTCACTGTCTCGACGGCCTTGCAGAGGCACTTCTTCGGTTGCGGCGGAGGGCTTGGGCTAGGTGGCGGCGGAGAGTTCTCCGAGGATGAGGAGGCGTCATCGTCAAGATTCAGGGATCCGCCAGAGTCTTCATCGGAATCACCGGACTCGGCCTCCTCCTCCTCCTCCTCCTCCTCGGCAGGCCCGCTGGACTCGGTACCCTGCCCGGCAGCCTCGCCAATCCCGGCAGGCTCCCCGGTAGGCTCCCCGGCAAACTCCTCGGGCGTGATCTGCAGTAGCTTGAGGATTTCCTCTTCCTCGGCCTGGCTCACCGCGTCCGCCGCCTCCACTTCATCAACAGTGTATCCGAACTCGCCTGCCGCTGCTGCCGCGGCGGCCTCCTCCATTCTGGAGGCAATATAAGCTACATCCCATGCGGTGGTCTCCCGGGTGAGCCCCTTCCTCTCATCAGCTTCGCGTGGTTTTTCAACCAAGTTGTCGAAGAAGGCTTGCACGGTCTCCGCTGAAGGCTGCAGCCAAGTGGGGACGACACCGTGGGAGTCGCACTCCGGCATTGCCGCACGGATGGCACTGAGGGCAGGGTTGTTGCACAAAGGGACTACTCCGGTCGACGGTTTGAACCACTCCGGGTGCTTGGGGTCGTGTTTAAACAGTTCCCGGACCATCCCCTTCAACTCCAAGACGGTGAAGTTGTAGTTCAACCCGGGGCGCAGCCTCATGCGGTCTGCCGCGTTGCCGAACTCCCAAGCAGGCCTCTTCCTTTCCTGCAGAGGGGCAATGCAGCGGCGGAGGAAATCAGCTCCAACTTCGCCAACAGTCAGATTGGCAGCCCGAAGACGAAGAATCCTGGTTAGGGCGATCTGCAGCTTGTCGTCCTCCGGGGCCAAATCGCTCCAATCCTTGCCGCGGACTATTGCAGTCTGGCGCGGCAAGGTAAACTGCTCGGGCTCCTTTTCCAGAATCCAACACCAATCCGCCCTCCACTCCTCCCACTTGCCGCGGAGCTCTCCCTTCAAGTACGCCTCCTTCTTGTTCAGCCTGAAGATCCAAGAGATGCCACCGGAGAGGGGGGGAACCGGACTCTACTCTAGGCGTGAAGAAGTGGCGGAAAAGAGCTACATTTGGGTGGACCCCAACGTAGTTTTCGCACAGATGTGCGAAAACGGCCAAGGTGAGAACGGCGTTGGGGGTGAAATCTAAGAGACGGAAGCCGTACGTATTCATCACATCGCAGAAGAACTCCGAGAACGGAGGGCAAAGACCGCAGTAGAAGAATGCAGCGAAGAAGTAGTAACCTCCCGGGAACATGTCGATGGCCACGGCGGGGAGGACTTGGGTGCGGGGATGATCCTTCGTCTCCCTCGCCCAGAACAAGTAGTACTTGTCCCGCAGCTCCCTCGGGCCGAGCCTTGGCGGGAAGACCACCCTCTTTCTCCGCATGGCTGCCAGCTTCGCCGCCTGCTCAGACTTCTCCTTCTTCGCCTTGTCGCTCTTCGTCTTGTCGCTCTTCGCCTGGTCGCTCTTCGGGGCCATGGCGGGGGCGGCGAGGGAGGACGGCAGCACGGTGGGTGGGGAAGACGGTGGAGGAAGGGCGGAAGCAGGGAGCGGCGGGGGTTTCTGAGGACTCAAGGCGCAATGAAGACGATGGGGGGAACTGCCCCTGCTTCCTCTGCTTTTAAGGGGGAAGTGGGGGACGTTCCGCATTTCCCATTAAAGAACAGGCCACGATCTCTCCCACGACGCCGCAATCGACGCGTGCCGTTAGGGAGGGATGCGGCAGATACGGAAAGGGATACGGCTTGACGTGGGCCGCGTGTGCCCGTGCACTGTCTTGGGCCTGGCCCAACAGCGCTCGGCTCCTTGTGTGGCCCAGGCCCGGGGGCTCCTGTCGGTGTACTAAGGTAAGGGTACCTTAGTACCCCAACTTGTGCACGGGCAGTAGCAGCTTCCCGCGGCAGGGCTTACCATGCGCTTGCCAAGGCCCGCTCCAGACCCCTTTAATCCATTCAAGAACAAAGTATCCAAGTTAGAAGACAAGACCCCGGCAAGAGGAGCTTGCCGGGAAGGCCGCACCAGGCTCAAGGACATCTTTTCAGCACAAGACCCTGGCAAGAGGTGCTTGCCAGGAAGGCCAAAGGATAGTACCGCAAAAGATACATCGCGGCGCATCGTGCGTCCCGGCAGGGCCCGGGAAGCGGCAAGCTTCCGGGCCCGGCAAGATAGCGGCCCCGGCAAGGTGTTTGCCGGGGAAAGCTCACACTGTGTGCCCGCGCTCCAGCTCATTCGGCCACGCGTCGCCCCGGGGTCCTTCCAGGAGCACGTGGCAGATGGCTGTGCAGCCTGAGGGACACGCTGGCGAGCCGCGGTGACGAAGCTACCGCCGTGGCGAACGGAGACGCATGGACAGACGCTTTTGGGGTCGACGGCGACGGGCATTAAATGCCCTTGTCCCCCACCGTCAAGGTTAGGTGAAGACCACTGTTCATACAGTGTTCATGTACTGTTCGTGCACTGTTACAACTACCACCAAATTTACACTTTTACCCTCCTCTACGTTGACACCTGTCGCTGACCCCTTTGAGCTATAAAAGGAGGCCCATGCACAACGTAGAGGAGGTTCGATCCCAGAAACTTGCTCACTCCCTCGCTCGGTGCAGCTGGTACTGTAGATCTTCAAGCTCCCGAGCTCCGAGAACTAAATACAACTAAAGCAGGAGTAGGGTTTTACGCGTCATCGCGGCCCAAACCTGGGTAAACTGCCCGCGTGTGCCCCTCGATCTGCTCTCCGTGCACCCTCCGCTCCCTTACCGCAACGTAGAAGGGGCTCAGGTCCCATAGGTGCTCGTGGGAGGACAGTTTCCCCCGACAGGGTGGAAGGCTAAGCCTTTTGCTTGGTGATTTGTTCCACTCATGCCGTTAGGAACCGTATAAACCGGTGTTATGTTCCTTGATTATGCGTTCCTAACACGGTTGGGGTTTATGGGGCCCCCTCGATAAACAGCTAAGTGCTAAGTCTTTTCCAGCAAGTCCCAACATTGGTACTATTTGCCTAATAACAAACTAAACTTGCATAGGGAGTAATTAACCCTCTTTCTTAATCAACAACCCCGGGCCAGTGCTCCACATGAGTGTTGGTCCGAAACGGGGGTCCTGCAGGGCCGCCTTGGGGCAACCCGAGGTATCTGGCATACACCTGTAGCATCGCCCATCCGGTCGTGTCCTGAGACTTAAATACGCGCGGCTACTATCAGGGTGTCGACATGCCGGGAGGATTTGCTGGATTAGCCTTACCTTAGTTCGGTATATCTTGAGCACGGGATTCCGAGAATACTCAGGTCTTCCCACTTTGGAGTTGCGACTCCGCGGATCGTGGGCTTGTAATGGGTCAAGTTGGAACACCCCTGCAGGGTTATGAACTTTCGAAAGCCGTGCCCGCGGTTATGTGGCAGATGGGAGCTTGTTAATATCCGGTTGTAGATAACTTGACACAATGTTTCTAATACACTACCAGCGTGTGTTCCGTGACCGTCAATTTCCGAATAGGGATTCGGGAGTTGAACACGGAGGGGTTATGTTTGTGGAGCTTGTAGCTAGGATCACTTCGTGATCACTTCTCGTTCGAGGCTTTCTCTTCTCGCTCTCACTCTCGTAAGCTAGTTGCTAGTTGCTGCTGCAGACACTTATTCTTTTCTTCAGCCTTATCCTTTCCCAAGGCTTAAATAGTCTTGTTACCCGGGAACGGGATTGCTGAGTCCTCTGTGGCTCACAGTTACTTCACCACACCAGATGCAGGTCCAGTTGTGAGCTATCCAGGTGATGGCACCGAGCTTGACTGGGAGTACGACGAGGAGCGTAGCCGTTACTATGTTCGTTATCCGGATGATCAGTAGTGGAGACTTCTACTAGGATTCGATCCGCCTGTGGTTTATTTATCTAAGTTTGGTATCTTGACATTTTTTTGCCCTTAGAGGGTTGTGATATTCTTAATGTATGATGTTTGAGACATGTATTGTATTTGTGTGACATGGCGAGTGTAAGCCAACTATTTATGTTTACAATCCCCTCTTTTACATGAGATGTGCAAAGATTACCAAACTTGAGATCATTCTAGGATGGACTTATGCCTTTAAGTCGTGCCGCGACACGTAGGAGGTATAACTCCATCCTGGGCATTACAGATGCCTTTATTGGGAAGTACTATCCCCCTGCTAAAATTATCCAACTAAGGAGTAACATAATGAATTTTAAACAATTGGATAATGAACACGTTGCCCAAGATTGGGAACGCATGAAATCTCTTGTCAAGAACTGCCCTACTCATGGTTTGACTACTTGGATGGTTATCCAAACTTTTTATGCAGGCTTGAACTTTACCTCGCGGAACTTGTTAGATTCGGCCGCGGAAGGAACCTTTATGTCAACTACACTTGGTGCTGCCACGAAGCTTCTCGACGAGATGATGACCAATTATTCCCAATGGCACACCGAATGCGCTCCAACAGGTAGGAAGGTAAACTCTGTCGAGGAGATTTCCTCCCTAAATGAAAAAGTTGACTTGATCATGTCTCTACTTTCCAAGCAATCTTCTATTGATCCTCATGATGTTCCTTTAAATTCTTTGATTGCTCAAGATCAAGTAGATGTGAACTTTATCTCTAGAAACAATTTCAATAACAATGCTTATAGGAGTAATTTTGGTAGCAACCCTAGACCGTTCCCCTCTAATTCCTATGGGAACAACAATGCTTATCCTAGCACCAAGAACTCCACTTCTGAACTAGAGATTATACTTAAAGACTTCATCACTACCCAAAAGGCCTTCAATAAGAGTGTAGAAGAAAAACTTGACAAACTAGATAATCTCTCTTCGAAGGTAGACAATTTAGCCCATGAGGTAGAGTTGCTTAAAATTAGAACTTCTCCTCTTGAGGAGAGGAAGACCACTCCTATGAATGCTATTCAAGTGCAAATTAATGAAAACATTAGGATGATGGCTAAACCTAAAGAGAGATGGGCTAGAGAAAAGGAGGAAGAAGATAGAATTAAGAGCCTTCCTACCCACCACACTGTTGCTACTATCCAAGTTGTTGAGGATATCCAAACTCTTAGCACCCAATGCACTCCTAGTCCCATTGGACCTATTAATGGTGATGCTATGACCTCAACCGTAGAAGAAGAAACTCCTATGACCATAGAAGCTACCAAACAAGTGAGCCTAAAGGACACCACTACCACTTTACTTGATAGTAGTGACCTTGATTTTGATAATTGCACTCTTTCTGAAGTTATTGGTTTTCTTCACAAGATGTCTAGAGATCCCCACACTAGCACACTTAATCTTGCCTTCACGGAGCATATCACTAATGCTCTCATCAAAGCTAGGGAGGAGAAGCTTAGGGTAGAAGCCTCCATACCTAGAAAGCTAGAAGATAGTTGGGATCCTATGATTAAAATTAAGTTGAATAACTTCTCTTGCTATGCTTTATCTGATGTTGGGGCTAGTACCTCCGTTATGCCCAAAAGAATGTATGATATGTTTGAATTGAAACCTTTTGATCCTTGTTCTTTTGGTGTTCGTCTTGTTGATTCTTCCGTAAAGAAACCTTTGGGGAAGATCGACGATGTTCTTATCATTGTCAATGAAAATTATGTTCCCGTTGATTTTACTATTATGGATATTGAATGTGAACCTTCATGTCCAATTATTTTGGGACGTCCTTTTCTTCGCACCGTTGGTGCTATCATTGACATGAAAGAGGGGAATATTAAATTCCAATTCCCTCTCAAGAAAGGGATGGAACACTTCCCTAGAAAGAAGATTAAGTTGCCTTTTGAGTCCGTTACACGAGCTAGCTATTCTCTTACTCTTGATAAAACTTGATCTTCTCTTTTTGCATCATGCCTAGCTTAAAGGCATAAAAGAAAGCGCTTTTGGGAGGCAGCCCACAACGAATTAGGTTTTATTTTGCTTTTGTTGTGTCTTGATGTTTGTTACTACAGTAGCATCATCATCATTGTATCTTTTCTTTTCAGCTTTGTGCCAAGTTTAGCCTCTGATTGCAAGAAAGTTCAAAAGTTGTGATGTGCTGTCCAGAAAACAGATTCTGTCCTTGGACAGAAAAATTCGAATAAAATCACCAGATCATCTTTTTGATCTGAATTTTTTTGACAGCGTGCTCTATACTTTTGGCTTTCGAGCGTCTGTTCTGAGTTTTTAAATTTGAGTTGCAGAAGTGCCCCGAAAAATTATTTATTACCTGCTGGTCTGTTTTTCACAGATTCTGTCCTGTTTTGCCTTTTCTTCGTTTTGCAAACCTTTAGCTTGCTTTTTCTTTGCAAAAACATTTTGGCAATCTTGAGAAACAGTAGCTCTTCAAGATTATCTTTATTTCCAGTAGGGAAAAAATTATTTTATTGCGGGTACTAACCTCGCTAATCAGATTATGATGAGTTATGTATGAAGGGAGTTTTCAAGTGTGCGAGGGAAGATGATAAAAGAAGATTCAGGAGGGTCAAACGCTCAAGCTTGGGGATGCCCCCGTGCACCCCCAAGAAATATTCAAGAAGACTCAAGCGTCTAAGCTTGGGGATGCCCCCATGCATCCCTGTCGGGGGAAACTGTCCTCCCACGAGCACCTATGGGACCGGAGCCCCTTCTACGTTGCGGTAAGGGAGCGGAGGGAGCACAAAGAGCAGATCGAGGGGCACACGCAGGCAGTTTACCCAGGTTCGGGCCGCGATGACGCGTAAAACCCTACTCCTGCTTTGGTTATATTGAGTTTTTGGAGCTCGGGAGCTTGAAGATCTACAGTACCAGCTACACCGAGCGTGGAGTGAGCAAGTTTCTGGAGTCGAACCCCCTCTACGTTGTGCATGGGCCTCCTTTTATAGTTCAAAGGGGTCACCGACAGGTGTCAACGTAGAGGAGGGTAAAAGCGTAAATTTGGTGGTAGTTGTAACAGTGCATGAACAGTGCATGAACAGTGGTCTTCACCTAACCTTGACGGTGGGGGACAAGGGCATTTAATGCCCGTCGCCGTCGACCCCAAAAGCGTCTGTCCATGCGTCTTCGTTCGCCACGGCGGTAGCCTCGTCACCGCGGCTCGCCAGCGTGTCCCTTAGGCTGCACAGCCATCTGCCACGCACCCCTGGAAGGGCCCCAGGGCGACGCGTGGCCGAGTGAGCTGGAGCGCAGGCACACAGTGTGAGCTTCCCCCGGCAAGTACCTTGCCGGGGCCGCTATCTTGCTGGGCCCGGAAGCTTGCCGCTTCCCGGGCCCTGCCGGGGCGCACGATGCGCCGCGATGTATCCTTTGTGGTGTTATCCTTTCGCCTTCCTGGCAAGCACCTCTTGCCAGGGTCTTGTGCTGAAAAGATGTCCTTGAGCCTGGTGCGGCCTTCCCGGCAAGCTCCTCTTGCCGGGGTCTTGTCTTCTAACTTGAATACTTTGTTCTTGAATGGCTTAAAGGTGTCTGGAGCGGGCCTCGGCAAGCGCGTGGTAAGCCCTGCCGCGGGAAGCTGCTACTGCCCGTGCACAAGTTGGGGTACTAAGGTACCCCTACCTTAGTACACCGACAGGAGCCCCCGGGCCTGGGCCACACACGGTGCCGAGCGCTGTTGGGCCAGGCCCAAGACAGTGCACGGGCACACGCGGCCCACGGCAAGCCGTATCCCTCTCCGTATCCGCTGCATCCCTCCCTAACGGCACGCGTCGATTGCGGCGTCGTGGGAGAGATCGTGGCCTATTCTTTAATGGGAAATGCGGAACGTCCCCCACTTCCCCCTTAAAAGCAGAGGAAGCAGGGGCAGTTCCCCCCATCGTCTTCATTGCGCCTTGAGTTCTCAGAAACCCTCGCCGCTCCCTGCTTCCGCCCTTCCTCCACCGTCCTGCCCACCCGCCGTGCTGCCGTCCTCCCCCGCCGCCCTCGCCATGGCCCCGAAGAGCGACCAGGCGAAGAGCGACAAGGCGAAGAGCGACAAGGCGAAGAAGGAGAAGTCTGTTCTGGGCGAGGGAGACGAAGGATCATCCCCGCACCCCAAGTCCTTCCCGCCGTGGCCGTCGACATGTTTCCAGGAGGTTACTACTTCTTCACTGCATTCTTCTACTGCAGTCTTTGCCCTCCGTTCTCGGAGTTCTTCTGTGATGTAATGAATACATATGGCTTCCGTCTGTTAGATTTCACCCCCAACGCCATCCTCACCCTTGCCGTTTTCGCACATCTGTGCGAAAACTACGTAGGAGTCCACCCAAATGTAGCTCTTTTCCGCCACTTCTTCACGCCTAGAGTAGAGTCCGGATCCCCTCTCTCCGGCGGCATATCTTGGATCTTCAGGCTGAACAAGAAGGAGGCGTACTTGAAGGGAGAGCTCCGCGGCAAGTGGGAGGAGTGGAGGGCGGATTGGTGTTGGATTCTGGAAAAGGAGCCCGAGCAGTTCACCTTGCCGCGCCAGACTGCCATAGTGCGCGGCAAGGATTGGAGTGACCTGGCCCCGGAGGACGACAAGTTGTAGATTGCTTTAACTAGGATTCTTCGTCTCCGGGCTGCCAGTCTGATAGTGGGTGAAGTTGGAGCTGATTTCCTCCACCGCCGCATCGCCCCTCTGCAGGAAAGGAAGAGGCCTGCTTGGGAGTTCGGCAATGCGGCAGATCGCATGAGGCTGCGCCCCGGGTTGAACTACAACTTCACCGTCTTGGAGTTGAAGGGGATGGTCCGGGAACTGTTCAAACACGACCCTAAGCACCCGGAGTGGTTCAAACCGTCGACCGGAGTGGTCCCTTTGTGCAACAACACGGCCCTCAGTGCCATCCGCGCGGCAATGCCGGAGTGCGACTCCCACGGTGTCGTCCCCACTTGGCTGGAGCCCTCAGCGGAGACCGTGCAAGCCTTCTTCGACAACTTGGTTGAAAAACCACGCAAAGCTGATGAGAAGAAGGGGCTCACCCGGGAGACCACCGCGCGGGATATAGCGTACATTGCCTCCAGGATGGAGGAGGCCGCCGCGGCAGTAGCGGCAGGCGAATTTGGATATACTGTTGATGAAGCGGAGGCGGCGGACGCGGTGAGCCAGGCCGAGGAGGAGGAAATCCTCAAGCTACTGCAGATCACGCCCGAGGAGTTTGCCGGCGAGCCTACCGGGGAGCCTGCCGGGATTGGCGAGGCTGCCGGGCAGGGAACCGAGTCCAGCGGGCCTGCCGAGGAGGAGGAGGAGGAGGAGGCCGAGTCCGGTGATTCTGACGAAGACTCCGGCGGATCCTTGAATCTTGATGACGACGCCTCCTCGTCCTCGGAGAACTCTCCGGCACCACCAAGCCCAAGCCCTCCGCCGCAACCGAAGAAGCGCCTCCGCAAGGCCGTCGAAACGGTGAGGCCGTCGGCGCCCCAACAACGACCACAGCGCCGGGCGACGCGCGCTCCCTCGACGAGCAAGGTCGTCAAGGAGGCGCCCCGCGCCCGAGCGACAAGTGGAGGGGGGTCTTCCCGGGGTGACTCCGGGGTACCTTCTGCTCCTCGTTCCTCAGCGATGACCGGGGCTGGGTCTTCACGGCCCGCAGCTCCGGAGCCCGCCAAGCGCCCGAGGGAGCCCTCTCCTCCAGCTCCTCGCGCTGGAGCAGCTGAGGCGGGATTCGACTTCTCCGCCCTCAGCTCCGACGAAGAAGAGGAGGAGTAAATACTTGTAATTTTTTTATTTCCTTTGCTTTTGTCTTGATTTCTCTTGCTTGGTTCTGATCTTGATCTTGTTTTGGCTTCCAGGACCCTGATCCAGCGGATGGCAAAGAGGGCCAAGATCCCTGTGGTCGAGATCGAAGATGACGAGCCCGCCGCAGCGACAGGAGACGCGCCAGCGGCAGACTTGCCGGATCAGCCTGCTGCTCCGAGGAGCAGCCCCCAGCGCAGCCCCCAGCGTAAGTCTGGGTGTTTACTTTCCTGCTTGATGGGTGCGCTTGAGGTCGTTGCCAGTACTGATGTCTTGTTGTCTCATGCAGAAGTGGAGCCGCAGCCGCAGGAGCACCAGGAGGTTTCCCCCGACGAGCCACTCGCTCCACCCTCCCCGCCAAGGACGAGCTCCCCGGCAAGGGACGGTGCTCCGCCAAGGATGGGTACTCCGCCAAGGGCGAGTACCCCGCCAAGGGCGAGCACCCCGACGACAGCTGACTCCCCGCCAAGGGAGGGCACCAGAGGCCCTCCGCCGGCGGGGGCTTCTTCTACGCCGCCAAGGGATAACTCCCCGGCGAGGGACCCCGTCATCGAAGAGGCCCGCGCAGGTAAGCCCCTTGTAGTTTCTTCTTCTCGAATTCTTCTTTTTGGATATTTGCTTGACGATGTTTCTTTTCTTTTTCTTCTACTAGATCCTCCCGCCCCGGAGCCGATGGAGACGGAGGCCACCGCCGAGGAGGGTGTGCATGGCGACGGCGGCAACGCCACTACTGCCGAGGGGATGGCTGGGGCTGATGAGCCAACCGTCGAGGAGACCGCCCCGGCCGCCGACGCCGCGGCTGGGGAAGGGACCGGCGAACACACTGCTGGCCCGGAGGCCGCAGGAGCGTCGGACGCTGCACCGGCCGCCGACCCCTCCGCCTCCACGGAGCGGTCGGGTGTCTATCTGGAGGCCGCCAACGGGGTCTTCATTCAAGTCCCGTGGGCGTCCTCGTCTAGGGTACCCGCGGAGGGAGAGACCTTCGACGGAGAGGTTCTCGCCTCCGCCGGGCTGAAGGTTGTGGATGCGCCCGGCAACAGCGACGAGCCCGAAGAGGAGCGGCTCCTTCGCCGGCTCCTGGCCTTGTACCGGGCCAGGCAGGCGAAGTTGGAGTCTCGGGAGGCCCTGGCTGCCAAGGCTGGCGCTGACCTAGAGAAGCGCGCCGCGGAGCTCCGTGCCGCCAACCAGGCGGCCCTCCGGAACTTGGCGGAGGAGCGCGAGGAGCTTGCCGGGGCGCAGCAAGCATTCGTCCTCGAAAAAGCCGAGGTCGAGGAGCAGCAGCGTCCGGCCGCCGAAGAGCTGTCTCGGCGGGAAGGGGCGCTCAACCAGCAGAAGGTCGACCTCGACAGCCACGAGGACGACCTCACCGCTCGGGAGCAGGCCATCGGCGGGGCTCTGCGGGAGGCGAGGAATGCTGTCGCTGCCGCAGAGACTGCCAAGAAGGATCTGGAGGGCAGAGTGGCGCAGCTGGAGCTGTTCTTGAAGGCAAGCGAAGACAGGGTCACCACGCTGAACGTGGAGCGGGAGAAGGATGCCCACACCAACTCGGAGTTGCAAATCCGCCTCTCCGACAAGGGTAAAGAGCTCACTGACGCCAAGGACTCAATTGCTGATCTAGAGCTGAAGGTCTCCACCCTTACTGACTCGCTTGACGCTGCCCGGGACCGCGAGACAAAGCTGAAGGAAGATCTCCGCGCTGAGAGGGCCCTGCTGGAAAGCACCGCCGTATCGCAAACCCAATTCCAGCGGACGGTGGAGCGATGGACTGAGGACCTCATCACCTCCGCCGCCAACATCGACATGGAGATGATGGCATTGAGGGCGGAGCATCTCGTGTACTCCCCCGACGAGAACCTCCCTCACAGCGCCAAACTGAGTCTGTTCTTCATGGGGGTGGCGCCGGCGCTTGCACGACTGCGGGAGAAGATCCCCGAGCAGCTGGCCAACGAGGCGCGCCGGCTCTGCATGGGCACCATGGAGCGGGTGCTGTCGAAGATTGTCTACCGCAACCCCGGCATCAACCTCGTCAACGTCCTCCGCACCTTGCCGCCCGAGGCTGATCATGAGGCGTTGAAGGCCCAAGTTGCCCACATTGTGGCCAAGGTGGGCAAGATCCAGAGGGTTGACGGGGACCGTAGGGATTAGGCACCTTGCTTCCTTTGCCGTTGCCAATTAAGTCATAGGCAGTAGTTGATTAGAACAGCGGCAAACTATCTTTGTAACATATATTCTTATTTTGGGTAATCAATGCAGTGTTGTCTTCCTTGCTTTTGGTCCTTCACTTTGTATGCTTTTCACCTTACGCTTTTAGGGGAACTTGCCGGCAAGGGGCCCTTGCCGCGAGCGCTGAGTACGGGACTCTTAGCAGCCTGCCAGCAAAGGCCTTGTCGGCAAGTAACCTTGCCGCAGCTAGTCGCAGCACACTTAAATTGCCGAGCGAACTCGAAAACGAAGTAAGGGCACGACACTTGTCACAGCTCACTCAAGCCGTTGAGCGTGCTCGAAACAAAGTAAGGGCGCGGCTAGCCATGGGTAGGTTCCTCCGCGCACAGGTTTTCCATACAAAGTGTGTTTGTTCAAGGAAGGTAACAGGGAAATTTTAAAAATTTGAGTGCTCAAACTTTGGTGACTTAGCTTTCATTGGGTTGTTTTCTTCCCGGCAAGACTTTTCTTTCTTGAACAGCACTTGGTCCATACTTCTATCTCCTTCCCCCCCGGCAAACTTGTGCGCGAGGAACACTCCATCTGTTTCAGAGAAAAAGACAAAAGAGGGGGAAATACAAGTACGGAGCCTTGCATCTTGTTACTGCTTACCGGGAGTATGTGATGCACGAAATGTCAGATGATACATGCAAGTACAAGGAAAAGCACGAGATGACAAATGGTGCAAAGCACAAAAGTTTTACTGATGCACGGGGTCTGCGCCCGGCTTTGTACAAAGGTTTACATGCAACAGCGGCAAGACTTGTACAAAAGGTGGTTGCCGGAGCGGATCACGGCAACCGCGCCTTATGGGTGAAACTTGCGAAGATGCTCTATGTTCCAGGAGTTGCTCACCGGTAAGCCTTCTTCGGTCTCAAGGCGGACAGCGCCGGGCCTTGTGACTTGTCTCACCCGATAAGGGCCTTCCCACTTCGGCGTCAACTTGTTGGAATTCTTGGCGGACTGAACACGCCGAAGAACAAGGTCGCCTTCCTCGAGACTCCTGGCCTTGACCTTGCGGCTATGATAGCGACGCAAGGCTTGCTGGTATCGAGCAGCTCGTACAGCAGCCTGGAGACATTCCTCCTCGAGGAGCAATGCATCATCTTGTCGCAGTTGCTCTTGCTCGAGCTTGTCGTAAGCGAGCACTCGAGGAGATCCGTATACGAGTTCCGTGGGGAGAACTGCCTCTGCTCCATAGACAAGAGCAAAGGGTGTCTGTCCGGTGGCTCGATTTGGTGTCGTCCTGATTGACCAAAGAGCCCCCGGCAACTCCTCTATCCAGTTTCTTCCACACTTGTGCAGCCTGCCAAAGGTCCTTGTCTTCAGTCCGCGCAGCACTTCAGCATTGGCCCTCTCCGCTTGACCGTTGCTCCTCGGGTGAGCAACAGAAGCAAAGCAGACCTTGGCGCCAAGGTCTTGGACGTACTGCGTGAAGGTGCGGCTTGTGAATTGTGTGCCATTGTCGGTGATGATCCTGTTAGGGATCCCGAAACGGCAAACTATTGATCTGAAGAACCTGACTGCTGACTGTGCTGTCACCTTTCTCACTGGTTCCACTTCTGGCCACTTTGTGAACTTGTCGATTGCAACGTACAAGTACTCAAAGCCCCCGACAGCGCGGGGAAAGGGGCCGAGGATGTCGAGCCCCCAGACCGAGAAGGGCCAGGACAAAGGAATCGTCTGGAGAGCTTGAGCTGGCTGGTGAATTTGCTTGGCATGGAACTGGCACGCTTCACACTTGGTTACTTGTGCAGTTGCATCTTGGAGGGCTTCTGGCCAAAAGAAACCTTGCCGGAACGCCTTTCCGGCAAGTGCTCTTGCGCCAATGTGGTGACCACATATGCCTCCGTGTATCTCTGCCAACAGCTTCTGTCCATCTTCCCGGGAAATGCACTTCAACCTGACACCGTTGAGTCTTCTTCTGTACAGTTCGTTGTCGACGAACTGGTACATACTTGACTGTCTGGTTATCCTCTCTATCTCTTCTGGTTCTTCGGGAAGTTCTCCGGTTTGAAGAAAACGGACGATTTGATGCGCCCATGCTGGAGCTTGAGGCTCAACAACAAGGACTAAAGGCATCAGTGCTGCTGCGGGAACCTCAGCTTCTACGGCAAGAACCCGCGGTTCTGCCGGAGCTGAGGGTTCCCCGTCAAGCCTGCCGGGGCAAGGCTTGTCGGGAACGCCTGCTTCAACTGTACAGACCCTTGGGTCCGCAGGAGCAGACTGCTCCTCAGCATTTAGGTTGCTGGTCTTGGTGACCTTGGCGGCGGTTTCGGGAAGATCCGCCGGCAAGTAATCGCCGGAGACCAACTTCCTCTTCTTGCTTTGTCCAACTGACGGTGTAACGGATGGCTGAGGTAGCTTGAGCATGAAGATCCCTGGTTCCACAGGTAACTTCATTGCAGCACACTTTGAGAGGCTATCTGCGATATCATTCTGAGCTCTTGGGACGTGCTCCATCTGCAAGCCCTCAAAGTGTTCTTCAAGCTTCCTCACTTCATCGACATAAGCTTCCATCAGAGGGCTCTGGTAACTCTTGTTCACTTGTCGGACCACCAACTGTGAGTCTCCCCGCACAATTAACTTCTTGATCCCAAGTTCGGCCGCAATTCTGAGGCCGGCAAGCAGTCCTTCATACTCAGCAGTATTGTTTGTCGCTTGCTCCTTGGGAAAGTGCATTTGAACAACATACTTGAGGTGCTCTCCGGTGGGTGCTATGAGTAACACACCGGCACCGGCGCCTTGCAGCGAGAAGGCACCTTCAAAGTACATTATCCACTCCTTGTTTGCTTCTTGGACGGGGATGCTTGTCTCCGGAACTTCTTCATCTGGTGTTGGGGTCCATTCTGCTATAAACTCTGCCAAAGCTCTGCTCTGTATGGTTGAAGTACTCTCAAACTTGAGACCAAAGCTTGACAGCTCCAGCGCCCACTTGACGATCCTGCCTGTTGCTTCTGGATTTTGCAATATCCTCTTCAACGGAAAGCGAGTGAACACTGTTATCTCATGTGCTTGGAAGTAATGGCGCAGCTTTCTTGAGGCCATGAGGAGGCCGAAAAGCAGCTTCTGCACCCCAGAGTATCTTGATCTAGCTCCCTGCAAGAGGGAACTTACAAAATAAACTGGGCGCTGCACCATCTTCTTTCGCACTTCTTCTTGTTCCTGCGCAGACTTGTCCTTGTTGGGGCCAGAGCTTGTCGGGGAAGCCCCCTGCTTGTCGCTGGAAGTGCTCGCCGGGGCTGTGGGCTCTTCCTCTGCCTCCCTCTCCGCTACCAACGCAGCACTAACCACTTGATTGGTTGCTGCTAAGTACAGCAGCAACTTCTCTTGTGGCCTAGGTGCGACAAGTATTGGAGTGGAGGACAGGTATCCTTTCAAGTCTTGCAGCGCAGCCTCCGCTTCCGGAGTCCATTTCATAGGACCTGCCTTCTTCAAAATTTTGAAGAAAGGCAGGGCGCGTTCTGCAGACTTTGAAATGAACCTGCTGAGGGCAGCCACACAACCAGCAAGTCTCCTTACGTCCTTGACGCGCCTCGGGGCTTCAATCTGCTCGATGGCTTTAATCTTGTCGGGATTGGCTTCAATCCCCCTCTGGGACACAAAGAACCCGAGAAGCTTGCCGGAAGGGACTCCGAAGACGCACTTCTCGGGGTTCAACTTGAGCTGTATCTTGCGCAGATTCCCAAAGGTTTCTTCCAAGTCTTGGATCAGGGTATCCTTGCTCTTGCTCTTGACCACTATATTATCCATGTAGGCTTCTACATTCCTGTGTATCTGTGGCTCAAAAGCAGTGTGCACCACTCTTTTAAATGTCGAGCCTGCATTCTTCAATCCAAAGGGCATGCGTATGAAGCAGTATGTGCCGCATGGAGTAATGAATGCAGTCTTTTCTTCATCTTCCTTAGCCATGAATATCTGGTGGTAACCTGAGTATGCATCAAGGAATGAAAGCAACTCGCATCCGGCGGTGGAGTCAACAATCTGGTCAATACGCGGCAAGGGAAATGGATCCTTGGGACATGCTTTATTCACATCAGTGAAGTCTATAAAAAGTCTCCACTTCCCATTGGCCTTGCGCACAACAACTGGATTGGCCAACCACGTAGGATGGATTACGCCTCTAACCAGGCCTGCTGCTTCCAACTTCTTTATCTCTTCGGCGATAAACTCTTGGCGCTCCACGGCTTGCTTCCTGACCATCTGCTTGACGGGCCGCGCATGAGGACAAACAACAAGCTTGTGCTCAATTACCTACCTGGGAACGCCGGGGATGTCAGACGGTTGCCATGCAAACACGTCAACATTCGCCCGCAGGAAAGCAACGAGCGCGCTTTCCTATTTGGGGTCGAGTGTGGCACTGATGGTGAAGGTACCACCAGTGCCGTCCTCCTTGGCGGACACCTTCTTGGTTGCCGGTGGAGCTGCCATTCCTTTCTTGCACTTGCCGGTGGAGCTCGATGGTGCGTCCTCGACAGCAGCGCAGCACTCCGAAGAGGTGCGTTTGCCGGAGTGGGCTCCAGAGCTCTTGCCGGACTTGGTCTTGGTCTTCCCCCCGGGAGCTTCAGCGGCAAGTGTTTTGCCATCTGCCGCGGCTGCTGCATCCCGGTAGATCTTGTCGGCGCAAATAAGCGCATCTTTCTTGTCGCCGGGGACAGAGATGACGCTTATCGGCCCCGGCATCTTGAGCATGTTATAGGCGTAGTGGGAAGCTGCCATGAACTTGGCGAGGGCAGGACGGCCAAGTATCCATTATATGGTAATGGGATATCGGCGACGTCGAACGTAATTCTCTCCGTCCTGAAGTTGAGCTCCCCTCCAAAGGTCACTGGCAGTGTAACCTTCCCCTTCGGCCTACTCCTTCCCGGGTTGATTCCTTGGAACGTCCCGGTTTCTTCGAGCTCGCTGTCGAGGATCTGTAGTTTCTTGATCACAGCGGAGGAGATCAAGTTGAGGCCGGCCCCGCCGTCAACCAACATCTTGGTGACCTTGAGGTTGCGGATAGTTGGTGAAACCAACATCGGCAAGCACCCGACCGCGGTTGTGCGGTCAGGGTGATCCTCAAGGTCGAAGATGATGGGCGTGCCGGACCATTTTAGGAGCCTGCGCGACTCGACGGGCGGCTCAGCTGCATTCACTTCCCGCACCCATTGCTTGAGTTGGCGGTGGGAAGTGTGCAGAAAGGCACCTCCATCGACGCACAGCACTTCTATGGCCTTTTGGAACTCCTGCTCGCTGTTGTCTCCTTCGTCCATATCCTCATCATCGTCTTCGTCTTCGTCCTTGTCGCGGCCCCGGGGAGGTCTGTCTCCTTGCCGCTGCTTGGCCTTGCCGCGGCGTCCTCCCCGGCCATTGAACGGCCGCTTCTTGCTGGGCTCTCCTCCGCCTCCTTGGGCCTTCTCCTTGTCGCGACGCTCGTATTCAGCCTTCTGCTGCTCTACGAGGTACTCTACCCTTTTGCAGTTTTGGAGGTCGTGGCCCTTGGTGCGGTGGATCTTGCAGTACTGCTTGTCGGAGCCGTCCTGCTTGTCGGCTGCCGCTACAGGGGCGGGCTCCTTGCCGGAGCCACCAGCCTGTGTCTTCTTGGCGGGAGCCACCTTGCCGGACTGCTCGACAACTAGCACTTCCTTGCTCTTCTTCTTCTTGTTTCGCCGCCGGCCCTTCCTTGCCGGGGCGGTATCCTCGCTGTCGCTTCCTCCTGCGCCAGTATCCTCTCCGGGGAGTCTCCTCCCCTCTTCAGCACGTGCACATTTGTCAGCTAGAGCGTAAAGCTCGCTGACATCCCGGATCTTGGTCATGGCCATCTCCTCCCTCATCCGGCGGTTACGCACGTTCTGGTGGAACGCGCTGATAACCGCGGCAGGGTGGACATCAGGAATGTTGTGTTGCACACGGCTGAACCTTTGGATGTATTTGCGCAGGGACTCTCCCTCCTTCTGAGCTAAGATGTGGAGATCGCTCTCCTGGCCATGAGGTTTGTGGCCGCCTGTGAAGGCGCCGACAAACTGGTGGCACAAATCCGCCCATGAAGAGATGGAGCTCTCCGGCAAGTGCATAAGCCAAGACCTGACGTTTGGCTTAAGCACGAGCGGGAAGTAGTTGGCTAGGATCTTCTCGTCGCGTCCCCCGGCAGCCTACACTGCAATGGTGTAGATGCTGAGGAACTCCGAGGGGTGTGTCTTGTCGTCGTACTTCTCGGGTACGTCGGGCTTGAAATTCTTCATGCTGGGCCACTGGACTTGCCGCAGCTTTCGGGTGAACGCAGGGCAACCTGCCGCGTACGGCAAGTCGCCTGGTTCACCGGGCGCGTGCATGTCGACAGCGGTCCCAGCGCGCTGATCAGATTGCCTTCGAGCTTCTCGTCGATGCTCGATGCGGGTTCGAGCGTCCTCTTGTCTCCTGTCGTCGAGGACTTGGCGCTGATCGCGGCGGGCCCGCGGATCCGACGACGCTGTGGAGTCGTCGTCGACGTTGATCCGGCGGGGCGGCGTTTTCTGCTTCCGCGGCGGGGAGTGCACGGTAGTTGCACCCCCGGCGGTCTTGTCGCCGTCGGCCTTCGCTTGGTCAACTTGCCGCGGCCGTGAAGTTGCCGGCTGTTGCGGCGCATCGTTGTTGGCGAAGGCGATGAGGCTCTGGATCGTCGCCCTCCAGTCTTCGGCCTTGTCCGCCGCTGGAGGGAAGTTGAGGAGCAGCTGAGCCCTAGCCAGGGCCTCTGCTGGAGAAGATGGAAATGGTGGCGAGCGGTGCGAGGAGCGGGACACGCTCGAACTTCTAACTACGTTAGAAGGAGCATGTTCCAGTCCCGGCGACCGCGCCTTGCTCGTGCCGGGGCGTTGGCCTTGAGCGTCCCGTGATTCGCCGGCCTGGCCACGTCCCAGCAAGCGTATGGTACCTCCGGTACCACGCCGCTGCTGGTCTGGCACCTCCTGGGAGGGACGTGGTGCGCGCACGGACACCGAGGTCTTGGAGTTCGCCCGGTCGTCCGTCTTGTCCTTGGATTTGGTGGCGCCGTGAGTGTCCCCACCGGCGTCCACCCTTCCGCCGGTGCCTCCCCCACCAACCGTTGGCTCTGGTGGTGGTGGGATCGACGCAGACGGGCCTCCAACCTCCGAAGCCTTCTTCTTCGGAGGCATGTTGATGTAGCCAATGAAGTTGGAGAGGTTGATGAAGAATGCGCCCGCGTGAGCGCCGGATCAGGTTCGCACAACCTCGACGCCCCCTACCTGGCGCGCCAAAGATGTCGGGGGAAACTGTCCTCCCACGAGCACCTACGGGACCGGAGCCCCTTCTACGTTGCGGTAAGGGAGCGGAGGGAGCACGGAGAGCAGATCGAGGGGCACACGCAGGCAGTTTACCCAGGTTCGGGCCGCGATGACGCGTAAAACCCTACTCCTGCTTTGGTTATATTGAGTTTTTGGAGCTCGGGAGCTTGAAGATCTACAGTACCAGCTACACCGAGCGTGGAGTGAGCAAGTTTCTGGAGTCGAACCCCCTCTACGTTGTGCATGGGCCTCCTTTTATAGTTCAAAGGGGTCACCGACAGGTGTCAACGTAGAGGAGGGTAAAAGCATAAATTTGGTGGTAGTTGTAACAGTGCATGAACAGTGCATGAACAGTGGTCTTCACCTAACCTTGACGGTGGGGGACAAGGGCATTTAATGCCCGTCGCCGTCAACCCCAAAAGCGTCTGTCCATGCGTCTCCGTTCGCCACGGCGGTAGCCTCGTCACCGCGGCTCGCCAGCGTGTCCCTCAGGCTGCACAACCATCTGCCACGCGCCCCTGGAAGGGCCCCAGGGCAACGCGTGGCCGAGTGAGCTGGAGCGCAGGCACACAGTGTGAGCTTCCTCCGGCAAGTACCTTGCCGGGGCCGCTATCTTGCCGGGCCCGGAAGCTTGCCGCTTCCCGGGCCCTGCCGGGGCGCACGATGTGCCGCGATGTATCCTTTGTGGTGTTATCCTTTGGCCTTCCTGGCAAGCACCTCTTGCCAGGGTCTTGTGCTGAAAAGATGTCCTTGAGCCTGGTGCGGCCTTCCCGGCAAGCTCCTCTTGCCGGGGTCTTGTCTTCTAACTTGAATACTTTGTTCTTGAATGGCTTAAAGGGGTCTGGAGCGGGCCTCGGCAAGCGCGTGGTAAGCCCTGCCGCGGGAAGCTGCTACTGCCCGTGCACAAGTTGGGGTACTAAGGTACCCCTACCTTAGTACACCGACAATCCCCTTCTCCATCAACAATTATCAGTTCATCTTTCGTTTCACTATATTTTATCACTTCATGCGTTATGTGCTATGCTTGGAGCGTCTTGCTCTTAGTTTCTTTTTTTAGTTTTCTTTAGCTTTGCTTGCTATTCATAACAAGTTAGAACCCAGCTTTCTTTGTGTGGGAGAGAAACACGCTCCACTTCAACCTAGAACACAACATAGGATTTTCATGCTTATCTTTGTTGTGTGTGTTCTTTGTCTTTCCATAGCTGCTGTCATGTTTAGCTCTTAGTTTTCATGCTTTTCTTTTTAAAGAGCTTTTGTTTAGTTGGTTGCTAAACTCTCTTGAGTTTTCATGTTAATCTTGTTAAGAGAGTTTGCCTGTTGCACTGAGTTGTGTGTCTTAACTTAAAGTAGGTAATTGAGGTTGCTATTTAATTTTAGTAGTAACTTGCAATAGTTTTGAGGTATTGCCATGAGTAATGTCTGAACTTTTGGTGTCAAGAGCTTTAGCCTATTAGTGATAGATGTCGTATTTTGGGAAATCCGTGTTTATTTTCGAAAACCTACAAAATAGTTGAGAACTTTAGCTACTAGATGGATCACTAATCTTTGGAGGGATCGAATATTAGAGTACACTCACGTACCATGAGTCGAGGATGCGCAAGGATAACCAAACCCCCATACACTCCTCCTCGGGGTACTTGTCTCTTTGTGAACCTCCTAATTAGATTGAGAGTTACCGATAATAAGTGCATGAGTTCTTCGGACTAATGTGAGTATTCGAAAGTTGACACTTCCACCTAGCCATATTTTTCTAGCCTCTTCGGTACCGTGCATTGCCCTTTCTCACCTCGAGAGTTGGTGCATACTTTGCCGGTGCATCCAAATCCTTGGCACGATACGCTCTATCATCATAAGCCTCATTATATCCTTCCTCAAAATAGCCACCATACCTACCTATCAAGGCATTTCCATAGCCTTTCCGAGATACATTGCCATGCAACATCCATCTTCTCATGACTTGATCTTCATGTCATACATGCTTTTGCTTGATCGATGAGCCGCATGCTAGTTGGGCCTTGCCCTAATCATTGCTACATGACGCGCTAGTATCATTGCATATCCTGCTACACCGGCAGAGGCATACATTTGCATACATCATGATAGTTTCATTTTCTTTATGTTGAGTACTTTTGTAAAGTGTGAAAGATCTTCTATACTTCTTGTAATACATAGAGTGTTGCCCCTAAAGTGAGGAAAAGATCCCAAAGAGGACAAAATCAAAAGATCCCAAAGAGGACAAATGAGAGTTAAATAGAAAGAGCCATTGAGGCCACAAAAAAATAAAAAAAATAGAAAAAAAGAGAAAAAGAAATAAAAAGATAGAAGTGGGCACACTACTATTCCTTTTGAGAGATCCACACTCGTACTTCATCTTATACCTTGTACTCCATAGAGATTATCATTCATGCATATAGCTATGTGGTGAAGGAAATATGCACTAGAGGCAATAATAAAGTTGTTATTTATATTTCCTTATATCATGATAAATGTTTATTATTCATGCTAGAATTGTATTAACCGGAAACTTAGTACATGTGTGAATACATAGACAAAACAGAGTGTCCCTAGTATGCCTCTACTAGACTAGCTCATTGATCAAAGATGGTTATGTTTCCTAACCATAGACATGATTTGTCATTTGATCAACGGGATCACATCATTAGGAGAATGATGTGATGGACAAGACCCATCCGTTAGCATAGCACTATGATCGTTTAGTTTTACTGCTATTGCTTTCTTCATGACTTATACATGTTCCTATGACTATGAGATTATGCAACTCCCGAATACCGTAGGAACACCTTGTGTGCTATCAAACGTCACAACGTAACTGGGTGATCATAAAGATGCTCTACAGGTGTCTCCGAAAGTATTCGTGGTGTTGGCATAGATCAAGATTAGGATTTGTCACTCCGAGTGTCGGAGAGGTATCTCTGGGCCCTCTCGGTAACACACATCACAATAAGCCTTGCAAGCAAAAAGACTAATGAGTTAGTCACGAGATGATGAGTTACGGAACGAGTAAAGAGACTTGCCGGTAACGAGATTGAACTAGGTATAGAGATACCGACGATCGAATCTCGGGCAAGTAACATACCGTTTGACCAAAGGAACAACGTATGTTGTTATGCGGTTCTGACCGATAAAATATCTTCGTAGAATATGTAGGAGCCAATATGAACATCCAGGTTCCGCTATTGGTTATTGACCGGAGATGAGTCTCGGTCATGTCTACATAGTTCTCGAACCCGTAGGGTCCGCACGCTTAACGTTTGATGACGATCGGTATTATGAGTTTATGAGTATTGATGTACCGAAGGTAGTTCGGAGTCCCGGATGAGATCACGGACATGACGAGGAGTCTCGGAATGTCCGAGACATAAAGATTGATATATTGGACGACTATATTCGGACACCGGAAGTGTTCCGGAAAAGTTTCGGATTTATCGGGATTGCCGGAGGGGGTTACCGGAACCCCCTACGAGAGGAGATGGTCCATAGTGGGCCTAAAGGGAAAGAGAGAGGCAGCCCATAGGGCTGGCCGGCGCCCCACCTAGGGTTCCTAGCTGGACTAGGATTGGGGGGGGGGCGCCACCTCTCCTATTCCTTTCCCTCTTCCTTCTTTTGGTGAATCCTACTAGGAATAGGATTGCAATCCTATTCCTAGTAGGAGTCCACTCCTAGCCGCACCAGGAAGGGCCGGCCGGCCTCCCTCCCTTGCTCCTTTATATACGGGGGCAGGGGGGCACCCAAAGACACACAAGTTGAATTGTTTTAGCCGTGTGCGGTGCCCCCCTCCACAGAATCACACCTCGGTCATACCGTCGCGGAGCTTAGGCGAAGCCCTGCGCCGGTGAACACATCATATCCGTCACCACGCCGTCGTGCTGACGAAACTCTCCCGTGAAGCTCAACTGGATCAAGAGCTCGTGGGACGTCATCAAGCTGAACGTGTGCTGAGCGCGGAGGTGCCGTACGTTCGGTGCTTGATCGGTTGGATCGCGAAGAAGTTCGACAACATCAACCGCGTCACTTGACGCTTCCGCTCCCGGTCTACGAGGGTACGTAGACACACTCTTCCCTCTCGTTGCTATGCATCTGGTAGATAGATCTTGCGTGATCGTAGGAAAATTTTAAAATACTACGTTCCCCAACAGTGGCATCATGAGCCAGATTTATGCCTAGATGATATGCACGAGTAGAACACAATGAGTTGTGGGCGATACTAGTCATACTGCTTACCAGCATGTCATACTTTGCTTCGGCGGTATTGTGAGATGAAGCGGCCCGGACCGACATTACGCGTACGCTTACGCGAGACTGGTTTCACCGTTACGAGCACTCGTTGCTTAAAGGTGACTGGCGGGTGTCTGTCTCTCTCACTTTAGCTGAATCAAGTGTGGCTACGCCCGGTCCTTGTGAAGGTTAAAACAGCACATACTTGACGAAACATCGTTGTGGTTTTGTATGCGTAGGTAAGAACGGTTCTTGCTAAAGCCCGTAGCAGCCACGTAAAACTTGCAACAACAAAGTAGAGGACGTCTAACTTGTTTTTGCAGGGCATGTTGTGATGTGATATGGTCAAGACATGATGAGTTATACGTTTTTGTATGAGATGATCATGTTTTGTAATGTTATCGGCAACTGGCAGGAGCCATATGGTTGTCGCTTTATTGTATGAAATGCAATCGCCATGTAATTGCTTTACTTTATCACTAAGCGGTAGCGATAGTCGTAGAAGCAATAGTTGGCGAGACGACAACGATGCTACGATGGAGATCAAGGTGTCGCGCCGGTGACGAAGGTGATCATGACGATGCTTTGGAGATGGAGATCAAAAGCACAAGATGATGATGGCCATATCATGTCACATATTTTGATTGCATGTGATGTTTATCTTATTATGCTTCTTATTTTGCTTAGAACGACGGTAGCATTATAAGATGATCCCTTTGAAGGAAATATGCCCTAGAGGCAATAATAAAGATGTTATTTGTATTTCCTTATATCATGATAAATGTCTTTTATTCATGCTAGAATTGTATTAACCGGAAACTTAGTACATGTGTGGATACATAGACAAAACAGTATGTCCCTAGTATGCCTCTACTAGACTAGCTCATTGATCAAAGATGGTTATGTTTCCTAACCATAGACATGAGTTGTCATTTGATCAACGGGATCACACCATTAGGAGAATGATGTGATGGACAAGACCCATCCGTTAGCATAGCACTATGATCGTTTAGTTTAACTGCTATTGCTTTCTTCATGACTTATACATGTTCCTATGACTATGAGATTATGCAACTCCCGAATACCGTAGGAACACCTTGTGTGCTATCAAACGTCACAACGTAACTGGGTGATCATAAAGATGCTCTACATGTGTCTCCGAAAGTATTCGTGGTGTTGGCATAGATCAAGATTAGGATTTGTCACTCCGAGTGTCGGAGAGGTATCTCTGGGCCCTCTCGGTAACACACATCATAATAAGCCTTGCAAGCAAAGGACTAATGAGTTAGTCACGAGATGATGTGTTACGGAACGAGTAAAGAGACTTGCCGGTAAACGAGATTGAACTAGGTATAAAGATACCGACGATCGAATCTCGGGCAAGTAACATACCGTTTGACAAAAGGAACAACGTATGTTGTTATGCGGTTCTGACCGATAAAAGATCTTCGTAGAATATGTAGGAGCCAATATGAACATCCAGGTTCCGCTATTGGTTATTGACCAGAGATGAGTCTCGGTCATGTCTACATAGTTCTCGAACCCGTAGGGTCCGCACGCTTAACGTTTGATGACGATCGGTATTATGAGTTTTTGAGTATTGATGTACCGAAGGTAATTCGGAGTCCCGGATGAGATCACGGACATGACGAGGAGTCTCGGAATGTCCGAGACATAAAGATTGATATATTGGACGGCTATATTCGGACACCGGAAGTATACCGGAAAAGTTTCGGATTTATCGGGAATGCCGGAGGGGGTTACCGGAACCCCCTACGAGAGGGGATGGTCCATAGTGGGCCTAAAGGGTGAGAGAGAGGCAGCCCATAGGGCTGGCCGGCGCCCCCACCTAGGAATCCTAGTTGGACTAGGATTGGGGGGGCGCCACCTCTCCTATTCCTTTCCCCCTTCTTCCTTTCGGTGAATCCTACTAGGAATAGGATTGCAATCCTATTCCTAGTAGGACTCCTTCCCTAGCCGCACCAGGAGAGGTTGGCCGGCCTCCCTCCCTTGCTCCTTTATATACGGGGGCAGGGGGGCACCCAAAGACACACAAGTTGAATTGTTTTAGCCGTGTGCGGTGCCCCCCTCCACAGAATCACACCTCGGTCATACCGTCGCGGAGCTTAGGCGAAGCCCTGCGCCGGTGAACACATCATATCCGTCACCATGCCGTCGTGCTGACGAAACTCTCCCGTGAAGCTCAACTGGATCAAGAGCTCGTGGGACGTCATCAAGCTGAACGTGTGCTGAACGCGGAGGTGCCGTACGTTCGGTGCTTGATCGGTTGGATCGCGAAGAAGTTCGACAACATCAACCGCGTCACTTGATGCTTCCGCTCCCGGTCTACGAGGGTACGTAGACACACTCTTCCCTCTCGTTGCTATGCATCTGGTAGATAGATCTTGCGTGATCGTAGGAAAATTTTAAAATACTACGTTCCCCAACAGTGGCATCATGAGCCAGGTCTATGCGTAGATGATATGCACGAGTAGAACACAATGAGTTGTGGGCGATACTAGTCATACTGCTTACCAGCATGTCATACTTTGCTTCGGCGGTATTGTGAGATGAAGCGGCCCGGACCGACATTACGCGTACGCTTACGCGAGACTGGTTTCACCGTTACGAGCACTCGTTGCTTAAAGGTGACTGGCGGGTGTCTGTCTCTCTCACTTTAGCTGAATCAAGTGTGGCTACGCCCGGTCCTTGTGAAGGTTAAAACAGCACATACTTGACGAAACATCGTTGTGGTTTTGTATGCGTAGGTAAGAACGGTTCTTGCTGAAGCTCGTAGCAGCCACGTAAAACTTGCAACAACAAAGTAGAGGACGTCTAACTTGTTTTTGCAGGGCATGTTGTGATGTGATATGGTCAAGACATGACGAGTTATACGATTTTGTATGAGATGATCATGTTTTATAAAGTTATCGGCAACTGGCAGGAGCCATATGGTTGTCGCTTTATTGTATGAAATGCAATCGCCATGTAATTGCTTTACTTTATCACTAAGCGGTAGCGATAGTCGTAGAAGCAATAGTTGGCGAGACGACAACGATGCTACGATGGAGATCAAGGTGTCACGCCGGTGACGAAGGTGATCATGACGGTGCTTTGGAGATAGAGATCAAAAGCACAAGATGATGATGGCCATATCATGTCACATATTTTGATTGCATGTGATGTTTATCTTATTATGCTTCTTATTTTGCTTAGAACGACGGTAGCATTATAAGATGATCCCTTACTAAATTTCAAGGTATAAGTGTTCTCCCTGAGTATGCACCGTTGCGAAAGTTCGTCGTGCCAAGACACCACGTGATGATCGGGTGTGATAAGCTCTACGTTCAAATACAATGGGTGTAAGCCAGTTTTGCACACGCAGAATACTCGGGTTAAACTTGACGAGCCTAGCATATACAGATATGGCCTCAGAACACTGGAGACCGAAAGGTCGAGCGTGAATCATATAGTAGATATGATCAACATAAGATGTTCACCATTGAAACTACTCCATCTCACGTGATGATCGGACATGGTTTAGTTGATTTGGATCACGTGATCATTTAGATGACCGGAGGGATGTCTATCTAAGTGGGAGTTCTTAAGTAATATGATTAATTGAACTTTAATTTATCATGAACTTAGTCCTGGTAGTATTAGCATATCTATGTTGTAGATCAATAGCTCGCGATGTTGCTCCCCGTTTATTTTTCATATGTTCCTAGAGAAAACCAAGTTGAAAGATGTTAGTAGCAATGATGCGGAATTGTTCCGTGATCTGAGGATTATCCTCATTGCTGCACAGAAGAATTATGTCCTTGATGCACCACTAGGTGACAGACCTATTGCAGGAGCAGATGTAGATGTTATGAACGTTTTGACAAAAGCTCGATATGATGACTACTTGATAGTTTAGTGCACCATGCTTTACGGCTTATAACCGGGACTTCAAAAACGTTTTGAACGCCACGGAGCATGTAAGATGTTCCAAGAGTTGAAATTAGTATTTCATACTCATGCCCGTGTCAAGAGGTATAAGACCTCTGACAGTACTTTGCCTACAAGATGGAGGAGAATAGCTCAACCAGTGAGCATGTGCTCGGATTGTCTGGGTACTACAATTACTTGAATCAAGTCGGAGTTAATCTTCCAGATAAGATAGTAATTGACAAAGTTCTCTAGTCACTATCACCAAGTTAGTAGAACTTCGTGATGAACTATAATATGCAAGGGATGACGAAGGTAATTCCCAAGCTCTTCGCAATGCTGAAATCGGCGAAGGTAGAAATCAAGAAAGAACATCAAGTGTTGATGGTTAACCAGACCACTTGTTTCAAGTAAAGGGCAAAGGGATAGAAGGGGAACTTCAAGAAGAATGACAAGCAAGTTGTCACTCCCATGAAGAAACCCAAAGCTAAACTCAAGCCTGAAACTAAGTGCTTCTACTGCAAAGGAAATGGTCACTAGAAGTGGAACTGCCCTAGATATTTGGCGGATAAGAAGGATGGCAAAGTGAACAAAGGTATATTTGATATACAGATTATTGATGTGTATTTTACTAGTGTTCATAGCAACCCCTCGGTATTTGATATTGGTTCAGTTGCTAAAGAGTAGTAACTCGAAATGGGAGTTGCATAATGAACAGAAACTAGTTAAAGGATGAAGTGACGATGTGTATTGGAAGTAGTTCCAAGATTGATAAGATCATCATCGCACACTCCCTATACTTTCGGGATTAGTGTTGAACCTAAATAAGTGTTATTTGGTGTTTGTGTTGAGCATGAATATGATTTGATCATGTTTATTGCAATACGGTTATTCATGTAAATTAGAGAATAATTGTTGTTCTGTTTACATGAATAAAACCTTCTATGGTCATACACCCAATGAAAATGGTTTGTTGGATCTCGATCGTGTGATACACATATTCATAATATTGAAGCCAAAAGATGCAAGGTTAATAATGATAGTGCAACTTATTTGTGGCACTGCCGTTTAGGTCATATTGGTGTAAAACGCATGAAGAACCTCCATAATGATGGACTTTTGGAATCACTTGATTATGAATCACTTGGTGCTTGCGAACCATGCCTCATGGGCAAAATGACTAAAACTCCGTTCTCCGGAACTATGGAGCGAGCAACAGATTTGTTGGAAATCATACATACTGATGTATATGGGCCAATGAGTGTTGAAGCTCGCGGCGGGTATCGTTATTTTCTGACCTTCACTGATGATTTGAGCAGATATGAGTATATCTACTTAATGAAGCACAAGTCTGAAAGATTTGAAATGTTCAAAGAATTTCAGAGTGAAGTGGAGAATCATCGTAACAAGAAAATAAGAGTTTCTACGATATGATCGTAGAGATAAAATATTTGAGTTAGCGAGTTTGGCCTTCAGTAAAAACAAATGTGAAATAGTTTCACTACTCACGCCACCTGGAACACCATAGTATAATGGTGTCCGAACGTCATAACCGTACTTTATTAGATATGGTGCGATCGATGATGTCTCTTACCGATCTACCACTATCGCTTTTTGGGGTTATGCATTAGAGACAACTACATTCACGTTAAATAGGGCACCATCTAAATCCGTGGAGATGACACCGTATGAACTATGGTTTGATAAGAAACCTAAGCTGTCATTTCTTTAAGTTTGGGACTGCGATGCTTATGTGAAAAAGTTTCAACATGATAAGCTCGAACCCAAATCGGAGAAGTAAATCTTCATAGAATACCCAAAAGAAACTGTTGGGTACACCTTCTATCACAGATCCGAAGGCAAGATCTTTGTTGCTAAGAGTGGATCCTTTCTAGAAAAAGAAGTTTCTCTCGAAAGAAGTGAGTGGGAGGAAAGTAGAACTTGATGAGGTAATTGTACCTTCTCCCGGATTGGAAAGTAGTACATCACAGGAAATTGTTCCAGTGATTCCTACACCAATTAGTGAGGAAGATAATGATAATGATCATGAAACTTCGGATCAAGTTTCTGCTGAACGTCGTAGATCAACCAGAGTACGTTCCGCACCAGAGTGGTACGGCAACCCAGTTCTGGAAATCATGTTACTAGACCATGATGAACCTACGAACTATGAGGAAGCGATGATGAGCCCAGATTCCGCAAAATGGCTTGAAGCCATGAAATCTGAGATGGGATCCATGTATGAGAACAAAGTATGGACTTTGGTTGACTTGCCCGATGATCGGCAGGCCATCGAAAATAAATGGATCTTCAAGAGGAAGACTGACGCTGACAGTAATGTTACTGTTTACAAAGCTCGACTTGTTGCGAAAAGTTTTTCAACAAGTTCAAGGAGTTGACTACGATGAGACTTTCTCACCCGTAGCGATGCTTAAGTCTGTCCGAATCATGTTAGCAATTGCCGCATTTTATGAAATCTGGCAATTGGATAACAAAACTGCATTCTTTAATGGATTTATTAAAGAAGAGTTGTATATGATGCAACCAGAAGGTTTTGTCGATCCAAAAGGTGCTAACAAAGTATGAAAGCTCCAGCGATCCATCTATGGACTGGTGCAAGCATCTCGGAGTTGGAATATACGCTTTGATGAGGTGATCAAAGCATATGGTCTTATACAGACTTTTGGAGAAGCCTGTATTTTCAAGAAAGTGAGTGGGAGCTCTGTAGCATTTCTAATATTATATGTGGATGACATATTGTTGATTGGAAATGATATAGAATTTCTGGACAGCATAAAAGGATACTTGCATAAGAGTTTTTCAATTAAAGACCTCGGTGAAGCTGCTTATATATTAGGCATCAAGATCTATAGAGATAGATCAAGACGCTTAATTGGACTTTCACAAAACACATACCTTGATAAGATTTTGAAGAAGTTCAAAATGGATCAGTCAAAGAAAGGGTTCTTGCCTGTATTACAAGGTATGAAATTGAGTAAGACTCAATGCCCGACCACTGCAAAAATATAGAGAGAATGAAAGTCATTCCCTATGCCTCAGCCATAGGTTCTATAAGTATGCCATGCTGTGTACCAAACATGTTGTGTACCTTGCCATGAGTTTGTCAAAGGGGTACAATAGTGATCCAGGAGTAGATCATTGTACAGCGGTCAAAATTATCCTTAGTAACTGGATGACTAAGGAAATGTTTCTCGATTATGGAGGTGATAAAGAGTTCGTCGTAAAGGGTTACGCCGATGCAAGCTTTGACACTAAATCCAGATGACTCTAAGTATCAATCTGGATGCGTATTGAAAGTGGGAGCAATTAGCTAGAGTAGCTCTATGCAGAGCATTGTAGACATAGAAATTTGCGAAATACATACGGATCTGAATGTAACAGACCCGTTGACTAAACTTCTCTCACAAGCAAAACATGATCACACCTTATTACTCTTGGGTATTAATCACATAGCAATGTGAACTAGATTATTGACTCTAGTAAACCCTTTGGGTGTTCGTCACATGGCGATGTGAACTATGGGTGTTATTCACATAACGATGTGAACTATCGGTATTAAATCACATGGCGATGTGAGCTAGATTATTGACTCTAGTGCAAGTGGGAGACTGAAGGAAATATGCACTAGAGGCAATAATAAAGTTGTTATTTATATTTCCTTATATCATGATAAATGTTTATTATTCATGCTAGAATTGTATTAACCGGAAACTTAGTACATGTGTGAATACATAGACAAAACAGAGTGTCCCTAGTATGCCTCTACTAGACTAGCTCATTGATCAAAGATGGTTATGTTTCCTAACCATAGACATGATTTGTCATTTGATCAACGGGATCACATCATTAGGAGAATGATGTGATGGACAAGACCCATCCGTTAGCATAGCACTATGATCGTTTAGTTTTACTGCTATTGCTTTCTTCATGACTTATACATGTTCCTATGACTATGAGATTATGCAACTCCCGAATACCGTAGGAACACCTTGTGTGCTATCAAACGTCACAACGTAACTGGGTGATCATAATGATGCTCTACAGGTGTCTCCGAAAGTATTCGTGGTGTTGGCATAGATCAAGATTAGGATTTGTCACTCCGAGTGTCGGAGAGGTATCTCTGGGCCCTCTCGGTAACACACATCACAATAAGCCTTGCAAGCAAAAGACTAATGAGTTAGTCACGAGATGATGTGTTACGGAACGAGTAAAGAGACTTGCCGGTAACGAGATTGAACTAGGTATAGAGATACCGACGATCAAATCTCGGGCAAGTAACATACCGTTTGACAAAAGGAACAACGTATGTAGTTATGCGGTTCTGACCGATAAAAGATCTTCGTAGAATATGTAGGAGCCAATATGAACATCCAGGTTCCGCTATTGGTTATTGACCGGAGATGAGTCTCGGTCATGTCTACATAGTTCTCGAACCCGTAGGGTCCGCACGCTTAACGTTTGATGACGATCGGTATTATGAGTTTATGAGTATTGATGTACCGAAGGTAGTTCGGAGTCCCGGATGAGATCACGGACATGACGAGGAGTCTCGGAATGTCCGAGACATAAAGATTGATATATTGGACGACTATATTCGGACACCGGAAGTGTTCCGGAAAAGTTTCGGATTTATCGGGATTGCCGGAGGGGGTTACCGGAACCCCCTACGAGAGGAGATGGTCCATAGTGGGCCTAAAGGGAAAGAGAGAGGCAGCCCATAGGGCTGGCCGGCGCCCCACCTAGGGTTCCTAGCTGGACTAGGATTGGGGGGGGGGGGCGCCACCTCTCCTATTCCTTTCCCTCTTCCTTCTTTTGGTGAATCCTACTAGGAATAGGATTGCAATCCTATTCCTAGTAGGAGTCCACTCCTAGCCGCACCAGGAAGGGCCGGCCGGCCTCCCTCCCTTGCTCCTTTATATACGGGGGCAGGGGGCACCCAAAGACACACAAGTTGAATTGTTTTAGCCGTGTGCGGTGCCCCCCCTCCACAGAATCACACCTCGGTCATACCGTCGCGGAGCTTAGGCGAAGCCCTGCGCCGGTGAACACATCATATCCGTCACCACGCCGTCGTGCTGACGAAACTCTCCCGTGAAGCTCAACTGGATCAAGAGCTCGTGGGACGTCATCAAGCTGAACGTGTGCTGAGCGCGGAGGTGCCGTACGTTCGGTGCTTGATCGGTTGGATCGCGAAGAAGTTCGACAACATCAACCGCGTCACTTGACGCTTCCGCTCCCGGTCTACGAGGGTACGTAGACACACTCTTCCCTCTCGTTGCTATGCATCTGGTAGATAGATCTTGCGTGATCGTAGGAAAATTTTAAAATACTACGTTCCCCAACATGTGGGGACCTTCACACTATAGAACTTGGCTTGTATATTCCAATGATGAGCCTCCTCAAAAGAGCTCTAGGTCTTCTTGAGCGAGCAAGTTGGATGCACCCCCACTAGTTCCACTAGAGAGCTTACCTTAGCTCATATGTGCATCTGTTGCATGGCAATCCCTACTCCTCACATCATATCTATCATTTGGCTTTCTCTCGCCTATGATTGTCTTCATTGATGTGAGCCTTTCACACCTTTTTTGTCTTCCCCCTTCATCATTTTTCTCTCTTTGCCATCCTAAGTGTCAACTTTCTTGCTTACGCTCATCCATTGCATGAGTGCTCAAAATATCAAAAGGGAGTGGATCATTTTGACTTGTACCTGGCTAGTGGTCTGGGGATGAGTCAAGATAAGATTCCAAAGAAGACCAAGTGTGAAACTTTAGTAGATTAAGTTCTCAACAATACAAAAACTATGTTTTACTCTCTCGTATATCTCTATCCCCTTTTTTGCACGCAAACACCATTTGGAGACATTCGAGTCACGGACAGCGAGAGCTCTTGCACCTTTATGTTCTTATGTTGCTTGTTACAATGCTAATATAGACTCTTGCTTGTTATGACCTGAATTGAATTACATGCCTTGATTGCTTTACTTAAAAAGTTCTTATATGGTTGGTAGCATGTGAAAGAACATGCGGTGCCCCCATGTTTGGTTTTGGTAATTGATGACAATCTCTATGGACTAATGGTTTCCTTGAGTTATATTTGAAGGGTTTGTCCATAGGCTTTTCTTGGAGTTCATTTGTTGGTTTCAAGGAGAGTTTGTGATGACCAAGGTGCTATTAAGGAATTATCCAAAGATTGGTCTTGTGAGTGTTGAGCTTATTGCAAGCATGTCTTGAAGAAGAAGAGTGTGTTATCATTCGTGTTTACCTTCAAGACATCATCCAAATGAAGTGTTGGAAAGATTCAAGGTTGATCAAGACTAAGTGAAGGAGTGAATCAAGTTGATCAACACACAAAGAGTAGAAGATGTACCGAGAGGGATCAAGCAATCCTATGGTATGGTAAGCATTGGCAATCACGCTTTGTGTACTAACCCATGGTCTTCGTGAGAGTTCTTTGTGGGGTTAGGTTGCGGTGTGCAAGTTCAAGTGGAGCATCACAAAGAAATCAAGTGCTTGAAGCTTGCCGTCCATTGTCGTGACAATGGACTTGTGAAGATATGCCAAAGAGTGGCTCTCCCATAGAGGAGTATGGGGGAGCAATCTACTAGTCTTCACCGAGACACGCAATCAAGAAAGGTGGTCCAACTTGAGGAAGTCAAGATCGTCTACATCTAGCTCAAGTGGACTTTGTGCAAAGCAAAGGTTTGCCCTTGATAGGTTTTCTATTTTACCGGTCTCGTGGTGGTAGTTGGGAGACCGGGTTATAGGATCATTTGCCGTACTATCAAGGGGGGCTCTCAAGTTGGTAGCTTGATCGTATCATTAGTAGAGAGCTCAAACCATTGCATCCTTGCATCATGTTTCTTGGTTCTTGTTTGGTTCTCTTTGTGAGTCTTAGAGCTTATAGTCATCTTGATGACAAGCTTGAGTTCATCGAAAACGGAGTTCACATGTGTCTTCTATGATGTTTTCGGTGTTGGAGGTTTTACCGGTCTTATCCGAGAAAGGGTTCTCACCATTTTCTTTTGGGACTTTTCTAACTTGCTTCTTATTGATATTTCTATCAAGATTGTGTTAGCCCTTGTCGCTAGCTTTCCAACAAACTTGGTTTCATCGAATTCGGAGTTCGTATGCAAAAGTTATTGACGTTTTGGTGTACTGAAAAGGCTGCAGCGGTACTACCGCGGGTAGGAGCGGAAGTAATTTTTTACTACCGCTTTCGGGAGCGGTACTACCGCTTGGAGCAGTACTACCGCGGCTACTTCCGCGGCTACTTCCGCTCGGGACCAAAAACTCGTCACAAGTCCAGCGGTGGTAGGCACGGATGTAATTTTTTAGTACCGCTCGCAAGCAGTAGTACCGCTACCCTTAGCAGTACTACCGCTACCCCAAGCGGTAGTACCGTGAGGCCAAGCGGTACTACC
The DNA here is from genome assembly GCA_902687465.1 of Secale cereale. NCBI lineage: Eukaryota > Viridiplantae > Streptophyta > Magnoliopsida > Poales > Poaceae > Secale > Secale cereale. Next base: position 644,831,090 of record LR738713.1, on the reverse strand, counting down.
GCTCCGATGGTTTTTCTGGCCTTTTTGCCTCCTCGCTGTTGTTTTCCAAAGGGGTTCTACTGCCCTAGCGGTAGTACCGCTCCTGGAGCGGTAGTACCGCTCTGTGCGGGCTGTGAGCATAACGGTTGGATTTTTTCCCCACCTATAAAAGGGGGTCTTCTTCCCCAATGAACCTTATCCTTTGAGCTCGTGTTCTTCCCCCATTGTTGACCTTCTTCGAGCTTGCTATCTCTCAATCCCTCCATGTATTCTTGCTAGTTTTTGGGGGAAAAGAGAGAGGAGATCTAGATCCACATTTCCACCAATTACTTTCTCCTCTAGGTGAGGGGAACCCCTTGGATCTTGATCTTGGAGTTCTTGGTGTTCTCCTTCTTGTTCTTCCTCTCATTTCCCTCCCTAGCATTAGTTGCTTTGGTGGGATTTGGGAGAGAAGGACTTGGGCACTCCGTGTGCCCTTGCCATTGCATTTGGTGCATCGGTTTGAGTTCTCCACGGTGATACGTGGAAGTGAAGTTGAGAAGCTTATTACTCTTGGGTGCTTGGTACCCTTGAGCTTGTTCCTCTTGGGTGCTTGGGCGCCCTAGACGGTTGTGGTCACCTCGGAGCCATATTCCATTGTGGTGAAGCTTCGTGGTGTCGTTGGGGAGATAGCCCCAACCTTGGTGTTCGGAGCTCAATCATTGTGGTGTAAAGCTCTGGGCAAGCGTCGGGGTCTCCAATTAGGTTGTGGAGATCGCCCCGAGCAATTTGACGGGTTCCGGTGACCGCCCCCAAGGGTTGCCAAAGTGTACGGGTTCGGTGACCGCCCCCAAGGGTTGCCATTTGTACGGGTTCGGTGACCGCCCTCAAGGGTCCCTTAGTGGAATCACGGCATCTTGCATTGTGCGAGGGCGTGAGGAGATTACGGTGGCCCTAGTGGCTTCTTGGGGAGCATTGTGCCTCCACACCGCTCCAAACGGAGATTAGCATCCGCAAGGGTGTGAACTTCGGGATACATCGTCGTCTCCGCGTGCCTCGGTTATCTCTTACCCGAGCCCTTTACTTATGCACTATACTTTGTGATAGATATATTGTTTCTTGTCACATATCTTGCTATCACCTAGTTGTTTATCTTGCTTAGCATAAGTTGTTGGTGCACATAGGTGAGCCTAGTTGTTGTAGGTTTTGTGCTTGTCAAATTAACCGCTAGGTTTATTCCGCATTTGTTCAAAGCCTAAACCGTAATTATTTTAAAGCGCCTATTCACCCCCCCCCCTCTAGGCGACATCCACGATCTTTCAATTGGTATCAGAGCCACGTCTCTCTTTATAGGGCTTTACCGCCTAGAGAGTAAGGATGTCGACTAGGGGTTTAGGTTTCTCTGACACTCTTAGTTTCAATGGCACAAATTTTGATGTTTGGGTAATTCGCATGCTTAATCTCCTTAGGGTCATGGACCCAAATTTAGAGCGAATTGTAGATATGGGTTTTTCTCCTCCAAAGGATGCACAAAGATTATCTTTAGAGGATGAGAAAAACTCTTATCTCAATGCTCAAGCTTCTAATGTGCTTTTTGATGCTTTGAGCAATGTAGTTATATTTCAACTCATGCCGTTCCGGGATGCTCATGAGTTGTGGACAAAGCTTCAAGATAAATATGGTGTGTCCAAGAACTGTAGGAATGATTGTTCTCCCTCCACCTCCGGCCGTGTTGTCTTCTCAACTTCTTCTACTTCACCTACATGTGGTTTGCCACAAGGTAATGATATGGTGAGTAGTGTTTGTAATTGCAATGATGATAGTATGCTCTTTGTGGATGATCCTTCATCACTATCTTACTGCAATGCATCTTCTTTGGACTTTAACACTTCGAGCACCCTACATGTTTCACATGCTTGTGTTGATAGTCCTTGCATATCATGTAGAAATTGTTTGACTAAAACTCATGATGATATGCTTGGTATGTCTTGTTGCCATGATAAAAATGCATCTATTTCCTCGAATTGTTGTGCTAACAATGTAGAGGAAACCCAACACCCCATGGAACAAGATGTAGTCTTGAATGGTGCTTCAAGGGATCCTACATCATCATCTATTGCGTTTTGCCTTATGGCTAAGGCTTCAAAGGTATCTCCCACTTTGAACCCCAATATATCTTGTCATGATAGTGATGATAACAATGATGATGATGTAGAAAATGATGAAGAAAATGATAATGTTGCCTCCTTAAAAATTAAGGGGGAAATGATTTTTAAAGCTCTTCATAAGAATAAAATTGCTCGTTCCAACTTCATGGAAATCATGTCTATTGCCATTGAGGGCAAGAAATATATAGAGGAGTTAGAATCTCATCTAGAGGAGCATGAGGTCACCATTGAGAAAATGGAAGGTCATGAGCGTGATTACGCTAATGAGATCGCCGACCTCTCGCAAGCTCTTGAACTTGAACAAACCACCAAGGAATCTCTTGAGGAGACTTTTGCTCTAGAATTATCTAGAATAAAGGAATCCCGTGATAGAGCTCTCGAGGTGGTTAATGATTTTGAAACTAAAAATGGGAAGCTTGAAGTTGCACATGCTAAACTCCTTGAGGATTTTGAGCACCTCAAAAATGGCTCAAGGGTCATTAAGGGTGAGCTCATAAAACTCACTGAGTCTCATGCTCAACTTAAAGCTTCATATTCTAAGGAGCTTGCCAAGTTGCCTTCTCCTCTTGCTATTATTGATTATGCTTGTGCTACTAACTCTATTTCTAGTGAAGCATCCATTTTGAAGGAGAATGTTGAGCTAAGGGCTCAACTTGAGTTGCTATCTGGCAATTATGGGAAATTGGAAGAAAGTCATGTAAAGCTCACAAGCTCTCATGATGATCTTCTAGTATCCCATAATGTGCTAAAGATAGCTCATGAGGCTATGAGTATCAAGGTAACATCTAGTGAGCCTCATGTGGATACTAGCACTACTTCAAGTCAAAATGCTATCTTGCCATGTGCTAGTCCTCGTAATTCATCTACTCACAATGTTAGTACATCTTGTGATGAATTGCTCTCCTTGCCTTGTTGCTCTAACAATGAAGATTATACTTCCTCTAGTACTTTTGTTGATACTAACCATGTAGAGGAAATCAAAGAGCTCAAGGCCCAAGTCACTTCTTTGAAGAAAGACTTGGAAAAGTGTCATGAAGGGAAGTCCACACTCAACAATATCTTGAGTGTGCAAAAATCCCCCAATGACAAAGGTGGACTTGGATTCAACTCCAACAAGAAGAAAATGTCCAAGATCATTAACAAGAATAAGGGCCAAGAACAACTCAAGAATTCGGCCAAGATTATTTGCTTCAAGTGCAAAATTGAAGGGCATCATGTTAGATCTTGCCCATTGAAGAAGAAGGTCATTAGTGACAAGCAACAAGGGAAGAGGCCACAAGTTCATTCTCGTGCTCAACCGCAAGTTGGAGAAAGGCCGCTTCCCAAGAAGACTCATGGTAATGCTTCTCATTTTGAGAAATCAAATGAGAAGAAAGTGAAGAGTAGATGTTGCTACCTATGCCGTGAGAAGGGTCACCTTGCTTCTTCATGCACTAGTGGTAACTTATCCAACCCAATTATTATTGATGATGTCTATTCTCTTGGGAAGGATAAGGTTGGCAATGTGTTTGCCAAGTTTCTTGGGACTCAAAGTGGTGTCAAGAAAAGAACCATTTGGGTAGCCAAGCCTATTGTGACTAACCTCTTAGGACCCAACTTGGTTGGGGACCAACTAGCTCAAACTTGATCAATAGGTGATGTTGGAGGGCATTGGAGACTTGGCTACATTATGAAGAATTAAGGGGTCTTCATCATTCATATTGTCTCAAGCCAAGTCATTCGGATTATCAAGTTTCTATCTTATATCCAATGTTCCTCCTTGCGGTAACTCATGCTTAAATTGTCTACATTGAAAGTTACTTGCCCCTTTGCATGTTTTGGTTTTTTTTTCCCTGCATGTGTTTGTATATGTTGTGCGTCCAATTTGTATATCTTGAGAAATCAAGTATGTGTATATTGGTTTGCACATCATGTATGTGTGTGTCGTGCGCTGAGCCTTTGTGCTTCTTGCTTTTATCTTAGTTGGCTCTTGTGAGAGATTAATGGAACATGCCATTTTGGGGGAGTGGTGTGCTTTGTGCACCTCACAATCCTATAAATGTGTGTACATGAGGAATACCATCTAGTATTGATATTACAAGATTATCTAGTCTCTATGTGGTATGTCTTCTCATGAGAAAGTCAAATTCTAAATGTTCCATTAATTATCTCTTGATGGTTGTCTTTTGCATCTTGGTAAGTTTTTCATTGGTATCACATTATGGGGGAGTAATATTCTATGTGCATATTACAAGCCTAGAAAATGTGTAAATTTGAGATATTGTCACCTAGAGTTGATAGTATAAATTATGTTGTTCCTAGGTGGCATGTTAGATCTACAAGTTGCATTTTGCTTGTGTTTGGTGTGAAGATGATGTTGGATATCATTGCTATCTATCACCGGGAAGTATTTCCAAAATACCTCTTGTCTTTGACAATTGGTAATCATTTATGTGGTGGAAATTATTGATCATCTTTACATTGTCTTTTGGTTTTATTTGTCTTTTCTCTAGCCAAGTTTGTGTCAACTCCCATTGCCTTCCGTGCCACTTGTGGATCTTGTTATTTTATTGATTTTGTCAAGTGTTTTCTAGATATAGTGAAAGTGGTGATCCTACCTTGTGCATTTTGTATTCAAATGCAAATTCTCTTTAATGCACAATTCTTGGGGGAGCTATCCTATCTTCTATAGAACACTCATCTTGTGATCCATATCAAGTGTGTGTTGATGGAAGGCAATCCGTTTCTTTTTGGTACTTTGTGCCATCATGAAACTTTGTAGATGGGTTGGTTTGTTTGGAACCATCCTCTCTTTTGGGAGTGCGATATCTTTCCTTTTGCGTGTATCAATGGATATCTCATTTCTTGATGTATCTTCTAAGTAGATATCTTTCAAGTTATGATTTCTCCATTCGGTATCCTATTTTCACTTGGTATTACTTTTTCATTTCGTTTCGTTTCTTGAAAGTCTTGAGCATGCATATTTACTACATGTATTTTCTTTGGCATGCTTTCTTTCTTTAACCCAATATATAGGGGAAACTCCACCTAGTCTCAATTTGGATGAGATGTGCATGAAACTTATTTTCTTATATAAATGCACATATGTTTGTGGAGTTTGTCCTATGTATTGGTGTTTCTAACTCTTTGGTCCCAATGAGTTTGGGTACCATTTTGTTTGTGTTGTTGTTCTAGGAACAATTGGGGATGCATTGGATGCTCGGCTCATTCAAAAGGAAGGTGGTGTCACCATGTGCTTATTGGAGTCAAGCTAGGATGATCAATGAACTACTATCTACCATCATTTGGTATCTACTACATCCTTCCAATGGTATCTCGGTAACAAGTATCATCATCTACTTCATGCACACATTTCTTGCACCAACCTTGTGTAGGTTGCATCATGGCATGTTAGTCATTCCTTCTTGTGATATTTGTTTCCTTCCTCAAAGCATCCCAACAATGATGCCTTATTGCTAGTTGTGATGTCTTTGATGTTCGCTTGGTTGGAATTCATGTATATACAATAAGACCTTATCTAGCCATGTGCTATGCCTTCAAGCAAATATCTTATTGGTATATTTATGGCTTCCTTGGGGATAACTTATTCATTCTTTTTTTTTGCAACAATTTCGTGTGTACATCCTTCTTTGTGGATTGATATCATCATGATCTTCATCTACCTAGAATCTTATACACTTGAGAGAAGTTGCATATCTATTTGATATCCCCTTCTTTCACGTCCACCTTGTCGTTCTTGTATCATTTCTTTGGTGGCTCCTGAAAGCCTTTGCCTTGAGTGCGGATCTTATCTTGTTGCATCTAGACGCACTCTTGTGTGGTGAGGATATTTTTGTATCTTGCTTGTCTTGACAAGGCTTTTGCCAATTAATTGGTATCCCTCGTCTTGATAACGCTCTCTTTTATATCTTCACCACGGGTTGTCACAAGCATAGGTTCTTTATATGCTTATTAGTGAGCTTGTGAACCCGTTTGCTTGTTGTGTGTGGGAATGATAGGCCTTGCACCAAGTATCTCTTTCATTCAAGACTATATTGATGCTTAATGTTCATCCATACATTAGTCTTCTCAAGTGCTTTGCCATGACTCACACACATCATTTTGGTTGAGCATACTCTTAAGTTGTCTCTTTTATATGTTGTTCAACCATTTGTTTGTTGCAAGTGCTAGGCTTTGTTACCTTCATGCTCACTTGCACTTGGTGTGAGTTTCTATTGATTTTGGGGGAGTGATGATCCTATTTTGTGCACTTGGTATCCTAATGAAAATTTTCTAAGGAGTGCACAAATTATGGGGAGCTTCACCAGTGTCTTTAGAAAAATCGGTTGCTATGTCGTGAGTTCTATTGATCTTGGGGGAGAGACGATCCTATTTTGTGCTCATTGTATCTAGATACAAAACTAAATTGTGCACAAATCATGGGGAGCTTCTCTAGTTTCTCTAGAACACTCCTTTGCTCTTATCATAATATCTTTTATTCATTTGGCATGTAGGATCATTGGTCTAGTTGGGTCAATTGGTATCTTTTGATAGCTTAATTCAATTGGTATCCTTTGATTGCTTGATTGCATGTTTTTCTCCCTTTGTTATGCCTTTGTGGCATATCATTCTTTTGCAATCTTTGGGCCTCAATATAGTTTGTCTTCCTCCAAGTATTTACAGTTGGATATATGTATTGCATTCCACTCTCTATCTTGAGGAATACATAATTTATGGAGGAACACAATTTATATTGACCTTCTAAGTTTTTCGCCCATTTTGGCAATCGATGCCAATGGGGGAGAAGTTTCAGAGAGTTTAGTTTTGTGAGGAAGTTTAGAGAGTTGTCTCTTTGCTCTTCTTGCTTTGGTTTTGTTCCTAAGCTTTTGCATCTCATGCGCATACATTATTGTTGCATGGTATGGTGATGCATAATTCCTTATATAAACTCTCTTGAAAGTGATTGTCATCAATTACCAAAATGGGGGAGATTGAAAGAACATGCGGTGCCCCCATGTTTGGTTTTGGTAATTGATGACAATCTCTATGGACTAATGGTTTCCTTGAGTTATATTTGAAGGGTTTGTCCATAGGCTTTTCTTGGAGTTCATTTGTTGGTTTCAAGGAGAGTTTGTGATGACCAAGGTGCTATTAAGGAATTATCCAAAGATTGGTCTTGTGAGTGTTGAGCTTATTGCAAGCATGTCTTGAAGAAGAAGAGTGTGTTATCATTCGTGTTTACCTTCAAGACATCATCCAAATGAAGTGTTGGAAAGATTCAAGGTTGATCAAGACTAAGTGAAGGAGTGAATCAAGTTGATCAACACACAAAGAGTAGAAGATGTACCGAGAGGGATCAAGCAATCCTATGGTATGGTAAGCATTGGCAATCACGCTTTGTGTACTAACCCATGGTCTTCGTGAGAGTTCTTTGTGGGGTTAGGTTGCGGTGTGCAAGTTCAAGTGGAGCATCACAAAGAAATCAAGTGCTTGAAGCTTGCCGTCCATTGTCGTGACAATGGACTTGTGAAGATATGCCAAAGAGTGGCTCTCCCATAGAGGAGTATGGGGGAGCAATCTACTAGTCTTCACCGAGACACGCAATCAAGAAAGGTGGTCCAACTTGAGGAAGTCAAGATCGTCTACATCTAGCTCAAGTGGACTTTGTGCAAAGCAAAGGTTTGCCCTTGATAGGTTTTCTATTTTACCGGTCTCGTGGTGGTAGTTGGGAGACCGGGTTATAGGATCATTTGCCGTACTATCAAGGGGGGCTCTCAAGTTGGTAGCTTGATCGTATCATTAGTAGAGAGCTCAAACCATTGCATCCTTGCATCATGTTTCTTGGTTCTTGTTTGGTTCTCTTTGTGAGTCTTAGAGCTTATAGTCATCTTGATGACAAGCTTGAGTTCATCGAAAACGGAGTTCACATGTGTCTTCTATGATGTTTTCGGTGTTGGAGGTTTTACCGGTCTTATCCGAGAAAGGGTTCTCACCATTTTCTTTTGGGACTTTTCTAACTTGCTTCTTATTGATATTTCTATCAAGATTGTGTTAGCCCTTGTCGCTAGCTTTCCAACAAACTTGGTTTCATCGAATTCGGAGTTCGTATGCAAAAGTTATTGACGTTTTGGTGTACTGAAAAGGCTGCAGCGGTACTACCGCGGGTAGGAGCGGAAGTAATTTTTTACTACCGCTTTCGGGAGCGGTACTACCGCTTGGAGCAGTACTACCGCGGCTACTTCCGCGGCTACTTCCGCTCGGGACCAAAAACTCGTCACAAGTCCAGCGGTGGTAGGCACGGATGTAATTTTTTAGTACCGCTCGCAAGCAGTAGTACCGCTACCCTTAGCAGTACTACCGCTACCCCAAGCGGTAGTACCGTGAGGCCAAGCGGTACTACCGCTCCGATGGTTTTTCTGGCCTTTTTGCCTCCTCGCTGTTGTTTTCCAAAGGGGTTCTACTGCCCTAGCGGTAGTACCGCTCCTGGAGCGGTAGTACCGCTCTGTGCGGGCTGTGAGCATAACGGTTGGATTTTTCCCCCACCTATAAAAGGGGGTCTTCTTCCCCAATGAACCTTATCCTTTGAGCTCGTGTTCTTCCCCCATTGTTGACCTTCTTCGAGCTTGCTATCTCTCAATCCCTCCATGGATTCTTGCTAGTTTTTGGGGGAAAAGAGAGAGGAGATCTAGATCCACATTTCCACCAATCACTTTCTCCTCTAGGTGAGGGGAACCCCTTGGATCTTGATCTTTGAGTTCTTGGTGTTCTCCTTCTTGTTCTTCCTCTCATTTCCCTCCATAGCATTAGTTGCTTTGGTGGGATTTGGGAGAGAAGGACTTGGGCACTCCGTGTGCCCTTGCCATTGCATTTGGTGCATCGGTTTGAGTTCTCCACGGTGATACGTGGAAGTGAAGTTGAGAAGCTTATTACTCTTGGGTGCTTGGTACCCTTGAGCTTGTTCCTCTTGGGTGCTTGGGCGCCCTAGACGGTTGTGGTCACCTCGGAGCCATATTCCATTGTGGTGAAGCTTCGTGGTGTCGTTGGGGAGATAGCCCCAACCTTGGTGTTCGGAGCTCAATCATTGTGGTGTAAAGCTCTGGGCAAGCGTCGGGGTCTCCAATTAGGTTGTGGAGATCGCCCCGAGCAATTTGACGGGTTCCGGTGACCGCCCCCAAGGGTTGCCAAAGTGTACGGGTTCGGTGACCGCCCCCAAGGGTTGCCATTTGTACGGGTTCGGTGACCGCCCTCAAGGGTCCCTTAGTGGAATCACGGCATCTTGCATTGTGCGAGGGCGTGAGGAGATTACGGTGGCCCTAGTGGCTTCTTGGGGAGCATTGTGCCTCCACACCGCTCCAAACGGAGATTAGCATCCGCAAGGGTGTGAACTTCGGGATACATCGTCGTCTCCGCGTGCCTCGGTTATCTCTTACCCGAGCCCTTTACTTATGCACTATACTTTGTGATAGATATATTGTTTCTTGTCACATATCTTGCTATCACCTAGTTGTTTATCTTGCTTAGCATAAGTTGTTGGTGCACATAGGTGAGCCTAGTTGTTGTAGGTTTTGTGCTTGTCAAATTAACCGCTAGGTTTATTCCGCATTTGTTCAAAGCCTAAACCGTAATTATTTTAAAGCGCCTATTCACCCCCCCCCCCCTCTAGGCGACATCCACGATCTTTCAGCATGTCACCACAGAAATTATGCTTGTTATCATTTACCTACTCGAGGACGAGCAGGAATTAAGCTTGGGGATGTTGATACGTCCAAAACGTATCTATAATTTCTGTTTGCTCCATGCTTCTTTTGTGTGATATTGCTATGATATTGATGCACTTCCATACACTTTTGATTATATTTGGACTAACCTATTAACTCAGTGCACCGCAGTGCCAGTTCCTGTTTTCTGCTGTTTTTCTATTTCAGGTTTCCCCCCATATTAAAAGTGCTCCAAAAATTCCAGGAAAAATATAGGAAAAATTAGCGTACAAGAAGCTTCGCGAAGAACCAAAGATGGGCCAGAGGGGAGCCAGGGGAGGCCCAGGCGGCCACCTGGCGCGGCCCCACCCCTGGCCGCGCCAGGGGGGCGCCTGGGGCCCCTGCTCCGCCTCTGGCTGCCCCCCTTCGCATATATATCCCTCTCGTCCCGAAACCCTCGAGGACAGAACCCTTTTTCGCGATCTTGCCTCTGTTCCGCCGCCGCAGCGCTTCCAAGATCGGGAGCATCAGGAGAACTCTTCCCGGCACCCTGCCGGAGGGGAGAACCACCACCGGGAGCTTCTCCAGCACCATGGACGCTTCCCGGATGAGTCGTGAGTAGTCCACCTTGGACCATGGGTCCATGATCAGTAGCTATGTGATGTTCTCCTCCCCTCTTTGCTCTTCATGGTTTAGACCTCGTGAGCTGCCCTACATGATCGAGGCACATATGTAATCTTTCTGCTGTTGCTTTGCTGAGTTTGCTGGGATCTGATGGATTATGAGACTATGTTCAGATTGTGTTTGAGTAATATATTTGATTCACCTCTTTTACATCTTTGTTCTTGAGTAATTCTTGCATGTTCTCCGTTGTTGTTTATTGCTTTGGCCAAGTAGTAGGTAGTAACTCCAAGAGGGAGCGTTATGCTTGATTGTGGATTCATGCCCCCTGATGACTAGCTTGAGTGACAGAAACATGAGTCTAGGGGATTGAAGGCTTCTTGCCCCTCGTTGGTTACCCCAAGTGGAAGGTTTGAGATGTAGCGTAACGGCAAGTTTCCCTTGGCAAAGATACCAAGGATCGAATCCCGTGAGACTCCGAGGGTCGACAAGTAGGTGTCAACTGCTAACGGCGCCAGATACTTAGCGGTTGACAGGACCTGCACACAGATACAAATAACTTTGCTCCCAACGAGTACAGAGAGGTTGTCAATCCCTCCGGCCTTGTCGTTTACAAAGGATCAAACACGAGAGATAATAATGATAGGTATGACTGCAACTAGGGAATAAGAACAGGAAGTAAATAGCGGGTGTGATCAGTGATGGTAATATGGACCGGGGTCCCATGATGTTCACTAGTGATGTCTCTCTCCCAAAAGACGATAAAACAGCAAAGCGAGGTAAACAAATTACAGCTGGGCAATTGACAGGATTATGTGCGCAAACCAATGCTAACTATGCTGTAAAGAAAGGTAGAGGCTCAAAAGCATGGGCGGTACGCCAAGGCAAGTAGACCGAAATCCATCTGCATCTACTACTAATCATCCACCTTGAGATATCTATCCAGAACATCTCACTGGTATTAAGTTGCGAATCCCACCCAAAGTGTAAACTCAAAGCAACAGACAACTGCATTAAAAGAACTTTGCGTAAAGTAAACAACCCTTGCACCCGCAAGTACAAGCACCGTTGTTTTCCCCCTTGTGGCAACAGCACATCCCCTAGACTCATGTTTCTGCCACTCAAGCTAGTCATCAGGGGGCATGAACCCACAATCAAGCATAACGCTCCCTCTTGGAGTTACTACCTACTACTCGGCCAAAGCAATAAACAGTAACGGAGAACATGCTAGAATTACTTAGGAACATAAATATAAAAGAGGTGAATCAAATATATTACTCACACACAATCTGAACATAATCTCATAATCCATCGGATCCCAGCAAACTCAGCATAGCAACAGCAGAAAGATTACAGATGTGCCTCGATCATGTAGGTGATACGTCCAAAACGTATCTATAATTTCTGCTTGCTCCATGCCACTTTTGGGTGATATTGCTATGATATTCATACACTTCCATACACTTTTGATCATATTTGGACTAACTTACTAATCCAGTGCACCCCAGTGCCAGTTTCTGTTTTCAGCTGTTTTTGTATTTCAGGTTTTCACGTTTCGAGAACTGCCCAGAAAAATACAGAAAAAATATATAAAAAATCAGCGTTCCGGGAATGACACTGCTTCCGAAGGGGAGCCTGGGGGGCCACAGGGGCTCCAGGCGCCCTGTGGGCGCCCCCCCCCC
>LR738713.1:644802144-644818931 GCA_902687465.1 Secale cereale | reverse complement strand
GGGCCGCGCCGGGGGGGCGCCTCGGCCCCCCGAGAGCCCCCCGGTGCCCTACTTTGGCAGATATTTAAAGGGTCCCCCGTAACCCTTGAAACATGACTTCTTTTCGCGATCCCATCTCTGTTCCGCCGCCGCCGCCGCTTCCAAGATCGGGAGCACCAGGAGAACTCTTCCCGGCACCCTGCCGGAGGGGAGGATCACCACCTGGAGCTTCTCCACCACCATGGACGCCTCCCGGATGACTCGTGAGTTGTCTCCCTTGGACCATGAGTCCATGACCAGTAGCTATGTGATGTTCTCCTCCCGTTCTTGTGCTTCACTAATTAGTCCTCGTGAGCTGCCCTACATGATCGAGGCACCTATGTAATCCTTATGCTGTTGCTATGTTGAGTTTGCTGGGATCCGATGGATTATGAGATTATGTTCAGATTGATCTTGAGTAATATATTTGATTCACCTCTTTTATATTTTAGTTCATAAGTAATTCTTGCATGTTCTCCGTTGTTATTTATTGCTTTGGCCAAGTAGTAGGTAGTGACTCCAAGAGAGAACGTTATGCTCGATTGTGGGTTCATGCCCCTCGATGACTAGCTTGAGTGACAGAAACATGAGTCTAGGGGATGTGCTGTTGCCACAAGGGGGAAAACAACGGTGCTTGTGCCCGCGGGTGCAAGGATTGTTTACTTTACGCAAAGTTCTTTTAATGCAGTTGTCTGTTGCATTGAGTTTACACTATGGGTGGGACTCGCAACTTAATACCAGCGAGATGTTCTGGATAGATATCTCAAGGTGGATGATTAGTAGTAGATGCAGATGGATTTCGGTCTACTTACTTTGGCGTACCGCCCATGCTTTGAACCTCAACCTTTCTTGTAATGTAGTCAGCATTGGTTTGCATTCGTGGTCCTGTCAATTGCCCAGCTGTAATTTGTTACCTCACATAGCTGTTTTATCGTCTTTTGGGAGAGAGACATCACTAGTGAACATCATGTGACTCCGGTCCATATTACCATCATTGATCACATACACTATTTACTTTTCCGCTATTTTATTTACTATTGCAAAACACTATCTATCACTACTATCATATTGCTTTTAACCCTTTGTGAACTACAAGGCCGGAGAGATTGACAACCTCTCTGTACTCGTTGGGAGCAAAGTTATTTGTATCTGTGTGCAGGTCCACGTTGATTGCTAATTGCGTCGTTAGCGGTTGACACCTACCTATTGAACCTAGGAGTCTCTGGGGATTCGATCCTTGGCATCTTTGCTAGGGGAAAACACTTCTACTTACTGCATCTTACACCTTCCACTTGGGGTAATCCAACGAGGGGTTCGAGGCCCATCAAGGAGTATTTTCTGGCGCCGTTGCCGGGGACTCCACTCTTTAGGATAGGGGAGTTGCATGCTATCTTTTACCTTTGCTTTTTAGTCTTGTTAGTTTACCTTTCATTATTGCTTTAGTTCCTTTTATCGAAAATCACAAAAATAGTTATCTTGCTTGCTTGCTACTATGGGTTCTACCGAGAACACCAAGTTGTGTGACTTCACTAGTCACAACAACGATGACTTTATCAGCACACCTATCACTACACCTGCCACTTCAGCACCTTCATATGAAATTAAACCTGCTTTACTGAACTTAGTCATGAAAGACCAATTCTCCGGTGCTGGAGATGATGCTGCTTTACACTTGAACAACTTTATAGAACTTTGTGATATGCAAAAGTACCAAGAAATAGATGGTAATATTGTTAAGCTTAAGCTTTTTCCTTTCTCTTTGAGAGGAGGAGCAAAAATTTGGTTTCAGTCTTTGCCTAGAAATAGCATAGATTCATGGGACAAGTGCAAAGATGCTTTTATTGGAAAATACTATCCACCTGCTAAAATTATCCAACTTAGAAGTAACATCATGAATTTTAAACAATTGGATAATGAACATGTTGCCCAAGCTTGGGAACGTATGAAGTCTCTTATCAAGAACTGCCCTACTCACGGTTTGACTACTTGGATGGTTATCCAAACTTTTTATGCAGGCTTGAACTTTACCTCGCGGAACTTGTTAGATTCGGCCGCGGGAGGAACTTTTATGTCAACTACACTTGGTGCTGCCACAAAGCTTCTCGATGAGATGATGACCAACTATTCCCAATGGCACACCGAACGCGCTCCAACAGGTAGGAAGGTAAACTCTGTCGAGGAGATTTCCTCCCTCAATGAAAAAGTTGACTTGATCATGTCTCTACTTTCGAAGCAATCAACTGTTGATCCTCGTGATGTTCCTTTAAATTCTTTGATTGCTCAAGAACAAGTAGATGTTAACTTTATCTCTAGAAACAATTTCAACAACAATGCTTATAGGAGTAACTTTGGTAACAATTCTAGACCGTTCCCCTCTAACTCTTATGGGAACAACAATGCTTATCCTAGTACCAAGAACTCCAACACTGAACTAGAGAGCATGCTTAGAGATTTCATCACTACCCAAAAAGCCTTTAATAAGAATGTAGAAGAGAGACTACATAAACTAGATGATCTTTCTTTTAAGGTAGACCACTTAGCCAATGAGTTAAAATTGCTAAAAATTGAAACTTCTTCTCTTAAGGAGAAGGAAGTCATCCCTATCAATGCTACTCAAGTACAAATCAATGAAAATATTAGGATGATGGCTAAGCTTAAAGAGAGATGGGCTAGAGAAAGGGAGGAAGAGGAAAGAATTAAGAGCCTTCCTACCCACCACACTGTTGCTACTATCCAAGTTATTGAGAATGTTCACACTCTTAGCACCCAATGTACTCCTGGTCCCAATGGACCTATTAATGGTGATGCTATGTCAACTACCAAATAGGTGAGCCTTAAGGACACCTCTACCACTTTACTTGATGCTCGTGACCTTGATTTTGATAATTGCACTCTTACCGAAGTTATTGATTTCCTTCACAAAATGTCTAGAGATCCCCGCACTAGCACGCTTAACCTTGCCTTCACAGAGCATATCACTAATGCTCTCATCAAAGCTAGGGAGGAGAAACTTAGAGTAGAAGCCTCCATACCTAGAAAGCTAGAAGATGGTTGGGATCCTATGATAAAAATTAATTTGAATGACTTCTCTTGTTATGCATTATGTGATGTTGGTGCTAGTACCTCTGTTATGCCCAAAAGGATATATGATATGCTTAAATTGAAACCTTATGATTCTTGTTCTTTTGGTGTTCGTCTCGTTGATTCTTCCATAAAGAAACCTTTGGGGAGGATCGACGATGTTCTTATTGTTGTCAATGATAATTATGTGCCCGTTGATTTCACTATTATGGATATTGAATGTGATCCTTCATGTCCAATTATTTTGGGACGTCCCGTTTTGCGCACCGTTGGTGCTGTCATTGACATGAAAGAGGGTAATATAAAATTTCAGTTTCCTCTCAAAAAAGGGATGGAACACTTCCCTCGTAAGAAGGTCAAGTTACCTTTTGAGCCCGTTGTACGGGCTAGTTATTCTTTTACTCTTGATAAAACTTGATCTATGCATTATGCCTAGCTTAAAGGCATAAAAGAAAGCGCTTTTGGGAGGCAGCCCACATGAATAATTTTTTGCTTTTGTTGTGTCTTGATGTTGTTTACTGCTGTAGCATCATCATTGTATCTTTGCTTTTCATATTTGTGCCAAGTATAGCCTCTGATTGCTAGAAAGTTCAAAAGTTGTGAGGTGCTGTCCAGGAAACAGATTCTGTCCTTGGATAGAAAAATTCGTATAAAATCAACAAATCATCTTTTTGGTCTGAATTTTTTCGACAGCGTTCTCTATATAATTTTCTTTCGTGCGTCAGTTCTGAGTTTTTTGATTTGAGTTGCAGAAGTATCCCGAACAGGTCAATTACTGCCTGCTGTTCTGTTTTTCACAGATTCTGTCCTGTTTTGCCTTACCTTCACTTTGCAAATTAAGAACTTGCTTTTTCTTTTCAAAAAGCTTTTGGAAATCTTGAGAAACAGTAGAACTTCAATAATATCCTTATTTCCAGCAAGGTATAATTATTTTATTAAGGGTACTAACCTCGCTAATCAGATTATGAATGAGTTATGTATGAAGGGAGTTTTCAAGTGTGCGAGGAAAGATGATAAAAAGATTCAGGAGTGTCAAGCGCTCAAGCTTGGGGATGCCCCCGTGCACCCCCAAGAAATATTCAAGGAGACTCAAGCGTCTAAGCTTGGGGATGCCCCCCGTGCATCCCCTTCTCCATCAACATTATCAGTTCGTCTTTCGTTCCGCTATATTTTTATCACTTCATGTGTTATGTGCTATGCTTGGAGCGTCTTGCTTTTAGTTTTCTTTTTAGTTTTTCATAACGAGTCGGAACCCAGCATTCCTTTATGTGGGAGAGAAACACGCTCCACCCCTACCTAGAACATTACATAGAATTTTCATGTCTATCTATGCTGTGTGTGTTCTTTGTCTTTTTAATAGCTACTATCGTGCTTTGCTCTTAGTATTCATGCTTATATTTTCAAAGAGCTTTTATTTAGTTGGTTGCTTGAACTCTCTTTAATTACCATGCTCACCTTATTAAGAGAGTTTGCTTCCGTTACATGGGTTAATGTGTCTATGATAAATATGCTACTTTCATGATGGTGCTTAGTAGCTCAGGTTTTCTTATGGTTAATCTCAAGTAGCTGGGGGGTTCCCAATGTGTCATTGGAGTACCAACTTGGTTTGTTTGCCTATGATGTGGTATGGTTTAGTAATATCTTCCTTCGATAATTTATTTTGATTGACTTGGCGTATGCTCACGCATATTCAAGACTGTAAAGAAAGTCTGTCAAGCCTTGATGATCTTTTATTTCTGAGTAGCGATATAACTACCATGCCTGATTCAATATTGCTTTGTCGCTCTGCATGATTATGACCGTCATTGCTCTCTTAGTTGGTCGCTCCCAGTCTTTTGCTAACCTCCACCTGCACTAAGCAAATTAACCATGCAATACATAGCTCATGGGAAAGTAGCCTAAAAACTATTGTGGTAAAGAATATGTTGCTTATGTATCTTATTTCTTATGAGTTGCTTGCTGAGCGGTAACCATGTTTCTGGGGACGCCATCAACCGTCACACTTTTGTTGAATATCATGTGAGTTGATATGCATGTTCGTCTTGTCTGAAGTAAGGGTGATTTACCGTGGGTTGAATTAATATGCATATTGTTAGAGAAGAACATTGGGCCGCCAACCAAAGCCATGCATCATGGTGGAAGTTTTAGCTTGGACCTTAATCCTCAATCTCTCATGAGAATATGCTTATGCATTAAAGAGGAGTCCATCATCTATTTTCTATGTTGTCCCGGTATGGATGTCCTCAAGTTGAGATCTATCAAAAACGAGAAATCGAATGCGATCTATCTCCTTGGACCATTGTACAGGTGGCATAGAGGTACCCCTTTGTGACACTTGGTAAAAACATATGCAATGCAATGATAACCCATGGGGATCCGAGCTAATTAGGACAAGGAGCGAGCACTATTGGTATTCGATGCATGAGGCTTGCAACTTATAAGATGTCTTATACATGACACATATGAAGTACTACTACCGTTGACACAATTGCTTCCATGTTTCATAATAAAAAGCTCTAGCACTTCAAGCATCAACTACTGAGAGCATGATTGTCATTCTGAGTGTAATGTGCATTGTCCCAAAGTAGCATTGTGTTTTGCATGATTGTGATATCGTTTATTCTGAAATGATTGTATCTAGTCATCACTTAAACCTTGAAGGTGCCCTTGCATTTATGTTTTGCATCACTAAAAGGGGCAAGCTAGATATCACTTGATCATATTTGCACATCATGTTCATTGCAAATCTTTTTGATGTTTCAGTTTCATATTGTAAAACTTTCAGTCATTTGTGATTTTCTCTTGAGACAACTTAGTTACTTTAGAATCATTGTCTCGGTAAACTTTTGTCATATGACTATGAGAAAGTCTTATATGGTTAATAGCATGTCACCATAGAAATTATTTTTGTTATCATTTACCTACTCGAGGATGAGCAGGAATTAAGCTTGGGGATGTTGATACGTCCAAAACGTATCTATAATTTCTGCTTGCTCCATGCCACTTTTGGGTGATATTGCTATGATATTCATACACTTCCATACACTTTTGATCATATTTGGACTAACTTACTAATCCAGTGCACCCCAGTGCCAGTTTCTGTTTTCGGCTGTTTTTGTATTTCAGGTTTTCACGTTTCGAGAACTGCCCAGAAAAATACAGAAAAATATATAAAAAATCAGCGTTCCGGGAACGACACTGCTTCCGAAGGGGAGCCTGGGTGGGCCACAGGGGCTCCAGGCGCCCTGTGGGCGCGCCCCCCCTGGGCCGCGCCGGGGGGGGCGCCTCGGCCCCCCGAGAGCCCCCCGGTGCCCTACTTTGGCAGATATTTAAAGGGTCCCCCGTAACCCTTGAAACAGGACTTCTTTTCGCGATCCCATCTCTGTTCCGCCGCCGCCGCCGCTTCCAAGATCGGGAGCACCAGGAGAACTCTTCCCGGCACCCTGCCGGAGGGGAGGATCACCACCGGGAGCTTCTCCACCACCATGGACGCCTCCCGGATGACTCGTGAGTAGTCTCCCTTGGACCATGAGTCCATGACCAGTAGCTATGTGATGTTCTCCTCCCGTTCTTGTGATTCACTAATTAGTCCTCGTGAGCTGCCCTACATGATCGAGGCACCTATGTAATCCTTATGCTGTTGCTATGTTGAGTTTGCTGGGATCCGATGGATTATGAGATTATGTTCAGATTGATCTTGAGTAATATATTTGATTCACCTCTTTTATATTTTAGTTCATAAGTAATTATTGCATGTTCTCTGTTGTTATTTATTGCTTTGGCCAAGTAGTAGGTAGTGACTCCAAGATAGAACGTTATTCTCGATTGTGGGTTCATGCCCCTCGATGACTAGCTTGAGTGACAGAAACATGAGTCTAGGGGATGTGTTGTTGCCACAAGGGGGAAAACAACGGTGCCTGTGCCCGCGGGTGCAAGGATTGTTTACTTTACGCAAAGTTCTTTTAATGCAGTTGTCTGTTGCATTGAGTTCACACTATGGGTGGGACTCGCAACTTAATACCAGCGAGATGTTCTGGATAGATATCTCAAGGTGGATGATTAGTAGTAGATGCAGATGGATTTCGGTCTACTTACTTTGGCGTACCGCCCATGCTTTGAACCTCAACCTTTCTTGTAATGTAGTCAGCATTGATTTGCATTCGTGGTCCTGTCAATTGCCCAGCTGTAATTTGTTACCTCACATAGCTGTTTTATCGTCTTTTGGAAGAGAGACATCACTAATGAACATCATGTGACTCCGGTCCATATTACCATCATTGATCACATACACTATTTACTTTTCCGCTATTTTATTTACTATTGCAAAACACTATCTATCACTACTATCATATTGCTTTTAACCCTTTGTGAACTACAAGGCCGGAGAGATTGACAACCTCTCTGTACTCGTTGGGAGCAAAGTTATTTGTATCTGTGTGCAGGTCCACGTTGATTGCTAATTGCGCCGTTAGCGGTTGACACCTACCTGTTGAACCTAGGAGTCTCTGGGGATTCGATCCTTGGCATCTTTGCTAGGGGAAAACACTTCTACTTACTGCATCTTACACCTTCCACTTGGGGTAATCCAACGAGGGGTTCGAGGCCCATCAGTAGGGCAGCTCACGAGGTCTAAACCATGAAGAACAAAGAGGGGAGGAGAACATCACATAGCTACTGGTCATGGACCCATGGTCCAAGGGGGACTACTCACGACTCATCCGGGAAGCGTCCATGGTGGTGGAGAAGCTCCCGGTGGTGGTTCTCCCCTCCGGCAGGGTGCCGGGAAGAGTTCTCCTGGTGCTCCCGATCTTGGAAGCGCGGCGGCGGCGGAACAGAGGCTAGATCGTAAAAAAGGGTTCCGTCCTCGAGGGTTTCGGGACGCGAGATGTATATATGCCAAAGGGGGTCACCAGAAGCGGAGAGGGGGGCCCAGGCGCCCCCCTAGGGCGGCCAGGGATGGGGCCGCCTGGGCTGGCCGCCTGGGCTGCCCCTGGCTCCCCTCTGGCCCTGCTTTGGTTTTTCTTGAAGCTCCCGGTACGCTGATTTTTCCTGTATTTTTCCCGGAATTTTTAGGGCACTTTTAATATGGGGGAAACCTGAAATAGAAAAACAGCAGAAAACAGGAACTGGCACTGTGGTGCACTGAGTTAATAGGTTAGTCCAAATATGATCAAAAGTGTATGGAAGTGCATAAATATCATAGCAATATCACACAAAAGAGGCATGGAGCAAGCAGAAATTATAGATACGTTTTGGACGTATCAGGGATGTGCTGTTGCCACAAGGGAGAAAACAACGGTGCTTTTACTTGCGGGTGCAAGGATTGTTTACTTTACGCAAAGTTCTTTTAATGCAGTTGTCTGTTGCTTTGAGTTTACACTTTGGGTGGGATTCGCAACTTAATACCAGC
Organism: Secale cereale; assembly: GCA_902687465.1. NCBI lineage: Eukaryota > Viridiplantae > Streptophyta > Magnoliopsida > Poales > Poaceae > Secale > Secale cereale. Next base: position 644,810,422 of record LR738713.1, on the reverse strand, counting down.
GAGATGTTCTGGATTGATATCTCAAGGTGGATGATTAGTAGTAGATGCAGATGGATTTCGGTCTACTTGCCTTGGCGTACCGCCCATGCTTTTGAGCCTCTACATTTCTTTGCAGCATAGTTAGCATTGGTTTGCGCACATAATCCTGTCAATTGCCCAGCTGTGATTTGTTTACCTCGCTTTGCTGTTTTATCGTCTTTTGGGAGAAAGACATCACTAGTGAACATCATGGGACCCCGGTCCATATTACCACCGCTGATCACACCTTCTATTTACTTCCTGTTTTTATTTCCTAGTTGCAGTCATAGCTATCATTATTATCTCTTGTGTTTGATCCTTTGTAAACAACAAGGCCGGAGGGATTGACAACCTCTCTGTACTCGTTGGGAGCAAAGTTATCTGTATCTGTGTGCAGGTCCCGTCAACCGCTAAGTTTCTGGCGCCGTTGACACCTACTTGTCGACCCTCGGAGTCTCACGGGATTCGATCCTTGGTATCTTTGCCAAGGGAAATTTGCCGCTACGCTACATCTCAACCTTCCACTTGGGGTAACCAACGAGGGGCGAGAAGCCATCACCGGCCGGTGGCGAACAGAGGAGTGGAGGAAGGGCGGAGGAGGAGGGCGGCCGGCGAAGGATTACTGAGTCCGACGAGGAGGAGGAGGTGACGGCGGCGCAGAGCGAGGAGGAGTAGGCGACAGCGGCCGACGGGGGCGAGGGTGGCTGGCAGGGGAGGACCAGCAGGGGGTTGGGGAGATCGAGTGAGTGTGAGTGGATCGGAGAGAGGAGAGTGAGGGGTGGAAGATAGAATGGATTAGCTGTAGCACGCTATAGGTAAAAGACGCTACTGCTAAACTAACTAGCAGCAGCGCCTTTCAGTCGCACACGCTACTGCTAAACGACTTAGCAGTACCGCCTTTCAATCACAACGCGCTACTGCTATGTGTCAGCATGTAAAAATAAACATAAAAATACATTGATCATCAATGATCTTTTTGTGTACAATCTGATTTGTCAAAACCGGCGAGGACTCATATTACGGCCACAAATTCTACACATACAGTTCAATGAAGACCAAGTGCTTGTGATAGTTTGAGAAGTAACATATTTAAAGTGATAGAAACCCTCTTCGCGGAGCAAGGTGGGACTAAAATTTTGTAGTAAACTTAGCAGTAGCGGGTATAGCCGGAATGCGCTACTACTACGATCTGTAGTAGTAGCGCGCTTCATATAACGTGCTGCTGCTAGAACTAGCTTCGCGGAGGGGTCGTGGCAATTTTAGCAGTAGCGAGACTTACAGCAGGCGCGCTACTGCTACATCTATTTCAGCAGCCCGTTTCGTGGGAGCGCGCTACTGCTACTTAGCAGCATCGCCTGATTTTAAAGCGCGCTGCTGGTAAGATTATGTGTATAGGCTTTTCTCTAGTAGTGTATATTTCTCTTCATCCGCTCCCCAAACCAAACCCTAGCCACTTCACTCACCTCCGCCATCCAAACTCCCGTTCGGCGATCTCCGGCCTTCTCCGGGCATGGCGGAGACTGGATCCAAGACCTACACCTCTAGATCCATCGACCCCGAGCTCATCCCATGAGACCCCGAGGAGGAGATGATCATCCGCCTTGCGCTCCGCAGCTCACATGAGAAGGCCGCCCGAGGGTAGCTTTCGGACTCCTCCCAACAGAAAACCACTGCGTCCGCCCAAATGGCGCATGGGTCCGTCACGAGGTGTGGCATCGTTGCCTCACCGGAGGCGGTGTGGTCCATCTGGCGTTCGAACGCGGTGACGGACGCGCAACACCTCTGTTGGCGCGCCAAGCAGCAGGACACACTATGGGCATTATCCGACGCAACCATGGTGTGGCATGCCCACCGTGCGAGGTAGCGGGCGGGGAGGCAGCGACAGCCTTCACGGATGTGGACGTTGGCGAGGTGGAGAGTCGCATTCTCCGGCGCCCCATGTGGTGCACCAGTCTGGGCGCCGCAACGAGTCGTGGTGGATGTCGCCGGCTCATTCAGATGGGTCCATTATCGATCTGACATCCATCGGCAATGTTAGGGTTTCGAGAGTACGTAGGGCATTGGAAACGGCAATGCCTTGTGTCTTGTGAGCCGGCTCGTGTCTCATGTCCTACTCTACCTCACCAGCGACCGAACCAACACTCTGGGAGCGTAGGCGGCCGCCGGATATGAGCACGGTGGTGCCAGACATGTTTCCATTAAGATTGGGTTTAAGTTGCATATAATAGAATGGTATTGAGGTATCCTGTTGTGGAATGGATTATTTGAGACGTGATAGGTCATTGTCCGCGAGCCTTTGATAGATCAGATTTGCTAAGTACGACCCTATATGCTCTTAGGGGGGAGAAAAATACTTTTATGACGTGATCGTCGTAGGTAGAGTACAACCTTAATTATAATCGATCTTACAGCGAATTAGTGAGTGACACAGCGACGGATGCAACACTTCTGGTCGTTTTACATGGACCATTTTCGGCAGGGTGGGGTGCAACGAGGCAGGTTCCGGCTTCGTCATCGATCTGACATCCGTCAGCAACGTCAGGGTTCCGACTCCGATGAGGAAGAGTAGGGCATCGAAGACGGCGACGTCTTAAGTCCGGTGAGCCGCCTCGTGTCCCATGTCCTACTCTACCTCACCGACGACCGGACTAACACTCTGGGGAGCGTAGCCTTCCGCCCAATATGGACACGATGGAGCTCGACGGGTTCCTGTTAAGATAAGGTTTATGTTGCATATTAATAGTATGGATTTGAGATATCCAATTATGAAATGGATTATCTTAGGCGTCACAGGTCACTGTCCGCGGACACGCCTAGACGTGTGCGCGGGTGTTTGAGGGTCGAATTTGCCAAATCCGGTTATAGATGCTTTTAGGAGAGAAAAATACTTGTATGACTTGATCTTCGTAGGTAGAGGTCAACCTTAATTATAATCGATCTTACAACGAATTAGTTGGTGACACTATCATCCATCCAACAAACCAAAAAAAGTCTTGCCCTCTTGCATGAGGGATACAACATTTCTGGTCATTTTACATGGACCATTTCCGGCCCGGCAGGGCGGGGTGCAACGAGGCAGGTTCCGGCGCCCCCGCGCGCGTGCGTAGGTCACCTGTGACGCCGGGACGAGACGCCGACCCATCCATCCCTCACCGCGACGCATGGGACGTGCTGCTGGGCCGGGTGGGTGGGGGATATCGACAACCGGGCGGCCATGCGCCGAACACCCGCGGTTTGACCACGTACGGGGAGCCGCACCACCGCGCGCGAGAGCTCGTGGATATTCCGGCGGCCATATCCAGCTTTGTGGCGGAAACTCGACGTGACCACGGCGACCCCAACACGTCCGCACTCCCGACCCTTCTTCGGCCTCGATCGGTACCTCAACGTTACCCAACCAACCTGCCGCGCGCAAGTGCGATCGGGTGCGTGCGCTCGGAGCGTGAGGACACGAGGCGAGTGGCAGGACTTGACGGCCCGGACCGAGCTCACCCACTTCTTCATACAAATATCCACCTCGATTCCCACGACTTTTTCTAGACAAAAACGCTGTTTTTATATCAAGAGCTGACATTTTCCCGGCGTACCCAAGCGCGAGATACTAAACGTAGAAAGAAACCCATTAAAGAACAAGAAAGAAACCACCAACTCGTTTTATATACAGGTATTAACCCCCGATCGACAAAGCTCGCTCAATGTCCAGCTTTCCAACGTATCGCAGTTGCCACTTGCCAAGTGCATATATGATACATATCGATCTTTTTGGGAACAGGTTCGCCACCTCACACCAGACCCGTTCTAGTGGCCTTTTGGTAGAGTAGCAGTAAGAGCATCTACAATCTGACATAGCAAATATGACCCTTTAAATGTTCATGGACGGTCCCGTTAGTGATCGGGCGTATTTATTTTATGCCCTTATTTGTCCATCTGCGCATCCACACCCCTCATTTTCTTCCTTATATGTTCGGTCACTTGCATGTGATTGATAGAGATGAAGAGAGAAAGAAAAATAATGAATAAAGAAAAAAAAGATGAACCCGCGTCCTACGTGACGCACTGACCGGGCGCGTCCGCGGGCCCTATATCTTCCCTACATTTGAGATGGATATGAGAGTTTGCGGACAGACCATATGTGTAGGGATGACATGAGGGATTCGATTGGGTCATACTGTTCATTCTCTCTTTTGTTCGGTCATTGACCGGGCATGTCTATAGATATTTAAGAGATGTTTGAGACGTCCGACTGTAGATGCTCTAACATGGTTTCGAACAACAAAAGAGTAAGATGCCAGTTGGAGTTTTCCTTCTGGCCGCACTTGAACACCAACGAGCTCTGCGCATGCTAAAGTGTGCACCAAAGCAAGCTCTTCTTTGACGTATCCGATACAATTGCCCTTAAAGGCAGCTGCCAAAGGGTCTGGCCAGTCAAGCAGTGCCTAGTCACATGCATGCACATGCATAAACACCAATCTCGATGTACTTCTACCTCTGGACAAAAGGTTACCTCGATCACAGTTACGGCGCGCAATCTTGTCGGTGCCTCGTTTTGCCTCACTCGATCGTTCATTTCCTCTTAAAGCAACTGCCCAACCCGATGGATGCATCTCTCATGACCCACGAAACCCGGGCGGGTCATTTTGCCTCGGCATGTGCTAAATCAAGTGTGTGCTTCATTTTATAGGTAACCACGAACGTGGAGTACACTGGCTACTCTTGTGTACCCCTACTCCTGTTTTCATTTTAGTCGTTCCTGATAAAACAGGAAGTACCAAATTGATCCCTCCTGCTTCAAGAACGTGGAGTACATGCAACAAAGCAGCTCTCCGTGAGCGATTCAAGCGTCGTGGAGAATGTGGAGCATTATTTAGTGAGTTCTTGCATTCTTATTTGGTCCTCTATCCAGGAGAGTGTGGGGTATTCTTTAGTGAGTTCTTACATTTTATATCGTCGTACTTGAAGAACGCGCAGTGTTTATTCAATGAGTTTTTACATTTTCACTTCCGTTCTGATCCCGTACTTGTTTACTATACTACAATTTGGTGTTGTGAGTTCATGAGGAATTAATTAGGGAAGGGTGCTTAGCGTATTGTGAACTCGTTGGTATTTTGTCATATATCTCGAAGATCGTGGAGTACTACTTAGTGAGTTCTTAATTTTATGACTTTGGTTAGGATCCAGTAATATGGGTATAAAAGTTGGAGCCTTTTAAACGCTTCAAGTTGCCTTATATATTTGTGAACCCATCAGCTACCCGATGTCCAGAAGGGATAAATCAAATACCCAATAAACAAGCTCGCCATTGGTTCACAAACAGATCGAAAATTTCGTTGTTCCTAGTAGAACAAAAATACCGAATTAATTGCTTCCCATAAGAAAATAAATAAATAATCACTAAGGCTCCAACTTTTATACCCTTGTTGCCAAAGATAATATGCTAAAGCAAAGATGGATAGGCAGTGCACGATGTTGTTTTCTTGACGAAGATGAAACGATACAACTTTTTTTTTTATCGATTGCCCTCCCACGAAGCTCCTTTGACACACCATTCATATAGCCTTCAATATTACTCCTCCAGCTAGCATTGAAACATTATTTAGGACATGGCTAACTAGAGTAGAACCAATCATTGCGGCACCTATTCGGATAGGAATATGCGCATTACTTTGGGCTATATGAAACTGCATGATCGATATGATCTTTAACAGGTAAAATACTTTGAATTTCTTGCAGGTTATCTTCAGAGCTACGGCCTGAATACGTACGTGGTCGTTATTCACCCCTATGGATTCCAGTGAGCATTTGGCTACTGGTTGTAACCGTTGGGAGATGGTAGCATGGGTATCTTCAATCGGCTTGGATGACGGTCCAATAATAGGATACGTGTTTAGTCATCTTCTCCTGTTTACAAGCTGGTTGTGGCTTTCTTTTCAATTTGTATTGTTATCTCTTTTGGCTCATTTTGGGAGCTAACTGGATTACAGGCTATGTCTTTTGTTGGCACTTTTTAATAATATGACAGCGTAATCCCCATTTAAAGAAAAGTAATAATCAATAAGGCCCCCATTCTAAGATGTACTCCCTCTGTCCTATACTCAGAAAGTGAGTTCAAAAGTTTGAAAATTTCCAAAAACAATCATGAGTGGAGATATTGGAGTGAGTCATGTGCCAGCAAACTTTTGTCGAATATCCACTAATTTACTGTCGAGGTCCAAAAGCAAAACTGGTGCGGTACATATACATATCAAAATGAACTTCAGTCATTTGCATATGAATATATTTTAGAAAATCAGATGAATAAAACGTAAATTTTTAAAAGGAAACAAATAATAAGTTACTATACTAAAGCGGGAAGGCTTTGCTTTTTCTGGGTTTTTTTAACCTTTCACTATTCATTTACATCAACTTCAGTGAACAGTAGAATAATATACTCCCTCCGTTCCATAATGTAGTGCCTATAGATTTTTTGATAGGTTTGACTTTTCAAAAAATCTATAGGCACTACATTATGGAACGGAGGGAGTACTAAAGTGGGAAGTTTTTTTTTTTTTACTTTTCAAGCTTCTACTGTTCATTTACATCGAATGAAGGCGTAAAAAAACGGGTGTGAACAGTACCCCGTGCATGAACAGTACAGTCAGGTAACAGTACCGTTTGAACCCTGCTCTCGAATAATCTGATTTTTCCCTTAATTTTGTAGCTTTCAGCGGAGAAGAAATACGCACGTTGTTAAAAAACTGGGATTTTTCGGGTCCTTAAATAGAGGGTTAAGACTTTTCTACACATCATTTCTCTCCTTCTCCTCCATCATCACGTCCTTCTATTGAAGGGTAGGATTTATGATTTTCTTACACATCATTCCTCTCCACCGGCGTATCAATGTAGAGCTGTCTCAGTCGCCTCCTGGTCCTTTCCAGTAATGGTGATGCCGATGCGAAAACGTTAGGCTGGAACAGTATATTTGCATGAACAGTAATTCATGGGGAAAACAAGTTCCTAACCGTTTACTTCCCATTTTTACACCACCACATCAGCGAACAATTCAGTAACAATTACCCGAATGAAAGACGAAACAATATATGAATAAACCGAGAACTACTAACCGAAATAGTAATCCGTATAATCCAAAATAGCAACCCAAATAATCCAGAACAGAAAAATCAGTGAAACGAAACAACACCTGAATAAACCGAAAACATTGACCCACCCGATCCGTAACCAAAACAGTAACCGAACGGTAACCCAGAACAATACATCCGAATACATCAGAACAACAACTGCTAACCAAAATAATACCCAGATAAATAAGAAAAGCAAACCCCAATAAGACGGAACAGTAAAACCACGGAACAACACCTGGATAAAACAAAAACTCTAAACCACCTGAACCATAAACCAAAACAGTAACTGAATCGCAATCTAGAACAGTCCACCCGAATAAATTGGAACAACATACAAAAAATATATTAATAGGCCAACCCGGTTTGCTCAATTTTTAAAATCATTTAATGTTGATTACATGCCTTCATAGATCATGGGGTAAAGATAGAATTCGTGTTCTCCTCTTCATTTTATTTTATAGCTTACTACATGGTCTTGCTTATTTCGGAAAAATACAGACGGAAACGATCACCGGCGGCGCACACCGCGCTTCTTCGATGCTAGTACTTATGAAAACACGTCGCATTATTGTGTGCATATCCCATCGCAATTTTTTGTGCATATCCTGGTTGTTTATTAAAGCTTGTGAGCTAGTATTCCAGGACATCGGGAATTCGAACTAGCCCCTGCGACTTGTGAAGGTCGACAGTGATTCAGCTAACCCTGATTTACTATTCAAAGCTTTTAAGGCCCCATTTGGAAAACATTAACCAAAACGTAGCAATAGGAATTGTATGAATTGAAATGTTATGTATCCTGGATTACTTTACAACTACAATCACAGGAAGATTCCACGACTGTTGTTTAGATGTCGCAAAGAAAACACAAATTGCACATACGGAGAGAAGAAACATTAGGGTATCTCCAATGGAGACACTCAAAGCTCTAATGTATGTCCGGATTATGGTATTCGGATCATTTGTATCAACTTTTGTCATTCAATGGGAACCCCCATCTGTCCGTGAAGTGATCCAGATGTCTGTTTTCCAATAAATTCGAGGCAAACTTGGGGGACGTATGCCAGAGCCCGGACATGCAACTGACAAATGAAAAGCTCCCACATGGCCCTCCTCTACTCTCTCTATTCTCCACATGCCCCCTC
>LR738713.1:644757588-644802037 GCA_902687465.1 Secale cereale | reverse complement strand
CCCCCCCCCTCTCTCTCTCTAAAACCGAACAAATGTTGTGTCCATTTGCGGGTTAGCGTTAGAGATGTCATTAGGCCCCTCATGTTTGGTTTCCTCCAAATTTCCTAGTGACTATCGAATGACATAGGAATTTAAGAAAGAAATTTCTTTGTTCTAAACGGCACCAAAGTAAAAAAAAAAAAAACAATCTCTAAAACTCTTGCGTATTTTCCTTTGTTCTAAGAAAAAGGGGCCTAATTGTTGTGCCGGACCTCGAAGGTTCTGGCATGTGCTGCCACCACAAGGGCTCGTTAAAGTTGGCGCTAACACGTTGGGTCCCCAGGTGCAAAGCCACTATGTGTCGTGTACTTGAACCTCTGTATCTGTCCCAGAGATCGTTTATCTCTTTGGCTTTATGGCTAAGTAGGTGGCTTATCCCAAACTAAAGCTAGCCACGTTAAAAAGGTACACTTAGCCGATCCAAAGCATATATTCGCAGTAGTATCTGATTCTTTGCATGCTAAGAAAGCTGTGCCACTGCGTGCTTGTGCTTGGGTCTAGAGACAGAGAGAGAAAACAAACTTTACGCGCGGCCATGCATGCGGGCGAGAAGAGGCAGCTTTCACTCGATTCCGTGGCGGAAGATGGTTCACGTACGAGGCATGCGTTCCGGGACCCGAGCACGCATAGTATGACCTCGAGCGATGGTCTGGTCCGTGCGGCCGGCGCCCGCATGCAGTGGCTGCTCCCGACCCGTCGACCTCGATCCATCTGTTGCTTCACCGTACGTAGTAGAGTCGGGTTTGTGCTGCTTCACCATTCTCGACAGACCAGCCTATATTAGGCAACCGCCAGCCACACGACGCACCGATCTCGTCCCGGTTATGGATCATCGTCAACCACGCCTCGGAGTTCCATAGCCAGCTCTCGTTGTCCAGGGCGGCTACAAGTGCGTCACGGATCCCCCTGCTCGAGAAATTCCAAATGTCCATCTTCTCGTTGGCACGTTGCTCTTGGCCATGCCCATGCGTGTGGTTCACTCGATGTGCTTCCTTTTAAATTTCCACACCAAAACGTACACATGTTCCGGATGCAACAAGAAATACTACCCGATCACGGCCCCCGTTTCAACATGTACTACATTCAGTCAGCAGTTTACTGTTGACCGTAGAAGCAAAGGCAAAAGTGAAATAAGCTCTACACTCACTCAGCTTAACTGAACATGCTTTTTTTTTTAGTTAAGCCTTCCAGCCGTGGCTTTCTGGTAGGTGGCCGGGTAATTAACCCATTATCGCTTTGTGGTAGATGGCTTATCCAAAACCAAAGATATATAAACCGCCGTATTGAAAAGGTCGGTCGGTCGGTGCCTGGTGCAAAGAATGAATTCCCAGCTAGTCCACACCAGCCGTATATCTTGATCCCTTCTGACTTACTATACTTGCTCGCTGGCTCATTGTATGCCACCTACTCGCATGTTCAAACCCATCGTCAAGTCTGCAGCTTTGATTAGTACTCACTCCGTCTAAAATAATTTGTCGTAGAAATGGATTAAAATAAATGTATCTAAAACAAAACCACATCTAGATACATTCATTTTTACGAAAAGTAATTTCAGACGAAGGGCGTATTTGCATGATCAGTCTATCAGATCGTCTCACCCAGACGGTTTGGCTAGCGTTTAACTTTGAGCGTGATCGAGCGACTTGTCGACCAAGATATATATCGAGTAAATTGCACAGAAGTACCATAATTGGGGCATTGGAAGCAGATTGGTACCAAGATTGGTAATTTTTACGTGTCAATACCAACTTTGAGGCGAGGCGTTGCAAAAAAGACTAAAACTGCTGTTTATACGTATTGACACGAAAACTGACCGGTTGGGCCCGCCTGTCTGGTGCTGACGTGGCATGTTTTTTTGCAGAAAACTCCCTTGCTTTGTACGTAATCACATAAACGCCCAAATTTTTTGCCGAAAAAAATCTGAAATAAAAGGTTTTTTTGTCGTTCGTAATTTCACGCACGAATCGGACTTATTTGAATATTGCGCCGGTTCGAACAGAAATAGAAAAGAAACAAAAAGCCGAGGCAGGCAGGGTTCGAACCCGCGACCTGCTGTCTAGCAGCGCATCGAGCTAGCCACCCCGCCAGAGCAAAGAACGTGACCTGCAGCAGGTTAAACTCTCTTTATACATGCAGAGTCTGGGCCGGCCCACCGAGGCCTGCAAATTCTTTTTCGTTTCGCTAGCCACCCGCCAGAGCTGCGCTATTTTTGCTACCTCAGCAATACTTACCATAAAAATTGACAACATGTATTAAAAATAAATGTGTAATCTTAATAAATTTTAGAAATGCATTAAAATTGTTCAACAATATTTAAAAAATCGATGTGTCTCTTGAAATGCAAGAATGATTTTACACAATGAGTTTTTACCACATTCTGAACATTTCTTGAAATACAAATAATTCACCTTGTATTAAGAAATGCTCAACATAAATTACAAAAAAAATCACCGCGCACTAAAAATGTTCACCGTTTGAAAAGAAAAGTTCATCGTGCATTTAAAATGTTCACTAAAAATGTTCACCATAACCACTTGAGCTGCTCACTGTTTGCTGTATAAATGCCGCGCGAGTGTATAAGAACTAAATGCAGAGGAAGAAACAAAATCAAAAGCTTTTTGACCATTAAACATTTTTGTGATATATGCTGAACAATCCTTAAATATACATTGAACATTTTTGTGAGATACACTGAACAATTTGTAAGTACACAATGAACATTGTTATAAATACGTTGAACATTTTCCTAGTATATGCTGAACATTTTGTAAAATGTGTGATTAATATTTTTGTAGTACACGATGAACATTTTTATAAAGCAAGGTGAACATTTCCTTAATATACGGTGAATATTTTTTTAATACACAGTGAACTTTGTATATAATACAAAAAGTGAGAATAAAAAAGAAAAAAAAGAAAATAAACGACAAGGTAAAAACGAAAAAAAAAACATAACGAAACCACTGAAAACCGGAAGCAAAAACAGCAGAAGAAAAAAAAAACATGCACAGCGAGGAAAAGCAGCAGGGAACGAATAACAGACGAATCCCGCAAAATTGGAAGCAAAAAACCGCTAAAGTAAAAAAAAACACGCGCGCTAGGTAAGTGCGAAATGAAAAAAAAAAACCGCAGGCCTCAGTGGGCCGGCCCAGCCTTCTGGTGATAGAGTCGGCGCCTGTTGTATGACGCGAGGTGTGCCGTGGCGGGGTGGCTAGCGCTCTGCGCTGCCGAGCCGCACGTCGGCTGTTCGAATCCCGCGCGGGATTCAATTTTCGTTTCTTTTATTTATTTGCTCAAACCGACGCACAATTTCAAACGAGTCCGAATCGGTGGTGGAAATTACGAATGGAAAAAATAGCCTCTCATTTGAGTTTTTTTTTCGGAAATAATTGGGCATTTATGGTATTACGTAAAAAGCAAGGGAGTTTTCTGCAAAAAACATGCCACGTCAGCACCCGACAGGCGGGCCCAACCGGTCAGTTTCCGTGTCAATACGTATAAACAGCAGTTTTAGTCTTTTTTGCAACGCCTCGCCTCAAAGTTGGTACTGACACGTAAAAATTACCAATCTTGGTACCAATCTGCTTCCAATGCCCCAATTGTGGTACTTCTGTGCAATTTACTCATATATATCACACGCTCTACTTTTGTTAGGGCATGGCCAATGCATAGCCCCAGGGTGATGCTTCACATGCCATGTAGGATCGGATAACAGAAAAAGTAGGTTCGGATGAGGAAGCAGGATCCTCTTCAGGAGGCGGGTTCTTAGAGAGAAAAAGCATGGTCCAGTGCATAAAGTTGAAAAAGTTAAAGTGAAGAGGAGGGATGCATGTCTAGTATGAGTCACTTTCTATTATTTGATGAGGCCCACTAGTAGTAGCCTGCATTGGAGAGAAAAAATCAACACATATGCCTCAAATTACTTTTTATCATGAGGCATATGTATTCAATTATCCGCTAATTTTCAATTGTATACCGTAAGCTTTGCGGTCTTACTCTTGTACTCCTGGACACGAAAAGGCCCTCGTCATCCTGGGGAGAGGAGGAAGGCTTTCAGTCTCCTTGACGCTTTTGGGTGACATCGGCGAGCGAAGCTCGTCCGGCGACAATGGTGGTGGGGCATATTTCTCACTCCTACAACATAGTGCAGTCCTGACCTGCCTGTTTCGCTTGAGGTGGTGGATTGTCATTCTCCCTGCGGTTGTTGTGTTCAAGTGACAGGCGTGCTAGCCGACACTATTGACGGCGTGAATCTGGGCCTCCCCTGCCAACATCTGGTCTACGACATGGTTAAAGTTTGAGGGAAGTATCATTTGTGTTGAACTTTCCAAAATACTATTGGCCGCTTATAGGAACCACGACAAAATAAAATAGAGCTAAAAACCATTCACACTTCTCGCTAGCGTGGTGGCAACTAGCGAGTACTACCTCCGTACGGATTTATTAGTCTTTATAGTATTTTGGGTCAAAGTTTGATTGTATATTTTAGTAGCAAAATGTTAATGCATGCCCGAGAAAATTTTGTTGGATTCGTATTTGAATATAGTTTCCAATGATATTTTATGCTACATATAACATGTATTTTACTAGTTAAATATATGATCAAAATATGACCCAAAATACGAGAAGTAGTAAACCTGGAAGAAGCTAGTAGTAGTAGACTAATAGTGTGTCGTAGCGTGGAGCGTTGTGGTTCCTTGTGATCGATCTTGTTGCCGCCTGCCTGCCTGCCTGCACTCACTGGCTGACTGGCCAACAGCCCTACCAGGCTATTCGTGCCAGCATGCAACAAGCACCAAATCTTTAGCTAACTATACACTGAACAAATCATTAATCATGGATTCCAACTAAGTGTGCAGGTTTTGCAGATCAGCTTGAAGGTTCTAGCGGTGGCCGCCACCAGGGTTTGTTGAGCGCTGCCAACACATTCGGTTCTCACATGTGTACGCATGCAATGCCACTATCTGTCCATTTCTTTCATCGTTCTACTTCTATGATTTGTTGGGAAGATCTATATATCTCCCCGATCTCGTAGATGGTGGGTGGTTTATCCAGAACAAAATATGGCCGTCATGTTGAAAAGGTAGGTACGTAGTACGTAGCTAGTGCGGCAAAATCGACAAATTTGATCTCCGGACGAAAGTATTTTACAAACTAAACTGTTTTAAGAAATACTATATTACACACCGCTGATTCCTTATGCAATGCCCGACAGTAGGGCGTTGCACTCTACTGAGCAGAGTGCAGCGCCTTATAGATAGACGATGCGCAGTGTAGAGCGGCGCTTTGCTGTCGGGCGCTGCACAGGTGTAGCACCTGAGTGATAGGCGCTGCACAATACAGATAGACGCTACGCAGTGTAGAGCGGCGCTTTGCTGTCGGGCGCTGCACAGGTGTAGCACCTGAGTGATAGGCGCCGCACTACTGTGCAGCGCCTTGTTGTTGGACGCTGCATATTTAGGATCAAATGGATGAAATACTTTTAAAAACAGTTTAGTTTGTAAAATATTTTCGCCCTGAGACCAAATTTGTTCATTTTGCCGGCTAGTGCGGAGAGTGTGGCTTGTCCGGCGATGCATCTCGATCAAGATCAGTTAATGTGGTCGATCAAACTCAAAGTCCTCACGTTTGATTAGTAGTATTCCATCGCCCCCCTTACCTTATGCATGATCGATCGATTAGATGTCATCAAACTCAAACTCATTCAAGCGCTATTATTTCTTCGTTCTAACGAAGCGCTACTGTGAGCCATGAGCAACTGTTGCTGAAGAAAGAGAGTATTACGCTACTTGTATTTCATATGGGCGAAGGGGACCACGTACGCCCGTAATGGAACCGGATCCTCTAACATTAACAAGGAATGTCACGCGAACACGAAGTTTAAACACAAATGTATTTACGAGGCATGCAGGAAAAAAAAGGACATTGATGTTTACTGTTCGGAAAATACTCAGATCGTACGAGACAACCGAAATCAACTGTGGAATTGTGCATTCACTAAAAAAAAAACTGTGGAATTGTGCATTACGTGGCTCCGTCGGCGGACGCATGCATGCAATGCACCAACCGCGGTTTGACTACGGGGAGCAGCCAAAGGTTTTGTGGCGGAGCCTCACCGATCGAGACATGTCGATCGCGATGCGCTCCGCGGGAGCGACCCGAACACGTTCACGCTTCCGTGGTAGTAGCTCCTCGAAGAATCGGCTTTGTACTTCACTACTTGTACTCAACTTTCAGCTAGTCAAGCACGAGAAGCCTACAGCCACCACCCATCATCCAGCTTAGATCTCCTGGCCAGATACATCGCGGCCAGCACCGGGGTCACCCCCCGTGGCCCTGTCGTTGCTCGCCGCCGTTCTGGAAACAAGTGCCGGACCGGCGCTCCTGGCTCTGGCTGGCCCGGGCAGGGCAGGTGTGAACCAAGTGCCTTCATTTTCCAAGACAAGATCCATCGAGAGCGTCCGTGGTGGTTAGATCTTGACCGTTCCGGTCACGGAATAGTATATTTACTCGTAATTCTCGCATCATTCTAGCTTGAAATGGAATCGATCGAGCATCCATCGTCCCAGGGGACGGATATTCCCGCCTGCGGCCGTGTTGGCGATGCACGACTTCTGAACGAATTAATGCTGTCGGTCCCTGGCTATAGCCTCTATAGGTGCTAGCGGTACGTGTGTGCACACCTCAGTCGGCCAGCAGTCAGCTATCCGTATCTACCTACCTTTCGGATCCATGGATCGCGATTACATGCTCTCACTTTTGTGTCGTTTTTTCTCGAATAATCACGAGTGTGCGTATCGGTGGTACTTTGTGTTGTGGACTTGTGTTACGTGGCTAGCTACCTATGTGGCTTATCCAGAGCTTAGGCATCTTGAGAAGGAAGGTACTTAGCCGAACCAAAGCTCGCTGGTACTACTACTAAATGGTATCCATTTTGACTCGTGAATCCTGATACTTTGCTTGCTAGCCAGATGACGAGTGAGTGCGACCCTCCCTATCTGTTCACCGTCACTCGACCGCTTTGCTTTGCTCTTCGTTTGGTGGCCGGCCGGAGTCAAGGAATGTCGATCCATCGAGTGATCTGTGTGTTCAGACTCGCCAAAGTCGGCGGGTTTGATTCACTAGTTTGAGCTGTGTTCCTGTATACTACTACAGCTAGTATACATGCTATAGGTTTTGCAGCCTCCAAGTCTTGTCTACATGTTGACTTGCCATCAGTGTGCCAGCAGTATTGTTGAACACACATGTCCGACCGACCAGGGATGGAGATGGTCGGTCGACTGAGGTACTCCCTCCGTTTGGAATTACTTGTCTCGGAAATGGATGTATTTAGAACTAAAATACATCTAGATACATCCATTTTTGCGACAAGTAATTCCGAACGGAGGGAGTAGTAGGTTCAGTTTGTCCCGTTTTTCTCTGAAAACTCATTTGCATGTTGCCGAGTGGGAGATGGCCGTCGTTACAATGCGGTCGGATCCATGGAATGGTCCTGGCATACCATTTTTCTGGTGCATCCGCGAGCCAGAGCTATATCTCGCTTGTGTAATGGAATGGAAGCTGCTCTCACGTCTGGAGCAGCGTCAGCGGGCCGCCAATTAGCGTATGACTTGCTCGCAGCTTTATAATGAAGGTTTGCCCTGCTCCGGTTTTCTCCAGGTTTTCTCGTTTTCTCTTCGATTCGTTTTGTTTTTCACCGGTTTTCTTTGTTTTTTTTTCTTTGGTATAACTTGAGTTTTTCTTGTATTTCACTGTAATTTTTGTGTTTTAAACAATTTTTTTACTTTCCTTCGTTTTTCTTTTGTTTTTCTTCGGTTTTCTTCGTTTCTCTTACTTTGTCACCACTCTCTTGGGTTTCTTTGGAATTTTTCATTCTTTGTGTCTGTTTTCTTTCTGAGTTTCATTGTTTTAAAACCTTTTTGATCGACTTTTCCTGTGTTTTCTTTGTGCTTCTTATATTGTTTTTCTTCAGTTTCCAATTACATGTGAATCATTAGTTTAAAAAAAAATCAAAATACACGATTAACATTTTCAACATTTAGTATTTTTATGGCATTTTTTTATACATCAGCAACAAGATTTTATACATGTTTAACAATTTTAATATACATGACTAACTGTTTTTAATATTTGCATTTGATGACTATTTCTTCGACGCACATTGTACATTTTTTATATATGTTTCATATTTTTAAAATATAAAATTAATATTTTCTGAATTTATTTATTACTAGTTTTTCATGCACACGGTACATTTCATGTATATATCAGGAATGTTTTCTATAAAACTTTAATATTTTTGAAATCTATGGTAAATTATTATTTTATAGATGATACATTTTTTGATTAAGTTTTTATTTTTATGTTCACAATTTTTAGTAGATATTCTACAATTTTCATGCGCACCGAGAACATTTTTTATACATCCTGAAATGTTTTATAATATATTTCGTTTGATTATTACTTTTTTAAACACATTTTACATTTTGTGTATATACCAAAAACATTGTTCATACCTTTTTTGACATTTTCTAAATATATGATTAATGATTTTTATAGAACTAGCAAAGCAATAATAGATTTACCTTTGTATATAATTAACAGAGAAACCAAAAAAACCAAAAAAATATAGGCGGTCAAGAGCGACAACTCCAAACATTGCAACAATTATTTGTTTGTTAGAAAAACGAGTAGTACAACTAAGGTCATTGCGTGTGATGGTCTGGCTTATTAGGGATGATAGACTACTCATATCAATAAGGAATTCCTTCTTTTTCGGGAGCTCATTCGGATAGAACTCCAAAGTTAAGCGTGCTCAGCTTGGAGTAGTTTCAGGATGGGTGACCGACCGGGAAGTTGCTCCCGCGTGCGCATGAGGGAGGACAAAGTGCGCAGAAAAGACTAGTATTGATATGTGGGGCCAGTCTAGATCCCGCCAGGAGTAACGACCACCGACGGGTGTGTCCGGAGCGTTACAAGTTGGTATCAGAGCCGACCCTCACGGTTACACGGATGTTTGCGGACAGTTTGCAGTCATGTTGTGCATGACGTTTGTGACCCGTCGTGGCACACGGCATGGCACATGTGCTGTCCTGGAAGCACAGACGGTTGTGTCAAGAGGGAACGTTCCTGTGGCCCGACGAGGACGTCGGTTCCTCTGAGTGAGGGTGCATGTGATTGCCTGGCTTATTAGGGATGATAGACTACTCATATCAATAAGAAATTCCTTCTTTTCCGGGAGCCCATTCGGATAGAACTCCAAAGTTAAGCGTGCTCAGCTTGGAGTAGTTTCAGGATGGGTGACCGACCGAGAAGTTGCTCCCGGGTGCGCACGAGTGAGGACAAAGTGCGCAGAAAAGACTAGTATTGATATGTGGGGCCAGTCTAGATCCCGCCAGGAGTAACGACCATCGACGGGTGTGTCCGGGGCGTTACATTGCGGCCCGTCTGGCCCATGGACAAGACGTTGCGTGGGCACTGTCCGTTCCACCACATGTTAAGCGATATATAGCCAAATCACTAATTTAGAAGTATTCATTGCAAATCACTCTCACCTTTTCAGGTTGTGGCAAGTGGCACGCTGCATGGGCGTCACTTGTCGCAACATGTGAGTTTTTCCTTTTTCGGTAGATCCGTTTATTCAAAATGTTTTATCTTGTAAATCGTACGCTCAAATATTGAACCATTTTCATCGTTAGATTCCTCACGTCGAGATATTCAAAACTAGATTCCATGTTGATAGGTTTTAACAAACTTTTTATTACGAAAAAATTTGTAAAAAAAGCAGAACGAAAAAAAAGACCGGCGAGAACGGTTTTTTTTCCTTTTCGAAAGAGGCACGATCATGCCTCTCGCGAAATCATAACCACACCTCTCGCAAAAAGAAAACCGTGCATCTCACGGAAGACGAAAAAGAAGAGAAAATATGTTTTTTCATTTCCAAGGAGGCACGGCCGTGCCTCTCACGAAAAGCACAAGAATGCCTCTTTGCGGAGGAAAAACTGTGCCTATCACGAAAGAAGAAGAAAAACAAAAAACATGTTTCTTTTTCGTTTCCGGGAGACACGGCCGTGACTCGCGAAAGCACAACCGTGCCTCTCGTGGCAGCAAAACCGTGCATCTGGCGGAAGGAAACAAAACAGAAAACACGTTTTTTTTCGTTTTCAAGAGGCACGGCCGTGACTCTCGCGAAAGCACAACCATGCCTCTTGCGGAAAGAAAAAAACCAGAAAACACATTTTGTTTTTGTTTTTGAGAGGCACGGCCGTGACACTCGCGAAAGCACAACCTTGCCTCTCGCGGAAATAAAACTGCGCCTACCGCGGAAGCAAAGCAGTGACTCTTGCGGGAAAAAAAACACGTTTTTCGCGCAAAAAAACCAAATTTTCTTTTGTTCCAAAAGCTAAGGAAGACCGATGAAAAATCAGAACGTAAAAAAACCCAGGAAAACAAACGGTTTAAAAAGCCAAAAACGCATGCGAAAAAAATAAAAATTTACGAAGGGAGCGTCCAGAGTGCGACATGTGGTGAACGGCTGAGAGCGCGCCAAATGACGCTGATCGTTGTAAGACTTTCGAAGGAGGGCTCATCAACTAGTTGCTCTCGATATATATATAGCCGCCCCACGTCGGCACGGGGTGCTGCTATTATGGATCTCTCGCCGCGAGCAACCGTGACACGTAGCTCAAGCGCACGCGCGTCGTCTCTCACTGCGACCTGCCAAATGGCCAAGGCCCACTGTGCAAAAACGTCGCCACAGACGGGGAGCGCGAATGGGCAGAAGAGCTCACACGCAAGTTTCCCTTTCTGGTTTTTACTGTTTTTTTCTTGTATGAGTTATATATATTCTGGCATTTTTAAATTTTGTTTTGGTTTACTTTATTTTAAAAATGATCATGGATAGAAGTATTTGGGAAGTTGAAAAACGATCATGAATACCAAAAAATTTCACTACTACAAAAAAGTTTGTGCATTCATAAAAAGTTTTGAAATAAGAAAAAGTTCACAAAATCAAATAAATGTTGGATGAAATTGAGAAAACTATCATGATTTCAAAAAATATTAAAGAATTATGAAAAATGTTTGTAACTTAAAAACATAGTCATCTGAAAAATGTTAACGAATTCAAAAAAATTGCCAAATCTTCATGAGTTTGGAGGCAAAATTCAAAAAAAAACATTCGTAATGTTCACGAATTTAAGAAATGTATGCAAAAATTTATAAATGTTAGCAGATTCGAAAGAAGTCGAGAAATTTGAAAAATGTTCATTTCTTTTAAAATTGATCGTATTCTTAAAAAAAGTTCAGGAACGTATAAATAAATCATGGAATATTAAGTAAAGTTAAAAATTAAATGATGAGATGGAAAAATGGAAAAAATTGAAATCAAACAAAAACCGGTAGGGAAAACATAATGAGAAGAATAAACCGGTTGAGAACTTCTAGAAGCTTCACAAAACCGATTTGAAAAATCATGTGAGGGAAAAACAGGAAAGTAAACCTTAGTTTATCGGGCTGCATGTCACATAAAGCAGGAAAGTTCTCTCGCAGCCCGCGTCGCATTGCTTGTCAGCAAACGCTCGTTAAAGAATATATAGCCGAAAGTGCCTTTCTGCACCTGAGCTCAGGTGAACAGTAAAATCGAAAAAAATCAAAACAAATTCTAAAAATTACAATTTTTTTTGGGAAAAACATTGACAAAAGTTCTAAGTGCTTGCAAAATTCATCATGGAAGCACATTCCGGTAAGGCATGGCAAAAAAAAAACAAATTCAGTGCTCCAAAATGCTTTTGAAAGTAGTATTTTCGGAGTACCGATTTTTTTTTGCCACGCCTTATAGGAATGTGATTTCATGATGAATTTTTGCAAGCACTTAGAACTTTTTTCAATGTTTCTCCCAAAAAAATTAGATTTTTTTCAATTTTACTGTTCACCCGAGCTCATTTGAGCTCAGGTGCAGAAACTCTGCGCTATATAGCATTTCTGCATTATTGGAGGGCTGAATTATAAGCTAACCAGGCCTTATAGTGACTCCATGGGCCAGCCCTTATAAGGACTTTTTCCTTGTTTCATTTCTACCAAATTTAAGTTTTTTTAACTATAAATCCATCCTCAAGGTTAGTACTTAGGAACAAATATGTAATACTCAATTGTCAAGAGAAAAAGGAAACAAAATGTGGTTTTGCATTTCAACCCACAAAATTTATTTCCATGAAAAATGTAGTTGCTATTTCTCACTTGATATTGCATAAGTCAAGCTCGTTTCAACTCCATTTCAACAAACATATTTTGTCTCAAATTGATATTTCAACACATATATTGTGACAACATTTCAAGTGTCAATTTTCTGGTTCAAGTTCAGATCGTATGTTCATGAATTCTACTGAAACTAATACCACAATTCATCTGAACAGATCAATATAAAGCATAGTTTATCGGAAAGCACCGAAATGCAACATAGAGAATAGCACTCCCATTACCACTACCACCTTCATAGTACATCGACCTTGGTCATTTGGAAACTAAGATCTCTCGAACAGTGGGCTCCCAATGCCCTTTTGGCTTGTGGTGTATTCTTATCACATCCATGAATTTGTTCTTATGCCTTGTGATGCTTTCGTGCCGCTCCATGATCAGAGTGCATGATTTTGAATGTCCTCTAGGCATCCATGTTGGCAGGGTTTGTGTCTTTGTGTCTCACCCACAACAAGATGGACATAACACTCGCCTAAGGGAGCCTCGTAGTGGGCTGGCCCAGTAGCAATCTTTCTGTTTGGTGTTCGTCTCCTTCGATGTTTCTTTTGTTTGCCATTTTTTTTCTAATTTCCTTTAAATTTAGAAATGTTATAAATACATAAGCTCTAGAAATTAATTAACTTTATTGTTTTAAAGCGTTCATGGCGTATTTTAAATATGTTCATGTAGTGAATTTTTTTAAATAACTCAATGTTTAAAAAAAGATTCATACAATTCCAAAAAAGTGTCCATTACACTTCAAAAATTGTTAGTTAAAATTTTAACTTAAATTCATAAAAATGTAATTTAAAAGTATGCATATCATTTAAAAGAAATATTTATTTATTTTCAAGAAATCTCCACATAACTGAAAGAAATGTCTTGTACCATTAGAAAAATGTTCATGGCACTTCAAAAAAATTACAACACTTATTTTATTGCATTTAGAAAAATCATGAAATTTATGAAAACTATTCAATCTATGTTAAACCCAGTGTTAGCCCTGTATTAAAAATATATTCAATGTTCATTTGAAAAAAATTCAAGTGTAATTTGGTAAGATGTTCAACTTGCATTTGAAAAATGCTCAACGTGCACATGAAAATGTTCAACATTTATGATGAAAATGTCCACCATGTATTTAAAAATTGTCCACATGTGTTTGAAAAATGATGAAAAAAAGAACGTAATGAACGAGAAAAAAGAACGTAAAAACAAAAGTCGATGAAAACTGCCATGGAAAACACAAAGAGGGAAATGGTACCACCACAAAAGCTTTAAACCCAGCCGGAACCGGTCATAGAAGCTTCCCAAAACTCCTTTGAGACATTATATACACACACATTATGGCTCGGCACGCTAGCTGGAGTGCTTGAGGGGAGATAGGCTTAGGGTATTTTTACGAATAGAAGGGCTTAGGTTCTGCGGTAAGCGAGATACTCCCTCCGTCCGGAAATACTTGTCATTAAAATGAATAAAAGTAGATGTATCTAGATATATTTTAGTTCTAGATACATCCCTTTTTATCCATTTTGATGACAAGTATTTTCGGACGGAGAAAGTATAGCTCTCGTAATACGTGTTACCTCATAAGCATGTCAAGGGAACAACTAGCTGACGGGTACCCCTTCAAGGGCAACCACAGAGGTCACTTTCTTGGCCCCTGTAGCGCACCAAGTGGTGCCCCAAGACGCCGCCACATGTCGCACTCTGGACACTTTCAAGATTTTTTTCTTTTTGCATGTGTTTTGGTGTTTTATGTAGTTTTAACTTTTTTTGACTTGTCAGTTTTTACGCTAGTTTCCGTATGTTTCAAAGGATTTTTTCAAAAGAATCAAGAAGCAGTGCTTTTTTGCGAGAAGCACAGTTGTGCTTTTCTGAAAAAGGAAAAATCACAACATGTACTTCCATGAGAAGCATAATTGTACTTCTGAAAAGGGAAAAGGAGAGTTATGCTTCCGCGAGATGCACAACATGTGCTTTCATAAGGGAATCACATGTGTGCTTCCATGAGAAAAAAAAGCATAACATGTCCTTCCATGAGAAACACAACCATGCCTCCCAAAAATATAGTGAAAATTTCGGCTTGTTAAATGATCTCCGAATGCCAAACCATGTCCTCTGGGAGGGCAAATCCTAACCCGCTTCGCTGAACTGGTGAGAAATTTGGCCTGACCCATTTTCCAATTTTAGCCGGTTTTATTGTTTTTTGGGTCTATTTTTGGGTTTTAGTTATTTTCTCAGTTTCTTCCAGATTAACCTACATGATTTTCTTTTACATTCTTATTTACCTTTTTATCCATTTTTCGGTTGTACATCAACCACAATATATTTCACCATGTTGCAACTGACACAAATGCGTATGAGATGTGATAGAAGTTGGAGTCTATGTATGAGAGGAAGACATCAATGAACAAGGACTCGGTGATGGGCCTCGAACCCCTCGTTGGTTACCCCAAGTGGAAGGTGTAAGATGCAGTAAGTAGAAGTGTTTTCCCCTAGCAAAGATGCCAAGGATCGATTCCCCAGAGACTCCTAGGTTCAACAAGTAGGTGTCAATTGCTAACGGCGCAATTAGCAATCAACGTGGACCTGCACACAGATACAAATAACTTTGCTCCCAACGAGTACAGAGAGGTTGTCAATCTCTCCGGCCTTGTAGTTCACAAAGGGTTAAAAGCAATGATAGTAGTGATAGATAGTTTTTGCAATAGTAAGTAAATAGCGAAAAGTAAATAGTGGATGTGATCAATGATGGTAATATGGACCGGAGTCTCATGATGTTCACTAGTGATGTCTCTCTCCCAAAAGACGATAAAACAGCTATGCGAGGTAACAAATTACAGCTGGGCAATTGACAGGACCACGAACGCAAACCAATGCTGACTACATTGCAAGAAAGGTTGAGGTTCAAAGCATGGGCGGTACGCCAAAGTAAGTAGACCGAAATCCATCTGCATCTACTACTAATCATCCACCTTGAGATATCTATCCAGAACATCTCGCTGGTATTAAGTTGCGAGTCCCACTCATAGTGTAAACTCAATGCAACAGACAACTGCATTAAAAGAACTTTGCGTAAAGTAAACAATCCTTGCACCCGCGGGCACAAGCACCGTTGTTTTCCCCCTTGTGGCAACAGCACATCCCCTAGACTCATGTTTCTGTCACTCAAGCTAGTCATCGAGGGGCATGAACCCACAATCGAGCATAACGTTCCCTCTTGAAGTCACTACCTACTACTTGGCCAAAGCAATAAATAACAACGGAGAACATGCAAGAATTACTTATGAACTAAAATATAAAAGAGGTGAATCAAATATATTACTCAAGATCAATCTGAACATAATCTCATAATCCATCGGATCCCAGCAAACTCAACATAGCAACAACATAAGGATTACATAGGTGCCTCGATCATGTAGGGCAGCTCACGAGGACTAATTAGTGAAGCACAAGAACGGGAGGAGAACATCACATAGCTACTGTTCATGGACTCATGGTCCAAGGGAGACTACTCACGAGTCATCCGGGAGGCGTCCATGGTGGTGGAGAAGCTCCCGGTGGTGATCCTCCCCTCCGGCAGGGTGCCGGGAAGAGTTCTCCTGGTGCTCCCGATCTTGGAAGCGGCGGCGGCGGCGGAACAGAGATGGGATCGCGAAAAGAAGTCCTGTTCTGAGGGTTTCGGAGAGTCCTTTAAATATATGCCAAAGTAGGGCACCGGGGGAGCCTCGGGGGGCCCAGGCGCCCCCCCGGCGCGGCCCAGGGGGTGGGGGGCGCGCCCACAGGGTGCCTGGAGCCCCTGTGCCCCCCCCCCAGGTTGCCCTTCGGACGCAGTGTTGTTTCCGTATCGCTGATTTTTTATATAATTTTTCTGGATTTTTCTGGGCAGTTCTCGAAACGTGAAAACCTGAAATACAAAAACAGCCGAAAACAGAAACTGGCACTGGGGTGCACTGAATTAGTAAGTTAGTCCAAATATGATCAAAAGTGTATGGAAGTGTATGAATATCATAGCAATATCACCCAAAAGTGGCATGGAGCAAGCAGAAATTATAGATACGTTTTGGACGTATCAACATCCCCAAGCTTAATTCCTGCTCGTCCTCGAGTAGGTAAATGATAACAAGAATAATTTCTGTGGTGACATGCTATTAACCATATAGGACTTTCTCATAGTCATATGACAAAAGCTTACTGAGACAATGATTCTAAAGTAATTAAGTTGTCTCAAGAGAAAATCACAAATGACTGAAAGTTTTACAACATGAAACTGAAACATCAAAAAGATTTGCAATGAACATGATGTGCAAATATGATCAAGTGATATCTAGCTTGCCCCCTTTGGTGATGCAAAACATAAATGCAGGGGCACCTTCAAGGTTTAAGTGATGACTAGATACAATCATTTCAGAATAAACGATATCACAATCATGCAAAAGACAATGCTACTTTGGGACAATGCACATTACACTCAGAATGACAATCATGCTCTCAGTAGTTGGTGCTTCAATCATAAAGGTAAAAGAAATGGTTAAGTGCTAGAGCTTTTTATTTTGAAAACATGGAAGCAATTGTGTCAACGGTAGTAGTACTTCATATGTGTCATGCATAAAACATCTTATAAGTTGCAAGCCTCATGCATCGAATACCAATAGTGCTCGCTCCTTGTCCTAATTAGCTCGGATCCCCATGGGTTATCATTGCATTGCATATGTTTTAACCAAGTGTCACAAAGGGGTACCTCTATGCCACCTGTACAAAGGTCCAAGGAGATAAATCGCATTTGATTTCTCGTTTTTTATAGATCTCAACTTGAGGACATCCATACCGGGACAACATAGAAAATAGATGATAGACTCCTCTTTAATGCATAAGCATATTCTCATGAGAGATTGAGGATTAAGGTCCAAGCTAAAACTTCCACCATGATGCATGGCTTTGGTTGGCGGCCCAATGTTCTTCTCTAACAATATGCATATTAATTCAACCCACGGTAAATCACCCTTACTTCAGACAAGACGAACATGCATAGCAACTCACATGATATTCAACAAAAGTGTGACAGTTGATGGCGTCCCCAGAAACATGGTTACCGCTCAGCAAGCAACTCATAAGAAATAAGATACATAGGCAACATATTCTTTACCACAATAGTTTTTAGGCTACTTTCCCATGAGCTACGTATTGCATGGTTAGTTTGCTTAGTACAGGTGGAGGTTAGCAAAAGACTAGGAGCGACCAACTAAGAGAGCAATGACGGTCATAATCATGCAGAGCGACAAAGCAATATTGAATCAGGCATGGTAGTTATATCGTTACTTAGAAATAAAAGATCATCAAGGCTTGACAGACTTTCTTTACAGTCTTAAATATGCGTGAGCATACGCCAAGTCAATCAAAATAAATTCTCGAAGGAAGACATTACTAAACCATACCACATCATAGCCAAACAAACCAAGTTGGTACTCCAATAACACATTGGGACCCCCCCAGCTATCTGAGATTAACCAAAAGAAAACCTGAACTACTAAGCACCATCATGAAAGTATCATCTTTATCATAGACACATTAACCCATGCAACGGAAGCAAACTCTCTTAATAAGGTGAGCATGGTAATTAAAGAGAGTTCAAGCAACCAACTAAATAAAAGCTCTTGAAAAGATAAGCATGAATACTAAGAGCAGAGTATGATAGTAGCTATTAAAAGACAAAGAACACACACAACATAGATAGACATGAAAATTCTATGTAATGTTCTAGGTAGAGGTGGAGCGTGTTTCTCTCCCACATAAAGGAATGCTGGGTTCCGACTCGTTATGAAAAACTAAAAAGAAAACTAAAAGCAAGACGCTCCAAGCATAGCACATAACACATGAAGTGATAAAAATATAGCGAAACGAAAGACGAACTGATAATGTTGATGGAGAAGGGGATGCACGGGGTGAAGGAAATATGCCCTAGAGGCAATAATAAAGTTGTTATTTATATTTCCTTATATCATGATAAATGTTTATTATTCATGCTAGAATTGTATTAAACGGAAACTTTGTACATGTGTGAATACATAGACAAAACAGAGTGTCCCTAGTATGCCTCTACTAGACTAGCTCATTGATCAAAGATGGTTATGTTTCCTAACCATAGACATGAGTTGTCATTTGATCAACGGGATCACATCATTAGGAGAATGATGTGATGGACAAGACCCATCCGTTAGCTTAGCACTATGATCGTTTAGTTTTACTGCTATTGCTTTCTTCATGACTTATACATGTTCCTATGACTATGAGATTATGCAACTCCCGAATACCGTAGGAACACCTTGTGTGCTATCAAATGTCACAACGTAACTGGGTGATCATAAAGATGCTCTATAGGTGTCTCCGAAAGTGTTCGTGGTGTTGGCATAGATCAAGACTAGGATTTGTCACTCCGAGTGTCGGAGAGGTATCTCTAGGCCCTCTCGGTAATGCACATCATAATAAGCCTTGCAAGCAAAAGACTAATGAGTTAGTCACGAGATGGTGTATTACGGAACGAGTAAAGAGACTTGCCGTAACGAGATTGAACTAGGTATGGAGATACCGACGATCGAATCTCGGGATAGTAACATACCAATGACAAAAGGAACAACGTATGTTGTTATGCGGTTTGACCGATAAAGATCTTCGTAGAATATGTAGGAGCCAATATGAGCATCCAGGTTCCGCTATTGGTTATTGACCGGAAATGAGTCTCGGTCATGTCTACATAGTTCTCGAACCCGTAGGGTCCGCACGCTTAACGTTTGATGACGATCGGTATTATGAGTTTATGAGTTTTGATGTACCGAAGGAGTTCGGAGTCCCGGATGAGAACGGGGACATGATGAGGAGTCTCGAAATGGTCGAGGCGTAAAGATCGATATATTGGACGACTATATTCGGACATCGGAAAGGTTCCGAGTGATTCGGGTATTTTTCGGAGTATATGGGCCTTATTGGGCCATACGGGAATAGAGAAGAAAGGCCAAAAGGAAGGAGGCGCGCGCCCCCCCCCCCTCTGGTCCGAATTGGACAAGGGGTGCAGCCCCCTTTTCCTTCTCCCTCTCCACCTCTTTCCTTCTCTCCTACTCCGGAAAGGAAAGGGGAATCCTACTAGGACTTGGGAGTCCTAGTAGGACTCCCCACACTTGGCGCGCCCCCTCTAGGGCTGGCCTCTCCCTTGCTCCTTTATATACGGGGGCAGGGGGTACCCTAGGACACACAAGTTGAATTGTTCCAGCCGTGTGCGGTGCCCCCCTCCACAGAAACACACCTCGGTCATACCGTTGCAGTGCTTAGGCGAAGCCCTGCGCCGGTAAATATATCATATCCATCACCACGCCGTCGTGCTGACGAAACTCTCCCGTGAAGCTCAACTGGATCAAGAGCTCGTGGGACGTCATCAAGCTGAACGTGTGCTGAACGCGGAGGTGCCGTACGTTCGGTGCTTGATCGGTTGAATCGCGAAGAAGTTCGACTACATCAACCGCGTCACTTGACGCTTCCGCTCCCGGTCTACGAGGGTACGTAGACACACTCTTCCCTCTCGTTGCTATGCATCTGGTAGATAGATCTTGCGTGATCGTAGGAAAATTTTAAATACTACGTTCTGTTGGGGAACGTCGCATGGGAAACAAAAATTTTCCTACGCTCACCAAGATCAATCTAGGAGATGCATCTACGAGAGGAGAGTTGGATCCACATACCCTTGTAGATCGCTAAGCGGAAGCGTTCAAGAACGCGGTTGATGGAGTCGTACTCGCCGCGATTCAGATCGCCGAAGATCCTAACACCGAACGGACGGTGCCTCCGCGTTCTTCACACATGCAGCCCGGTGACGTCTCCCACGCCTTGATCCAGCAAGGAGAGAGGGAGAGGTTGGGGAAGACTCCATCCAACAGCAGCACGACGGCGTGGTGGTGGTGGAGGAGCGCGGGACTCCAGCAGGGCTTCGCCAAGCGCTGCAAGAGACGAGGAGGGAGAGGGGTAGGGCTGCGCCAAGAGGGAGACGTTCTCGTGTGTCTAGCAGCCCCAAAACCTCACATATATATAGGGGGAAGGGAGGGCTGCGCCCCCTTTAGGGTTTCCCACCCCTAGGGGTGCGGCCAGCCCTAGAAAACCCATCTAGGGTGCGGCCAAGGGGGGGGGAGAGAGAGGGGGCGCCCTAGGATGGGCCTTAAGGCCCATCTGGACCTAGGGTTTGCCCCCCTCCCCTCTCCATGCGCCTAGGGACTTGGTGGGGGGGCGCACCAGCCCCCTTGGGGCTGGTCCCCTCCCACACTTAGCCCACGCATCCTTCTGGGGCTGGTGGCCCCACCTGGTGGACCCCCGGGACCCTCCCGGTGGTCCCGGTACATTACCGATATTGCCCGAAACTTTTCCGGTGACCAAAACAGGACTTCCCATATATGAATCTTTACCTCCGGACCATTCCGGAACTCCTCGTGATGTCCGGGATCTCATCCGGGACTCCGAACAACATTCGGTAACCGCGTACATACTTTCCCTATAACCCTAGCGTCATCGAACCTTAAGTGTGTAGACCCTACGGGCTCGGGAACCATGTAGACATGACCGAGACAACTCTCCGGTCAATAACCAACAGCGGGATCTGGATACCCATGTTGGCTCCCACATGTTCCACGATGATCTCATCGGATGAACCACGATGTCAAGGATTCAATCAATCCCGTATACGATTCCCTTTGTTTATCGGTATAGCACTTGCCCGAGATTCGATCGTCGGTATACCGATACCTTGCTCAATCTCGTTACCGGCAAGTCTCTTTACTCGTTCCGTAACACATCATCCCGTGATCAACTCCTTGATCACATATTGTGCACATTATGATGATGTCCTACCGAGTGGGCCCACAGATACCTTTCCGTCATACGAAGTGACAAATCCCAGTCTCGATTCGTGCCAACCCAACAGACACTTTCGGAGATACCTGTAGTGCACCTTTATAGCCACCCAGTTACGTTGTGACGTTTGGTACACCCAAAGCATTCCTACGATATCCGGGAGTTGCACAATCTCATGGTCTAAGGAAAAGATACTTGACATATAGA
Source organism: Secale cereale (assembly GCA_902687465.1). Classification (NCBI taxonomy): domain Eukaryota; kingdom Viridiplantae; phylum Streptophyta; class Magnoliopsida; order Poales; family Poaceae; genus Secale; species Secale cereale. Next base: position 644,780,665 of record LR738713.1, on the reverse strand, counting down.
AAAGCTTTAGCATACGAACTACACGATCTGTGCTAGGCTTAGGATTGGGTCTTGTCCATCACATCATTCTCCTAATGATGTGATCCCGTTATCAATGACATCCAATGTCCATGGTCAGGAAACCGTAACCATCTATTGATCAACGAGCTAGTCATCTAGAGGCTTACTAGGGACATGGTGTTTGTCTATGTATCCATACATGTATCTGAGTTTCCTATCAATACAATTCTAGCATGGATAATAAACGATTATCGTGAACAAGGAAATATAATAATAACCAATTTATTATTGCCTCTAGGGCATATTTCCAACAGTCTCCCACTTGCACTAGAGTCAATAATCTAGTTCACATCGCCATGTGATTAACACTCATAGGTCACATCGCCATGTGACTAACATCCAAAGAGTTCACTAGAGTCAGTAATCTAGTTCACATCAATATGTGATTAATACTCAATGAGTTCTGGGTTTGATCATGTGATGCTTGTGAGAGAGGTTGTAGTCAACGGGTCTGCAACATTCAGATCCCTATGTTCTTCGCAAAACCTTATGTCATATCGTAGATGCTGCTATCACGTTCCACTTGGAGCTATTCCAAACTGTTGCTCCATTATACATATCCGGTATCTCCACTTAGAGTTATCCGGATAGGTGTTAAGCTTGCATCGACGTAACTCTTTACGTCGAACTCTTTATCACCTCCATAACCGAGAAACATTTCCTTACTCCTCTAAGGATAATTTTGACCACTATCTAGTAATCCACTCCTGGATCACCTTTGTACCCTCTTGCCAGACATGTGGCAAGGCACACATCAGGTGTGGTACTTAGCATGGCATACCGTATAGAGCCTATGACAAAAGCATAGGGGACGACCTTCGTCCTTCCTCTTTCTTCTGCCGTGGTCAAGCTTTGAGTCTTACTCAACTTCACACCTTACAAATCAGGCAAGAACTCCTTCTTTGACTGACCTATTTTGAACTCCTTCAAAATCATGTCAAAGGTGTGTGTTTCTTTTGAAAGTATCATCAGGCGTCTTGATCTATCTCTATAGATCTTGATGCCCAATTATGTAAGCAACTTTATCCAGGTCTTCCTTTGAAAAACTCATTTCAAACAACCCTTTATGCTTTCCAGAAATTCTACATCATTTCGGATCAACAATATGTCATTCACATATACTTATCAGAAATGTTGTAGTGCTCCCACTCACTTTCTTGTAAATACAAGTTTCTTGTAAACTTTGTATAAACCCAAGAACTTTGATCACTCCATCAAAGCATATATTCCGACACCGAGATGCTTGCTCCAGTCTATGGAAGGATCGCTGGAGCTAGCATACCTTTTAGCATCCTTAGGATTGACAAAACCTTTCTGATTGTATCACATACAACCTTTCCTTACGAAAACTGGTAAGGAAACTTGTTTTGTCATCCATCTGCCAGATTTCATAAATGCAGCTAATGCTAACATGATTCCGACGGACTTAAGCATCGCTACGGGTGAGAAAATCTCATCGTAGTCAACTCCTTGAACTTGTGGAAAACTCTTCGCCACAAGTCGAGCTTCATAGATGGTGACATTACCTGTCCACGTCCGTCTTAGTCTTAAAGATCCATTTGTCTCAATGGCTTGCCGATCATAGGGCAAGTCCACCAAAGTCCATACTTTGTTTTGATACATGGATCCTATCTCGGATTTATCGGCTTCTAACCATTTGTCGGAATATGGGCCCACCATCGCTTCTCCATAGTTCGTAGGTTCATCGTTGTCCAACAACATGACCTCTAAGACAGGATCACCGTACCACTCAGGAGTAGTACACATCCTTGTCGACCCACGAGGTTCGATAGCAACTTGATCAGGAGCTTCATGATCATTATCATCAGTATCCTCTTCAACTGTCGTAGGTTCCACAGAAACATCTTTCTGTGTTGCACTACTCTCCGGTTGAAGTGAGGGTTCGACAACCTCATCAAGTTCTATCTTCCTCCCACTCAATTCTTTCGAGAGAAACTCCTTCTCGAGAAAGGACCCGTTCTTAGCGACAAACATTTTTGTCCTTGGATCTGAGATAGAAGGTATACCCAACCGTTACCAGTGGGTATTCCATGAAGATGTATTTGTCCGCTTTGGGTTCGAGCTTTTCCTGGCTGAAGCCATAAGCATCGCAGCCCCAAACATTTAAGAAAACGACAACTTTGGTTTCTTGCCAAATCATACGACGTCGTCTCAACGGACTTAGATGGTGCCCTATATAAAGTGAATGCAGCTGTCTCTAATGCATAACCTCAAAATAATAGCGGTAGATCGGTAAGACACACCATAGATCGCACCATATCTCATAAGGTTCGATTACGATGTCCGGACACACCATTACGCTGTGGTGTTCCAGGGGACTTCAACTGCGAAACAATTCCACAATGTCTTAAGTGATTGCCAAACTCATAATTCAGATAATATCCCCTTGATCAGATCGTAGGAACATGATCTTCTTGTTATGATGATTCTTAATCTTCACTCTGAAATTTTTGAACCTTTCAAACGTTTCAGACTTTTGCTTCATTAAGTAAATATACCATATCTACTCAAATCGTCAGTGAAGATGAGAAAATAACGATATCCACCACATGCCTTAATTCTCATTGGATCACATACATCAGCATGTATGATTTCCAATAAGTCACTTACCCGTTTCATTGTACCTGAAAACGAGATCTCAGTCATCCTGCCCATGAGGCATGGCTCGCATGTGTCAAGCGATTCAAAATCAAGTGACTCCAAACGTCCATCAGCATGGAGTTTCTTCATGCATTTTATGCCAAAATGACCTAAGCGGCAGTGCCACAAGAAAGTGGTACTATCATTATTAACTTTACATCTTTTGGCATTAATATTATCATTATGTGTATTACCATGATCGAGATTCAACGAACCATTGGGTGCATGACCATAAAGGTATTATTCATGTAAACAGAATAACCATTATTCTCTAACTTAAATGAATAACCGTATTGCGATGAACATGATCTAATCATTTTCATGCTCAACGTAGACACCTGATAACATTTATCTAGGTTCAATACTAATCTCGAAAATAGAGGATGTGTGCGATGGTGATCTTATCAACCTTGGAAACACTTCCAACACACATCGTCACCTCGCCTTTAGCTAGTCTCCGTTCAGTCCGTAGCTTTTGCTTCAAGTCACTAATAGTAGCAACTGAACCGGTATCCAATACCCAGGTGCTACAAGGAGTACTACTAAGGTACACATCAATAACACGTATATCAAATATACTTTGTTGAAGTTGCCAGCTATCATATCTACCATGTATTTGGGGTGGTTCCGCTACCATGTGACCGTTCCCCTTACAATAGAAGCACTTAGTCTCGAGGTTTGGGTTCAACCATGGGTTCCTTCATCAGAGCGACAACAGGTTTGCCATTCATGAAGTTTCCCTTCTAGCCCTTACCCTTTTTGAAACCAGTGGTCTTGTTAAACCATCAACACTTGATGCTCCTTCTTGATCTCTACTTTTGCGGTACTAAGAACCGCTGACAGTACCGGGATCATCTCCATCCTTTGCATGTCATAGTTCATCATGAAGTTCTAGTAGCTTGGTGATAGTGTCTAGAGAATTCTGTCAACCACTATCTCACCTGGAAGATTAACTCCCAATTGGTTCAAGTGGTTTTAGCACCCAGACATTCTGAGCACGTGCTCACTAGTTGAGCTATTCTCCTCCATCTTTTTGGCAAAGGAACTTGTCAGAGGTCTCATACCTCTCAACACGGGCATGAGCCTGAAATCCCAATTTCAGCTCTTAGAACATCTCATATGTTCCATGGCGTTCAAAACGTCATTGGAATCCCGATTCTAAGCCGTAAAGTATGGTGCACTAAACTATCAAGTAGTCATCAGGACGTGTCTCTCAGGTGTTCACAACATCCACAGACAACGTTGTAGGGGTTTGCACATTGAGCGGTGCATCAAAGACGTAAGCTTTCTGTGCAGCAGTGAGGACACTCCTCGGACTACGGACCCAGTCCGCATCCTTGCTTACAATATCTTTCAACTTAGTCTTTCTCTAGGATCGTATTAAACAGGGAGCTACAACACAAGCTATTGATCTACAACATAATTTGCAAAGGCAACTTAGACTATTGTTCATGATAAGTGAGTTTAACTAATCAAATTACTTATAACTCCCACTCAAATTGACATCCCTCTGGTCATCCGAGCGTGACATGATCCAAATCCACCAACCCAAGTCCGATCATCACGTGAGATGAGGTGGTGTCAATGGTGAACATCTTCATGTTGATCATATCTACTATATGACTCATGCTCGACCTTTCGGTCTTCCGTGTTCCGAGGCCATGTCTGTACATGCTAGGCTCGTCAAGTCTAACCCGAGTGTTCTGCATGTGCAAAACTGGCTTGCACCCGTTGTATGCGAACGTAGAGTCTATCACACCCGATCATCACGTGGTGCTTCGAAACGACGAACCTTCGCAACGGCGCACACTCGGGGGGAACACAATTTCATCTTGAAATTTTAGTGAGGGATCATCTTTTAATGCTACCGTCGTCCTAAGCAAAATAAGATGCATAAAAGGATTAACATCACATGCAAATCATAAGTGACATGATATGGCCATCAACTCGTGCTTTTGATCTCCATCTCCAAAGCACCGGCATGATCTCCATCGTCACCGGCGTAACACCATGATCCCCATCATCATGATCTCCATCATCGTGTCGCCATCGGGGTTGTCGCGCGCCCACCATGCTCTTACTACTATTGCTACCGTTTAGCGATAAAGTAAAGCATTACATAGCGCTTAATGATTGACACGCAGGTCATACAAAAATTAAAGACAACCCTATGGCTCCTTCCGGTTGCCGTATACATCGACATGCAAGTCGATATTAACTATTACAACATGATCATCTCATACATCGAATATATCTCATCATGTCATTGGCCATATCATATCACATACATACCCTGCAAAAACAAGTTAGACGTCCTCTAATTTGTTGTTGCATGTTTTACGTGGCTGCTATGGGTATCTAGCAAGAACGCTTCTTACCTACGCAAAGCCACAACGGTGATATTTAAGTTGCTATTTAACCTTCTACAAGGACCGCCTTTGTCTATTCCGATTCAACTAAGATAGGAGAGACAGACACCCGCCAGCCATCTTATGCAACAAAAGTCGCATGTCTGTCGATGGAACCGGTCTCATGTACGTGGACATGTAAAGTTGGTCCGGGCCGCTTCATCCCATAATACCGCTGAATCAAGAAAGACCAAGGAGGGAAGCAATCTAAACATCAACGCCCACAAACCCCTTTGTGTTCTACTCGTGAAAACATCTACGCAAGATCCTAGCTCATGATGCCACTGTTGGGGAACGTCGCATGGGAAACAAAAATTTTCCTACGCTCACCAAGATCAATCTAGGAGATGCATCTACGAGAGGAGAGTTGGATCCACATACCCTTGTAGATCGCTAAGCGGAAGCGTTCAAGAACGCGGTTGATGGAGTCGTACTCGCCGCGATTCAGATCGCCGAAGATCCTAACACCGAACGGACGGTGCCTCCGCGTTCTTCACACATGCAGCCCGGTGACGTCTCCCACGCCTTGATCCAGCAAGGAGAGAGGGAGAGGTTGGGGAAGACTCCATCCAACAGCAGCACGACGGCGTGGTGGTGGTGGAGGAGCGCGGGACTCCAGCAGGGCTTCGCCAAGCGCTGCAAGAGACGAGGAGGGAGAGGGGTAGGGCTGCGCCAAGAGGGAGACGTTCTCGTGTGTCTAGCAGCCCCAAAACCTCACATATATATAGGGGGAAGGGAGGGCTGCGCCCCCTTTAGGGTTTCCCACCCCTAGGGGTGCGGCCAGCCCTAGAAAACCCATCTAGGGTGCGGCCAAGGGGGGGGAGAGAGAGGGGGCGCCCTAGGATGGGCCTTAAGGCCCATCTGGACCTAGGGTTTGCCCCCCTCTCCTCTCCATGCGCCTAGGGACTTGGTGGGGGGGCGCACCAGCCCCCTTGGGGCTGGTCCCCTCCCACACTTAGCCCACGCATCCTTCTGGGGCTGGTGGCCCCACCTGGTGGACCCCCGGGACCCTCCCGGTGGTCCCGGTACATTACCGATATTGCCCGAAACTTTTCCGGTGACCAAAACAGGACTTCCCATATATGAATCTTTACCTCCGGACCATTCTGGAACTCCTCGTGACGTCCGGGATCTCATCCGGGACTCCGAACAACATTCGGTAACCGCGTACATACTTTCCCTATAACCCTAGCGTCATCGAACCTTAAGTGTGTAGACCCTACGGGCTCGGGAACCATGTAGACATGACCGAGACAACTCTCCGGTCAATAACCAACAGCGGGATCTGGATACCCATGTTGGCTCCCACATGTTCCACGATGATCTCATCGGATGAACCACGATGTCAAGGATTCAATCAATCCCGTATACGATTCCCTTTGTTTATCGGTATAGCACTTGCCCGAGATTCGATCGTCGGTATACCGATACCTTGCTCAATCTCGTTACCGGCAAGTCTCTTTACTCGTTCCGTAACACATCATCCCGTGATCAACTCCTTGATCACATATTGTGCACATTATGATAATGTCCTACCGAGTGGGCCCACAGATACCTTTCCGTCATACGAAGTGACAAATCCCAGTCTCGATTCGTGCCAACCCAACAGACACTTTCGGAGATACCTGTAGTGCACCTTTATAGCCACCCAGTTACGTTGTGACGTTTGGTACACCCAAAGCATTCCTACGATATCCGGGAGTTGCACAATCTCATGGTCTAAGGAAAAGATACTTGACATATAGAAAAGCTTTAGCATACGAACTACACGATCTGTGCTAGGCTTAGGATTGGGTCTTGTCCATCACATCATTCTCCTAATGATGTGATCCCGTTATCAATGACATCCAATGTCCATGGTCAGGAAACCGTAACCATCTATTGATCAACGAGCTAGTCATCTAGAGGCTTACTAGGGACATGGTGTTTGTCTATGTATCCATACATGTATCTGAGTTTCCTATCAATACAATTCTAGCATGGATAATAAACGATTATCGTGAACAAGGAAATATAATAATAACCAATTTATTATTGCCTCTAGGGCATATTTCCAACACGTTCCCCAACACGGGGGCATCCCCAAGCTTAGACGCTTGAGTCTCCTTGAATATTTCTTGGGGGTGCACGGGGGCATCCCCAAGCTTGAGCGCTTGACACTCCTGAATCTTTTTATCATCTTCCCTCGCACACTTGAAAACTCCCTTCATACACAACTCATCATAATCTGATTAGCGAGGTTAGTACCCTTAATAAAATAATTATACCTTGCTGGAAATAAGGATATTCTTGAAGTTCTACTGTTTCTCAAGATTGCCAAAAGGTTTTTGCAAAGAAAAAGCAAGTTCTCAATTTGCAAAGTGAAGGTAAGGCAAAACAGGGCAGAATTTGTGAAAAACAGAACAGCAGGCAGTAATTGATCTGTTCGGGATACTTCTGCAACTCAAATCAAAAAACTCAGAACTGACGCACGAAAGACAATTATATAGAGAACGCTTTCAAAAAAATTCAGACCAAAAAGATGATCTGGTGGTTTTATACGAAATTTTTCTATCCAAGGACAGAATCTGTTTCCTGGACAGCACCTCACAACTTTTGAACTTTCTAGCAATCAGAGGCTATACTTGGCACAAATATGAAAAGCAAAGATACAATGATGATGCTACAGCAGTAAACAACATCAAGACACAACAAAAGCAAAAATTTTATTCATGTGGGCTGCCTCCCAAAAGCGCTTTCTTTTATGCCTTTAAGCTAGGCATAATGCATAGAGGAATCAATAATCATCATAATAATCAAAGTTATAAATCGTCTCAAATGGTTCTTCGATAAGTTCATTCTTGTTCCTTCTAGGAAAGGGGTACACACCTTTTTCCTTCCCGCGTAAGCGGATTTGTCCCTTACCTATATCGATGAAGCCTTTAACTGCTCGGAGGAAGTCTCTTCCAAGCACTATATTTCCTTGGTTTGGCTCCACGATGAAGAAATCAATCATTGCAATCCCTTTAAGGAATTTAACCGGTACATCTTTTATTTTTCCCTAGATTTCAGAAATATCTCCATTAGTGTGTTCATGATAAGATGGTAATCTATCCATGTTAAATTTTAAAGAATCATGAACAATTTTTGGCATAGTAGAAACCATAGATCCAATATCACAATAAGCAAGGAAGTCTTGATTAGAGATGCTAATCCTAACAAGAGGTTCCCAGTCATTATCTATTTCCAAAATATCTCTCTTATTGGGTTTGGGTTTCTCTACCTTCGTTAAGTCTAGAGCATCCATTCTTTTCTCAATAGTAGCAAGTCTATCTATGATAGTATCGAAGTTATGATCATAAACAAAGTAACTAGATAGACCATGTATAATCTCAAGAGCTCTAGCTTCATCACATTCTAAGAAATCTCCCTCAGCTATAATGTCAAGGGAGTGTTTACACCATTTAAAAAGACCATGGTAAAAAATTCTAAGCACAATTTTTATAGGTATCCAAGGCATAATTCTCCTATGTGCATCAGAAATCCTGTCTCATGCCTTCTTCATATTTTCTCCATCCCTTTGATGGAAATCTAAAACTTCTGATTCCCTCAAAGCTCCAAATCCTAACATGTTTAACTAAACAGATAGGACTACTAACAAGAAGGTAAATAAAATTTTTGTGATTTTTCGATAAAAAGGAACTAAAGCAAAAATGAAAAGTAAACTAACAAGACTAAAAAGCAAAGGTAAAAGATAGCATGCAACTCCCCTATCCTGAAGAGTGGAGTCCCCGGTAACGGCGCCAGAAAATACTCCTTGATGGCCTCGAACCCCTCGTTGGTTACCCCAAGTGGAAGGTGTAAGATGCAGTAAGTAGAAGTGCTTTCCCCTAGCAAAGATGCCAAGGATCGATTCCCCAGAGACTCCTAGGTTCAACAAGTAGGTGTCAATTGCTAACGGCGCAATTAGCAATCAACGTGGACCTGCACACAGATACAAATAACTTTGCTCCCAACGAGTACAGAGAGGTTGTCAATCTCTCCGGCCTTGTAGTTCACAAAGGGTTAAAAGCAATGATAGTAGTGATAGATAGTTTTTGCAATAGTAAGTAAATAGCGAAAAGTAAATAGTGGATGTGATCAATGATGGTAATATGTACCGGAGTCTCATGATGTTCACTAGTGATGTCTCTCTCCCAAAAGACGATAAAACAGCTATGTGAGGTAAACAAATTACAGCTGGGCAATTGACAGGACCACGAACGCAAACCAATGCTGACTACATTGCAAGAAAGGTTGAGGTTCAAAGCATGGGCGGTACGCCAAAGTAAGTAGACCGAAATCCATCAATATCTACTACTAATCATCCACCTTGAGATATCTATCCAGAACATCTCGCTGGTATTAAGTTGCGAGTCCCACCCATAGTGTAAACTCAATGCAACAGACAACTGCATTAAAAGAACTTTGCGTAAAGTAAACAATCCTTGCACCCGCGGGCACAAGCACCGTTGTTTTCCCCCTTGTGGCAACAGCACATCCCCTAGACTCATGTTTCTGTCACTCAAGCTAGTCATCGAGGGGCATAAACCCACAATCGAGCATAACGTTCCCTCTTGGAGTCACTACTTACTACTCGGCCAAAGCAATAAATAACAACGGAGAACATGCAAGAATTACTTATGAACTAAAATATAAAAGAGGTGAATCAAATATATTACTCAAGATCAATCTGAACATAATCTCATAATCCATCGGATCCCAGCAAACTCAACATAGCAACAGCATAAGGATTACATAGGTGCCTCGATCATGTAGGGCAGCTCACGAGGACTAATTAGTGAAGCACAAGAACGGGAGGAGAACATCACATAGCTACTGGTCATGGACTCATGGTCCAAGGGAGACTACTCACGAGTCATCGGGGAGGCGTCCATGGTGGTGGAGAAGCTCCCGGTGGTGATCCTCCCCTCCGGCAGGGTGCCGGGAAGAGTTCTCCTGGTGCTCCCGATCTTGGAAGCGGCGGCGGCGGCGGAACAGAGATGGGATCGCGAAAAGAAGTCCTGTTCTGAGGGTTTCAGAGAGTCCTTTAAATATATGCCAAAGTAGGGCACCGGGGGAGCCTCGGGGGGCCCAGGCGCCCCCCCGGCGTGGCCCGGGGGGGGCGCCCACAGGGCGCCTGGAGCCCCTGTGGCCCCCCCAGGTTGCCCTTCGGACGCAGTGTTGTTTCCGTATCGCTGATTTTTTATATAATTTTTCTGGATTTTTCTGGGCAGTTCTCGAAACGTGAAAACCTGAAATACAAAAACAGCCGAAAACAGAAACTGGCACTGGGGTGCACTGGATTAGTAAGTTAGTCCAAATATGATCAAAAGTGTATGGAAGTGTATGAATATCATAGCAATATCACCCAAAAGTGGCATGGAGCAAGCATAAATTATAGATATGTTTTGAACGTATCACTCGGTGATCAAAAGACTTGCAAAGCTTGGGTACCGAGATGGCACAAGTGTAACTGAGCACTTAAATGTCTTCCAATGCCATGTAAATCAACTCTCAGCCATGAAGATCAACTTTGAGGATGTGCAAACATTGTTGCTGCTGAGTTCCATGCCTCATAGTTGGAACATGCTTATTGTGTCATTTAGCAATTCAGCTCCGGATGGGAAACTGAGTTTGGAGATGGTAAAATATAGTATGCTGAATGAAGAAGCCAGAAGGAACGAAAAGGATGATGGTGCCTCTTCTACTTATGTGTATGTAGCTGAAACCCATGGAAGAATGAGAACTGTGGACGTGGTCACACAAAATTTAAGCAAGGCAGAAGTAAATCCAGTGGGAGATCAAAGTCAAAACATAGAAAATATATTACTTGCTTTCATTGTGGCAATCCGGGACACATAAAAAGCAAGTGTAGGAAGTACAAAAGAGAGCTTGCAGAGGGCACATTTGCAAACAAAACCGAGCAAAAGGCTCAGAGCAATTCAACCATGACTGCAAAGCTGAGGACTATCTAGTCACTGAAGAAGAATAATGCTATTATTCTATTTGTGATGATGCCATGAGTTGGGTTGGGGATTCATGTGTGTCCTTCCACATCACACCACACAAGGAGTATTTCACATATTACACTTGTAATGTTACTGGCCAAGTGAGGAAGGGAAATAATGGTTCTTCAACACTTGTTGGCAAGGGCTCTATATGCATTGAAACAAACACATGTTGCAGATTGGTGCTCTACGATGTGAGACATATTCCCGACATAAACTTGAATTTATTGTTAGTGCACAAGCTTGATGATATCAAACATCCTAGTTATTTTGGTGAATGAAAATGGAATCTCAACAAAGGCTCTTTGATTGTGCCACGAGGAAGTAGGCAAGGTTCTCTCTATGTGACTAAAACCAAGCTGTGAAATGAGGTGTTGAACATTGCTGAGAAAGACACTTTGGTTGAATTATGGCACAATAGGCTTGGGCATATGAGTGAGAAGGGCTTGCATGCCCTTGCTTGCACGGATTACCTCCTTGAGATGAAAGGTATATCCTTGAAACTCCGTGTTTTGCTGGTACAAAACATAGGGTTGAATTTCGTACACTCCCTCCACATCGTGCAATAAATGTTCTTGATATTGTGCACACTAATGTTTGCTCCATGACTAAAAAGTCCCATGAGAAAGCATTATATTTTGTGTCTTTTAGTGATGACCATTCCAGGAAGTTTTTTGTGTATGTGCTAAAACACAAATACCAAACATTTGAGCCTTCAAGGAGTTCCATGCAAAATTGAGATACAGATTGACAGGAAATTTTAGTGTGTAAGATCGTACAATGGTGGTGAATACCAAGGTCCCTTTGAAAGGCATTGCAGGAAGTTTGGCATTAGGCTTGAGAAGAGTCCACCAAAGACACCTTAGGTTAATGTTCTTGCACAGAGAATGAACATGACACTCACAGAGAGAGTCACAACTATGTTTTCTCATGCTCATTTACCAAATTCATTTTGGCTGAAGCATTGATGAATTCTATGTATGCGGTTAACCTATCTCTCTTAGTTCCTCTTTGCAGGTGATATTCCTTAGAGAGTTTGGTCAGGGAAGGAGATATCATGCAAGCACTTGAACGTCTTTGGTAGCAGGGCATTTGTACATGTTCCAAAGGACGAGGGATCCAACATTGATAGCTGGATAAAGCAATACATTTACCTCAACCAACCAAGTGAAGAGTTTGGCTACATGTTGTGGGATCCAGCCAATAGGAAAATTGTGAGAAGCCGAGATGTGGTGTTCATTGAAGATGAAACAATAAAAGATACTAGGAAATAGAGAAGCCAATGGCCAACACGCCTCAGACTGACACGGAATTAATCCGCTCCCCTCTTGTGTATGACAATCTGGGGGAGTTGATGACACTGAAGCCAGTGGAGATGCAACTGATCAAGGTAGTACAAGTCAAAGTGATGAGAAACCATCAAGTGATGATTATGATTCCAGTGAAAATCCATCTAATTCACCACCAGTGCAGCAGGAAACAAGAAGTGAAAGAAGTCGCATTCCTTCTTCTAAGTATCCAGCACATCAATATGTGCTGATGACTAATGTAGGTGAGCCCTCATGCTATGAGGAGGCAATGTCTGATGAAAACAAGAATGAATCGTCGGAAGCCATGTAGGATGAGATGAAATCCCTGTATGAGAATGATACTTTTGAGTTTGGTAAATTTGCCGAAGGGCAAGAAAGCACTCAAGAATAAGTGGGTGTACGAAGTGAAGACTGAAGAAAACACCTCACACCCAAGGTACAAGGCTAGATTGGTTGTAAAAGGATTCATCCAAAAAAATGACATCTATTATGATGAGATATTCTCTCCGGTGGTCAAGATGTCTTCGGTCCGAGTTGTGCTTGACATGGTTGCCACCATCGACTTGAAAATTGAACAACTTAATGCAAAGCCAACATTCTTACGTGGTGACCTAGAGAAGGAGATACAAATGGACCGGCCAGAGGGATTCATGGTTGTAGGCAAGGAGCACTTAGTTTGCAAATTAAAGAAGAGCTTGTATGGCTTGAAGCATGCTCCTCGGCAGTGGTACAAGAAGTTTGAGTCTTTTATGACTGGTTTGATCAGCCTAAAGCTCAGCCTGATCATTGTGTCTTTATGAAGAGGTACATCAAGGTGACTTCATTATTCTCTGGTGTATGTTGATGATATGCTGATTGTTGGAAATGACAGAAAGGGGAATGCTCTCCTCAAGAAGACATTGAGTAAATCATTTTCCATGAAGAATTTAGGACCAGCTAAGAAAATACTTGGCATGAAGTTCTCTCGTGATAAATCAAAGAAGCTCCTTTGCCTCTCGCAACAAAGATACATTGAGAATGTACTTGAAAGATTCAGTATGAAAGATGCAAAATCTATCATCTCTCGGCTTGCATGCAGGCCATCACAAACTGAATTCTAAACAATGTCTTACAAATAAGAAGAAGAAAGATGAAACGAGGAATGTGACATACCAACCTGCCGTGGGCATTTTTTATGTATGCCATGGTATGCACTAGGCCCGATATTTCCTATGTAGTTGGAGTTGTTGGCCGGTTCATGACAAATCTAGGTAAAACTCATTGGGAACAAGTGAAGTGGATTCTCAGGTATCTTAAGGGAACTTTTACATCTTGTTTATGCTTTAGCAATGGTGAACCTGTATTACAGGGCTATACACATGCATATTATACCGGTGACAAGGATCGCAGGAAGTCAACATCTGGATACCTGATGACTTATGCAGGGGGGGCAATGTCATAGCAATCAAGATTGCATAAATGTTTTTCTAATGGAACCACAAAAGCTGAGTACATAGCAACAGTTGATGCTGGCAAGGAAGTTTTGTGGATGAAAAACTTCTTGCAAGAGCTCGACATGAAACAAGAGAAGTATGTTTTGTTTTTGTGATAGTCAAAGTGTTATTCACCTTGCCAAGAATTCAAGTTACCACTGTCGAAGCAAGGACATTGATGTGAGGTATCATTCGGTTTGAAATGTTGCGAGTTTCAAATTGTTGAAACTTGAGAAGAGCCATACCGACAACAATGGTTTGAATATGATGACCAAATTATTGCCAAATGAGAAGCTACAAGCATGTTGCAAGGTAGAGGGCATGGCAGTGCCCCCCTCATGAGTCGTCGAAGGAGATTTGTTGGGATATCCTTCTCATGCGGGCGCTGAAAAGATAACCATTTGAAGCATTTTAGGCAGCCCAAAGAGGTGCAAAAGCCCAGTACCCATTAGGGTTATGACTTAGGATCATTTTAGACTTTGCACATGAGTGGATGAGGATGATGTACCCTCCATCTAGAAACAACCACTAAGTGCGATGAAAATCTGTTTACCTCAAGAGAGAAATAGCATAAGTGAAAGATTGAAGGAAGAAGCAAAGGGAGGGACGTGATGTTTCTCAGCTCGAGCTCAAATGGGTTCGAGTGAACAGTAAATCCAAAAAACTGGAATGCTCATTTTTTTGACAAACTTTGACAAATGATCTTAGTGCTTGAAAAATTTGAGCATGAAAGGACATTCGTGGCAAAAAAAAATCGATGTTCTAAAAGTTCTATTTCAAAAGTTTTTCAGAGTACTAATTTGTTTTTTCTTTGCCACGACTTCCACGAATGTCCTTTCATGCTGAAATTTTACAAGCACTAAGAACATTGTTAAAGTTTTCCAAGAAGGAAAACAAAGCTTAAAATTTTTTTTTTTTTCGAATTTACTGTGCATCCCGAGCTCATTTGAGCTCGGGAGTAGAAGAGGACTTTCGCAAATGGAGCTCCTTCCCAAAGTTGTGATGGTCCAGATTCACTATCTTGTCTCCTTCAAGTTGCGATTTCTCCATCTTTGGTGAAATTTATCCAAACCCTAGCTATTGAGCCTCAAATCTTGTTGTGTTCATTCAAGATTCAGAAATCTTGATGTATGAGATCCTTTAGTGCTATCTAGTGAAGAACTTGTTGTATACCATATTTGAATAGTGAAAGAGAATTTGGGTGGCTTCGGACCGTGGTTTTTCCCCTCAAATTGAGGGGTTTTCCAATAAAAATTTGTGTCTCTATTGATGTTTGTTGCTATCCAAAAAATTACTTTTACTACTAGACATCATCTGAGAAGTGTCTTGTATACTGAGTAACTAATTTTACCTTTATATATGCTACCACATATGTTTTCTTTCATGTTAAGCAATCATCATTGAGCTAGTACATGAAGTGATGCTATTATTTTGTTTTCGTCGCAGTATTGAGTATAGTAGCTTGATCGGCGGGAGCCCGGAGAGGCGGCCATTGATTTGACGGCGAAAGAGACATGCGTAATCTCGTAGACCCATGCTAGGTTTTTTACTCGCTGCCATTTGCCAAAGCGAGAGTGCATTGAACTCGTCTAGATAAGATACAATTTTATTTCATTTATCTGAAAAACAAAAATATATACGAAGGAGTATCAACCTCATGTTAGCATATACTCCGTATGCATCTTATAGCATCATATTCAATGACTATAAAAATGAAAGAGACATGATTAAAACTCAACTACTAGATGAGTTATAGCAAACCATTTGCGGAATCATAAGTGTGGCGTGCCGAAGAAAAGCGAAGGAGTCAACGCATTCCCTCTACCAGTCGCTGCCGCCGCGATGCTCGCCGGCCACGGCATCGTCGCCGTGGTCACTGTCCTGCTCCTACTGCCGCCAGCCCGTCCTCTAGAGGACAGCACCTGCGACCCTAGCACCACCTTCGCGCCCAACAGCACCTACCAGGCGAACCTGAACCTGCTCGCCGCGGCGCTCCCGGGCAACGCCTCCTCTGCGCCTGCCGGCTTCGCCACCCTCTCCACCGGCACGGCGAGCCGGGCGTACGCGATGGCGCTCTGCCGCGGCGACGTCAACGCCTCGTCCTGCGCCGCCTGCGTGGCGCTAGCGTTTCGCGCCGCCGGGCAGAGCTGCCCCAACAACACGGGCGTCACCATGTACGAGGACGACTGCTTCCTCCGCTTCGCCAACCGCCAGTTCTTGGACTTCCTCAAGGCCGACCAGTGGCAGGCTGGCGAACTCAGGTATACTGCAAATTTCATACTACTTCCAATACACTCCTTCCGATTTTAAAGAATGATTCCGATGAACTTGTTACGAATTTCAATTTCCCGGAACCAGTATCCAAATCAGATCGGCTGACGGGAGCGTTCCGGCAGTCGCGGTTGCCTGGTTCAGCGCCGCGGCCACATCCATCCTCGCCGCCGTGTCTGCTGCTTCGATCAACTCGACCGCCGGCGCCGGCAACGGCAAGAAGCAATACTTCGCCACGGGCGAGGTTGACTTCGACCCCAGGATCTACGCGCTCGCGCAGCGTGCGCCGGTCTTGACGCCGGAGCACTGCAGCAGTTGCCTCTGGCAGCTCCTTGTGCAAATAAAAGTCGACCTGAGCACCAAACCACCATGGGTTTCATCTCGTGTGGAGTGGTGCGACCTGAGGTATAACGTGCGGCCGTTCTACGAGGGCCAGGCCATGCTGCAGCTTCAGGCGCCACCTCAGCCGTCGTCTGGTACTCCGGGGACTGGAGCAGGTAACACACTACTCTGATGAATCTTTCTTGGTTTTGTCCAAGGAAAAAAATAGCGCGCTAAAACGCCGCTATAGCGCACTAATAGCGTATTTGAAAACTAAACGCTACGTTATGCATATTTCACTCGCTACGGCGCTATTCACGCTAAATACGCCAATTTCGTGCTATAGCGCGTATCGGCGCTATTTTTTCGACGCGGCGCTATTTTTTCAGACGAATGTTTCATCAGCCGACTATACTTTTGGGCTTTCCGGCCCAGTAACCCTTACCAACGGCGACCAAACCGACGACCAGACCTACCGAGCGAACCCTAATCTGATTCTGATTGAGCTTATGCATCACTGTTGGCTGGCTCCTAAAGTCCTAAGTCCTTATTTCTGCTATTCTGGACCTTGCTTGTTGGCTGTTTAATTTATTTGTCTACTTTGTTTGTCTGAAATCTCGATGTATGAACTATTGAACTCTGAACAATGCTATATGCCTATATCTGGACCATGCTTTGCTATCTGAACAATGGTTTAGCCTTGGTTTTAGCTGCTGAAATTTGACATTTGTGTTGCTATATGCTGAAATCTGAACGATGGTTTGTGACACGCTATTTTGCAAAATAGCGCGCTATTAACACGCTATTTCGTTCATAGCGTCTTTTTGAAGGCTGCGCTATTTCAAATAGCGCGCTATTTTTTTCCTTGGTTTTGTCTGAAGAATTAATGCAGTTTTGATAGGTTGTCCATGGTGTATGCAATTGCAGACAAGAAAAAGAGAAGTGCAGTGGGCATCTCTGTGGGCATCGTTTGTTCTCTTGTATTCATATCGATTCTTTCGGCTCTGGCCTTCATTCGCTTCAGGAGAAGGATCAACAAGGCTACCGAGCACGACAACCGTGAGTGTCATCAAGAATGTTTACCGGCTCATGATCTGGAATTTAATGTTTACTGACACCAATCTTGCCATTTGCCACCAGCATTCAAGAAAATTTCGAGGGCGCAGTGTGTGATCTACGATTTGCCTGCGCTGGAAGAGGCAACCGAAAACTTCTCGCAGAGGAATAAGCTCGGAGAAGGTGGTTTTGGTGCTGTGTACTCCCTCCGGTCCTTTTTACTCTGCATATTAGGTTTTTCTGAAGTCAATCTCATTCAACTTTGACCAAGTTTGTATAAAAAATTATTAACATTCGCATAATAACACCAATATCATTAGATTCATCTCGGAATATATTTTCGTATTATATTTGTTAGATATTATAGATGCTAATAATTTCTAATATAAATTTGGTCAAACTTAGCAAAGTTTGACTTTCAGCAAATCCAATGTGCAGAGTAAAAAGGACCGGAGTACAAGGTAACTGAAGAAGCCATTAGTAATTGAAAAGGAATACTCTGCATCACAACTTATATCTGAAAAAGGAATCCTCTGTTTCAGGGGATACTCCCGGATGGGCAGGAAATAGCAGTGAAGAAACTTCTGGGAACAGCTGGCATGGTTTGGATCAGCTGCACAATGAGGTGCTGATGCTGACAGAACTTCAACACGGTTACACGGTTTTTACTCGCATCGGGACGACACACTTCTTGTTTATGAGTACATCAAGAATGGGAGCCTTGACAACTTTCTATCTGGTATTCTTCTTTCCACTAACTTGTTCAGTCACCAACTTGCCACATTGATAGACCCTAAATACTTTGTCGTGTCACACTCGCCAACTTGCCACATTGCTAGATACTAACTTAAGAATGAATTTGCACAGTAGAGAAACTTAAACCCAAGTTAATTGACTACAATTGCATTCATTTTCCTTTTGTTTGTCTTTCAGCACTGGCTAACATCAGTTGAAAAATGTATTTCAACCAGATGATACTAGAGAGGAGGGACACACACTAATGTGGGAGCAGCAGTACAACATCATTCTTGGCATTGCCAAGGGCATATTGTATCTTCACGAGGACTCGAGCATGAGGATTATCCACCGGGACCTGAAACCCAACAACATTCTTCTTGATGACGACATGGAACCGAAAATTGCTGACTTTGGGTTGGCAAGGCTGCTTGGAGAAGGTCACACACATACCAAGACATCTGGAGCTGTTGGAACACTGTAAGCTCACCTTCATAACCAAATCAAACCTCCATAAATTTAACTGCTCACCATCCATCTACTGCAGAGGATACATGGCTCCGGAGTATGCGATACATGGACGTGTGTCACCCAAGATTGACATTTTCAGCTACGGTGTATTAGTCCTCCAAATCGTTACTAGGAGAAGGGAGTGCTGGTCTGCTGATGGCAACACTGTGAATCTCCTCACTGAGGTGCATGCTGATTTTACTTGAGTATCATCTCATTTCATCTAGTTTGTGCTTCTATCTGTATGCATGCAGAAGCTAGATTTATGCACATATATAAATATTGTTATCATAGGGATCCCAGGTTTCCATTAACAGACTGAAATGAAACAAGAAACTAACAGGTATGGAATCACTGGAAAAAGGGAACAATCTCGCAGATGATGGATCAAACACTCGATCAACAAACTAGAAACCAACAGCTGCGATGTGTACACGTCGGGCTGATGTGTGTCCAAGCAGACCCGGACGACAGGCCTGAGATATCGACTATCATTTTCATGTTAACCAGGGACAACATGGAGCTTCAGCTACCAGAGGAACCTGCATTCTTCTTCGGGAGTGAGCCAACTTCTGATTTCATGCCGGGAGAGGACATTTCGGTGAATGAGGTTTCATTTACGGAGCCGTACCCTAGGTAAATCGAATGTAAGCGTGTAATGTGAGAGTACTCAAGGCATGAGTCATCTCTTAATTTGCCTGGTTTCATATTCTGACCCTGAGTTGACCATGTAAAGGAACAATGCTTCATGGTTTATTTGGTTCGCAAGATTCTCAAAACGCGGGACGAGGTGACATGAAACATTGAATACTATAGGAATCAGAAACACATGAATCTGTAATAGAAGTTGTTTGGTTACAAGAAAAATGCATGAATATAACTATAGCATTAGGTGCATGACATAGTTGTCACAGAAACAAAAGAAATTTCCATGTTTGGAATTTCTTGCAACTTTAACATAGGAATAATTACAATGATTTACAACTCTATAAACCAAATAAGCTATATAATAATTTTTTTGAAGGAATATAATAGTTTATGAAATTCTTTTGAACGATATAGGCCATAAGTACTTTTTTGGTCACATGCAATGTTGCTAATGTGTGAAAATGCCTGGTTTTATGTATGAAATTCAATTTGAAACTAATGGATTGCAATCTAATTTGCATTCGATTGGGTGAGGCTATGCGACAAGAGTCTAATGAAGGGAGGGGCTAGGGTTCTCTGCCTAGCTAGCGAGGAGATGATGTGGGAGTAATAAATAAATGTGCTTGAGTAGAGTGGTGCCGAGATGATGTAAGATTATGTGGGAACTGGTAAGATTATGTGGGAGCATTCCTTTCTTCATTAGTGAACTAAAAGTAGGTAATCTGTATTGCAATGAAGTCCACGTTGAGGGGTGATTGTTGATGCGTCTTCAATGTATCTATAATTTATAAAGTATTCATGCCATGTTTACAATAATTTATATGGTTTTGATATGATTTGAATGTAACTAACCCGGACCGACGTTGTTTTCAGCAGAACTACCGTGGTGTCATTTTTTGTGCAGAAATAAAAGTTCTCAGAATGGGCTGAAAATTTACGATGATTTTTTATGGACCAAAAGAGGCCCCCGAAGCTTCGACAAAGGACCAAAGCCATGTTTTCTACTAGTGATGGATTTATAACCTTGGTTCTCTGACCGAGGGAAATACTTGCCACTGGGCTACTTCACCCTTATACTTGGGGGAATCCAAACAGCTCCCGCGGCAGTAAGTAGAGACCTACGCGACATAGATAAACTAAGGTTTTGTTCATAATTATACTTGAATTTTTCGATTAACTAATGTTTGGTTAGTAATGTTTATGTTATGGAGTTCTTTTGTGTGAGTTATGTTTGACGTGTAGCTCAAAATATGAACCAGGATGGTTCTGTTTAATGCTTAACCAAAGTGTAATAGTGTAGTATTTGTTAAAGATGAAGTGGATATTCATGTGCCTGCACTAAGCAGGACAAAACTGAAATATTTATTCTTGGGTTCAATTGTTGGACACTGATTAGAACCAGCCTCTCAATACAAAGAATTATTTGGGATTTAAGTTTTTGGCTAGCTTTTCTGACTTAGGCTTTGTCTATGGATTAGAGGCACCCATAGGCATTGAACTTGAGGTATCTTGTGCTTGTGCTTCGCAATCAAAAGATAGTATATGTTGAATTTTAGATGTACAACCAAACTAGCTAATCCAAAAGATCAAACTCCTAAAGAAAGATGCACAATCCAATATTTAAGTCATACTAGAATGATCCTTGGGATCATCATTCAGTGAAATAGTCGAGATACTGAACCCGTTTCCGGAGTCGGCACTAGGGTTTCTAGCGTAAAATGTAGGCGCTGGCTTTGACGGGGCACCTAAAGACACCGTGTCGCTTCCAAGCATCATGCCCACCACAGACATCACCGGCCTGTCCACCGGGTTCTCCTGGACGCACAACAGCCCTATCTGGATGCACCTCCTTGCATCGCTCTCTGAGAAGATGTTGTTCATACACGGATCCATCATCTCCAGCAGCGTTCTAGCCGACCAATGCTCCCAGATCTGCACACACGATTTATTTATTTTGCAACAACTTAGTCATTTGTGGCAACTGTCAAGATATAGTAGCGATGGAGTGCAGAATGATGCATACCGTGGTCAACAAATCTTCAGATTGCGACATGTCACTGTTCTTCCTGCCCGTAAGGATCTCCAGAACCATTACCCCGAAGCTGAACACATCGGATTTCACGGAGTAGTTCCCACGCATCAAGTACTCCGGTGCCATGTATCCGCTGAAATAGCACAAGACAACATGTTCCAACGTGAGTAATGACTAATGAGTGTCACCCTTATTTTTGCTACTAGAAAAGAGAAACATGGACTACACCTACACTAGTAGTATTAGTACTTACTATGTGCCGATGACACGGTTGGTTACACCCTGCGTCTGGCCTCGCCCGAAGAGCCTCGCGAGGCCAAAGTCCGAGATCTTGGGGTTCATGTCGGCGTCGAGAAGCACGTTGCTGGCTTTGAGATCACGATGGACGACCTTGAGCTGGGAGTCCTCATGGAGGTACTGCAAGCCTCGAGCGATCCCACGTATGATCCTCTGCCTCTTTCCCCAGTCAAGCTGGTCTTGTTTCTCAGGGTCTATCGTTCGCAGGTTCAAAAAGAGTACTATCTGAGTTCTGAGTGCAATTACGACTCTGAGTTTCTGACCATAGGTAGAAATAGAATACCAAAACATTACCAAAAAGTATCTGGTCGAGGCTCCGGTTGGGGATGAACTCGTAGATAAGCAGCCGCTCCTGCTGCTCCAGGCACACGCCGACAAGCCTGACAAGATTCTTGTGCTTGAGCTTAGCGACCAGGGCGAGCTCGTTCTTGAGCTCCTCTACTCCTTGCGTCGAGCTTCTGGACAATCTCTTCACCGCTATCTCTTCCCCATCTGGTAGAGTACCCTGTGCATCAAATTGGGCAAAAGATAAGTTTTGCTCAACTGCAAAAATTCAATCTATCTAGCAGTTTTGTCAAGATAGGCACCTTGTACACCGCACCGAAGCCTCCTTCGCCGAGCTTGTTGCTTTCTGCAAAGTCCCCGGTGGCAGCTCGCAGAGTTGAAATGTCCATCAGCATCGAGTCTACACTCTCAGTGTCCTTAGCTTCGGTGGAGTAACTAGAATCTGTTGAATAAGAACAACTCCATTATCAGTTTGCACGTTCAAGTGCAAGTCAATAGAGTAAATTGGAGGATTTTGCAGGACATACATGGTTTCTTTGCTTGTGCTGGTGATCGCCGCCTCCTCCTCCAAATAAATAAGCCGACGAGAAGGTTTGCGGCTGCTAGACTAGGCAGCACAACTATAAGAACCATGCCAGGAACACTGTACTTTCTCCCTGTGAATGTAACCAATGCATGTAACAAAACAAATGTAAGCTCAGATGGATACCATTAACTTGAACAAGATGGTACAGGGTACTTAATTGAACCAGAGGGCAACAAGATTTAGAGTAGTATAAGAGCAACTCTAGCAGACCCGTATTTCGCGCGAACCCGCATAATTCCGACGAGTATACGGGCTCGGCCCAATTTCTGGCCAGAACAGAGCCCGTATACTCGTCCAGCCCGCAATTTTTTTTGCGGCAGCCCGCAAACGTTACCCCCGAAGCAGTATAACTGCGGATTTGCGGGGCAGATGCGGGTTGAAACCCTACTCCCCCAC
>LR738713.1:644720385-644757421 GCA_902687465.1 Secale cereale | reverse complement strand
CCCCCATTCCCCACCCCATTCCATACCGCGCCGCTCGATTTCTCGCCGCCCGCCGCCGCCCGCAAGCCTGCGAAAGCCATGTACGGCTCTGGGGATGAGGCGGAGCGCCGCCGTCGCGCCAGATCTGACACCGCACGCAAGCGGGAGGCGCGTCGGTGGCTCAATCGCGGTACCCGGTCGCCACCGGCGTTCGACCGCCGCGAGTTTGAGGACTTCGATCGCAAGCTCGCTCGCTGCCGCCGCAGTGTAATATATGCATCTCCGGCGAACTTATGTGAAGAAGAACTAACTATGCGAAGAAGAACTATCTATGCGAGCGAGCTCCGGCGAGCTTTTGCTTAAATTTGTCGCGTGAAACAAGTTTTCTAAAAAAATACGGGTTTGGATACAGTTTCTGCTCTGTCGCTGTGATTTTGAGTCTGCATAAGCACCGTCGTGCGAACTGCAAACTCGGGGTCTGCTTGAAATGCTCTAAGAGAATAAAATATGTTGAGGAAACATAAAGTTTATTCTGTCAGTTTGCTCCGTTTGCATGGCGTGCCATATGTGTGAAATCACCATCACATCAGCATTAATGACAAAACCGCATTTCAGTTGGGTCAAGAGCCGAAATCTAGATCATTTTCCATATTTGAAGAACCACGAATATCCGATTGTATTAATTCAAGGACACACAAGAGGAAATGTACACGATTTCCTTACTAAAATGCCATCTGAGCAAAACAAAATGTTTGGAGTGGCAGAGGAGGCTAATACGGACATGAAAACACAAAACCTGTTTTATTAAACGAAATATGTATCTGGCAACTGTGTGATGGATTGCAAAACTGCCACACGATCCCATCAAAGTCCGTTTTGAATCTAGCGGACGCGATCGATCCCGCCTGGCAGCCCCGTGTTATCTCTCTCCCTCACCCGCTCCAATCGCGCCGCCAGGAAGGCTTCGTGCGCCTGTGCGACGTGCTCGGCACCGGCCGTGCCGGCAGCCTTCGGTCGCCGGCGTCCATGCTCGCGTCAGCCCCTTCTCCTTCTCTTCCTCCTCTACATCTCCTCCCTCCTCTCTCTGCGCCTGAGCTCACGTGGATGTAGCTCCGCCTCCTGGCCTCCCTCTGTACTCCTTTCAACACCCAACCGTGCTCGCGTCGCTCCGGCGAGCCAGCTGTCGTCGATGATCCAAGCTGAGCTCCGCCGCACTCCACCCTGCCTGCTCTTTCTCTCCGTTGTGCAGATGTGGTTTGGGGGTGGTGACCTTTCCCCCTTCCCTAGTGTTTTCGATGGACTACAACAGCCTGTGGTTTGCATCGTCCCACACCCACGCTTTCTTGGTATGCCTAAATTGCAGGATTCTCGCAAAGTTTGATGGAGAATTCTCCATGTCCCAAGGGAGGATCATGTTCACATTCACCCCCACAGAAGCGCCAGTCCATCTGGAAGGTAGGTTGAGTTCAGTTATGAGTGTGTGTCAACGAATTTGTGTAAAGAATTTTCTTGTTTCACCACATCATCACCATTGGATCGGAGCTTCGTCTTGCTAGTTTGATACAACATTACAGCCACGCATGACTAGTTTCTGGTTCAGTCCGTTGAATGCTTGACTGCCAAATGTTATTTGGATAGCTGAAGATCTAGAAAGGGCTTTTATGAGCGATAAGGCCTTTACACGTGTCAAAGAGAAATAATGATCAAGAATGTAAGATAATTAGCCAGAACTGCATGTAACATTGTGTCAAAGAGAAAGAATTGTCAAGAATGCAAGAGAGGAAATCACAGCGGCAACATCCACTAAAGAATGTAAATACATATTACTTTACTTGAGTGTATTGGTACGAGCCTCTTTGACCTGCTGAAGGTTCTTTCCCTAGGTGTTTTTGCAGAAAGTTTGAGGAATATGATTAGATTTCTCTTGAGACTCCCCATGCATTATTTTTTCTCTATCTTGGAGTTGAGTTTGCCTGCTAGGTCATCATCAGCTGTTGATCTGGGATGGTGGTGTGTTGTCATTTTGGTAAACAACATGGTAACTTAGTTACCGCAGGTGCGTTAACTTACGCATACTGGACCAAATAACTTTATGGACCTAGGAATAAAAACATTCTTAAAGTTGTTGAAACATACCCGATAACTTCTGTCGGTGTTTCATGATAATTTACGCACTACGGACCTGATAATTTACTTGCAAAACCATGATAAATTTTACTAGAGTTTTCTAAATAAGAAGATTCCAATAACTTCTATGTAAATAGCATGATAATTTATGCAGTACATTTTTAATAAATTATATATAACGAAATATGTATCTGGCACACGGGAGTTTTTCTGCAAAACTACCTACCGCATCCAGCATCGTACGATTTGCATCAAGCGGTCAACGCTTCTTTTTCGAAAACGCCCGCGCGTGGGCGGGTGCTACGCGCTGCTCCTTCCGCGCAAGACGCGTGTGGTCTTTTCTGCTGCTGCTGCTCCATGTGCAGCTCCCCCGTCACAAAATGCGTGTGGCTCCATGTGTCTGCTGCTATTTGTTCTTCCTGCCACTATTCTATACGCGTGCTGCTGCTGTTTACTAGCTAGGCTAGGCTAGGCTAGCTGCTATCTGCTAAGCTAGTTACTAGCTAGCAGCGAGTGCTACTTCTATTTCATGCCAGTAGCCGATGTGTTCTACTAGCTTTTATGCATTTTCTTCATTTTTGTGGTAAATTAAAAGAAAAAAGTTAGAGAAAGAATCATGTTTTTGTCAGATACACATCTCCATCGCAGTAAACTGTTTGTCGACGATGTTTTTTTACTTTGATCCTTACAACTTCGATACCATCATGGTAGTAATTTTTACCCGGAAAAAAGGTTGTTTGATCTAGTGGATTTTTTTTTTGAAATATACTCCGATAAATTTTGTGTAAACAACATGGTATTTTAGCACCACGGGCCTGATAACTTACCTACAAACACACATATTAAGTTTCTGAAAAATGATACCCCGATAACTTTATGTGAAAATAGCATGATAATATACAAACTCATATCTGATAATATACATACAAACATTGCGGTAAGATTTACCGGGGGAGGGGGGGCTGTTCAAATATACCCCCCGATAATTTTGTTAAAAATCATGGTAATAAGCACCATATAAACACCATGGTAACTTTTGCACCGACAACAAAAGTTATTGAAAAACGTAACCATGTAAATTCATGTGTAAATAAGATGATAATTTATGCTCCGCGGTCTTGATAACATACTTAAAACACCACAACAACTATGACCCAATGCCTGTATTAAAAATGTGCCACCGGTTATTTCTATGTAAATAACACGGTAATATAATCATTGCATAACTGATAACTATATATACAACACATGATGGTAACTTTTTGACCCAGATTTTTTTGTTGAAAGACATAATCTCGCAAATTTATTTGTAAATGGTACGGTAATATCTGTGTCGCATACCCGATAATTTACGTACAGAACACCGCGGTGACCAAAGAGGCAAACGTTGTTTAAAAACGCACCCTTGATAACTTATGTGAAAATAGCATGGTAATATAAGAATAAGCATCGCGATAACATTTTTTACGAAGGGAAAAAATTGTTAAAAAATATACGCCTTGTGTGTAAGTGCCATGATAATATATGAGTTGTAGATCTGATAACTTGGGTATAAACACCAAGGTAACATTGATCAAAAGTGGAAAAGGTGGTTGAAAAACATACCCCCGGTAACTTATGTGCAAACAACATGGTAATACATAAACCGAAGAACTTATAACTGATATATAAACACCACGGTAATTTTTTTAGGGAAACATTGCGGTAATTTTTGACCTAGGAGAAAAAAATTGTTGGAACAATTACCCCTGGTAATATGTGTAAATTGCATGATAATAGATGAACTGAAAGTTGATAACTCTATAAACATCGCGGTAATTTGAAACATGGGATGTAGTATGTCAAAACTTCATGTTTTTTCGCCCTCTTTTTGTATGCTACCAGGTTTTCTCTTAAAACCATAACCTACACCAAAATGCCATGGTAACTTTCACGAAGGGGAAGGGGGTTGTTCAAACATCCCCCCACCCCCACCCCGCGTGCACGTTAAATTTTGTGCAAAGTTATGATGTTGCACATGTTAAATTTACTGTGATTTCCACGCTATAGTTACTGGCCTTCTCATGATATAGTTACCAGCTTTATCATGTCCTTTTTTTTAACCAGTGTGTTAATGTTTGAAGTTATCAACATGCATATGTGATAGTTATCATGTTGCTCGGCCAAAGTTATCAAGCCTAAAATTAAGCTTTTTGTTGACATGGTAGAAAAAAGAAGGGTTCAAATTCCGTTGTTTACATACTATGAACAACAAGTTAAGGTGGATGAGTTGGTTATTAGGCATAGTAGACACGCATTAGACCTGAGTTCAACTCCCCTTTTAAGCGCTTTTTTTTCTTCCCACATATATTAACTAGCATAAAACCGAAGAGATAAGAAAACCAATTTGAAAATAAAAACCGTGAGGAAGAAAATCGATGGAAGCTTTTTCAATGCTCCTACGATCGAGCCGAGTTGAAAACACTCGTTTGTTCGAGCGAAACGAGGCCACGTTTGGTAATTTTGCTGTCTCAGGAAGATACAACTAGTATATAAGTTGTATGTAATCAATTAAGTGTGGTAGTGCAGCTGGATGTTGCAGCTTAGTTTTGTATGAGAGGGTCTGGGTTCGATTCCCATTCAGTACCATTTTTAACTACAGGCCCGAGAAAACTGGAGAAGATGGGATCGAAGGAGGGCGGCTCGGTAGGAGGTGGGATCGAAGGGATAAAAGTAGTGTGGTACTTTTAGCAATCTGGCACACGTGTGCCACATATCACAGTCCTTTATTAAAAAAAAAGGCATACTATCTCCGTAAACTAATATAAAAGCGTTTAGATCACTATATTAATTTACAGGGAGTATAATAATACACTTAAACTGACTCACCTCCTCCGACCGCAGCCACCGGCGTGACAACATTGGGCACCACATCCGGCGCCGGCGCAGGTGCTGGCGTAGGCGATGGCGCCGGAGCTCCAATTGCTGGTAGGTGCAGCAACACCGGGCCATCAAGGAAGGGCCTGTTCTCGTACCGGACGCCGCATCTGATCCCAAGAACCCTGGCCCCGACGCTGTACAGCGGCGTCCCCAACTCCTGGATCATGTTGGCGAGGCAATCCCGGCAGCGCGCCGGCGTGAGGTCCGGCGTGCACTGCGCCCAGCTGTACACCTCGGGGATCTCCCGGTCAAAGGGGACAGCCCCGGACGCGTACAGCCGCGTCGCGGAGGAGTTGTAGGCGGCGTAGTCCGCGGTGGCGTTGAGGAGCGCGGCCACGACGCGGTGGAACCGGGCCGGCTCCGCCGTGGCGTTCGCGCTGTAGGCGGTGCTGAACGCCGAGCCCAAGGCGGTGTCGTCGGAGGCGCGCGAGTCGGCGTCGGAGTAGTGGAGGAAGCAGGGGTCGTAGTACATGGTGGCCTCCTTGCTGTAGGCGCAGGCGCTGGGCAGGTCCTGGAACCCCTGGGCGAGGCAGTCGGAGCAGGCGGTGGCGTTGGCGTCGCCGCGGCAGAGCCCGACGGCCCTCACCTGGCCGGCCCGCGCCGTGGCGTAGAGGCCGCCCGGGGACGCCGAGGCGTTCCTCGGGAGGGTGGCGGCGATGGCGCTGATGCTCGCCAGGTACGTGCTGTCGTTGGCCGCGAAGCTGCCGGTGCTGCCGCAGACTGGCCATGGGTACTCGGCGGCGGCTCGGCGCGCGAGGAGCACGGCGACGATGGCCACGGTCAACAGGACGGCATGCCGAGCCATGCCCGTCCGTGTCCGCGTTATACGACTAACTCAATTAATTTGTCATTGGAAACTAGAGTCGTTTGTCTCAATTTAATTTCCACGAGTGGGCTAGCGTTTAACATGGAAAGATGATTGATTAGACAAAATGATTAGTAGTAGCAGTGAGAGCGACCTGCCGGTGCTCATCATCTGGGCCGCCTACGACTACAGACCGCAATGATGTATGTCAACCGTATGGAAAAAATGACACATGGGATATGGCTGACTAGAGAGCGTGATCGATCTTATCTTCCAAGGGGCCACCCTACGTACGTAGGGAATCTTCATGCATTTTTAAGTGCTCGGCCGGGCCATCAACTTGCATCACTGTATTATCAGTCGCATGATTTTATATAAACTACAACTTGCATCTTAAGTCTTATGTACAGCTGAGATCAAGAGCAACTAATTCTATCTTAAGTCTTATGGAGTACAGTAGTATTTTTATTAGGGTCTGTCTATGTCACATCTAGACTCTCTAGTCAGTCATTATGGAGTAGTAATTCTATCTTAACTCTCTCACACTTAGACTCCTTCATCTTTGATTTTTTTTTAAAGTCTTCCATGGATTTTCATTTTTGTCTCTAAGGATGAGGAAGTTAGACGTGAGAATCTCACATCTAGATGTGAAATAGCAAACCTGTTTTTATTAGTATACTCAGTCATTTGTAAAAGCTACAACAAATTAAAGCCATCTCTCCAGCCTTCCGCATCCACGTACGCCATGGCCCGCCTTCTGCGACTGTCCGTGGCCATCGTCGCGGTGACGCTTCTCGCGCCGCGCGGCGCCGCGGGATACCCGTGGCCACTTTGCGGCCAAGCGGGCGGCTTCCCGGCGGACAGCGCTTACAAGGCGAGCCTCAGCCTCCTCGCCGCCACCATGCCCAAGAACGCATCCACGTCGCCGGACCTCTTCGCCACCGCGCAGGCCGGCGCCGCCCCGGAGAAGGTGTGGGCGCTCGCGCTCTGCCGCGGCGACGCCAGCGCCTCCTACTGCTTCAGCTGCCTGGACCAGGCCTTCCAGGACCTGATCAGCTCGTGCGACTACAAGGACGCCACCATCTACTTCGACTCGTGCGTGCTCACCTACTCCAACATCCACTTCCGCGCCGCCGACGACACCAAGTACAGCCCGACCTACTCGATCCGCAACCTTGCCAACGCCACGGCGGATCCGGCGGGGTTCCAGCGCCTCGTGGCGGCGCTCGTGAACGCCACCGCCGGCAGCGCCGCGTTCAACTCCTCCACGCGCCTGTACGCGTCCGGGCAGGCCGACTTTGACAAGGAGCTGCCGCGGGTGTACAGCTGGGCGCAGTGCACGCCGGACATGTCGCCGGACCGCTGCTGGGGGTGCCTCGTCCGGCTCATGAGGGAGTTGCCGACGTTCTTCACCGACGGCATCGGAGCCAGGGTTCTCGGGATCAGGTGCAGCCTCAGGTACGAAACCCAGCCCTTCTTTAATGGCACGGTGGCCGTGCGGCTGTCGGCAACATCAGCCAGAGCGCCGGCGCCGGCCGCGGTGCCTAATGTCGCGGCGGTTGGAAAAGGTGAGAAAAAGAATTGAATCGTCTAATTTATTCGGTTTAAGCTTGTGCACAAAAGTTTTGCGCCCTAAAATAGTTTTAGCGCGTCACTGTAGCACTTTTAGTGCATCGGACCCAACATTAGTTTAACAGATGCCCAAAACCGCACGCTCAAGAAAACACGCAGTGTAAGCTGTGAAGCGCGCAATCCGGCGTCTCAAATATGCGATAGCGTTTTTCAGCGCAAGCCCAACCCTTTTTTGCGCACGCATTATTTTACAGCTTCTGTTGGAGCTATCTGACACCCAAAAACCCGAATTTTGATGCGCGAAGCAGTTTTTGGACGCCTGTTGAAGATGCTCTATGTGATTCTGACCTGACATTTTGTTTTCATTGCTGCATTGGCTAATTAATTCACAGGAAGAAAGTACACAGTTCCTATCATGGTTCCTATAATTATGTTGCCCGTCCTATCAGCCATAAGCCTCATCGCCTGCTTCTTGTTATGGAGGAGGCTGGGGCCACTGACCGAAGAAAAGCAGCCATGTATGTCCTGCAAATTCTCCAGTTCACAGCATGAAAAGCTTGGCAAAAGTAATCCCTACTATTAATTCGGTACCCGCTTATTGTAAATCTAACATATTGATATTCACACAGATCCCAGTTATTCCGCTGAAGTCGAAGACGTTGAGAGTGCGGACTCGATGATGATTGACATTATAACACTACGAACTGCGACCGGCAATTTCGCGGAGAGCAACAAGCTCGGGGAAGGCGGATTCGGTGCGGTGTACAAGGTACCAATCGAGCAAACATATATGGTATCTTTGAGCAAATTGCTAGACGAATAAGAAGATTTGCATTTATAGTTTTGAAATTTGAGCTTATATAGGTTTTTGTTTGATTCACAGGGTACACTCCCAGATGGCGAGCAAATAGCAGTGAAGAGGATGTCGAAGAGCTCAACCCAAGGAGTGGACGAGCTGAAGAATGAGCTGGCTTTGGTTGCAAAGCTCAAGCACAAGAACCTTGTGTGGCTCATTGGTGTTTGCCTAGAGCAGCAGGAGAGGCTGCTAGTCTACGAGTTTGTTCCTAACCGGAGCCTCGACCTCATCCTTTTCGGTACCACATATACTCGTAGTTGTACTCGACATTTTTCATTCACTTTTTGTGCCGGGTATATCTGATATGATGATCTCTCTATTGTTCTGTTTCTATTTTTACTATTGAAACATCAAAAGATAGTGCAAAGCGCGAGCAACTTGATTGGGCAAAGAGGTACAAGATCATAGACGGAATCGCTCGGGGCCTGCAGTACCTCCATGAAGACTCACAGCTCAAAGTAGTTCACCGTGATCTTAAAGCCAGCAACATCCTACTCGACATGAACAACATCCCCAAGATCTCAGACTTTGGCCTCGCTAAGATCTTCGGGCGAGACCAAACACAAGGCGTCACCAACCGTGTCGTCGGCACATAGTCAGTGCAAAACGTCCAAGTGCTTGTACCTAGCAGCCTTAGAACCACGAGTATAATTAGTTGCGCTGATGTTGCAGTGGGTACATGGCGCCGGAGTACGTGATGCGGGGGAACTACTCGGTGAAGTCGGACGCTTTTAGCTTCGGGGTTATGGTACTGGAGATCGTGACCGGGAGAAAGAACAACGACGACAGCTTCGGGCAGTCTGAAGATCTCCTGACCACGGTATGCATTCTCTTGTTCTGTTATTTTTACAACAACAGAGCAATGCTCCGGGTCTCTGCATTTGTTGTGTGTCCAAATGGGAATGGCTTAGACGTCAGCCAACTGGAAAATAAATTTGGGTCACTCGATTTTGTATTGGCCGTCGGATGCAAGATGGATGGCTAGATTTGATTCTTCAGTCTCCAAACAATTTCACTATCTATCTTCTTCCTGGAACCATCGATCTAGCACTGGCCTAACCGCCAGCTATCGCCGCCCGTGGCCGCCTCGCCGCCACACCCTCCCTGCAATCGCCGTGCACAGCCTTGCTGCCCCCGACCATCCAACTAAGCCTAGCGACCACCCAAAAATCCCCGGTGAACCTGCACCCGCCACCCTAAGATAGGTAGTGGTGTTGCTTCTCCGGTGAACCTGCACCCACCACCCTAAGATAGATAGTGGGGTTGCTTCTTCCTCGGCACTGGCGACCTCTCCCTCGATGCTTCCTTCTTGCTTCTCAAAACGAAATCGACCGACCTGAAAACTAAATTCAGTCGACTGACCTTTAGCTATTGTGTATCTAAATGTCTGAATGCGCCTGAAATTGAATTGTACATATGTGTATGCAGGTATGGGAGCACTCGATGACAAGGACTGTGCTGGAGGTGGTAGATCCATGCATGAATGGCGTGTTCTTGGAGAAAGATGTGCTAAAGTGCGTCCACATAGGGCTTCTATGCGTGCAGGAGAACCCGGCGGACCGGCCGACAATGTCCACTGTGGTCACAATGCTCGGCGGCGAGACATTTACTCTGCAAGCACCCTCCAAGCCGTCGTTCTGCTCGAGGAGGAACGACGCATGTGCCGACTAGACTATTTCTACACGTCCATCACCATAGATTTATAGTACTAGGGATGTAATTGGATGCGTCTGTAGCCATCAACGAAGTCAAAAATAAGCTAATCAATGTTCCTTTTGAAATTGGGCTAATACAAAAAGAGCAGTTTTAGCATGGTCCCTCTTACCCCCTCTTTTCACATGAGAGGTAAGAGTATGTAGTAGATCTGAGCCGTTGATCACATTAATTAGTGGTCGGATTAACTCTTACCTTCTTACCTCATATGTAAAAATAAGGGGTAAGAGGGAGCATGTTAAAATTTGCCATACAAAAAACACAAATACGGATGCTCGCAGACGTGTACACTTACGTCCCTATTTAGTATTGACTATATGCAAAAAGAGAGACCGGTGCCATTGATTTCGTGCGTGGACCCAAAAGAGGATGGAA
Source organism: Secale cereale (assembly GCA_902687465.1). Lineage (NCBI taxonomy): Eukaryota > Viridiplantae > Streptophyta > Magnoliopsida > Poales > Poaceae > Secale > Secale cereale. The sequence goes on along the minus strand of LR738713.1, from coordinate 644,747,075 downwards.
ATATGCGAAATCGGGTCACATCCAATGCGTGATGATTTAAAAAAACTCAATAATTGTTGGTGTATTTTAATGACAGCACAAATATTTTAAACACTACTGTAAGCGTGATTTACTATATTTTTTAATTTTAACGTGATTATTACATATAAACAACGAATAATAAACATTATCTTCTTTAAATATTGCTGCTACATCTCCTTGCACATTATGGATGGATGAACCCCTATTAGAATTGCTCATTTAGTAAAGAGAACGCTAACTGGGGAAATTGTCATGGAGGTCATCTCCTTATCCGAAGCCACATCCAACCCCATGCACCTTCTTTCAAGCGTGTAAGAAGTTAACCACTGGCGTCATTGCTTTATGCCGGCGTTCTCTCCTTGGCACACATCGTCTTGTGGTAAATAAAAAGGCTCTCTTTTGCTTGCGTCGGCCATCAATCATTCTCGCTGAGTTCTTCTAAAGATATTTGGCATTTGCAACCCTGAGTAGAGTGACACGGCCGATCCCTTTGCCAAGTATGTAGAAATACTTAAGGAACCTTTGTTCTGGTGGCATGGTCACGTGGTGTTATCTCATTTTGCGCATTATGTCACTGAGGTGGAGCATTCCTCGGGCTAGGCTGGGGGTGCAATGGACTCTAGCGCTAATGCACGAACACCCTTCCATGATTGATCACTAGTGGAGGACTGTGAGAAGTCTGTCACTGGTGCTCGTTACGGGCGACGTATTGCCTGTCAGTAGTAGACCCCTAGAGGGCATGTCAATGATATGGTGACCGGAAGCCCTAAGATTTTCCACCACTGGCGTGAGAACCTAGTGGCAGGCCTAGGAAAATGGCCATTCACTGGGTTCCTGCAAAATATCTAAGCTTCATGATGGACTTGGTGAAAAATTTACCATGTCCAGAGCCACCCACTCGTCAACCGTGAGCCCGTCGCCGCCTAATGTTTGGAAGACGGTTGTCCCTAATCGAGCCCCTCCCTCCTCCCCCATTGGTTGGCAAACAACTGTCATTCTTGAGCCCAACATCATCATCATCCTCCCATGGAGTTCTTAATTATCCGGGTGCCGCATGTCAGCTAGGTCTTGATCGACGCCTTCCCGAGCCTAATGTCAACCTCTCCCACCTAGCCAACCTCCTCATGGTGACACCACCCCACACCATTCCTCGAGACCGCCCATCCCCGATCCTGCCATCTCCTCTGCTCAGTTGGCGCCGTCCTCTTCCCTAAGACACTCTTCCTCATGCCAATCCTTGAGCAAGTCATCCCCGACCCCACTGTCCTCCTCTCCAAGCAGAGGCATACGGTACCAATCCTCATATCCCTTCTCATGGTTTAATGGATCCATCCTATGTTTGCTCTGCAGCCATGGACTACAATTGATTCGGTTGTGCAACAACCTCCAACCTTAAATACAATCAGAACACATCTGTTAGATCTACATAACCACACACAAACCAATCACACATGTTAGATCTTTGTAACTATGCCTGGTAAAATGATAAATGTTGTATATTTCGTACCATAAAAACTTTTGCAAGCGATAGATCCTCACATTTGCAATTAGATAGATCTTGTGCGAAACATTTTTTACTACCATTAACTATTTAGTTAAACTATAAATTTGAAAGTTCTCGCCACATATTCCAATGTTAATCCAGTGCAACTGACAAATTCACGAGTGAAAACCCTATAAGAATTTTAGCCAATGTGACTAATCTTGTTACAATATTATGCTCTCTAGAAGATTCCTATTATTGGAAACATAGGAATTCATATGGTGATATGAAAATGAAATTGGGTGAATGAATTGGCACGAAAGTATATGCATCTATAGGGGTAGGTAAATGAGCATTATTATTGGAACCCGAGACTTAAGGATGTGTCAGTCAATTATCTGCTAATTATTTGTTTCCTATAAACGATGGATCCAATTGTGTCTACAAGCACGAACGAACCATGCAAGGATGCCAGATAGGAACCTAGCCAGAGTACTCTACGTAGCCATGCACATAATTGCAACAAGGCATACCACTGCGGGCGTACTCTTTAGAACATACAACAAGTAATCGAGCAAATGTTCATATTGTTAGTTAACTTGGTTAGTATCCTCACAACTTGTTGTCAGATTGTATAAACAGATTACTGACAAATGAATCTATATCATTACATTGAAAATATTTCATAATTCAGTTTATTTATTTATTAGCAACATAATCATATATTGGTATACAATATAAATATAGAAGTTACATATTCAAAATTGTACTTGCGAGTCAGCCTGCTCAACCATTGTCGTGACTCATGAGTATCAGTATCTTAAACATTGTGCATTTTATGATGAAATGGGTAAATAGGAGTATAGAAATATGTGCATAAGTTAAAATAAAGGCAACTCTTCTGTTATGTTGAAGATGAAAATGATACCCTCTCATTTGTGAGAGCCGACTACTAGTTGCTTTAAAGGAAATAAACATGCAATAAGCAACTTCCTCTTCAAAATTTTACATTTTAAGTTTATTTCATCCTATATCACTTAATGGTGATCCTCACTAACATATTTCTCTCAATATGCAAATATGTCACCTCAACATGCAAACGTGCATGGAAAATTGCTTACCTCAAACATCCAACCATCCATGGGAAGAGGCTTCTCATTTTATTATGGTACTTATATTCAATATTTTTGTATAACTATACAGTAATAATCAAAAACGATAAATATATCTATTTTTCAGTTTCAGATGCTAATGAAAATATTCATGCTCCATACAAGCAAATGTCATTAACATGTGTTGTATTTTCGCAAAAGAAAAAAAAACATGTATTGTAGCCGCTGGGTTGTGTGGGCGTAATCATCTGGTTTGAATAAGTCTCAACGCTTATTTCTCGACCTACTTATCATTGTCAGACTGATAAACAATGGTTGACACTTGCTTAATCATCTAGGCATCTTCTAGGAGGCTTAAACTAATTGAGGAATCGATCAGCCATTACAGTCACTCGTGAGTCAGGTCAAACAAAACATGCTTGCATTATCGAGTAGATAATATTTCATAAATAAATTGAGTAGATAAGTAGTCTAGCGCTGCTTTAATTTACCAAGTGCTAGTATTTTAAAAACCAATGGATAGTATTTTATTCAGTCAAATAGGAAGGTAACCCCAGTACTCCTAGTCCTAAGTACTCAGTGAGAGAACAATTCACTAAATAACAAACTGAAAGAGCACATATTTAAGAAAAAAAGATGAGCATTATGTGGACAACTAGCCTCCCAAGTCCCAGTAAAGCCAAATTAACAAATTGTCCGGCCTCAAGACATCTTACCTGCTGTCTTCAGAAGTCTTCTCTTTTTGCAAGGGATGATGGGTTACCTACTGCTCGTTTTCCCCATGACAAACCTTTATTGTAGTATCAAGCTGTCTTATTTGGAGAAATTATTTGCAGTCGCTTTATGTTAGACTATGCGTATAACTGCTGCATGTTGATTAAGAATACTTTTTTCTGTGGGTGTATTAAGAATACTGTTAACCTACATATTTTTTTGTTGCTGTTTTTATTAAGATGATATTTGTGAGATGTCGTACCGTGAATATGTAGTAGTATCAGCATGTATGATTGCCTTGTTATATATATGACCTTTCGGTTGTCGATATGTCGATTTTTTTTAAATGTCAGACTATTGGTTTTGGCTATGTGCATCTTAGATATGTACATGCCGAATGTTGCTCATAATGATTTATATCCGCTTAATGCTATATTATGAAAAAAATGTATGAATGGCTAAGTTGCCTAGAATTTGGCATAAAAAGTTGTTGCCCAGTAATCCAATCTAGCAGTACTTGGTACATCCTTATGCATGGTATGTTGTCTTTGTAGTACTACCGCAAATCGGTTCCACTAAGAAATGGTTTAGACCATGGTGCATGCTAGCGCTCTCACTGAGCAAAACGTACATGCATGGTAGAGTTCTTCCGCATGAACGTGGACGGTTCAAGTGCGAGTCGAGGAGACTGCACACAGTGTGCAAACCGGGCGGGTATCATCTCGGAAGGTGTTGACTGGCATGCCGCTGGTCGCAACTCGCAAGGGCGAGAGCTCATTTTTAATTCGCCACAATGAATCTTAATTAGTACTGCTATGATTGTTTGATGATGTAGTATAACGGCATGCATGAAACGGAATCCTAAATTAATGTTTTGATATACTAATATGCGTACGCCCTTTGACAAATCGATGCTGATTGATATGAATGCACAACACAGTTATTGAAGGTAATAATGGTATGGAAGTTGATCGGGGCAGGGGTGCTGCGGGGCTGGAAGATGCGGCTTATTCTGATGATAGTAGGAAGCGTGGGTTAGCTGTGTACGCTCTGCAGCTGAAATCCCACCTGCTGCTACAAATGTGAAGAGGCAACTGTTGATAACAAATACCGGACAGGCTGTGCCACCTAGTCCGGTAGGGGAGCAAGATCCGAAATGATCAAGAACTGAGCAGAGCACACTCCAAACGAAAAAACATGTCCACTTCAGCGGGTTCCAATCAGGAACGCCCCTAGGACAAATGAATCTTCTTAGTTGGCGACTTTTGTTCAGTCGCTTTCCCCCACTTTAGTCTGTTTTTGCGAGACCCGGCAGCCCAAGTCTCGGATGAAGCAGTATCGTGCAAGATTAGGCCTACAAGGTTTCCATGCATGGTGTTAACAATGAAGGTAATAGTTGTGGTTTATCTCTATTTTGGCATGAATCTCTCTCGGTGGAAGTTGTTTTCTCAAACCAGCGGTGCATTGACGCCCATATCAAGTTGGCGCCGGATGAACCTGAATGGCGTCTCACTTGCGTTTATGGTGAACCGAGTGGAGAACAGGCACAATATATGGCCCCTTTTACAGTCTTTAAGTGTGCAATCACATCTTCCGTGAATTGTTGCGGGTGACTTCAACGAATGTATGTGGGATTTTGAGCAGTTTTCAGCAACCCCCCGATCAGCAATGCAAATGCAAGCTTTCAGAGATGTCTTGGAGGTATGTGAGTTGGTTGATTTGGGCTTATGGTGTCCCACAAACATATGATAACATAAGGGCCGGTAGTGCAAATGTAAAAGTACACTTGGGCGGAGTGGTTGCAAATCACGCTTGGAGAAATATGTTTGATAATACTTCAGCTAAGCACCTTATATCCGCATGTTCAGATTATGTCCCTCTTCATATTAGTTGCGACATTTATAGGGACCAGCCTATAAAATCTCGTATACGACGGTACAAGATAATGTGGGAGAGAGAACCAGCTTTGCAAGAAGTGATTGCGCAAGCATGGGACAAAAAACTCGCTTGGTGATGTACATTCGGCGCTCAGGGGTACTATGCATGGACTTTGTGAATGGAGCAGATAGAACAGTCTCATACTCAGCTAGAACAACTCATGTTGATGAACGCAGACAGGATGGAAACTTGTAGAGTTACGGATAGGATGAATGAGCTACAGTACAGAGAAGAGCTCATGTGGATGCAACGCTCTCGTATAACATGGCTGAAAGATGGTGATAGAAACACAAAAATTCTCCATCCAAAATAACTATGGCGGGCAAGGAAAAATAGGATTAAGAAGATGGTGATAGAAACACAAAAATTTCGTCTTTGGCGGTGGAGCGGCGCCACGCGGCGTTCACAAGGAGGCGACGGACGCCGCGTCCGTTGGACCGCCGGGTTTCCGGGCGTTTTCGTGTGGGGCCATGCCGTCAGGCCGACGTGGCGAGTGTGCCCGGAAGCGCCCGGGCGCCCTCGTATCCGCACCATATTTGGGTTAGATATGGAGGGTGTCGATCAGTCCGGCCATTTAAGAGCCGTTTGAGAGGCCCGTCTGGATCAAAAAATCGTGACCGGACAGTGACCGGGCGACCCGTCCGGGCGTATGAGACGGGTTGAAAGGTCCGGTTGTAGATGCTCTAATTCAGAAAACCTTTGGATGATCGTTCCCATGCCCCTCGATCGTCCTGCTGTGTAGCATCCCCCGACTGCAATTGCATGTCTTTAAGATGACTGTAATTTTGTGTTCTTTTGTCAGGAAGGAGGAAAGTTGCATATCCATTGACCGACCGTAATTATATGTCCGTAGTCCATGTGATTTTTTTTCCTTTTTGAAAAATATTGGCCAGCAAATTTAATTGTTTTTATTTATTTTTTAAATATTTGCAGACAGGTGGCACACATGTCGGCCACATGCATTTGCTTGTCCATCTACCCAGTTGCAAACATGTCAGCCACATGCAATTACATATCCTCGATCACACTTAATTACATGTTGTTTGCATGCAACTTATCTTTTTCCCTTTCAAAATATATAGTTGCTTATCCGTCGGTCACAGGCAATAAATTGTCATCTTCTTTTAATTTTGTTTTTATGTTTTTGTTACATTAAATATTGCTTTTATCATTTAAAAATACAAAATAATTTTTGAAATAAATGATAAAAGAAAAAAAACAAGATGAGAAGAAAGGAAGGAACGAAGCATTAGCAACGCTAGGGACAAAAATAAGAGCTACATTGTGTTGTGCAGCAGTACACATAACGGAACGGGAACGTATCTGGTGCATCCACATTTATGGCACTACAAGTGCATCGGATGCTGTATAACATTTTTTTAAAATTGAAAAAATTCTAGCATATTGACAAAACATCAATGTATGTCCTTACAAAATTTTGTATCAAAATTTGAAACATTTTCTGAGATACAAAAATGACAAAATTGATATCGGTGTGATAATGGGCCAAATCTAAAACCCAACTTATGTTGTGTACTATTCGGTGCTGAATTTGTCATTTTCATTTTAGGAGCTATGTTTCAAATTTTGACTTGAAATTTGTGACAATCTACATTAATGTTGTGTGAATGTGCTAAATTTCTTTCAGAATTTTTTGAATATTAAAAATGCGCAACATGAGTTCGATGCACCGGTCGGTAGCACCACAAGCATCGGTGAGCCAACGCATAACAAACAGGAAAACTGAACTCCACGCAAGCGAACAAAGTTAAACATGCGATCAATTCATATAGGGATCTCATTCATATATGACGGCAGTCGATTTAGACTTTCAAGTTGACCGAGACCTAGACATACCCTTTAGTTTTTTGTTGCTTTTTGTGGTTTTCGTTCCATTTGTTTGGTTTTGCTCTTTCGGCATGGCTTTTTTACTATTATAATCAACGGAAAACAGCGATGCTTGCCTTACCGTCAAACAAATAGATAAGCGTCCTAGCTGGATGTGTTGTAAAAAATAAAAAAGGCCATACTTTTGTCCAAGTGGAGTACCCAGATGCAATGCACGCGGCCAGGCATCAGTTGACTTGCCCCTGACCTTGTGGCTCCATCGTCCCGGCTATAACTCCGCGAACCTTTGGTTGCTCGTTCCCTCGATCTTCTTGCTGTGTAGCAGCCAGCTAGAACTTAGGAGAGCATGGCACTCCCTAAGCTCCTCCTGCTTCTCGTCATGGGCGGTGCACTGTCACTCACCTTCTTCTCCGGTTCAGGTAACCACGGACGGCCATGTATTGTAGTACTGTTGTGTTGATTAGCTGGTATAGCTGACAAATCGTTTGGTGTGTGCCATAATATGTACTTACATTGCATTGCAGAGGCTGGAGAGGTGGGGGTGTGCTACGGGATGATGGGCGACAACCTGCCACAGCCGCCGGCGGTGGTGCAGCTGCTGAAGCAGCACGGCATCACGATGGTGAGGCTGTACAACGCCGATGCCGGAGGGCTGCGCGCGCTGGCCAACACCGGCATCAAGGTGGGGGTGTCCCTGCCGAACGACAAGATAGCAGAGGCGGCGAGCAGCATGTCGTACGCGGTGTGGTGGGTGCAGAGCAACGTGCAGGCGTACCCGGGCACGTGGATCGACAGCGTGGCGGTCGGGAACGAGGTGTTCCACCAGGCGCCATGGCTGACCCATCAGCTCCTCCCGGCCATGAAGAACATCCAGGCCGCGCTGGCCGGCGCCGGCCTGGGCGACGCCGTGAAGGTGGTGACGCCGATCGCGCTGGACGCGCTCAAGGTGCCGTCGTTCCCGCCGTCGGTGGGCGAGTTCCGGGACGACCTGGCGTGGTCGGTGATGAGGCCCATGGTGGATTTCCTGGAGCAGACGGGGTCGTACCTCACCTTCAACATCTACCCCTACTTCGCCTACAAGTACGACTCTCATGTCGACCCCGACTTCGCCTTCTTCCGGCCCAACAGCGGCCAGTACGACCCGGGCACCGACCTCACCTACTTCAACCTGTTCGACGCCATGGTCGACGCCGTCTTCCACGCGGTGGAGAAGCTGGGCAACTCCGGAGGCGAGCATACTGCTGGTCATGGTGGCAGGAATACGACGACGCGTAGACGTCGTGTTGTCTCGCTGATGAAGGTTCCAGAGTCTGGCTCCCCGGCCGGCAAAGGCAAGACGGGGGTGGCCAGCTCGAACTCAAACTCGAAGCTGGACGGGTCGGCTTCGACGGAGAACGCCCAGGCGTACAACTCGAAGCTCATCAGCAAGGTCCTGAGCGGCGACGGCACGCCGTACAACCCCGACGCCGACATCTCCGTCTACATCTTCTCCCTCTTCAACGAGAACCTCAAGCCGGGCGACGACGACGAGCGCAACTTCGGCCTCTTCTACCCGAACGGCACGCAGGTGTACGACGTGGACTTCACCCGGCCTGACCCCGAGGGACCTAGCTGGTGCGTCGCCAACGCGGTGGTCGGGGACCGGAGGCTCCAGGAGGCGCTGGACTACGCGTGCGGGCACGGGGCGGACTGCGGCGGCATCCAGCCCGGCGGGTGGTGCTTCGAGCCCAACACCAGGGTCGCGCACGCCTCCTACGCCTTCAACGACTACTACCAGCGCAACGGCCGGTCCGTCCAGTCGTGTGACTTCGGCGGCTGCGGCACCGTCGTCCGCCGGCAGCCCAGTGAGTTCACCCCTCCCTCACCCTCCGCCCGCTAGCTATTCTATTCTTCCGTCCTCATGAGAATTTGTTTGATTTAATGGTGGTTGTTATTCAACTGTTGGCAGGTTTCGGCAATTGCGTGCTGCCACAATGGCGGAATGGACTCAAAGAAGTTGGGCTCGCTCAAGAATAGGCATAGCAGCAGCTTGTGCCTGCTTTAAACAAGCTCTAGCATTGCGATGCACTACTTGGGAATCCCGTACATGTATAAGCAAATACTACTTCCTTCCTGGTTTATCACTTTAATATTTTGTGACAAATAACAAAATGGTAGTGCATATCATAAAAAATGGCATCATTGAAAACTATGTTCAAATATGAATTCAACGATATTTTTTTTCCATATGCATGAACATTCGTTAGTTAAACCTATGGTTAAATTTTGGTATAAAATACGAAGAGGACTAATAAATTAAAGGTAATAAATAAGTACTACGATGGAGTAAAATGCATTCTTGGTCACTCAGTTTATCTCGCGCATTCACTTTGATCATTGTACGTTATGATCATTGAATCTCTAAAATCTGCATGTATGTTACTGTGTGTTTGGAATCAATACCACACTGATACAACGGAGGAATAATGAACCATATTTGGTTGGAATTTCTATTTGTTTCGGTCCAACATTTTTATCGTGTCACATGGGCTGAGGTCGAGAGGAGTCAATGGCCATCAAACTAGGACCGGGTCCGTGGACACCGGCCATGTGCAAGCCCACTTGAAAGACGAGATGTACACGCATGAACCGTGAACCAACATATTGGTGATAAATGTTCCACCGCCCACCTAAGAGCATCTCCAGCCATTGCCCCCCCCCCCCAAAGAACGCGTAAAAGTCGCCCTCTGGAGGCGAGCCGGCGATACAATCGGCGTTGGGGGCAGTTTTGCGCCCAGTCGTCGCCCCCAGCTCGCCGAAATTGGCCCACTTTGCAGCCAAATTTCGGCGAATAAATGGTCCATGTGGGCGAGAATAGGCCCATATTCGGCGTGGTTTTGCCGTGTCTCGGCGTTCAATTATCAACACAATTATTTCTTATCACATATTTCATCACAGAAAAATCAAATACTTCAACAAAATAGTAGAACAACAAATAGTTCAATACAAATTATATAGTTCAACAAATAAAAACTCGCATTTCATCACACGGCGCCCCCCTTGAGCCTCCATAGGTGCTCAATCAGATCTTTCTGCAGTTGATGATGCACCTGTGGGTCTCGGATCTCCTGACGCATACTGAGATAGGCAGTCCAAGTTGCCGGTAGCTGGTGATCAACTTCGGCTAGAGGACCCTGCATGTAGTATGGTTCAGTGTCAAACACTGGGTCTTCTTGCTCGTTCTCGATGATCATGTTGTGCAAGATGACACATCAAGTCATAATCTCCCACATTTGATCTTTGGACCAGGTCTGAGCGGGGTACCGAACAACAGCGAATCGAGATTGGAGCATACCAAATGCCCGCTCGACATCCTTCCTGCAAGCCTCCTGAACTTTCGCAAACCAGGCGTTCTTGCCTCCTGCCGCAAGGTTTGAGATCGTCTTCACAAATGTCGACCATTTCGGATAGATGCCATCTGCTAGGTAGTACCCCTTGTTGTATTGGTGCCCATTGATCTCGAAGTTCATCGGAGGAGAATGGCCCTCAACGAGCTCGGCAAAAACAGGAGAGCACTGCAGCACGTTGATGTCATTGTGAGTTCCTGGCATATCAAAGAAGGAGTGCCAAATCCAGAGGTCCTGTGTGGCTACCGCCTCAAGCACCACACTGCAACCGCCTTTGGCGCCTTTGTACATCCCCTACCAACCAAATGGGCAATTCTTCCATTTCCAATGCATGCAGTCGATGCTTCCAAGCATCCCAGGAAATCCTCTTGCCGCATTCTGGGCTAGGATCCGAGCAGTGTCTTCCGCATTGGGTGTTCTCAAGTATTGTGGCCCAAACACTGCCACCACTGCCCGACAGAACTTGTAGAAACACTCTATGCTGGTGGACTCGGCCATGCGCCCATAGTCGTCGAGTGAATCACCCGGAGCTCCATATGCAAGCATCCTCATCGCTGTCGTGCACTTCTGGATGGAGGTGAATCCAAGAGCGCCAGTGCAATCCATCTTGCACTTGAAGTAGTTGTCGAACTCCCGGATGGAATTCATAATCCTGAGTTAGAGCTTTCGGCTCATCCGATAACGGTGCCGAAATGTTTTCTCGCCGTGAAGTGGAGCATCGGCGAAGTAGTCGGAGTAGAGCATGCAGTAGCCTTCAAGACGAAGCCGGTTCTTTGCTTTCAACCGCCCCGGCGCCGAGCCACCTCGCCGCGGCTTTTCATGGCTCGCCAGCAGCTGGGCGAGGACGGCGAGCACCATGAGATGCTCTTCTTCCTGGACGTCGGCCGCGGCTTCCTCCTCCAGCAGCGCGGCGAGCTCTTCCTCGTCATCCGAGTCCATCGCCGAGCCAGGCAAAACGCCGAACACCTAGCGTTCGGTGGGCGTGCACCCGCCGCTAAACCGCGCCTCCGCGGCCGGAAACGCCCAGCTGCTGTGGGAGGGGCTGCCGCGGCGAAGCTCTGCTATTTTCCGGCGGGGAATGGCTATCTAGCGGAGTAGGGCGGCGGCCGTCGCCGGGATATAACTAGTGGTGGCCGAGGGCGCGGGGGGTACGAGGCGACTCGGGGGATGAAAACCTTGACTTTTCCCCTGTCGGTGTGGGCCAGACGCGCTTTTCCCTAGCGCCGGAGCCCCCAACTGCTCCCCAGCGTGCCGGGTTTGGCCTGTGACCGCCGGGCGGAAAAAAGGGTCCGAGCCGGCGGTTTTCCGCGTCCTGGGGGCGCGACTGGGCCATTTTTTCGGCGCCGGCGCCAAAAAAGTGGCATGGGAGGGCCTGTTGGGGGCGCGACTGGAGATGCTCTAACGTGCCAGTGTTTCTGTGTGAAAACTCAATTTTCTCAACCTCGTGTATATATAGCCTCCCTGTAACGCCCCGGACACACCCGCCAGTGGTCGTTACTCCTGGCGGGATCTAGACTGGCCTCACATATCAATACTAGTCTTTTCTGCGCACTTTGTCCTCACTCGTGCACACCCGGAAGCAACTTCCCGGTCGGTCACCCATCCTGAAACTACTCCAAGCTGAGCACGCTTAACTTTGGAGTTCTATCCGAATGGGCTCCCGGAAAAGAAGGAATTCCTTATTGATATGAGTAGTCTATCATCCCTAATAAGCCAGGCCATCACATACACCCTCATTCAGAGGAACCGACGTCCTCGTCGGGCCACAAGAACGTTCCCTCTTGGCATAACCGTCTGTGCTTACAGGACAGCACATGTGCCATGCTGTGTGCCACGACGGGTCACAAACGTCATGCACAACATGACTGCAAACTGTCCGCAAACATCCGTGTAACCGCGAGGGTCGGCTCTGATACCAACTTGTAACGCCCCGGACACACCCGCCGGTGGTCGTTACTCCTGGCGGGATCTAGACTGGCCTCACATATCAATACTAGTCTTTTTTGCGCACTTTGTCCTCACTCGTGCACACCCGGGAGCAACTTCCCGGTCGGTCACCCATCCTGAAACTACTCCAAGCTGAGCACGCTTAACTTTGGAGTTCTATCCGAATGGGCTCCAGGAAAAGAAGGAATTCCTTATTGATATGAGTAGTCTATCATCCCTAATAAGCCAGGCCATGACACTCCCTCCCTCCTCTGTGAATCTTTAATTACCCTCCTTTAATTCATTCTTTCTTTATTTTTTCTCTCTATCAATAGCCCGGCCGAAGAGTAATGATCGATCATACATCTGTAATACATTGTATGACCCAAAATGGGCCATATTCTTCTACCTTTTTCAGGTAGTTAATGGATATTCACAAGTACAACCTTAACCGAAAGATGAGTTTGAACCAATGTTTCATTTTCTGTCTTAGTTAATCCCTATTCGACACTAAAAGTATCTTGATTATTTCCCAAAAAACTAATGATTTTTCTATGAATAATACACATTTGAAATCTCTTAAGTCTAGTTACATATCGATTAAATTGTATCCCCCGTGTAAACTAGTATAACCTCTTTTAGATATCTCCTTTAGTTCAGAGAGGGAGTACTTTTTATAGCTACGATTATCTATGACATAATTGCAAATAAACATCATGTATGTTGTGTCTAATTGTTTTTTGAAATAACAGATTCCTACATTCATTAAGAAGAAAAGTGTTGCACGGTTAATTAGGAAACACCGAAACCAGATTGCCTAGTTAATTATGAAAAAACGGCTGAAAAACAATCACAACCGTCGAGCGGCACACATAAGATACCCCCCCCCACACACACCACATCAAAGATAAACTCGTCGAGACAATACACCAGCGTCATCGTCATCACTCCTCCCCTAGAGGGGCCATCTCTAAACCCTGAGCAAACGACTCTGATTTTGCCTTAGGCGACCGTCCACTCAACCCACAACGAAGAGGTGGTCTGGAGCTGTATGAAAATTTGCGCCAGAACTCAGCTACATGCGACCAGATAGCACACTTCCGACTCTGACGGGGAGCTGCAAAGGAGAACTAGGCACGATTGGCTGCACCAAAGATCACCAAATGAACCACCCACTTCCTGTCATCGTACGCCACAAGGACCCACCACTATAGCTTTGACTTCACAGCAACAAACTAGCCAAGGCAATCTTGCGACATGCCACAGAAGAACCGACTACATCAACCACTGCAATATCGCCGAATTTCTTTCTCCATCATCAACGATTACCTCAACATGGTTAGTGTCTATATACATTAATCTACGTGCATCTGTTGCTAATACTCTGAAAAATGTTATCCAGTATGCTTGTCAAAGATATATCAAGTAAAATAGAGCATTGCATTAGGCATGAGGACATGATGTTAATAATATATTGTCTTTATCCCGTCTTCATCACTGGGACAACTACTAAAGTATCTTTTTTTTATCATTAGTGGAAAAAATACAATACAACATAATACACACATTTTCCACTTCTATCACCACCATGGATTATTTGTAAGATTGAACTCATCTGACATACACAGCTCCCTCTTAGGGATTGTTCACCTCAACATGGTCCACAAGACTAATAGATCGGAGAACATATATGTCTATAAATTATGCAGCAAAGACTTCATATGAATCCCTTAATAAAACATGTATAGACATGATAATAAAGTGATAATTCATCACACCACAACAAACACACTAAAAAATTATATCATGGTTTACAATAATGTAGGGAAACTTATGTGATTATTGTATTAAAGAACAAGAGATATATTGTCATCTACCTACTTTTACGGACCCATAGTCCAAAGAAGACTACTTACACATAGACATGGTGGGAGCAAGGTTGATGTAGATGATCTTCAAGATGAATTCCCCCTATGGTAGGTATTGATCCTGGCTCCATCTTCTCTAGGAACTTCCTGGTCAATTTTTCTCAAAAAAAAATAATCCTCGAAAAATTGTTTTTCTTCTTCTGAAAAGAAAAAAAACTACAAAGAAGAAAGCATCAACTAGCAATTGGCACTAAATTGATAGGTTAGTCTACAAATAATAATAATAATTGGTGCAAAAACTATTCCATTATGATTCGGTAATGATAACTCCCGAACGTTCGGGATTTAAGCATGGCAACCCGAACGTTTTATATGTCAACTTTAGTTTGCGTGAGATTAGGGAAACATGGCAATTTTCTAACAAAAAAAACAAAAAAGGACAAAGTTGCCATCCCCTATCAACTAAAGTTGCCATGTAAAAATGTTCGGGATGAAATGCTTAAAATACGAATGTTCGGGAGTTATTGGATTCCTTATGATAACCAAATTTATAGATACGTGAAGGACGTATCAACGTGCCAAAGATTAATAAATACTCATCCCTCATAGATTATAACAAGTTAATTTTGACCAGTCCCTGATGTGATTTAGGTAACTCAAATGAATAGCGATGCAATGTAATAGTCTATAATTGGTAACAAGCATGTGCCATCAAAATGTGCAGATAAACATACTCTTGCTTTTTTTTCATGAATCAATGCTTTCAATCAATATTGGTTAAGAAAGAATGTCAAATTATATTGGAATCATAGTGATACTTGGTCTTCATCATGTAATGGCAATCTTATTGTAAACCACCCCAAGGAAAACCAAGTTACTTTGACTACGCTGTACCAATGCATCACATAATGATTCATGCAATGCTTGAGGGCTTGTCTATTTACATCAAGTTTTCAAAATGGAATAGAGTATGATAATGAGGGTTTATAAGAAGTGCGTTAATTGCACAGAAGTACCACAATTGTGGCATTACAAGTAGATTGGTACCAAGATTGGTAATTTTTACGTATCAGTACCAACTCTGGGGCGAGGCATTGCAAAAAAGGCTAAAATGGTTGTTTATACGTATTGACGGCAGAACTGACCGCTTGGGCCAGCTCGCCAGGTGCAACGCTGTCTAGTGGGCGCGTACCCGCGTGCTGACTCGAACAAGGCCGGCTCGAACCGGTTTACCCTCAGTCGCTCTTGGTCCGAGCCACCCCCGCTGCATTAATCCTCTTCCTCCTCGCTCGTCGCTCGTCGCCGCATGCGTCGCCACCCGCCGGCCGCAACACCAGACCGCCACAGCCATGGTTTTCTATGACGAAAGCAACGAGGACACCTCAAGCCTCCCATACTGTTGGAGATATGCCCTAGAGGCAATAATAAAAGCATTATTATTATATCTCCTTATTCATGATAATTGTCTGTTATTCATGCTTGAATTGTATTGTACGGAAACAACGATACATGTGTGAATACACAGACCACATTGAGTCCCTGGTAGGCCTCTAGTTACAAGTTCGTTGATCAACAGATGGTCACGGTTTCCTGACCATGGACATGGGATGTCAGTGATAACGGGATCACATCATTAGGAGAATGATGTGATGGACAAGACCCAAACTTGAGCATAACACGAGATCGTATAGTTCGTAATGCATAAGCTTTTCGGTGTCAAGTATTTATTCCTTAGACCATGAGGTTGTACAACTCCCAGATACCGTAGGAGTACTTTGGGTGTACCAACCGTCACAACGTAAATGGGTGGCTATAAAGGTATGCATCGGGTATCTCCGAAAGTGTCTGTTGAGTTGGTACGAACCGAGACTGGGATGTTGTCACTCCGTATGACGGAGAGGTACCTCTGGGCCCACTCGGTAATACATCATCATAATGAGCTCAATGTGACTAAGTAGTTAGTCATGGGATGATGGATTACGGATCGAGTAAAGAGACTTGCCATGACGAGATTGAACAAGGTATTGGGAATACCGACGATCGAATCTCGGGCAAGTACCGTACCGATGGACAAAGGGAATAACATACGTGATTGAGTGAATCCTTGACACGGTGGTTCATCCGATGAAGATCATCGAGGAACACGTGGGAACCAACATGGGTATCCAGATCCCGCTATTGGTTATTGACCGGAGAGTGGTCTCGGTCATGTCTACGTGTCTCCCGAACCCGTAGGGTCTACACACTTAAGGTTCGGTAACGCTAGGGTCGTAGAGATAAATGCACGTGGAAACCCGAAAGTTGTTCGGAGTCCCGGATGAGATCCCAGATGTCACGAGGAGTTCCGGAATGGTCCGGAGGTAAAGATTGATATATAGGAAGTCCAGTTTCGGCCAACGGGTGATCTCCGGGGGTCACCGGGAGCGTCCCGGGACCACCGGAGGGGCCCCGGGGGTCCACCGGGTGGGGCCACCCATCCCGGTGGGGCCCCTAGGCCGCAAGGGGAAGTGTCCAGCCCTCTGGGCTGGCGCACCACTAGGGGGCCCACCTCCCCATGCGCCTAGGGTTAAAACCCTAAGGGGGAGGGGGGCTCCACTTGCCTTGGGGGGCAAGGAACCCCCCTGGCCGCCGCCCCCTTGCAGATTGGATCTGCAGGGGGCCCAGGCACACCCCCCTGGCCCCTATATATATGTGCGGAGGGAGAGGGCAGCCGCACCCAAGCCCTTGCGCCTCTCCCCCTCCCGTCACACCTCCATACTCCCAACGCAGGGCGCCCAACGAAGCCCTGCTGCGATCTCCACTGCATCCGTCATCACGCCGCCGTGCTGCCGGATCTCTGACGACTTCTCCTCCCCCCTTGCTGGATCAAGAAGGAGGTGACGTTGCTGCACCGTACGTGTGTTGAACGCGGAGGTGCCATCCGTTCGGCGCTAGATCATCGGTGACGAAGAACGCGAAGAGTACGACTACTTCATCCACGCTTCTTCGAAAGCTTCCGCTCGCGATCTACATAACGGTATGTAGATGCACTCTTACTTGCTCGTTGCTAGATGTCTCCATAGTTGTATCTTGGTGAAAGCGTAGAAATTTTTTGAATTCTGCTACGTTCCCCTACAGTGGCATCTGAGCCTAGGTTTTATGCGTAGCATCTTGCACGAGTAGAACACAAAGCAGTTGTGGGCGTATGATCTTGTTCAACTTTCTTACCGTTACTAGTCAATCTTGATTCGGCGGTATTGTGGGATGAAGCGGCCCGGACCGACCTTACACGTACGCTTACGTGAGACTGGTTCCACCGACAGACATGCACTAGATGCATAAGGTGGCTGGCGGGTGTCTGTCTCTCCTACTTTAGTCGGATCGGATTCGATGAAAAGGGTCCTTATGAAGGGTAAATAGAAGTTGACAAATCACGTTGTGGTTTTGGCGTAGGTAAGAAACGTTCTTGCTAGAAATCCTATAGAAGCCACGTAAAACTTGCAACAACAATTAGAGGACGTCTAACTTGTTTTTGCAGCATGTGCTATGTGACGTGGTATGGCCAAAACAAATATGTGATGAATGATATATGTGATGTATGAGATTGATCATGTTTTTGTAATAGGGAATCACGACTTGCATGTCGATGAACTTGACAACCAGCAGGAGCCATAGGAGTTGTCTTAATTATTGTATGACCTGTGTGTCACTGAATAACGCCATGTAATTACTTTACTTCATTGCTAAACGTTGGCTATAGTAGTAGAAGTAATAATTGGCGTGACGACTTCTTCAAGACACGATGATGGAGATCATGATGATGAAGATCATGGTGTCGAGCCGGTGACAAGATGATCATGGTGCCCCGAAGATGGAGATCCAAGGAGCAAGATGATATTGGCCATATCATGTCACTTTAATTGATTGCATGTGATGTTTATCATGTTTATGCATCTTGTTTACTTAGAACGACGGTAGTAAATAAGATGATCTCTCACTAAAATTTCAAGTATTGTGTTTCCCCTAACTGTGCACCATTGGTAAAGCCCGTTGCTCCGAAGCACCACGTGATGATCGGGTGTGATAGGTTCTAACGTTCACATACAACGGGTGTAAGACAGATTTACACACGCGATACACTTAGGGTTCACTTGACGAGCCTAGCATGTACAGACATGGCCTCGGAACACGGAAGACCGATAGGTCGAACACGAGTCGTATAGAAGATACGATCAACATGAAGATGTTCACCGTTGATGACTAGTCCGTCTCACGTGATGATCGGACACGGACTACTCGATTCGGATCGTGTATCACTTAGATGACTAGAGAGATGTCATATTGAGTGGGAGTTCATTAAAATTTGATTAAGATGAACTTAATAATCATGAACTTAGTCTAAATTCTTTACAATATCTCTTGTAGATCAAATGGCCCACGCTCCAGTTTCCCTCAACTTCAACGCGTTCCTAGAGAAAACCAAGCTGAAAGACGATGGTAGCAACTATACGGATTGGGTCCGTAACCTGAGGATTATCCTCATAGCTGCCAAGAGATCATATGTCCTAGAAGCACCGCTGGGTGATGCACCTGCTCCCGATGCGGCCCAAGACGTTTTGAACGTCTCGCAGTCGCGTAGTGATGATTACTCCCTGGTTCAGTGCGGCATGCTTTACAGTTTAGAATCGGGGCTCCAAAAACGTTTTGAGCACCACGGAGCATATGAGATGTTCGAAGAGCTGAAAATGGTTTTCCAAGCTCATGCCCGAGTCGAGAGATATGATGTCTCCGACGCATTCTACAGCTGTAAGATGGAGGAAAACAGTTCTGTCAGTGAGCACATCCTCAAGATTTCTGGATTGCACAACCGCTTGTCTCAGCTGGGATGAAGCGGTCGTTGACAGAATCCTACAGTCGCTCCCACCAAGCTTCAAGAGCTTCGTGTTGAACTTCAATATGCAGGGGATGGAGAAGTCCATTCCCGAGGTGTATTCAATGCTGAAATCAGCGGAGGTAGACATCAAGAAAGAACATCAAGTGTTGATGGTTAATAAAACCACTAAGTTCAAGAAAGGCAAGGGTAAGAAGAACTTCAAGAAGGACGGCAAGGGAGTTGCCGCGCCTGGCAAGCCTGTTGCCGGGAAGAAGCCAAAGTATGGACCCAAGCCTGAGACAGATTGCTTTTATTGCAAGGGAACGGGTCACTGGAAGCGGAACTGCCCCAAATACTTAGCAGACAAGAAGGCCGGCAACGTCAAAGGTATATATGATATACATGTTATTGATGTGTACCTTACCAGCACTCGTAGTAGCTCCTGGGTATTCGATACCGGTGCAGTTGCTCACATTTATAACTCAAAACAGGAGCTGCGGAATAAACAGAGACTGGCGAAGGATGAGGTGACGATGCGCGTCGGGAATGGTTCCAAGGTCGATGTGATCGCCGTCGGCACGCTACCTCTACATCTACCCTCGGAATTAGTTTTAAACCTCAATAATTGTCATTTAGTACCAGCTTTGAGCATGAACATTGTTTCTGGATCTCGTCTTATGCGAGATGGCTACTCTTTCAAATCAGAGAATAATGGTTGTTCTATTTATTTGAGAGATATGTTTTATGGTCATGCCCCGCTGGTCAATGGTTTATTTTTGATGAATCTCGAACGTAGTGATACACATATTCATAGTGTAGATGCCAAAAGATGTAAAGTTGATAATGATAGTCCCACATACTTGTGGCATTGCCGACTTGGTCATATTGGTGTCAAACGTATGAAGAAGCTCCATTCAGATGGACTTCTAGAGTCTCTTGATTATGAATCATTTGACACGTGCGAACCATGCCTCTTGGGCAAGATGACCAAGACTCCGTTCTCCGGAACAATGGAGCGAGCAACCAACTTACTGGAAATCATACATACCGATGTGTGCGGTCCAATGAGTGTTGAGGCTCGCGGAGGCTACCGTTATGTTCTCACCCTCACGGATGACTTGAGTAGATACGGGTATATCTATTTGATGAAACACAAGTCTGAGACTTTTGAAAAGTTCAAGGAATTTCAGAATGAGGTTGAGAATCAACGTGACAGAAAAATAAAGTTCTTGCGATCGGATCGTGGGGGTGAATATTTAAGTCATGAATTTGGCACACACCTTAGGAGCTGTGGAATTGTTTCACAATTGACACCGCCCGAAACACCTCAACGTAACGGTGTGTCCGAACGTCGAAATCATACTCTGTTGGACATGGTGCGATCTATGATGTCCCTCACCGATTTACCGCTATCTTTTTGGGGTTATGCTTTAGAGACTGCCGCATTCACTTTAAATAGGGCTCCGTCGAAATCCGTTGAGACGACTCCGTATGAACTTTGGTTTGGCAAGAAACCGAAGCTGTCGTTTCTAAAAGTTTGGGGTTGCGATGCTTATGTCAAGAAACTTCAACCTGAAAAGCTCGAACCCAAATCGGAGAAATGCGTCTTCATAGGATACCCAAAGGAAACAATTGGGTACACCTTCTACCACAGATCCGAAGGCAAAGTCTTTGTTGCCAAGAATGGATGCTTTCTGGAGAAAGAGTTTCTCTCGAAAGAAGTGAGTGGGAGGAAAGTAGAACTTGATGAGGTGATAGTCACCCCTCCTGGACCGGAAAGTAGCGCAGCGCAGGAAACTGTTCCTGAGGTGCCTTGACCGACAAGGGAGGAAGTTGATGATAATGATCATGAAGAAACAGATCAAGTTACTACTGAACTTCGAAGGTCCACAAGGGCACGTTCCGCACCAGAGTGGTACGGCAACCCTGTACTTGAAATCATGTTGTTAGACAACGGTGAACCTTCGAACTATGAAGAAGCGATGGCGGGCCCAGGTTCCAATAAATGGCTTGGAGCCATGAAATCCGAGATAGAATCCATGTATGAAAACAAAGTATGGACTTTGGTGGACTTGCCTGATGATAGGCACGCCATAGAAAACGAATGGATATTTAAGAAGAAGACAGACGCGGATGGTAATGTTACCATCTATAAGGCTCGGCTTGTCGCTAAGGGTTATCGACAAGTTCAAGGGATTGACTACGACGAGACTTTCTCTCCCGTAGCGATGCTGAAGTCAGTCAGAATCATGTTAGCTATTGCCGCATTCTATGATTATGAGATATGGAAAATGGACATCAAAACAGCATTCCTTAACGGCTTCCTCAAGGAAGAGTTGTATATGATGCAACCGGAAGGTTTTGTCGATCCAGAGAACGCTAACAAGGTATGCAAGCTCCAGCGCTCGATTTACGGGCTGGTGCAAGCATCTCGGAGTTGGAATATTTGCTTTGATGAAGTGATCAAAGCGTTTGGATTTATACAGACTTATGGAGAAGCCTGTATTTACAAGAAAGTGAGTGGGAGCTCTGTAGCATTTCTCATATTATATGTGGATGACATATTGCTGATGGGAAATGATATAGAGTTCTTGGAAAATGTAAAGGCCTACTTGAATAAAAGTTTTTCAGTGAAGGACCTTGGAGAAGCTGCTTACATATTAGGCATCAAAATCTATAGAGATAGATCGAGACGCCTCATTGGTCTTTCACAAAGTACATACCTTGACAAAATGTTAAAGAAGTTCAATATGGATCAGTCAAAGAAAGGATTCTTGCCTGTTTTGCAAGGTATGAGATTGAGCAAAGCTCAGTCGCCAACCACGGCAGAAGATAGAGAAAAGATGAGTGTCATTCCCTATGCCTCAGCCATAGGTTCTATCATGTATGCCATGCTGTGTACCAGACCTGATGTGAACCTTGCCATAAGTTTGGTAGGGAGGTACCAAAGTGATCCCGGTACGGAACACTGGACAGCGGTCAAGAACATCCTGAAGTACCTGAAAAGGACTAAGGATATGTTTCTCGTTTATGGAGGTGACGAAGAGCTCGTCGTAAAGGGTTACGTCGATGCTAGCTTCGACACAGATCTGGATGACTCTAAGTCACAAACCGGATACGTGTATATTTTGAATGGAGGGGCAGTCAGCTGGTGCAGTTGCAAGCAAAGCGTGGTGGCAACATCTACATGTGAAGCGGAGTACATAGCTGCTTTTGAAGCAGCGCAGGAAGGAGTATGGATGAAGGAGTTCATCACCGACCTAGGAGTCATTCCAAGCGCGTCAAGCCCAATGACTCTCTTCTGTGACAACACTGGTGCTATTGCTATTACCAAGGAGCCCAGGTTTCACAAGAAGACCAAGCACATCAAGCGCCGTTTCAACTCCATCCGGAATTATGTTCAGGATGGAGACATAGATATTTGTAAAGTGCATACGGATCTGAATGTAGCAGACCCGTTGACTAAACCTCTTTCACGGGCAAAACATGATCAACACCAGAACTCTATGGGTGTTCGATTCATCACAATGTAACTAGATTATTGACTCTAGTGCAAGTGGGAGACTGTTGGAGATATGCCCTAGAGGCAATAATAAAAGCATTATTATTATATCTCCTTGTTCATGATAATTGTCTGTTATTCATGCTTGAATTGTATTGTACGGAAACAGCGATACATGTGTGAATACACAGACCACATTGAGTCCCTGGTAGGCCTCTAGTTACCAGTTCGTTGATCAACAGATGGTCACGGTTTCCTGACCATGGACATGGGATGTCAGTGATCACGGGATCACATCATTAGGAGAATGATGTGATGGACAAGACCCAAACTTGAGCATAACACGAGATCGTATAGTTCGTAATGCATAAGCTTTTCGGTGTCAATTATTTATTCCTTAGACCATGAGGTTGTACAACTCCCGGATACCGTAGGAGTACTTTGGGTGTACCAACCGTCACAACGTAAATGGGTGGCTATAAAGGTACGCATCGGGTATCTCCGAAAGTGTCTGTTGAGTTGGTACGAACCGAGACTGGAATGTTGTCACTCCGTATGACGGAGAGGTACCTCTGGGCCCACTCGGTAATACATCATCATAATGAGCTCAATGTGACTAAGTAGTTAGTCACGGGATGATGGATTACAGATCGAGTAAAGAGACTTGCCATGACGAGATTGAACAAGGTATTGGGAATACCGACGATCGAATCTCGGGCAAGTACCGTACCGATGGACAAAGGGAATAACATACGGGATTGAGTGAATCCTTGACACAGTGGTTCATCCGATGAAGATCATCGAGGAACACGTGGGAACCAACATGGGTATCCAGATCCCGCTGTTGGTTATTGATCGGAGAGTGGTCTCGATCATGTCTACGTGTCTCCCGAACCCGTAGGGTCTACACACTTAAGGTTCGGTAACGCTAGGGTCGTAGAGATAAATGCACGTGGAAACCCGAAAGTTGTTCGGAGTCCCGGATGAGATCCTGGACGTCACGAGGAGTTCCGGAATGGTCCGGAGGTAAAGATTGATACATAGGAAGTCCAGTTTGGCCAACGGGTGATCTCCGGGGGTCATCGGGAGCGTCCCGGGACCACCGGAGGGGCCCCGGGGGTCCACCGGGTGGGGCCACCCATCCCGGTGGGGCCCCTAGGCCGCAAGGGGAAGTGTCCAGCCCTCTGGGCTGGCGCACCACTAGGGGGCCCACCTCCCCATGCGCCTAGGGTTAAAACCCTAAGGGGGAGGGGGGCTCCACTTGCCTTGGGGGGCAAGGAACCCCCCCTGGCCGCCGCCCCCTTGCAGATTGGATCTGCAGGGGGCCCAGGCGCACCCCCCTGGCCCCTATATATATGTGGGGAGGGAGAGGGCAGCCGCACCCAAGCCCTGGCGCCTCTCCCCCTCCCGTCACACCTCCATACTCCCAACGCAGGGCGCCCGGCGAAGCCCTGCTGCGATCTCCACTGCATCCGTCATCACGCCGTCGTGCTGCCGGATCTCTGACGACTTCTCCTCCCCCCTTGCTGGATCAAGAAGGAGGTGACGTTGCTGCACCGTACGTGTGTTGAACGCGGAGGTGCCGTCCGTTCGGCGCTAGATCATCGCTGACGAAGAACGCGAAGAGTATGACTACTTCATCCACGCTTCTTCGAAAGCTTCCGCTCGCGATCTACATAACGGTATGTAGATGCACTCTTACTTGCTTGTTGCTAGATGTCTCCATAGTTGGATCTTGGTGAAAGCGTAGAATTTTTTTGAATTCTGCTACGTTCCCCTACACGTACATGCACTCCTTATCCTCCACCAATGGGATTAGCTATGTGATTTCATTGGAGCTAGTGTTAGGGTTAGGGTTTGAGAATTAGAGATTTTTGTGTTTAGCCTGATTGTGGTCTGGGGATTTGCTTTGATTTGGTTTCCTCCTTGTCTGCACATGATGTTAACTTAGATTTTCTTCTGGAGGTCCCCTATTCACTTAAGAAACCGGAGTACAAGGGCCTAGAGCTAGATCTGATGGTGTTCTGTGAGAAGCATGGCAAGGCATCAGAGAGGATGGTTGCCTTTGAAGGAACAGACACTAGGAGAAGGTTCTTAGCATGTGCAGAGCCGATATGTTTATTGCCTATTTGATTATGTACATGATTGTGTTCATTGATAGTGGCAGAGTCTTGTTTTCTAAGTGTGATTCAGTTATGTCTATGGTCAATTTGTTTGTCATATATGCCCTAGTCTAGTGCCCATTGTAGGAATGCTCAATATTTAGTTCAGTGAAGTGCAATTTTGCTAAATATGTGCTCCTATTGTGTGCACATGCTCTTCCTTTATTCTTGTTCCCTAATGAAGTGTTGCTTAGTACTCATTAGCCCCTCCATTAGCTGATGTGTTACTCCCAATATTTAATTGTTGCTTACTGCTGATAGTAGGTACTCCCATTAGCTAGTGTGTTGTTGCAAGGCATATATTGTGAACTAATTGTATATTTAGATGGAGGAAGACTTGGCTACTCCCAGTAGCTACTGTGTTACTGCAATGCATATCCTCTTCTAGGTTGTGAACTAACTATTGCTCTTGTAGGTTGTTGCATGTGTTATCACTTTGGAGTTTACATGCTAATGTAGTGTATTTAGCTAGGCTGTGAACTTACTGTTGGATGTGTTATTACTAAATGTGCTACTGATCTTATATATTTAGATGAATTGTACTCACTGTGGCATTAAACTCACTTTTGCCTTTGTTATCTTTTCAGGAAGGTCAAAATTGTGGGTTTGTTGAATGGGTTGATCACCAGTGGCCCCCAACAATGCAGAATGCATTGTTGAAGCTTTGGGAAATGTATGAAGATGCCAAGACTGCCAGGAGGAATGAAAGTCTTGAAAGTGCACTAAATATTCACCATCTGACAGAACAGAACAAAAATTGGATGCAAACTATAACAAGTTAGTTCAAGATGTGGATGAACTTATGAATTTCCAGGAGGACAGGGTGCTGGATTTCAGTTATCGGTAGTCTAACCTAATATATCGGCATCAATGTAGAAGTGAACGGGTGGCTAGTATGAAGGAAGAGATGACAAAGAAAGATGCAAATCACCAGAAGCTTCGGGACAAGTATGAACTCCTAGTGAACTAGACAAGATCTCAAGCAACTGTCATCCAGAACTTGAAGTTGAAACACATGAAAGAGAAGGAAGTGCTGAGTGAATCTACGAATAAGATGGAGTTTCAGAATACAGAGCTCAAAAAACTGAGGAGAAGCTCACCCATGAGAAGCTAGAGTTGAAGCTTCAGGTTTCTGATCTACTAAAGGTAAAGGAAAAGTTTAGTGAGGAGAGGGTCTAGTTAAAGCTTCATGTTGCTGAGCTCATCCAGGGAGAAGAAAATCAGAAGCATAAGATCAAGGGGGTCCACGCCATGTTGGAGGAATGAAAAAGATGTTCATGAAGATCACTGGGCATTGCTGACCTTTTGGGAAGTATGGTTGTGTAATGACCTAGTTAACTATGCTTGTGTAATGTATGGTTGTACTAATTGTGAACTCTGGTTGTGTATGTATCTAGTATTCATGGTGTCCATCCTTTGCTAGCAAAGGATGAATGTCAACATTTGAACTCCAGTATGTATTTGAACTCCAGTATGTATTGGTGAACCATGGTACTGTATGTTATAATGCAGTAAGTTATTTCTGAGATACCATGCTTTGTTAGTTGTGAGTAATGTTGGTACTCTTTGTATTTGAACTCCAGCAAGCCAACTGTATGTTATAATGTGCTATGGTTTCGTGGTTTCGTCGACCTCGAGCCACCCTAAACCCTAATTGCTACTTTTAGGTGGTTCCGTCAATCCCAAGCCACCCTATTATGTAGATGCTTCTTTTTGCTGGTTTCGTCGACCCCAAACCACTCTAAACCCTAAGTGCGCCTTTTTGATGGTTCCGTCGACCCCGAGCCACCCTAAACCCTAAGTGCTACTTTTTCGTGGTTCTGTGGACCCCGAGCCATCCTAGACCCTAATTGCTTGTTTTTAGCGGTTCTGTCGACC
>LR738713.1:644665799-644719955 GCA_902687465.1 Secale cereale | reverse complement strand
GTCGACCCGGAGCCACCCTAGATCCTAATTGCCTCTTTTTAGTGGTTCCGTCGACCCCGAGCCACCCTACACCCTAATTTCTTGTTTTTGGTGGTTCCGTCGACCCTAAGCCACCCTAGACCCTAATCCCTTATTTTTGGTGGTTCCGTCGACCCAGAGCCACCCTAGACCCTAATTGCTTCTTTTTTAGCCTAGACATCAATAATATATACATGCACCCTAGACCGTAACAACATGTCCAACAAATTTACTCTATCCAACAACATAATGAGTACTCATCAACATATCAATCACAAAAATAACCATCCACATGAACAAAAGCCATTCCAGGCATTAAATCATAAGATGCATCAACCCACATGAAGAAATGCTAGAAATGGCATTAACTAAAAAAATAGATCCATCCATCCCCATGGACACAAGCCAGAAATGGCATTAATTCTTAAAGTAGACTGAGTAGCAAGAGCAGCACCAAACAACATCACATTGTATCATAGATTTGAACATTACATGGCACATCTTCCATTTAGTGGTTACCACTAGCAGTGAAGTAGGCCATCCATCCACTGTCTGTACCAATAGAAGGTGGAGGAGCAGTAGATGTGGAGGCAGCAGATTGTCTTGGGGCAAAGAATTCCCTTGAACCTTTTCCTGCACCTGTTCCATATTGAGCAGATGTAGCACCTCTTTCAGATCCTCTTCCACCAGAAGTTCTTCCACCACCTCTTCTAGCACCACCTCTACGAGCACCTCTTCTTCCAGCTATTGGTGTTGTTGTAGGAGCTGGATCAGAAGCTCTTAGTGGTGGTGTAGGAGCAGCAGCACCAACATATGAAT
Source organism: Secale cereale (assembly GCA_902687465.1). Taxonomy (NCBI): domain Eukaryota; kingdom Viridiplantae; phylum Streptophyta; class Magnoliopsida; order Poales; family Poaceae; genus Secale; species Secale cereale. Next base: position 644,719,118 of record LR738713.1, on the reverse strand, counting down.
TCTTTGCACTAGGCTTGCATAAACATGGAAATTAGTTAGCACATATTACAAGTAGGTAATGTAGAAGAAGGAAAACCTGTTAATACTTGAAAGGGGATTACCACATATTTGTTCTCCCTCAAAGCCAGCTCAGGCTTCAACTGTTTCATGCAGCTCGTATACCTATGGCCTCGCAGTCCACAATTGACACATGTTATAGTCCCCATTCTTGATGTGTCCTTTGGCTTTGGAACTTCAAATCTCCCCTTGATCCTCTTCTCTTTATTTCTTCCCCTCTTCACTTTAAGTGCGGGTGGTTCAATGTCTGGACCAGGTGAGGGAGTCCTGTATTCAAGGGTCCTCACGCATCTAGGTCAATGAAGCTAGGCCGCACTGGTGGGCCGCATAAAGAAGAAGCAGAAGACCTTCCCCCGTATTCGGTCACGACTCCTATGTACATAGAAAGGCAGGTTTTGAGTCCGGATGTATCAATTACTTCCTCCCCAAGTCATCCTTGTAACCCTAGGTCTCCTCAGGCGTGTATATAAGCCGAGGGGTTTAGTCTATAGGGGGAGGATCATCGTCATTACAATATCCCCATTGGCTAGACTTAAGGTTTAGCCATTACGATCTTGTGGTAGATCAACTCTTGTACACATATTCATCCATATTAATATAGCAGGAAGTAAGGTTTTAACTCGATCGAGAGGGCCTGAACCTGGGTAAACATCGTGTCCCCTGCCTCGTGTTACCATCGATCTTCAGACGCACAACTTGGGCCCCCCCTACCCGAGATCTATCGGTTTTGACACCAACAATGGTGCTTTCATTGAGAGCTTCGCTGTGCGCTCGCAATGAGCGATCGATGGCACGCTTCATCATCAATGACGAGATCACCCTCGGAAATAACTTGGCTATTGGCCAGGTTCTCCAACTCGGCGGGTTCACCATATGCACCCACATGGCCTTGGCGCCGGCCGCACCCCATGCGGCCGTCGAGCATCACCTTTACGCCGATTCCGGCTATTCCGATGACGCGACTTTGGCAGAACTCTCGCCCTTAAACGAGCTGCTAGATCGCATCGCCACCCTGGGGCTCTCATCGCCGGGAGATCGGATCGGACTTAAATCCGGACATGATGAGATCGACCCTTCTTCGATTACTCATCTAGTAGTAGCAGTCGAGGATGAAGCCATAGAGACTTCTCCTCTCCAGACGGAGACCACCACAGTCCGGATCTCCGAACCCATCGAGCCGAACACCTCCTTATCAGGAGACGCACTATGTTCCTTGAGCTCTGGGACCGACGCTGGAACCAAAGGGTAATCAGACCCCATCAAGTCCGGATTGTCACCGATGGAGGTTGTGAAAACCCCGAATATCACTTTGGGTCGGGATTTAAAATTACCAACACCCACCCACCCTGGGAAAAACTCTTCAAGTAAATCCGAAATCCCGTACGTAGATGATCTCACGAACATACATCAACAATCCGGGGAAACGGTCAACCACTTCTCGGCCAGATTCTTACTTGTCAAAAACAAGATCAAGGACTGCTGCAACGAAGAGGCGGTCTCTCTATTTCACCACAATTGCATGGACGAGGGAGTCTTGAATGCCCTCAACCGACGTCGTCATCTGAGTTTCACAGAATTATCACAGTTAGTACGGAAGTACTGCGCAATGGAAAATACTTGGAAAGCCCATAATACACCCCTAGAACGGTCCATCTCCGGACAGTACGTTACCAAAGCTAAACAGATTTACCCTAGTTGGTCAGCCGATAGCATTCCTATTGGCAAGAAGAACAAGACTATTTCAAGGCGCAGGTCCGTACTGGACAAACTACTCGACACACCTTGCCAAATACACGCAACCCCGGATAATGTCTCAAACCATCGCCTTAGAGCATGCTGGGTACTCCGGCAGGTAGCAAAAAGCGATATGGCACTTCTTGCCACTACCACACCAAGGGAGAATGACACAATGTCTTCACTGTCTTCAAGACGTTCTCCTCAAATAACCGTCGCATGAGAGCAAATCGCGAACTTGCCGAGGTTTACCAAATTAGCTCTGCAAGCCCATGGAGCGACACGGCAATCAGCTTTTCTGCCGAAGACGCACCCTGAGTCTGACCGGTCCGAGCATCAGCAGCTCTCGTACTGGACCCAATAGTAGATGGCTTCCGCCACACTAAAGTACTTATGGACGGAGGAAGCGGACTAAAACTCATATATGAGGAGATGCTTGCAAAAATGCAGGTCGAAAATTCCCGCATTGAGCACACCAACACAACCTTTAGGGGAATTATACCAAGCCGTGAGGCCAAGTGTTCGGGAAGCATTAAGCTTGATGTAGTGTTCGGCTCACCCGACAACTACAGACCGGAGGAACTACTCTTTCACATTGTGCCCTTTCATAGCGGATACCACACCCTTCTAGGACGGGACGCTTTCTCACGCTTTCAAGCTATACCCCATTACGGGTACATGACGCTTAAAATGCTAGGGCCCAATGGGGTGATCACAGTAATAAGTGATCCGGATAGAGCACTCCGCGCCGAAAACAAAACTTCATCCTTAGCCTTAGAGGCATTATCCGAAGCTCTCGCGGCTGAAGAATTAACTACCCTATGATCAAAGGTGGATGCCGACGATGTCATCCTCGCCAAAAGATCGAAGTCTACCTCCTTCAAACCCGCTGATGAAATCATCAAACTTCAAGTGCACCCAACGGACCCTAATAAAACAGCATCCATCGGGGCACAGCTGGATCCGGCGGTAGACAACGCGTTACGCGCCTTCCTTCGGGAAAATTGGGATATATTCGCCTGGCACCCTTCAAATATGCCAAGAATCCCATGTAGGCTGGGCGAACACAACCTCAATATTAAAAGGGTTCAAACCAGTCAAGCAGTCACTGTGACGATTTTCTGAACCCAAAAGACAAGCAATGTGAGAAGAGTTAGCCAAACTATTGGAAGCCGGATTCATTAGAGAAATCAAACATCCGGACTGGCTAGCCAACCTAGTCATGGTACCAAAGAAGGATAAATCTTGGCGCCTCTGTGTCGATTTCACATACTTGAATAAGGCTTGCCCAAAGGATCCCTTCCCCTTGCCCCGCATTGACCAAATTATCAATGCAACGGCCGGACATGACTCGTTGTGCTTCCTTGATGCTTACTTAGGATACCATCAGATAAAGATGAAAGAATCCGATTAGGCCGCAATGGCATTCATTACACCATATGTCCCTTTTTGTTTCAACACTATGCCTTTCGGACTCAAAAACGCTGGCGCCACATATCAACGCATGATTCAAACGTGCTTAGAAAAACAAATTTGTAAAACAGTGGAGGCATACATTGACGACGTAGTCGTAAAGACCAAACACGTCGAAACCTTGGTGGATGATCTCTGCCTTACGTTCGCCAACCTCCGAGAATATGACATAAGGCTCAATCCGGAAAAATGTGTCTTCGGCGTTCCGGCCGGAAAGCTATTACGGTTTATCGTATCCCATAGAGGAATTGAAGCTAACCCGGCTAAAATCCAGGCCCTGTCAGAACTCAAAGTACCCACCGATCCCAATCAAGTGCAAAAACTAGCAGGCTGCGTAGCGGCTTTAAGCCGGTTCATCTCCAGATTAGGAGAAAAAACATTGACACTTTACAGATTGCTACGGCGCACTGACAATTTCGAATGGACAAATGCGGCCATAGCCGGATTGGAAAAAAAATAAAAGCTTTACTAGCAAGCAACCCAATCCTAGCCGCCCCCGGTGTTGGCGAAGCAATGCTGCTGTACATATCAGCCACTCACCAGGTGGTTAGTGCCGTGCTCGTCGTCGAACGAGCCGAAGAGGGACATAAATTCCCCATTCAAAAGCCCGTATACTATGTATCCGAGGTTCTCACACCGTGTAAATCACGGTACCCCCACCATAAAAAATTGCTTATGCAGTCTTCATGTCATCTCGGAAACTCTGGCAATACTTTCAAGACTGTTTGATCGCAGTGGCATCCGAAGTACCACTCAATGATATTATCAATAATAAAGACGCCACGGGACGCATAGCAAAATGGTCCATTGAGCTCCGACCGTTTGAAATATCTTACAAGCCACGCCGGATTATTAAATCCTAGGTGTTGGCCGACTTCGTCGCAGAATGGACCGAAGCCGAACTCCCTAAAGAGTACGGCTCATATTCCCACTGGACAATGTACTTCGACGGTTCCAAAATGCTATCCGGATTGGGGGACGGTGTGATACTGATATCTCTAACAGGCGATACAGTTTGGTACGTTTTACATATTATGTACTGATAACCCACAAGTGTAGGGGATCAGTTGTAGCCTCTTTCGATAAGTAAGAGTGTCGAACCCAACGAGGAGCTAAAGGTAGAACAAATATTCCCTCAAGTTATATCAACCACCGATACAACTCTACGCACGCTTGACGTTTACTTTACCCAAAACAAGTATGAGACTAGAAGTACTTTGTGGTTTTTGTAGGATAGGTTTGCAAGAATATAAAGAGCATGCAAATAAAACTAGGGGCTGTTAAGATAAAGACACAACTAAATTAGTTTTAGTAGAGAGCTTTTTGTCACGATAAAGTTATTTGTCCCTAGGCAATTGATAACTAGACCGGTAATCAATATTACAATTTTATTTGAGGGATAGTCATAAGCTAACATACTTTGTCTTCTTGGATCATATGCACTTATGATTGGAACTCTAGCAAGCATCCGCAACTACTAAAGATCATTAAGGTAAAACCCAACCATAGCATTAAAGTATCAAGTCCTCTTTATTCCCATACGCAAACAACCTACTTACTTGGGTTTGTGCTTCTGTCACTCACACCACCCACCATAAGCAAATCATGAACATGTTACAAACCCTACAGCGGGGATCCCTCACACTTGCGCGACACAAAGAGCACCATAGGACAGCACCAATAATAAAACATGCAACTCAAACTAATCACGATCATCAATTAACCCATAGGACAAAACGAATCTACTCAAACATCATAGGATAGCCATACATCATTGGGAAATAATATATAGCGTTGAGCACCATGTTTAAGTAGAGATTACAGAAGGTAGAAGAGGGGTTACACAGCTGCATAGAGGGGGGAAGAGTTGGTGATGACGGCGGTGAAGTTGTTGGTGTAGATTGCGATGATGATGATGGCCCCGGTGGCACTCCGGTGCCACCGGAAGCGAGGGGGAGAGAGCCCCCCTCCTTATTCTTCTTCCTTGACCTTCTCCCTAGATTGGAGAAGGGTTTCCCCTCTGGTCCATGGTCTCCATGGCATGGGAGGGGCAAGAGCCCCTCCGAGATTGAATCTGTCTCTCTGTCTCTCTCTGTTTCTGCGTTCCCAGATTCTAGCCTTCCACCGTTTCTTAAATTCCCGGAGATCCATAACTCCGATTGGGCTGAATTTTAGACACGATTTTATCCGGATATTAGCTTTCTTGCGGCGAAAGAAGGGTACTAACCACCTTACGGGGTGGCCACGAGGGCCCAGGGCGTGACCCTCACCCTCGTGGGCCACTCGGGCATCGTCTCACGTTGATTCCGCTTCCCAAAATTCACATATATTCCAAAAAAAATATCCATCCATTTTATTCCCTTTGGACTCCGTTTGATATGGATATTTTGCGAAACAAAAAACATGCGACAAATAGGAACTGGCACTAGGCACTGGATCAATATGTTAGTCCCAAAAAATAGTATAAAAATTTGCCAAAAGTATATGAAAGTTGTAGAATAATGGCATGGAATAATAAAAAATTATAGGTACGACGGAGACGTATCAGCATCCCCAATCTTAATTCTTGACTGTCCTCGAGTAGGTAAATGATAAAAAGGATAATTTTTGATGTGGAATGCTACCTAGCATAATCTTGATCATGTAATCTAATCATGGCATGAATATTAAGACACGAGTGATTCAAAGTAATAGTCTACCATTTGACATTAAGACAATAATACTTCAAGCATACTAATAAAGCAATCATGTCTTTTCAAAATAACATGGCCAAATAAAGTTATCCCTACAAAATCATATGGTCTGGCTATGCTCCATCTTCACCACACAAAGTATTTAAATCATGCACAACCCCGGTTTTAGCCAAGCAATTGTTTCATACTTTAGTATTCTCAAACTTGTTCAACTTTCACGCAATACATGAGCGTGAGCCATGAACATAGCACTATGGGTGGAATAGAAGGTGGTGATAGACAAAAGGAGGGAGAAAGTATCACATCAACTAGGCAAATCAATGGACTATGGAGATATCCATCAATCGATATCAATGTGAGTGAGTAGGGATTGCCATGTAACCGATGCACTAGAGCTATAAGTGTATGAAAGCTCAAAAAAGAAACTAGTGGGTGTGCATCAACTTGCTTGCTCATGAAGACCTAGGGCATTTGAGGAAGCACGTCGTTGGAATATACAAGCCAAGTTCTATAATGAAAATTCCCACTAGTATATGAAAGTGACAACACATGAGACTCTCTATCATGAAGAACATGGTGCTATGATGAAGCACAAGTGTGGTAAAAGGATAGTAACATTGTCCCTTCTCACTTTTTCTCTCATTTTTTTGAGGGGCTTTTCTTTTTTTAGCCCCCCTCTTTTTTGTGCCATCTCTTTTTTGGGCCTTTCTCTCTTTTTTGTTGTTGTTTTTTTTCCTCACACGGGACAATGCTCTAATAATGAAGATCATCAAACTTTTATTTACTTACAACTCAAAGATTACAACTCGAAGATAGAACAAAATATGACTCTATGTGAATGCCTCCGATGGTGTACCGGGATGTGCAATGATCTAGCATAGCAATGACATCAAAAAACCGACAAGCCATGGAACCATCATGCTAGCTATCTTACGATCATGCAAGGCAATATGACAATGATGGTGCGTGTCATATTAAACGAAACGGTGGAGTTACATGGCAATATATCTCGGAATGGCTATGGAAATGCCATGATAGGTAGGTATGGTGGCTGTTTCGAGGAAGGATATAAGGTGGTTTGATGCACCGGCGAAAATTGCGCGGTACTAGAGTGGCTAGCAAGGTGGAAGTGTGAGAGTGCGTACAATCCATTGAGTCAACATTAGTCATAAAGAACTCACATACTTATTGCAAAAAATCTATTAGCCCTCGAAGCAAAAATACTACGACGCATTCTCCTAGGGGAGAGGTTGGTAGGAGTTAACCATCGTGCGCCCCCGACCTTCATGCAAAGATAAACAAGCAAAATACAATGCGCGCCAATTTGGTTACATAGTTAGGAGACCATACGTGCATGCTTCGGGAATCACGAACCTTAACACCAATATTATTACTAAACCACAATCATTCACTAGTACCTCCCACATATTAGCATCTCTATATCGCAAAACTATTGCAAGGAATCAAACATATCATATTCAACGATCTACAAGTTTATGTAGGATTTTATGACTAACCATGTGAATGACCAATTCCTCTCAACTCTCTAAATAGATATAAGTGAAGAAAGAGAGTTTTAATTCTTTCTACAAAAGATATGCCCACGCTCTAATAAATATGAGTGAAGCAAAAGAGCATTCTAGAAATGGCGGTTTTCTATGTGAGGAGAAACAGGCAATCCAAACTTCAAATGATATAAGTGAAGCACATGAAGCATTCTATAAAGCCATACTCAAAAGATATAAGTGAAGTGCAAAGAACATTCTATAAATCAACCTAGGACTATCCCATACCAGCATGGTGCATTTATTAAAAGGAAAAATAAAAAAGCACATGACGCTCCAAGAGTTTACGCATATCATGTGAATGAAACGAATCTGAAAACATACCGATACTTGTTGAAGAAAGATGGGATGCCTTCTGGGGCATCCCCAAGCTTAGATGCTTGAGTCTCCTTGAATATATACTTGGGGTGCCTTGGGCATCCCCAAGCTTGAGCTCTTGCCTCTCCTCCTTCTTCTCACATCAAGACCTCCTCAATCTTCGAACACTTCATCCACACAAAACTTAACCGAACTTTTAGTGGAGGGGTTAGTGCATATGATCAATAAAATCCCACCATGTACTGCTCTAACATTATTGTATAATTATGAACAAACATTACCTACTGTATGCTATCACAATTCTATGGCTCCAAGTCAAGGAGGCATCAACAAGAATTCAAGCATATGCAAATAATGAAGCTATAACAGCAATCTATGAAAACAGGACAGTCTGTAGTAATCTGAACATTAACCATACTTATGTAACCCTAAAAATTATGGAAAAATCAACAATTTGTATAGAACGACTTTGAAAAAAGTTTCAGATCCTCTCGATGTTCCAGTAAAAAACATAAAATCGCGCACTACAGCCAAAGTTTCTGTTTTTGCACCGCGCAAACCAACAAGCAGTTTAATCATCCTAAAGGAAACTCTTGGCACATTATTTTTATAATACAATGAATTGTACAAGGGGATAATTATTTTTGTTGAAAAGTTTCTATAATTCAAGATTTGCAAAGTTTCCATGGGCATGAACAAAGTTCAAGGAGCTCCCCCATTTCAACGGTGCTCGTCCTTCTTACTTTCACTTTTCTTTTTGAAAAAGTTTTAGGTTCCCCTCTTTATTTTTTTGTTTTTAAACTTTATAAAAGCACACAATAGAAATAAATGACTCTCTAAAACTTTCGGGTTGTCTCCCTGGAAGCGCTTTCTTTAAAGCCATTAAGCTAGGCATATAGTGCTCAAGTAATGGATCCACCCGGATCCCAAGGTATATCAAAGCCAATTTTAATTAACAATGATTTGGCATTTAGTAGTGAGCAGAGAGTGATATGTGTCATGCAAAAACGAAGTCTAACTCTCTTCCTATGCATAGGCATGTCATACAAGAACAATTCATGCACATCAAGTAAAGGCCAATGCATAGTATAAGCAGTTTCTTGCAATTTTATCGTATTGGAAACATAGAGAGGCGGAGATGTAGTTCCTCTCTCATAATAATTGCAAGTAGGGGCAGCAAGCACATGCATATTATATTCATCATAAATATCACGTGCAACCGAAAAAGGCAACCCATCAATATAATCCTTAATAAGTGCAAACTTCTCCAATATAGTGTAGTTTGGAGAATTCAAAAGGATAATGGGACTATCATGTGTGGGTGCAATAGCAACTATCTCGTGTTTAACATAAGGAACTATAGCAAGTTCATCTTCATAGGCATAATTCATATTGGCATCTTGGCCACAAGCATAGCAAGCATCATCAAAAAGGGATATTTCAAATGAATCAAAGGGATCATAGCAATCATCATAGCATTCGTCCTTCGGTAAGCACGAAGGGAAATTAAACAATGTATGATTTGAAGAGTTACTCTCATTAGAAGGTGGTCATGGGTAGCTAATCCGCTCTTCCTCCTTTTGTTCTTCGCTCTCCTCCTCATCTTTTTCATCCAATGAGCTCACAATGTCATTAATTTCTTCTTCCATAGACTCCTGCAAAATATTAGTTTCTTCTTGGACAACGGAGACCTTCTCAATAAACACATCAATATCGGAGTTATATTCATAATTCAAATACCAATATTTCAATATAGCAAGATTTTCATGCCTATAAACATCATCATCAAAAGCATCATACTTTTTAAACAGAGATTCAATTTCATAAGCACCCTTAAAAGCAACAAATTCTTCTATTTGTTCCACATCATAATAATCATATATACCATTAGCATAAGAAGCTAAGGTTTCATTATCATTAAATTTGCATGAAAAGGGAAGGTGTGGAGCCTTCATCCTAGAGCAACAAGTATAATCATATCTCAAGCATAGTTGCCGAGCATACCAATGCAACATATGAATTTGATCCCATAATAGTTCCCTTTTTGTGTCAAGCGATAATCCCTAAAGTATTCACGTTGATCCAACGTTACTCCCATTATATAGTTGAATGGGGTTTTCTCATGATTATCAAAGTAGTACATAATATCTTTCACATACTGAGCATCGAGGGTTTTAGGAGGTTCCCCATCTCCATGAGTAGCAAGTACACCTAAAGTTTTTTGTATTTCGTGTTCCATATCCATAAATAAAGATAGAGAACAACTTAGAACAACAAATAAAATCTAGTTAGTGATAAAGCAAACAAGCACACACGAGAATATTCACCCCACGCTATTGCTCCCCGGCAGTGGCGCCAGAAAAAGGTCTTGATAACCCACAAGTGTAGGGGATCAGTTGTAGCCTCTTTCGATAAGTAAGAGTGTCGAACCCAACGAGGAGCTAAAGGTAGAACAAATATTCCCTCAAGTTATATCGACCACCGATACAACTCTACGCATGCTTGACGTTTACTTTACCCAGAACAAGTATGAAACTAGAAGTACTTTGTGATTTTTGTAGGATAGGTTTGCAAGAATATAAAGAGCACGCAAATAAAACTAGGGGCTATTAAGATAAAGACACAACTAAACTAGTTTTAGTAGAGAGCTTTTTGTCACGAGATAGTTATTGGTCCCTAGGCAATCGATAACTAGACCAGTAATCACTATTGCAATTTTATTTGAGGGAGAGGCATAAGCTAACATACTTTCTCTTCTTGGATCATATGCACTTATGATTTGAACTCTAGCAAGCATCGCAACTACTAAAGATCATTAAGGTAAAACCCAACCATAGCATTAAAGTACCAAGTCCTCTTTATTCCCATACGCAAACAACCTACTTACTCGGGTATGTGCTTCTGTCACTCACGCCACCCACCATAAGCAAATCATGAACATATTGCAAACCCTACAGTGGGGATCCCTCACGCTTGCGCGACACGGAGAACACCATAGGACAGTACCAACAATAAAACATGCAACTCAAACCAATCACGATCATCAATTAACCCATAGGACAAAACAGATCTACTCAAACATCATAGGATAGCCATACATCATTGGGAAATAATATATAGCGTTGAGCACCATGTTTAAGTAGAGATTACAACAGGTAGAAGAGGGGTTACACTGCTGCATAGAGGGGGAAAGAGTTGGTGATGACGGTCGTGAAGTTGTTGGTGTAGATTGCGGTGATGATGATGGCCGCGGCGGCACTTCGGTGCCACCGGAAGCGAGGGGGAGAGAGCCCCCCTCCTTCTTCTTCTTCCTTAACCTTCTCCCTAGATGGGAGAAGGGTTTCCCCTCTGGTCCATGGTCTCCATGGCGTGGGAGGGGCGAGAGCCCCTCCAAGATTGGATCTGTCTCTCTGTCTCTCTCTATTTCTACGTTCCCAGATTCTGGCCTTCCACCGTTTCTTAAATTCCCGGAGATCCGTAACTCCGATTGGCCTGAATTTTGGACACGATTTTTATCCGGATATTAGCTTTCTTGCGGCGAAAGAAGGGCACCAACCTCCTTACGGGGTGGCCACGAGGGCCCAGGGCGTGCCCCTAACCCTCATGGGCCACTCGGGCATCGTCTCAAGTTGATTCCGCTTCCCAAAATTCACATATATTCCAAAAAAATCTCCGTACGTTTTTATCCTGTTTGGACTCCGTTTGATATGGATATTCTGCGAAACAAAAAACATGCAACAAACAGGAACTGGCACTGGGCACTGGATCAATATGTTAGTCCCATTAAATAGTATAAAAAGTTGCGAACGTATATGAAAGTTGTATAATAATGGCATGGAACAATAAAAAACTATAGATACGACGGAGACATATCATGTATACGGACTCGAACAATGCGGCCGAATATGAGGCCCTTTTGCATGGTCTCCGACTAGTCGTATCCGTGGGCAGTCAACGCCTTGAGGTACGTGGAGACTCAAACATCGCCCCCCAAATCAATGGGGAATTTTATGTGAAGGTTTAAAAAATTGTAGCTTATCGCAATGTCATATTAAAAATGTCGGCTCGATTTGAGGGGTTGGAATTCCATCACATAGCCTGGGATAATAACCAGGTAGCCGACGTACTCGCACGCATGGGAGCTAAACGCGACCCCGTCCCACCGAACACATTTGTGGAACGGTTGTTTAAGCCATCAGTAAAATGGCAGGACGCGAGCGGCGATACGAATACAGATCTGAACACACCACCAGCCGAACTCAATCATGAAGTCATCGGAGAGACAAGCATGGATATAACTCCGTCGGCTCACGAAATCATGGCTGTTATAGCACCCTGGAAAGAGCCTTTCCTAGCTTACCTTAATAGACAGGAACTCCTCGATGACCAGAAAGAGGCCCGCCGCATAGTCCGGCGCTCAAAAGCCTACAAAGTTCACGAAGGTGAACTATACAAGAAAAGCACATCTGGTATTCTCCAAAGGTGCATCTCAGAAGAAGAGGGAAGGCGAATTCTAACTGAAATACATGCTGGATTGGGCGGTCAACATGCCGCAGCCAGGGCGCTCGTAGGCAAAGCTTTTCGTGCTGGCTTTTACTTCCCTACTACCCGAGCAGATGCCCAAACCTTAGTCCAACATTGTGTTGGCGGCCACCTCTTTGCAAGTCACATTCACATGCCTCCCACCGCACTGAGAACAATCCTTATTACTTGGCCTTTTGCGGTCTGGGGGCTTGATATAGTCGGACCCCTTAAAGGGGGAAGTCATAAAAGAAAATACTTACTCGTGATGGTGGACAAATTCACTTAATGGATAGAAGCCAAGCCAGTAAAGACAGCTGAAGCAGGACCCGTGATAGATTTCATATCCAGCGTAGTACACCGTTATGGTGTCCCGCATGTATTATCACAGATAATGGCTCCAATTTCACAGCTGATGAGGTAAAAAATTGGTGCGCAAAGTTGGGTATAAAACTCGACTACGCTTTCGTATACCACCCTCAAACAAGTGGTCAAGTCAAAAGGGCAATGGTCTGATTATGAGCGGCATTAAACCCCGACTAGCGCGCTCCCTATGGGAGTCTAATAAACACTGGGTCGAAGAGCTCCACTCCGTACTCTGGGGGCTGCGGACCACGCCCAATCGTACGACCGGATATACACCTTTTTTCATGGTGTACGACGTAGAGGTTGCCCTGCCCTGCGATATTATTCATGACTCACCTAAAGTGCGCATGTACGAGGAAAGTGAAGCCAAGCTGGATCGGCAGGACGACCTAGATGGACTTGAAGAGGAGCGCGATACAGCACTAGCACGTTCCGCATTTTACTAACAACAGGTTAGGCGATACCAGAGCAGAGAAGTGCAGGCCAAGACATACAACGTCGGTGAACTCGTGTTACGCCTACCGGAGAAGAAAAAGGACAAGCTCAAACCAAAATGGGAGGGCCCCTTCATTATTGAAGAAGTACTCACTGGTGGAGCCTATCGCCTTCGCAATGCACAGGACAACCGCCTTGAGTCGAACCCTTGGAACGCTGCCAGGCTCCGATGATTCTATGGATAGTTCGGTAGCAATTTCTTCCTCTTTATAAGTTAGGTCTTGTCTTTTATTCTCTTGTTTCTCTACCCTTTTTTTTCTCTTCTCTCTTTCCATTTACTTGGCAAGTATTCGGCTCGCCCGAACTGCCACAGGACGATTACTTCCGCATATATACCTGGGGGCTTCTTTAACGAAGCCCATCATCAATAAAGCTTCTTGCTTAAAAATGTCGCCTGTTTTTACAGTTCATACTTGCCATTATATGCACCAATATGACTTAAGTTCTGGTCAAGCTGGGTTGCCTGGCTCCTATGCTTACCCCTACGTTTCTGATTGTTCGGCTAGGGTGTAAAGGGAGCACCTCTGCGATTGTTACAGCCGAGTAATCCGGATATGTACCTCGGACTGGGTGAAGCTGAAAGCTAGCGCTCTTAAGGGAATAATTGGTCGGTGGATATACGACATAACACATTCTACATCGTATTTTAAATAACAGGAAATGGCTTCCTAGTATCCCCATCATTGGATTGGAAGCCTAGGCCTGCATCTTTATGCATGCCGACCCAGGGAAAGGAACCCCTAAAGGAACTATCTCTCTGGAAGATGTTTCTTACGTTAAATAGTAATATAACATAACTCCCCAAACTCAGTTCGTCTGTTCAAGAAATTACGACCGGATTGCCTGGTTTCCGAACATATCACATGCTCATCATAGATATAGTATTCAGACACACTCCAGCCTTCGGGTTTATTGAGGTTGAAGTAGATGGTCGGCAATGACAAACTTTATACAAATTCGGTCGGAGATAAGTTTGATGATAAAAGTACATTGATACATGGAATCAAAGGACTATTCATTTTCTATTCCCTCTATCAGGCGGTCTAGTACACAGTCCTATTGGGACAGCTTAACAGCTAATCCTACTTGGTCATATACCAAACGCGGAGGAATTTCTTGTCTATCAGGCCCTCGAGGTCCCACACGGGCCATGTGATTTGGATCAAGGCGTGTAAAACACATCTTCACCATAGCCCACGCTTCTCGAGCACCCATGCGGCATGCTGAGGCTTTCCATAGTTCAAAGCGGCGCCAAGCCCCTTTGAACAGGTCTGCCAAGTCCTCCATAGATTTTGGAGGGGAGTCGCCAGGCCATATCCTTCATGGCCTTCCGAGCCCGTTCATGGACCCTGGAAAGCTCTTGCAGCACATCGCCCTCAAATCCGAACACCCCGTCTTCAGGCTGACCCGTTATTAAACCCGCAGGAAAAGTTTTTATAAGAAACTTTTAAAACTACGAGACTATAAGGAGAGCTAGGTATAAGAGACATACTAAACATGCCGCTTTTTAGCCTCCGGTTCTCCTCCAAGGCGCCTGAGAGTTGGGCCTTTACGCCCTTCAGCTCCTGTTCGAGCCTAATATTTATATCCCGCACTTGGTTCCTTTTTTCCATCGCCTGCGTTAGTGCACGCTCGCCAGTGGCTTTTCCCTCTTTGGCAAATTTCTTGTCCGCTAAGACAACTCTTAGCTCATTCTCCAGTTGGTCGGTCGATCCTGTTGCTGTATTACACATTACTATATACATCGTAGTAATCAGCAGAACTGTCATAGTTTCCAGACATAATTATTCTTACCAACAGCATCCTTTCCGGATTCCTTCGAAATTTTCAATTCGGCAAGTTGGGTCCAGCACTGCTCAAGTTCCTTGGACAAAGAGGTATTCTTTTCTCGAATGACCTATAAAAATACAATGATCCTTAAATCAGTTGTACCAACTACTTTAAGTCTCGGGGGCTACTGGCAGGATAATACTCAAATAACAAAAAATTACCCTCATATCCTTTGAAAGCTGATGAGTGGCTCCGGCGAGTCAGTCTTGAGCGTCTCGGATATACGCATCGGCAGAAGTAAGGGCGTTGAACACCTCCGCAGAGAAGGCAGAGTCACGCATGGCTGCTTTCCGCCGTCGATGAATCATTGTGACCTCCACTTCAGAATTAGTAGCGGATACTTCACATGAATCCTCCTGGAGAGGACATTCGGGCACCGAATCAGCATTTACCCTTGATGGGTCTGGTGCCAGATTGGCTGGAACTTGGCCCGCGTCGCCTCCGGAGACAGTCCGGCTTGCATTCCTCCTTAAAGTAATAGACAATGCAGAAAGTTATAATAATGATTCCACCACCCAGCACATGATAAAACAAACATACCTCTTTGAAGGTTTGCTGGAGATTGTGGTCCTTTTCCGCTTCAAAACCTCGCCCGACGCAGGCGCTACCCTCCAGGTTGGCGGCCTACGCACAGTTCGGCATGAGGAGCGCCGTCCCTGCTTAAACATAATAGAATACAGTGGGTAAATGCGCACTGGGAATCTTCTCGTTGGCGAGATATACCCTAAATTGCTTACACTGGAAGAAGGAATAAGGCCCTGGTAATCGGCCACTATAGCCACCAAGGTGCCCCCATGGCAGGATTGATAGAAGACTCCCTCTTCTAACTCTATGCCTACATCTGGATCTTCTTCATATCCAGGGCCCGCTTTTTGGAACGGATCCTCCGGTTGTGGGGCAGGATTGTTGACCCCCCTTACCACCTTCCTCCACTCCTGTCGGGAGCAACCGAATACAGTTCGGTTAAAACCTCATACTTAAAAACATCTAAATAGCCAAGGAGAAGGACTTACCCAGTCGGGAAGATTGTACATGGAAAGGACTTCCCGGCATGTTAAACGGATAAATCCTTCTTCCCTCCCTTATAGAGGCCTTCCAGGATTGCACCTAGAATGGCAGGGTCGTCCAGATCCAGGCACAGGCGGCCCGAGGCATCATCCTGACCATTATAGTGGTACATTGGCAGACCTCTGGCTTGGAGCGGCTGCACACGTCGCTTCATCGAAATGGCCATCACTTCGATTATAGTTAATCCCGAACTGGCAAGCAATTTGATCTTGCCGGCCAGTCAGCTAACCTCCGCACTCCCTTCCTCTAAGGGACCTCGGGGACGCCAATTGAAAAGCTTCTTTGGAGGAGCACTGGAATACGGGGGAAGTCCTTACCGAACTAGATCCGGCAAAGCAACATCCTCGATATAAAACCACTCTGAGGGCCACTCATCAGATGCCTTCTTCGGAGTACCGAGCAGGTAACCTGTCCCGGCTATATGCCATACTTCGGCGCTCCCAACTTCAAATATGGATCCTTCCTCCGATCAAAAAACGAGGCAGAAGTACCTCCTCCATAGCTCAAAGTGGGGCTCGCATCCCAAGAATAGTTCGCATAAAGCGACAAAACCCGCAATGTGCAGGATTGATGATGGAGTAAGATTGTGCAGTTGGAGGCCGTAAAACTCCAGGAGTCCCCTAAGAAAGGGATGGACCAGGAACCCCACACCTCTTAGAAGGTAGAGGACTAAACATACCCGCTCTCCATTGGAGGGGTTGGTAAAGCTCTCCGCCAGGGCTTGTTGACAATGGACGTTAGTCCAGCCCGGACGGGGACTAGATCCTCCGGAGGTAGATACCCTTGCGATTGCAGTGTCCGTAGATGCGCGTGGGACATGGAGCAGCTCTTTCAATCTCCTGCACTAGGGCCATGAGGGCGAGAGGAGGAGCTCGGAACACTGGCCATATCTTAAGATTTTTTGCAGGCACTAGGGATTTCTTCCGCGTGGAATGGTATGGAGAAGCGATTGGATCTATTCTCTTATATAGGTGTTTTCTCTGAACAGTCAGGGGGATATCTGCAAAAAGACGCCCAGACAGTTCGTATTCATTGGACACGTGGAAGCCAAGGCGACGGCAGCGAGGAACCGGCAGGTGATGGCTTCTCGCCCCTCGTTGGTTACCCCAAGTGGAAGGTTTGAGATGTAGCGTAGCAGCAAGTTTCCCTTGGCAAAGGTACCAAAGATTGAATCCCGTGAGACTCCGAGGGTCGACAAGAAGGTGTCAACGGCGCCAGAAACTTAGCGGTTGACAGGACCTGCACACAGATGCAAATAACTTTGCTCCCAACGAGTACAGAGAGGTTGTCAATCCCTCCGGCCTTGTCGTTTACAAAGGATCAAACACAAGAGATAATAATGATAGGTATGACTGCAACTAGGAAATAAAGACAGGAAGTAAATAGCGGGTGTGATCAGTGGTGGTAATATGGACCGGGGTCCCATGATGTTCACTAGTGATGTCTCTCTCCCAAAAGACGATAAAACAGCAAAGCGAGGTAAACAAATTACAGCTGGGCAATTGACAGGATTATGTGCGCAAACCAATGCTAACTATGCTATAAAGAAAGGTAGAGGCTCAAAAGCATGGGCGGTAGGCCAAGGCAAGTAGACCGAAATCCATCTGCATCTACTACTAATCATCCACCTTGAGATATCTATCGAGAACATCTCGCTGGTATTAAGTTGCGAATCCCACCCAAAGTGTAGACTCAAAACAACAGACAACTGCATTAAAAGAACTTTGCGTAAAGTAAACAATCCTTGCACCCGCAAGTACAAGCACCGTTGTTTTCCCCCTTGTGGCAACAACACATCCCCTAGACTCATGTTTCTGTCACTCAAACTAGTCATCAAGGGGCATGAACCCACAATCAAGCATAACGTTCCCTCTTGGAGTTACTACCTACTACTCGGCCAAAGCAATAAACAGCAACGGAGAACATGCAAGAATTACTCAAGAAAATAAATATAAAAGAGGTGAATCAAATATATTACTCACACACAATCTGAAGATAATCTCATAATCCATCGGATCCCAGCAAACTCAGCAGAGCAACAGCATAAAGATTACATATGTACCTCGATCATGTAGGGCAGCTCACGAGGTCTAAACCATGAAGAACAAAGAGGGGAGGAGAACATCACATAGCTACTGGTCATGGACCCATGGTCCAAGGTGGACTACTCACGAATCATCCGGGAAGCGTCCATGGTGGTGGAGAAGCTCCCGGTGGTGGTTCTCCCCTCCGGCAGGGTGCCGGGAAGAGTTCTCCTGGTGCTCCTGATCTTGGAAGCGCGGCGGCGGCGGAACAGAGGCGAGATCGCAAAAAAGGGTTCCGTCGCCGAGGGTTTCGGGACGCGAGGAATATATATGCGAAGGTGGGTCACCAGAGGCGAAGAGGGGGCCCTAGGCGCCCCCCCTGGGCGGCCAGGGGTGGGGCCGCCCCGGGTGGCCGCCTGGGCCACCCTAGGCTCCCCTCTGGCCCTGCTTTGGTTTTTCTTGAAGCTCCCGTTACGCTGATTTTTCCTGTATTTTTCCCGGAATTTTTAGAGCACTTTTAATATGGGGGAAACCTGAAATAGAAAAACAGCAGAAAACAGGAACTGGCACTGTGGTGCACTGAGTTAATAGATTAGTCCAAATATGATCAAAAGTGTATGGAAGTGCATAAATATCATAGCAATATCACATAAAAGAGGCATGGAGCAAGCAGAAATTATAGATACGTTTTGGACGTATCAACATCCCCAAGCTTAATTCCTGCTCGTCCTCGAGTAGGTAAATGATAACAAGCATAATTTCTGTGGTGACATGCTATCAACCATATAAGAACTTTTAAGTAAAGCAATCAAGGCATGTAATTCAATTCAAGTCATAACAATCAAGAGTCTATATTAGCATCGTAACAAGTAACATAAGAACATAAAGGTGCAAGAGCTCTCGCTGTCCGTGACTCGAATGTCTCCAAATGGTGTTTGCGTGCAAGAAAGGGGATAGGGATATATGAGAGAGTAAAACATAGCTTTTGTATTGTTGAGAACTTAATCTACTAAAGTTTCACACTTGGTCTTCTTTGGAATCTTATCTTGACTCATCCCCAGACCGTCAGCCAGGTACAAGTCAAAATGATCCACTCCCTTTCGATATTTTGAGCACTCATGCAATGGATGAGCGTAAGCAAGAAAGTTGACACTTAGGATGGCAAAGAGAGAAAAATGATAGAGGGGGAAGACAAAAAAGGTGTGAAAGGCTCACATCAATGAGGACAATCATCGGCGAGAGAAAGCCAAATGATAGATATGATGTGAGGAGTAGGGATTGCCATGCAACGGATGCACATATGAGCTAAGGTAAGCTCTCCAATGGAACTAGTGGGGGTGCATCCAACTTGCTTGCTCAAGAAGACCTAGAGCTCTTTTGAGGAGGCTCATCGTTGGAATATACAAGCCAAGTTCTATAGTGTGAAGGTCCCCACATAGCTATATGCATGAATGATAATCTCTATGGAGTACAAGGTATAAGATGGAGTACGAGTGTGGATCTCTCAAAAGGAATAGTAGTGTGCCCCCTTCTCTCTTTTTATTTCTTTTTCTTTCTTTTTTCTATTTTTTTATTTTTTTTGTGGCCTCAATGGCTCTTTCTATTTAACTCTCATTTGTCCTCTTTGGGATCTTTTGATTTTGTCCTCTTTGGGATCTTTTCCTCACTTTAGGGGCAACACTCTATTTATTACAAGAAGTATAGAAGATCTTTCACACTTTAGAAAAGTACTCAACATAAAGAAAATGAAACTATCATGATGTATGCAAATGTATGCCTCTGCCGGTGTAGTAGGATATGCAATGATACTAGCGCGTCATGTAGCAATGATTAGGGCAAGGCCCAACTAGCATGCGGCTCATCGATCAAGCAAAAAGCATGTATGACATGAAGATCAAGTCATTAGAAGATGGATGTTGCATGGCAATGTATCTCGGAAAGGCTATGGAAATGCCTTAATAGGTAGGTATGGTGGCTGTTTTGCGGAAGGATATAATGAGGCTTATGATGATAGAGCGTATCGTGCCAAGGATTTGGATGCACCGGCGAAGTATGCGCCAACTCTCGAGGTGAGAAAGGGCAATGCACGGTACCGAAGAGGCTAGAAACATATGGCTAGGTGGAAGTGTCAACTTTCGAATACTCACATTAGTCCGAAGAACTCATTCACTTATTATCGGTAACTCTCAATGTAATTAGGAGGTTCACAAAGAGACAAGTACCCCGAGGAGGAGTGTATGGGGGTTTGGTTATCCTTGCGCATCCTCGACTCATGGTACGTGAGTGTACTCTAATATTCGATCCCTCCAAAGATTAGTGATCCATTTAGTAGCTAAAGTTCTCAACTATTTTGTAGGTTTTCGAAAATAAACACGGATTGCCCAAAATACGACATCTATCACTAATAGGCTAAAGCTCTTGACACCAAAAGTTCAGACATTACTCATGGCAATACCTCAAAACTATTGCAAGTTACTACTAAAATTAAATAGCAACCTCAATTACCTACTTTAAGTTAAGACACACAACTCAGTGCAACAGGCAAAACTCTCTTAACAAGATAAACATGAAAACTCAAGAGAGTTCAGCAACCAACTAAACAAAAGCTCTTCAAAAAGAAAACCATGAAAACTAAGAGCTAAACATGTCAGCAGCTATGGAAAGACAAAGAACACACACACAGCAAAGATAAGCATGAAAATCCTATGTTGTGTTCTAGGTTGAAGTGGAGCGTGTTTCTCTCCCACACAAAGAAAGCTGGGTTCTAACTTGTTATGAACAACAAGAAAAGCTAAAGAAAACTAAAAAGGAAACTAAGAGCAAGACGCTCCAAGCATAGCATATAACACATGAAGTGATAATTATAGTGGAACGAAAGACGAACTGATAATTGTTGATGGAGAAGGGGATGCATGGGGGCATCCCCAAGCTTAGACGCTTGAGACTTCTTGAATATTTCTTGGGGGTGCATGGAGGCATCCCCAAGCTTGAGCGTTTGACCCTCCTGAATCTTCTTTTATCATCTTCCCTCGCACACTTGAAAACTCCCTTCATACATAACTCATCATAATCTGATTAGCGAGGTTAGTACCCATAATAAAATAACTTTTCCCTGCTGGAAATAAGGATAATCTTGAAGAGCTACTGTTTCTCAAGATTGCCAAAACATTTTTTCAAAGTAAAAGCAAGCTCAAGGTTTGCAAAATGACGAAAAGGCAAAACAGGACAGAATCTGTGAAAAACAGACCAGCAGGTAGTAAATAATTGTTTCGGGGCACTTCTGCAACTCAAATCAAAAAACTCAGAACAGACGCCCGAAAGCCAATTGTATAGAGCACGCTGTAAAAAAATTCAGATCAAAAAGATGATCTGGTGATTTTATACGAATATTTCTGTCCAAGGACAGAATCTGTTTTCTGGACAACACGTCACAACTTTTGAACTTTCTTGCAATCGGAGGCTAAACTTGGCACAAAGCTGAAAAGAAAAGATACAATGATGATGCTACTGTAGTAACAAACATCAAGACACAACAAAAGCAAAAAAAATAAATCCTAATTCGTTGTGGGCTGCCTCCCAAAAGCGCTTTCTTTTATGCCTTTAAGCTAGGCATGATGCAAAAAGGAGGAATCAAAAGTCATCATAATAATCGAAGTTATAAATTGCTTCAAATGGTTCCTCAACAAGTTCACCCTTGTTCCTTCTAGGAAAGGGGTACGTACCTTTTGCCTTCCCGCGTAGGCGGATTTGTCCCTTACCTATATCGATGAAGCCTTTTACGGCTTGGAGGAAGTCCCTTCCAAGCACTATATTTCCTTGGTTTGGCTTCATGATGAAGAAATCAACCATTGCAATCCCTTTAAGGAATGTAACTGGCACGTCTTTTATTCTTCCCTGGATCTCAGAAATATCTCCATTAGCATGTTCATGATAGGATGATAATCTGTCCATGTTAAATTTTAAAGAACCGTGAACAATTTTTGGTATAGTAGAAACCATAGATCCAATATCACAATAAGCAAGGAAGTCTTGATTAGAGATGCTAATCCTAACAAAAGGCTCCCAATCATTGTCTATTTCCAAAATATCCCTCTTATTGGGTTTGGGTTTCTCTACCTTCATCAAGTCTAGAGCATCCATTCTCTTCTCAATAGTAGCAAGTCTATCTATAACAGTATCAAAACTATGATCATAAACAAAGTAACTAGATAGACCATGTATAATTTCAAGAGCTCTAGCTTCATCACACTCTAGGAAATCTCCTTCAGCTATAATATCAAGAGAGTGTTTACACCATTTAAAAAGACCATGGTAAAAATTTCTAAGCACAATTTTTATAGGTATCCAAGGCATAATTCTCCTATGTGCATCAGAAATTCTGTCCCATGCCTTCTTCATATTTTCTCCATCCCTTTGATGGAAATCTAGAACTTCTGATTCCCTCAAAGTACCAAGTCCTAACATGCTTGACTAAACAGAAAGGACTGCTAACAGAAAAGCAAATAATTTTTTTGTGATTTTTGATAGAGGACACTAAAGCAAAAACTGCAAGGTAAACTAACAAGACTAAAAAGCAAAGATAAAAGATAGCGTGCAACTCCCCTATATTGAAGAGTGGAGTCCCCGGCAATGGCGCCAGAAACTTTGCTTGATGGCTTCTCGCCCCTCGTTGGTTACCCCAAGTGGAAGGTTTGAGATGTAGCGTAGCAGCAAGTTTCCCTAGGCAAATGTACCAAGTATCGAATCCCGTGAGACTCCGAGGGTCGACAAGAAGGTGTCAACGACGCCAGAAACTTAGCGGTTGACAGGACCTTCACATAGATGCAAATAACTTTGCTCCCAACGAGTACAGAGAGGTTGTCAATCCCTCCGGCGTTGTCGTTTACAAAGGATCAAACACAAGAGATAATAATGATAGGTATGACTGCAACTAGGAAATAAAGACAGGAAGTAAATAGCAGGTGTGATCAGTGGTGGTAATATGGACCGGGGTCCCATAATGTTCACTAGTGATGTCTCTCTCCCAAAAGACGATAAAACAGCAAAGCGAGGTAAACAAATTACAGCTGGGCAATTGACAGGATTATGTGCGCAAATCAATTCTAACTATGCTATAAAGAAAGGTAGAGGCTCAAAAGCATGGGCGGTACGCCAAGGCAAGTAGACCGAAATCCATCTGCATCTACTACTAATCATCCACCTTGAGATATCTATCCAGAACATCTCGCTGGTATTAAGTTGTGAATCCCACCCAAAGTGTAGACTCAAAACAACAGACAACTGCATTAAAAGAACTTTGCGTAAAGTAAACAATCCAGGCACCCGCAAGTACAAGCACTGTTGTTTTCCCCCTTGTGGCAACAACACATCCCCTAGACTCATGTTTCTGTCACTCAAACTAGTCATCAAGGGGCATGAACCCACAATCAAGCATAACGTTCCCTCTTGGAGTTAATACCTACTACTCGTCCAAAGCAATAAACAGCAACGGAGAACATGCAAGAATTACTCAAGAACATAAATATAAAAGAGGTGAATCAAATATATTACTCACACACAATCTGAACATAATCTCATAATCCATCGGATCCCAGCAAACTCAGCAGAGCAACAGCATAAAGATTACATATGTGCCTCGATCATGTAGGGCAGCTCACGAGGTCTAAACCATGAAGAACAAAGAGGGGAGGTGAACATCACATAGCTACTGGTCATGGACCCATGGTCCAAGGTGGACTACTCATGACTCATCCGGGAAGCGTCCATGGTGGTGGAGAAGCTCCCGGTGGTGGTTCTCCCCTCCGGCAGGGTGCCGGGAAGAGTTCTCCTGGTGCTCCCGATCTTGGAAGCGCGGCGGCGGCGGAACAGAGGCGAGATCGCGAAAAAGGGTTCCGTCGCTGAGGGTTTCGGGACGCGAGGAATATATATGCAAAGGGGGGTCACCAGAGGCGGAGAGGGGGCCCCAGGCGCCCCCCCTGGGCGGCCAGGGGTGGGGCCGCCCCGGGTGGCCGCCTGGGCCACCCTAGGCTCCCCTCTGGCCCTGCTTTGGTTTTTCTTGAAGCTCCCGTTACGCTGATTTTTCCTGTATTTTTCCCGGAATTTTTAGAGCACTTTTAATATGGGGGAAACCTGAAATAGAAAATCAGCAGAAAACAGGAACTGGCACTGTGGTGCACTGAGTTAATAGGTTAGTCCAAATATGATCAAAAGTGTATGGAAGTGCATAAATATCATAGCAATATCACATAAAAGAGGCATGGAGCAAGCAGAAATTATAGATACGTTTTGGACGTATCAACATCCCCAAGCTTAATTCCTGCTCGTCCTCGAGTAGGTGAATGATAACAAGCATAATTTCTGTGGTGACATGCTATCAACCATATAAGAACTTTTAAGTAAAGCAATCAAGGCATGTAATTCAATTCAAGTCATAACAATCAAGAGTCTATATTAGCATCGTAACAAGTAACATAAGAACATAAAGGTGCAAGAGCTCTCGCTGTCCGTGACTCGAATGTCTCCAAATGGTGTTTGCGTGCAAGAAAGGGGATAGGGATATATGAGAGAGTAAAACATAGTTTTTGTATTGTTGAGAACTTAATCTACTAAAGTTTCACACTTGGTCTTCTTTGGAATCTTATCTTGACTCATCCCCAGACCGTCAGCCAGGTACAAGTCAAAATGATCCACTCCCTTTCGATATTTTGAGCACTCATGCAATGGATGAGCGTAAGCAAGAAAGTTGACACTTAGGATGGCAAAGAGAGAAAAATGATAGAGGGGGAAGACAAAAAAGGTGTGAAAGGCTCACATCAATGAGGACAATCATCGGCGAGAGAAAGCCAAATGATAGATATGATGTGAGGAGTAGGGATTGACATGCAACGGATGCACATATGAGCTAAGGTAAGCTCTCCAATGGAACTAGTGGGGGTGCATCCAACTTGCTTGCTCAAGAAGACCTAGAGCTTTTTTGAGGAGGCTCATCATAGGAATATACAAGCCAAGTTCTATAGTGTGAAGGTCCCCACATAGCTATATGCATGAATGATAATCTCTATGGAGTACAAGGTATAAGATGGAGTACGAGTGTGGATCTCTCAAAAGGAATAGTAGTGTGCCCCCTTCTCTCTTTTTATTTATTTTTCTTTCTTTTTTCTATTTTTTTATTTTTTTTGTGGCCTCAATGGCTCTTTCTATTTAACTCTCATTTGTCCTCTTTGGGATCTTTTGATTTTGTCCTCTTTGGGATCTTTTCCTCACTTTAGGGGCAACACTCTATTTATTACAAGAAGTATAGAAGATCTTTCACACTTTACAAAAGTACTCAACATAAAGAAAATGAAACTATCATGATGTATGCAAATGTATGCCTCTGCCGGTGTAGCAGGATATGCAATGATACTAGCGCGTCATATAGCAATGATTAGGGCAAGGCCCAACTAGCATGCGGCTCATCGATCAAGCAAAAAGCATGTATGACATGAAGATCAAGTCATGAGAAGATGGATATTGCATGGCAATGTATCTCAGAAAGGCTATGGAAATGCCTTAATAGGTAGGTATGGTGGCTGTTTTGAGGAAGGATATAATGAGGCTTATGATGACAGAGCGTATCGTGCCAAGGATTTGGATGCACCGGCGAAGTATGCGCCAACTCTCGAGGTGAGAAAGGGCAATGCACGATACCGAAGAGGCTAGAAAAATATGGCTAGGTGGAAGTGTCAACTTTCGAATACTCACATTAGTCCGAAGAACTCATGCACTTATTATCGGTAACACTCAATCTAATTAGGAGGTTCACAAAGAGACAAGTACCCCGAGGAGGAGTGTATGGGGGTTTGGTTATCATTGCACATCCTCGACTCATGGTACGTGAGTGTACTCTAATATTCGATCCCTCCAAAGATTAGTGATCCATTTAGTAGCTAAAGTTCTCAACTATTTTGTAGGTTTTCGAAAATAAACACGGATTGCCCAAAATACGACATCTATCACTAATAGGCTAAAGCTCTTGACACCAAAAGTTCAGACATTACTCATGGCAATACCTCAAAACTATTGCAAGTTACTACTAAAATTAAATAGCAACCTCAATTACCTACTTTAAGTTAAGACACACAACTCAGTGCAACAGGCAAAACTCTCTTAACAAGATAAACATGAAAACTCAAGAGAGTTCAGCAACCAACTAAACAAAAGCTCTTTAAAAAGAAAAGCATGAAAACTAAGAGCTAAACATTTCAGCAGCTATGGAAAGACAAAGAACACACACAGCAAAGATAAGCATGAAAATCCTATGTTGTGTTCTAAGTTGAAGTGGAGCGTGTTTCTCTCCCACACAAAGAAAGCTGGGTTCTAACTTGTTATGAACAGCAAGCAAAGCTAAAGAAAACTAAAAAGGAAACTAAGAGCAAGACGCTCCAAGCATAGCACATAACACATGAAGTGATAATTATAGTGGAACGAAAGACGAACTGATAATTGTTGATGGAGAAGGGGATGCATGGGGGCATCCCCAAGATTAGACGGTTGAGTCTTCTTGAATATTTCTTGGGGGTGCATGGAGGCATCCCCAAGCTTGAGCGTTTGACCCTCCTGAATCTTCTTTTATCATCTTCCCTCGCACACTTGAAAACTCCCTTCATACATAACTCATCATAATCTGATTAGCGAGGTTAGTACCAATAATAAAATAAATTTTCCCTGCTGGAAATAAGGATAATCTTGAAGAGCTACTGTTTCTCAAGATTGCCAAAAGGTTTTTGCAAAGAAAAAGCAAGCTCAAGGTTTGCAAAACGAAGAAAAGGCAAAACAGGACAGAATCTGTGAAAAACAGACCAGCAGGTAGTAAATAATTGTTTCGGGGCACTTCTGCAACTCAAATAAAAAAACTCAGAACAGACGCCCGAAAGCCAATTGTATAGAGCACGCTGTAAAAAAAATTCAGATCAAAAAGATGATCTGGTGATTTTATACGAATTTTTCTGTCCAAGGACAGAATCTGTTTTCTAGACAGCACGTCACAACTTTTGAACTTTCTTGCAATCGGAGGCTAAACTTGGCACAAATCTGAAAAGAAAAGATACAATGATGATGCTACTGTAGTAAAAAACATCAAGACACAACAAAAGCAAAAAAATGAATCCTAATTCGTTGTGGGCTGCCTCCCAAAAGCGCTTTCTTTTATGCCTATAAGCTAGGCATGATGCAAAAAGGAGGAATTAAAAGTCATCATAATAATCGGAGTTATAAATTGCTTCAAATGGTTCCTCAACAAGTTCACCCTTGTTCCTTCTAGGAAAGGGGTACGTACCTTTTGCCTTCCCGCGTAGGCGGATTTGTCCCTTACCTATATCGATGAAGCCTTTTACGGCTCGGAGGAAGTCACTTCCAAGCACTATATTTCCTTGGTTTGGCTTCATGATGAAGAAATCAACCATTGCAATACCTTTAAGGAATGTAACTGGCACGTCTTTTATTCTTCCTTGGATCTCAGAAATATCTCCATTAGCATGTTCATGATAGGATGATAATCTGTCCATGTTAAATTTTAAAGAATCATGAACAATTTTTGGTATAGTAGAAACCATAGATCCAATATCACAATAAGCAAGGAAGTCTTGATTAGAGATGCTAATCCTAACAAAAGGCTCCCAATCATTGTCTATTTCCAAAATATCCCTATTATTGGGTTGGGTTTCTCTACCTTCATCAAGTCTAGAGCATCCATTCTCTTCTCAATAGTAGCAAGTCTATCTATAACAGTATCAAAACTATGATCATAAACAAAGTAACTAGATAGACCATGTATAATTTCAAGAGCTCTAGCTTCATCACACTCTAGGAAATCTCCTTCAGCTATAATATCAAGAGAGTGTTTACACCATTTAAAAAGACCATGGTAAAAATTTCTAAGCACAATTTTTATAGGTGTCCAAGGCATAATTCTCCTATGTGCATCAGAAATTCCGTCCCATGCCTTCTTCATATTTTCTCCATCCCTTTGATGGAAATCTAGAACTTCTGATTCCCTCAAAGTACCAAGTCCTAACATGCTTGACTAAACAGAAAGGACTGCTAACAGAAAAGCAAATAATTTTTTTGTGATTTTTGATAGAGGACACTAAAGCAAAAACTGCAAGGTAAACTAACAAGACTAAAAAGCAAAGATAAAAGATAGCGTGCAACTCCCCTATCTTGAAGAGTGGAGTCCCCGGCAACGGCCCCAGAAACTTTGCTTGATGGCTTCTCGCCCCTCGTTGGTTACCCCAAGTGGAAAGTTTGAGATGTAGCGTAGCAGCAAGTTTCCCTTGGCAAAGGTACCAAGGATCGAATCCCGTGAGACTCCGAGGGTCGACAAGAAGGTGTCAACGGCGCCAGAAACTTAGCGGTTGACAGGACCAGCACACGGATGCAAATAACTTTGCTCCCAACGAGTACAGAGAGGTTGTCAATCCCTTCGGCCTTGTCGTTTACAAAGGATAAAACACAAGAGATAGTAATGATAGGTATGACTGCAACTAGGAAATAAAGACAGGAAGTAAATAGCGGGTGTGATCAGTGGTGGTAATATGGACCGGGGTCCCATGATGTTTACTAGTGATGTCTCTCTCCCAAAAGACGATAAAACAGCAAAGCGAGGTAAACAAATTACAACTGGGCAATTGACAGGATTATGTGCGCAAACCAATGCTAACTATGCTATAAAGAAAGGTAGAGGCTCAAAAGCATGGGCGGTACGCCAAGGCAAGTAGACCGAAATCCATCTGCATCTACTACTAATCATCCACCTTGAGATATCTATCCAGAACATCTCGCTGGTATTAAGTTGTGAATCCCACCCAAAGTGTAGACTCAAAACAACAGACAACTGCATTAAAAGAACTTTGCGTAAAGTAAACAATCCTTGCACCCGCAAGTACAAGCACCGTTGTTTTCCCCCTTGTGGCAACAGCACATCCCCTAGACTCATGTTTCTGTCACTCAAACTAGTCATCAAGGGGCATGAACCCACAATCAAGCATAACGTTCCCTCTTGGAGTTACTACCTACTACTCGGCCAAAGCAATAAACAGCAACGGAGAACATGCAAGAATTACTCAAGAACATAAATATAAAAGAGGTGAATCAAATATATTACTCACACACAATCTGAACATAATCTCATAATCCATCGGATCCCAGCAAACTCAGCAGAGCAACAGCATAAAGATTACATATGTGCCTAGATCATGTAGGGCAGCTCACGAGGTCTAAACCATGAAGAACAAAGAGGGGAGGAGAACATCACATAGCTACTGGTCATGGACCCATGGTCCAAGGTGGACTACTCATGACTCATCCGGGAAGCGTCCATGGTGCTGGAGAAGCTCTCGGTGGTGGTTCTCCCCTCCGACAGGGTGCCGGGAAGAGTTCTCCTGGTGCTCCCGATCTTGGAAGTGCGGCGGCGGCGGAATAGAGGCGAGATCGCGAAAAAGGGTTCCGTCGCCGAGGGTTTCGGGACGCGAGGAATATATATGCGAAGGGGGGTCACCAGAGGCGGAGAGGGGGGCCCCAGGCGCCCCCCTGGGTGGCCAGGGGTGGGGCCGCCCCGGGTGGCCGCCTGGGCCACCCCAGGCTCCCCTCTGGCCCTGCTTTGGTTTTTCTTGAAGCTCTCGTTATGCTGATTTTTCCTGTATTTTTCCCGGAATTTTTAGAGCACTTTTAATATGGGGGAAACCTGAAATAGAAAAACAGCAGAAAACAGGAACTGGCACTGTGGTGCACTGAGTTAATAGGTTAGTCCAAATATGATCAAAAGTGTATGGAAGTGCATAAATATCATAGCAATATCACATAAAAGAGGCATGGAGCAAGCAGAAATTATAGATACATTTTGGACGTATCAGCAGGTTGTAATATTTAAAGAAGCCGAACTATCATCCAGAAGGACTCACCTTGCAAGACCAAAGATATGAAGTCGGATATAATCTCGTCCTTGAAGGCAAGTCCGGGGGCTACTGAGGGAGTCCTATATTCAGGGGTCCTGACGCATCTAGGTCAATGAAGTTGTGCCACACTGGTGGGCCGCATAAAGAAGAAGCAGAAGACCTCACCCCATATTAGGTCACGACTCCTATGTACGTAGAAAGGCAGGTTTTGAGTCTGGATGTGTCAATTACTTCCTCCCCAAGTCATCCTTGTAACCCTAGGTCTCCTCAGGCGTGTATATAAGCCGATGGGTTTAGTCTGTAGGGGGAGGATCATCGTCATTACAATATCCCCATTAGCTAGACTTAAGGTTTAGCCATTACAATCTCGTGGTAGATAAACTCTTGTACACATATTCATCCATATTAATATAGCAGGAAGTAGGGTTTTACCTCGATCGAGAGGGCCTGAACCTGGGTAAACATCGTGTCCCATGCCTCCTGTTACCATCGATCTTCAGAAGCACAGCTTGGGCCCCCTACCCGAGATCTGCCGATTTTGACACCGACACCAGGGGTTCTTGTCCAATCATGCTCACTAGGAACTGGATAGATCATTGGTTCATAAGCTTCCACATAGAATTCTTTCTTGAAGAATTTGCTGACATAATCCTCTGGAAATCTTTTGCCCTTGTTTATTGCTTAGATGACATGGTTACATGGGATGCCACTGAGGTCCCATTTTCTGCAACCACGTGTGTGAAGCTCCTAGTTTGTTGTCCCACTTGTAACCTGCCATAAGTTCACACCAGCTTGAATAGGTTTGCAATATCTAGCCCTCTCCTTCTCAGCCTCTAACTTCTCACTGTAATGGGGTGTTATCTCCCATCTAGCTGCCTTTCCACCCTCCATGTTCATATGCCACCTCACCATCTTCTTATCCTTTATTCCATCGCACATTGTCCTTATTGGTTTCTTCCTAACATCTAGGATATACTTGTTGAACACCTCAGACAAGTTGTTAACTACCAGGTCAGTCTTGCAGTTGGTGTCAATTGCATGCCTTGCCCATGTTTTCTTGGGTATTGCACAAAGACACTTCCAAGCTTCCTCACATTCAGCTCTCAGGTCATTCATTGCAATGTTAAATTTGTGTTTATTATATGCATAGCCAACATTATCCATACACTTCTTTAGGTCTTCCCCCCTAAACCCAACATTTTGGAAGTTTGCATATAAATGCCTAAGGCAGAATCTTTGGTTGTAGTTAGGAAAGACAATATTCACTGCATTTAGTAGGCCCTTGTACACACAATTAATTAGCTAAGCTACTGTCTAGCATCTAATAACTATATAAGCACAAGGTAAGGTAATGTCTAGCACATAACAAATATGAACACACATACCTTTTGTCTATCAGACATTATTGTATATCGACCAAACTGTCCCACTTCTCCTCCTAGGCAGATTTTAAGTTCGTGTAGAAACCAACACCGGCTAGGTGTGTCCTTTTGCCCCACAACTCCAAATGCTAGTGGGTATATATTGTTTTTCCCGTCTCTACCAGTGGCCGCAAGTAGCTGAGCACCAGTAGATAGCTTAATAAAGCACCCGTCGACACCTGCATGATCAAGAAAAATCAACATCTCAAACATTTAAATGCATTTAAAGGTGAAACAATATGTAACTATTGCACAAGGTAAAGAAAATGACCAAGGAATGGTCTGTACCCCTTGAGAAACCCCTCCCTTGCTCCATTGATGCAATAGAACATGGCATGGAATCTTGGGCCTGAATGGGGAATTTTTTTAGTGGCTCTTGGAGTTACAGTTGTGACTACTACTCTGCTCCTAGGGTTTGTATCCATCACTGTCTGAGCATAGTCTATCAACCTAGGGTACTGCTTCTTGTGTTATCCTAACACAACATCAGTAGTTAGGTTCTTTGCCCTATATGACATTGTCTTGGGCACATCTACACCATACTTTTCCATGCAGGCATCAATCAAAGTCTGAATACCAGTAGTTGGATCAGATCTGAATAATGACTCATATTTGTTTGCAAGCCACTTGGCACTGACCCTGGTTGTCTCTGTACTACTAGGGCAAGTGTGCTCAATTCTCATCTTCTTAATTACAAAAGTAGTTTCCCCTTTTATAACTGCTGCCACAATAAAGAACTTGCAAAGTTCCTGTTTGCACTGAAGAATTATCCTATCTGAATTTTTGTGATATTTGAATTTTCTGCTCTGAGTGATGTGTAAGTTGAACAAATCCTCTCTGAATTGATGTTGATCCTTAAAACACATCTGCAGACATAATTTTTGATGTGCTTGCTCCATTTTTTAATGTGCCATTTTCTAACATGCATCTTCTTTGCCCTGCTGTTCCTTTTCTTTTGCAGGACAAATGACAATGGCTCAAAACCGTCATCATCAACCTCCTTCAACAAACCTTTATATTCTTCATCAGATGGAGGTTTGAAATCAGGAAACTCCTCTTCTAATACACTTGAATGTGACCTTGTTTTTGGCCCTCTCCTAACTGGAAGCTTCTGCTTCTTCTTCTCTGCATGTACTTGTACAACCTCTTCTTTATCTGCCACAAATGTGTCATCTTCCTCCAGCTCAAATAGTTCATCAACCACTGTGTCACCCTCATAATGCACCACTTCTCCCTCCTCTGATTCTTCATCACATGTTTCTTTCTCTTCTAGTTCTTCCTCCTCTCTTTGTCTCTTTCCCTCTTCCATCTCCATGTCATCAGCATCACCCATGTAATAAGGGTTTTGGTGACTGCCATCTTCTCATTCAAAATCAGAGTTAGAAGCACCACTACCCTCATATACATATCCTTGATATCCCTCTTCTTCTTCTACTTCCAAAATTGCTTTCAACTTTCCTTTTCAGTTCCTGCTCTCTTGTGTGCAAACACCAGTAGCATGAGCTGCACTCGAGCTGCTACTCTGACTTTCAAAGACAATTCCTTCCTGATCAACAACATAGATTGGAGGCTCACTATAAGATCATTAATACGTCTCCAATGTATCTATAATTTTTTATTGTTCCATGCTGTTATATTATCATTCTTGGATGTTTTACAATCATTCTATATCGTTTTTGGTACTAACCTATTGATATAGTGCCAAGTGCTAGTTGTAGTTTTCTGCTTGTTTTTTACATCGCTGGAAATCAATACCAAACGGAGTCCAAATGCAACGAAACTTTTTGTGGATTTTTTTGGGGACCAAAAGACACCTGTTGGGCCAGAGAAGCACCTGGGGGTGCCCCGAGGGGGCACAACCCACCAGGGCGCGCATGGGTCCCCAGGCGTGCCTAGGTGGGTTGTGCCCACCTCGGTGGCCTCCCGCGCCGCCTCTGCGCTCTATAAATACCGCAATATTCCAGAAACCCTAGGGGAGTCGACAAAAAGCAATTTTAACAGCCGCAAGTTTCAGAACCACCATATCCAATCTAGACACCATCACAGAGGGGTTCAAGTAGTCCATTGGTGCCTCTTCGATGATGCGTGAGTAGTTCTTTGTAGACCTACGGGTCCGTAGTTAGTAGCTAGATGATTTCCTCTCTCTCTCTTTTGATTATCAATACAATGGTCTCTCGGAGATCCATATGATGTAACTCTTTTTGCGGTGTGTTTGTTGGGATCCGATGAACTTTGAGTTTACAGTCAGATATATCTCTTTTTATCCATGAAAGTTATTTGAGTCTTCTTTGATCTATTATATGCATGATTGCTTATAGCCTCATATTTCTTCTCCGATATTTGGGTTTTGTTTGGCCAACTTGATCTATTTATCTTGCAATGGGAAGAGGCGCTTTGTAATGGGTTCAATCTTACAGTGCTTGATCCCAGTGACAGAAGGGGAACCGACACGTATGTATCGTTGGCATTAAGGATAACAAGATGGGGTTTATTTCTATATAAATAGATCTTGTCTACATCATGTCATCGTTCTTATTGCATTACTCTGTTTTTTCATGAACTTAATACACTAGATGCATGCTGGATAGCGGTCGATGTGTGGAGTAATAGTAGTGGATGAAGGTAGGAGTCGGTCTACTAATCTTGGACGTGATGCCTATATAATGATCACTGCATGGATATCGTCATGATTATTTGGAGTTCTATCAATTGTCCAACAGTAATTCGTTTACGCATAGTTTGCTATTTTTCTCGAGAGAAGCCACTAGTGAAACCTATGGCCCCGGGGTCTCTTCTTTAATATATTTGCCTTCGCGATCTATTTTATTTGATTTTGTTTTCAGATCTATTAAACCAAAACTACAAAAATACCTTGCTGCACTTTATTTTATTTGGCATTCGATCTATCAATTTATTACAACTTTCTCACGTCCGTTTGCCAATTTCTGGCGTTGTTGCCCGAAAGGGATTGATAACCCCTTTAATACTTCGGGTTGCGAGTATTTGTTATTTGTGTGCAGGTGTCGTTCACGTAGTGTTGCGTGGTTCTCCTACTGGTTCGATAACCTTGGTCTCATCATTGAGGTAAATACCTATCGTTGCTGTGTTGCATCATCCCTTCCTCTTTGGGGGAAAACCCAACGTAGTTCAAGCAAGCATCAATCATATACCACAGGCTCTTCATACACAATTGGGGACAGTTCTTGCCTCTAAACCTGGCTAACAGGAGGTGTACATGCCCTCACTAGCATATTAAGAACCTTAGCCTCCTTATGCAACTCTGAATTACTGTCTACCAACTCCAAAACTTGCTCCCCTAAGCATGGATTCTCAATGTGATACAGTAGACCATAAGCACTAAATCCTTGGGTTTCCATGACTACAACTATATTTACATATGTTACATCTGAACTGCAGAGCTTCAGCTCCAACCTTTCTCCAGCATCAAAATGGATCCTAACCTCAAAAATGTCATCATACAAACTGCAAAAATGAATTAACACAAAACAAACTGAGACTTTTACCACTTTTGGTTAATATACATAGAAACAAGCTGAGGTTTTTTATTTACAGAACAGACATGGATGAATTATTTACCCTTAGCCCTAGTCAACAATTCCAATAAACACAATTACTACAAATCAAACAAATTATGAATAAACTGAGATTTTGTATTTACAAAACAAACATGGATGAATTATTTACCCTTAGCCCTAGTTAACAGAATATTGCTGCCTAATTAGGCTCGACCTACTCCCAATTTGGAGTCAGAAATAATAACGTAAATAGATCAGTACCAATTTGAATATTGTTATCGACCTAACCCTAATTCTAATTATAGAATATTGTTGCCTAGATAGTAAATAGTGTAAATCAATACATCAGTACCAATTTGGAGTCTGAACAGACATGGAGGCAGAAAACCCTAATCACAATTTGAGTAAGCAAAAAAGGAAGTTGGAGAACTTACAGCACACCACCGATTCCATGTGTTCACTCATGGGCGGTGGTAGGGTTTGCCACCCAAATATGCGCCATTTGCAACCTCTGCTCCATCGACAACGCCGGCTCCGCAAAATTTTCGTCGTCGCTACAGTCCTCCAAGGTGGAGTAGCCACCAGAGCCGTCTATTCCTCCTGCCGAGCCGTGATCGACGCCTAAGCGGGGGAGGTCGCCACCGCTGCCTCCGTCGTCACCGCCATCCTCGCCGCCCGCCGGAGTCGTTGATGCCATCGTCTCATAGAGCAGAGCAGCTGAAGGGGAGAGGAGGGCTTGAGGGGAGGAAGGAGACGAGAGACCAGGCTGACCGGACGAGCGAACGAGGGTAAACCGGTTCGAGCCGGCCTCATCTGAGTCAGCACGCGGGCACACGCCCACTGGACAGCGTGGCACCTGACGGGCGGTCCCAAGTGGCCAGTTCCGCCGTCAATACGTATAAACAACCATTTTAGCTATTTTTGCAACGTCTCGCCCCAGAGTTAGTACTGACACGTAAAAATTACCAATCTTAGCACTAATCTTCTTGTAATGCCCAGATTATGGTACTTATGTGCAATTAACTGATAAGAAGTAAACAAAGTACTCCCTCCATTTTTGTATACAAGGCCACAAACTCAAATTACAGGTACCAATATAAAAATCAATGTGTGCTTTACAAGCTAATTAGTTTTCTTGTTTACCGGATTAATTAATAGGGTGCATGCACATTAGAGAAAGCTGAGTGGTCGTGAGAGAAGAAGTAGGTGAGTGTGTCATTATCATCCACTACATGCATGCTACTAATTAAGCCATGGGTTACTAGTACGAGGAAACAACATTAATATTTGCCTCGATTACTGTTGGTGGCCTTGTATTGATGCAAAACGTATTTTCCATAGTGGCCTTGTATAAAAAAATGGAGGGAGTATAAGAAAATCTTGCATTGACCAGGCTTGATCATAAAGCTAGGTGAACGCCTTATAATCGATGTCAATGCAAAGAGTAGGGGTTGTAATGCAATAGATGCACTAGAGCCATAAGTGTATGAAAGCTCTTCTAATGGATTAGTGGGTGTGTATCCAACTTGCTTGCTCATGGACACCTAGACTATTTGAGGAAGCTCGTCATTGAATATACAAGCAAAGTTCTATAACGTAAAAAAAATTGAACTAGTGTATTAAATGTGAAGTGCGTGAAAACTCTCAGTATGAAACGCTATAGTGCTACTCTGAAGTACTCTATGATATCTACCACGACCATGTGCTACTTTGAAGCACATGTATATACTACCAAAAAGGTCAGTAGGTTTGCTCCCTCTCTTATTCTTCTCTTTTCTCTAGCACATCCTTGCCGCATTTTTTATGCTCCAAGGTTGGAGCAAAACCCTTAATGATATACAATACATGTTGAATTTACTTACAACTGAACTCAAATGAACTAAAAAATGATAAACATGATTTAAAAACTCATATTAATGCCTCTAGCAGTGAACCAGGATGTACAATGATTTAGGCTAGCATGTATATGAAATAAATAAACAGTGGTCTTGCCACAATAATACCATGTCAGCACTCTATGATCATGGAAAGCAATATGACAGCAAGGAACAACATCTCTAGTCATGTAATGTAAATGACAATGAAAAATTGCATTTCAATATATCTCAAAATGGTTATGGACTCCCATGATAGGTAGGTATGGTAGTTGTTTTGAGAAATATAATATGTGGGCTTATGTGGGGAAGAATATGGGAAAGTCATCCCACGGGGTTTGGATGTGTCAACGAAGTATGCACCAAGTTTCCATGGAAGAGTGAGCAATGGTTGATACCGAAGAGGCTAGCGAAATCATAAAGATAAAAAAGCAATATGGAATCAACTCACATTAGTCATAAAGAAATCAAGAACTTATTATGAGCATTACATGATTGTCTCATCAACAGTGCATAATCAAGAAACTCCTAGGGGATAGTTTGGCAGACATAAGCCCGTTGTGCATCATGGCTCAACCAACGACACTCGCTTACTTACAGTCACCCCTCAACTTGGACTTCATTGCAATACAAATTACCTACTTTTAGTTCACTGATGAAGAAAGGAATGATCCCACATAATCTTCCCAGTTCCCACATAATCTTACATCATCTCCTCACCACTCTACTCAAGCACATTTATTTATTACTCCCACATCATCTCCTCGCTAGCTAGGCAGAGAACCCTAGCCCCTCCCTTCATTAGACTCTTGTCGCATAGGCTCACCCAATCGAATGCAAATTAAATTGCAATCCATTAGTTTCAAATTGAATTTCATACATAAAACCAGGCATTTTCACACATTAGCAACATTGCATGTGACCAAAAAAGTACTTATGGCCTATATCGTTCAAAAGAATTTCATAAACTATTATATTCCTTCAAGAAATATTATATAGCTTATTTGGTTTATGGAGTTGTAAATCATTGTAATTATTCCTATGTTGAAGTTACAAGAAATTCCAACTAAAATTCCCATTGAGTTCAAGTGTCCAACCTCATGGAAGTTTCTTTTGTTTCCGTGACAGCTATGTCATGCACCTAATGATATAGTTATATTCATGCATTTTTCTTGTAACCAAACAACTTCTATTACAGATTCATGTGTTTCTGATTCCTATAGTATTCAATGTTTCATGTCACCCCGTCCCGCGTTTTGAGAATCTTGTGAACCAAATAAACCATGAAGCATTGTTCCTTTACATGGTCAACTCAGGGTCGGAATATGAAACCAGGCAAATTAAGAGATGACTCATGCCTTGAGTACTCTCACATTACACGCTTACATTCGATTTACCTAGGGTACGGCTCCGTAAATGAAACCTCATTCACAGAAATGTCCTCTTCCGGCACAAAATCAGTAGTTGGCTCACTCCCGAAGAAGAATGCAGGTTCCTCTGGTAGCTGAAGCTCCATGCTCTCCCTGGTTAACATGAAAATGACGGTCGATATCTCAGGCCTGTCGTTCGGGTCTGCTTGGACACACATCAGCCCGACGTGTACACATCGCAGCTGTTGGTTTCGAGTATGTTGATCGAGTGTTTGGTCCATCATTTCCGAGATTGTTCCCTTTTTCCAGTGATTCCATACCTGTTAGTTTGTTGTTTAATTTCAGTCTGTTAATGGAAACCTGAGATCCCTATGATAACAATATCACTTTTTATATATGCATAAAGCTAGCTTCTGCATACAGATAGAATCACAGAATAGATGAAATGAGGTGATAGTCAAGTAAAATCAGCACGCACCTCAGTGAGGAGGTTCACAGTGTTGCCATCAGCAGACCAGCACTCCCTTCTCCTAGAAACGATTTGGAGGACTAATACACCGTAGCTGAAAATGTCAATCTTGGGTGACACACGTCCATGTATCGCGTACTCCGGAGCCATGTAACCTCTGCAGCAGATGGATGGTGAGCGGTTAAATGTTGACGAATACTCTGATTTATGGAGGTTTGATTTGGTTATGAAGGTGAGCTTACAGTGTTCCAACAGCTCCAGATGTCTTGGTATGTGTGTGACCTTCTCCAAGCAGCCTTGCCAACCCAAAGTCAGCAATTTTCGGTTCCATGTCGTCATCAAGAAGAATGTTGTTCGGTTTCAGGTCCCGGTGGATAATCCTCATGCTCGAGTCCTCGTGAAGATACAATATTCCCTTGGCAATGCCAAGAATGATGTTGTACTGTTGCTCCCAAATTAGTGTGTGTCCCTCCTCTCTAGTATCATCTGGTTCAAATACATTTTTCAACTGATGTTAGCCAGTGCTGAAAGAAAAACAAAAGGAAAGTGAATGCACTGGTAGTCAATTAACTTGGGCTTAAGTTTCTCTACTGTGCAAATTCATTCTTAAGTTGGTACTAGCAATGTGGCAAGTTGGCGAGTGTGACACGACAAAGTGTTTAGGGTCTATCAATGTGGCAAGTTAGTCTGTTAGTGCCTGAACAAGTTAGTGGAGAGAAGAATACCAGATAGAAAGTTGTCAAGGCTCCCATTCTTGATGTACTCATAAACAAGAAGTGTGTCGTCCCGATGCGAGTAAAAACCGTGTAACCGAACAAGGTTCTTGTGTTGAAGTTCTGCCAGCATCAGCACCTCATTGTGCAGTTGATCCAAACCATGCCCGGCTGTTCCCAGAAGTTTCTTCACTGCTATTTCCTGCCCATCTGGGAGTATCCCCTGAAAAAACAGATTATATCTTCCTTTTTCAGACAAGTTGTGATACAGAGTATTCCTTTTTCAGTTGCTTCTTCAGTTACCTTGTACACAGCACCAAAACCACCTTCGCCGAGCTTATTCCTCTGCGAGAAGTTTTCAGTTGCCTCTTCCAGCGCATGCAAATCGTAGATCACACACTGCGCCCTAGAAATTTTCTTGAATGCTGGTGTCAATCAAATGGCACGAATGGTATCAGAAAACATTAAATTCCAGATCATGAGCCGGTAAACATTCTTGATGACACTCACGGTTGTCGTGCTCGGTAGCCTTGTTAATCCTTCTCCTGAAGCGAATGAAGGCCAGAGCCGAAAGAATCGATATCAATACAAGCGAACAAACGATGCCCACAGAGATCCCCACTGCACTACTCTTTTTCTTCTCTGCATACTCCAAACATCAACTCTAAAATTAGATAAAAATTTGTGACAACTCTGGCCGGAGTAGCAGATGACACCAAGAAAGAATCGTCAGAGTAGTGTGTTACCTGCTCCAGTCCCCGGAGTAGCAGACGACGGCGGAGGTGGCGCCTGAAGCTGCAGCATGGCCTGGCCCTCGTAGAACGGCCGCACGTTATACCTCAGGTCGCACCACTCCACACGAGATGAAACCCATGGTGGTTTGGTGCTCAGGTCGACTTTTATTTGCACAAGGAGCTGCCAGAGGCAACTGCTGCACTGCTCCGGCGTCAAGACCGGCGCACACTGCGCGAGCGCGTAGATCCTGGGGTCGAAGTCAACCTCCCCCGTGGCGAAGTACTGCTTCTTGCCGTCACCGGCGCCGGCGGTCGAGTTGATCGAAGCAGCAGACACGGCGGCGAGGATGGATGTTGCCGCGGCGCTGAACCAGGCAGCCGCGACCGCCGGAACGCTGCCGTCAGCCAATCTGGTTTGGATACTGGTTCCGGGAATTTGCAATTTGAAACAAGTTCATCGGAATCATTCCGGGCAGGATAACTTTACCATCGGAAGATGCGTATGAGGCATATGAAATTTGCAGTATACCTGAGTTCGCCGGCCTGCCACTGGTCGGCCTTGAGGAAGTCCAAGAACTGGCGGTTGGCGAAGCGGAGGACGCACTCGTCCTCGTACATGGTGACGCCCGTGTTGTTGGGGCAGCTCTGGCCGGCGGCGCGAAACGCCACCGCCACGCAGGCGGCGCAGGACGAGGCGTTGACGTCGCCGCGGCAGAGCGCCATCGCGTACGCCCGGCTCGCCGTGCCGGCGGAGAGGGTGGCGAAGCCGGCCGGCGCGGAGGAGGCGTTGCCCGGGAGCGCCGCGGCGAGGAGGTTCAGGTTCGCCTGATAGGTGCTGTTGGGCGCGAAGGTGGTGCTAGGGTCGCAGGTGCTGTCCTCTAGAGGACGGGCTGGCGGCAGTAGGAGCAGGACAGTGACCACGGCGACGATGCCGTGGCCGGCGAGCATCGCGGCGGCAGCGACTGGGAGAGGGAATGCGTTGACTCCTTTGCTTTTCTTCGGCACGCCACGTTAAGATTCCCCAAATGGCAGCGAGTAGAAAACTGGGCGTGGGCTACCAAAAATCTAAAAAGAAGACGAAATTACGCATGTCTCTTTCGCCGCCTCCCCTCCGGGGCTGGCTCCGGCGGACCACCTCTCGTGGCAGGATGACCCAGCACGGCGGCGCTCCACCGCCCTGCGCCTCGGCCGCACACCTACCTCCAGCCAACCGGTTGCTGCCTCCACCGGGTTGATGGCGGATGCCTCCACTAGAATAGATTTTTTTTTTCGCGGTACGTTAGTCTAGAGACGCACGAGTCGGAGCTTAGTTTTGCGATAAAATCTTATTTTTCTTCTTCAATCATAGAAGTACTTTTTAATTACTTTTATGTCCACTGAAATAAAACAAAATATTTTGCAGTTTATCTAGACTGTCAAGGAAAAAAAACTTCCTCGGTTTCTACTATATCTATCTAGATCTAGTAGAAATTTTAGAAATATTCTGATTTATAGTTCGCATGAGTGCCATAGGGTAGAGGTTCTTCCGCATAATAGTGGGAGTGCCGGGCACAAATACTTTCACAAGGCGGTGTAATCATGCAAAATGGAAAAGAAATTTTAGCTAACATGTTTAAATGATGATGTCAAAAAAATTGAAAAGGGAAAACTATTGCAGGAAATAAAAATACAATATTTGTATGAATTAAATAATTGTAATTGTCTATTTAAAAATATCATGTATACAAAAAATGGTAAATAAGAATGTAAAAGAAAATCCCATAGGGAAGACTGGAAGAGACGGAGAAAAAAACTAAAACCCGAAAACAGACAGAAAAATACTAAAATACGACTAAATTTGGAAAGTGGGTCGGGCCCAATTGCTCGCCAGTTCAGCGAAACGGGTCAGGATTTGCCAGGGCAGACGACATAGTTTGACATTCTGAGATCAGTTAACAGTTAAGGGGTTGTCTTTGCAAAGGTCACTTTCATCTTCTTTGGTGCAGACAGGAGGCACAACGTATGTGCAACATTTGTCGCAATCCAGGTTTTTTTTTCTCATAGATTGGTTTTTCAAAATGATTTATCTCTTGAAGCATGGGTCCAAATCATGCACATTTTCACAATTTGACTTCTTGCAACGAGAACTTTGAAACTAGATCCGATGTAGTAAATAGAGTTTGTCAAACTTTTCTTTCACAAAAAAATAAAAAGGAAAAGAAAGCCAAGAAAAAATTAAAATAAAAAAATGAAAACCCAAAAAAAAATGGTTGTGCTTCTCGTGGAAGGACATTTTTTCCCCAGGGAAGCACACCTGTGATTCTCTCATCGAAGCACATGGTGTGCATCTCTGAGAAGCACAACTATGTTTTTTTCCTTTTCAGAAGTACAATTGTGCTTCTCGTAGAAGTACATGTTGTAATTTTCCCATTTCTGGGAGCACAACCGTACTTCTCGAAGAAAAGCACCGCTTCCTGAAAAGAATTTAAAAAATCGGTCAAAACATACGGAACACAATGAAAAACCACGGTAAAAAAACCACGTAAAACACCAAAACACATGCAGAAAGTAAAAAAAATCAAAATCCAGAGGGTGTCCACAGTTCGACATGTGGCAGCGTCTGGAGGCACCGCTTGGCACGCTGCAGGACGGGAAAGTGACCCTTCACATTCTCATGAGGTGCCACGGACCGAAAGAGCTATATCTTGCTTGCTGAAAAATCTAAGCTCATCTCTCGTAAAGCCGTCTTGTTAGCGTGCCGACCCATAACGTGTGTGTATGTAACATCTCGAAGCAGTTTTGGGAAGTTTCTGTGACCATTTCAGGATGGGTTTAAAGCTTTTTTTGGTACATTTTCCCTTTTTGTGTTTTCCATAGCTGTTTTCATTTACTTTTTTGTTTTTTTCTTGTTCATTCGGTTTTTCTCTTTATTTTTCAAACACATGTGGACTATTTTGAAATAAATGGTGAACATTTTCAGAATACACGATGAACTTTTTCAGGTACGCATTGAGCATTTTTCAAATAAATATTTTACCAAATTACATGTTGAAAATTTGCCAAATGCACATTGAACATTTTTTTTTAATACAAGGCGAACACTGTGTTTTACACAATTGAATAGTTTTCATAGATATCATGATTTTTTAAAACTTGCAAAATAAATAAGTGATAGAATTTTTTTAAATGTCATGATCATTTTTTCAACGGTACAAAACATTTCTTTCAGTTATGCAGATGGTTTTGTAAAACAAAATCTATTTTTTCAAATCATATGCATATTCTTCATATACATGAACAAAATTTTAGTTAACAAAATGTTTAAGTGTAATGAACATATTTTCGAAATTGTGTGAATATTTTGTAAACATTTTGGGACTTCAATTTTTACACTGCATGAACATATTGAAAATACGCCATGAACGCTTCTAAAAAATTAAGTACATTAATTTCTGAAACTTATGTATTTAGGATATTTCTAAATTTAAACAAAAGTAGGAAAAACAACAAACAAATGGGCAAATGAAATAAAAATCAAAGGAGTTGCTACTGATCCAGCCCACCACGAGGCTTCCTGGGGAAAGTTGTATGTTCATCTCTTTGCAGGTGAGACACAAAGGCACAAACGCTGCCGAAACGGACGCCTAGAGCACTTTCAAAATCATACACTCTGATCAAGGTCAAGACGGAGATGACCACGAGGAAGGTGCAATAGCAAAAGAACAAGTACATGGAGCGACAAGAAATCATCACAAGGCACAAGACCATATTCATGGATGTGACAAGAATACACCACAAGCCAAAAGGGCATTGATAGCCGAGTCGTCCAGAGATCTTAGTTTCCAAAAGACCAAGATCGATGTACTATAAAAGTGGTAGCCGCAATGGGAGTGTTTAAACTATGCTCTATGTTCCATTTGGTTGCTTTTTGATAAACTATGCTTTATATGGATCTATCTGAATGAACTACAGTGTTACTTTCACTAGAATTCATGGACACGCAATTTTAACTTGGACCAGAAAATCGACACTTCAAATGTTATCGAAATGTATGCGTTGAAATATCAATTTGAGACGAATATATTTGTTGAAATGGAGTTGAAACGAGCTTGACTTATGCAATATCATGAGAGAAATAAGAAATAAAATTTTAATGGAAATATTTCTTGGATGGTTAAAATGCAAAACCACAATTTCCTTTTTCTCCTGACATTTGAAAATTGCATATTTGTTCCTAGGTACTAACCTTGACGATGGATTTATAGTTAAAAAACTTAAATGTGGTAGAAATGAAACAAGGCAAATGTTCCTTATAAGGCCTGACCCATGGCGTCACCGAAGGCCAGGTTAGCCTAGCATTCAACCTTTTTTATGAGAATTCTTGTAACCTTTATT
The DNA here is from genome assembly GCA_902687465.1 of Secale cereale. Lineage (NCBI taxonomy): Eukaryota > Viridiplantae > Streptophyta > Magnoliopsida > Poales > Poaceae > Secale > Secale cereale. Next base: position 644,674,550 of record LR738713.1, on the reverse strand, counting down.
GATCAATGTTTAAAGGTACAAGAACTTGGTCAGGGGGAAGACCTAACCATAAATGATGACCTAATGTTAGATTGCAAGCATACTTGACTATATTATGAGCCTCAAAAGTAAAACTATATTTCCATGAATGAAGGTACATGACTGGAACTCAATCCCCATGATTGAAATTTCTCTGATAATCGATGCGTTGTTCCCGCCTCTTCCTTGATGGATTTCATTGACCAGCACCCGACAATCGGACGCGATAAGCATATGATCAAGATTAAGATCAACAACTAGTGCAAGTGCTTCTCTCACCGCATAAGTTTCAATTAAAATTGGATCACTAGCATGAAATATCAGGGCCGAACAACCGAGGTAACTCCCCTCTTGATCGCGGCAGATCACCACAGCTGCTCCCCGCTGACCATCTGGGCAACTGCACCATCACCGTTTAGCCCTTTCATGATGCACAAATGCTATGTACGCCCTATGTACCGAAATATTTGTAGTTGGGGGAAACTAGTACAAGTTCCCCAAACTACAAGTATTTCGGTACAGAGGGAGTATCTCCTTTAACAAGCGCTTACTGACAGGCAATGTGACGTGGGCTGCGGCCCAGTTAACGGACGAATTTTCCCGCTCTACCTAACATGCAACTGGACAGACTAAGGTTTCCTTTCCAGGTTTTTACTCACGTGATTCTTCAAATCGATTTTGTGAAGCTTCTAGAAGCTCTCGACCGGTTTAATCTTCTCATTGGGTTTTTCATACCAGTTTTCAATTCTTTTATTTTTCATTTCTTATTTTTTTGTGAATTCTTGAACTTTTTTTAAATGCGAGCAATTTTAAAACATGAAGCATTATTCAAAAGTGTCAACTTATTTCGAATCTGCTAAAATTTATTTGTTTTTGCCAACATTTGTTAAATTAATGAACAATTTCTAAATCTGCGACCATTATTCAAATCCATGACTTTTTTCTCTCTGTAAATATTTTCTGAATTTAGGAATGTTCTGCAAATTTACGAACAGGTTTAGATTTGCGAAAAAAAATCCAACTCATGTAGATTTTTCAAACATTTTTTGAATTCCTGATTTTTTTTCACATGGATGTGTTTTCCAATTATGAAAAGAATTAAAACTCTTTAACATTTTATGAGTTCATGAACATTTCTTAATTTCATCGAACATTTTTTTGATTTCGTGAACTTTTTATGAATGCACATTTTTTTTTCTAAGTGAGCATTTTTGGTATTCATGAACGTTTTCAACCTCGCAAATATTTTGTATCCATGGGCATTTTTAAGATAAAGTAAAACAGAGGCATGGTTTTGCTTCCACGAGAGGCACGGTTTTGCTTTCGCGAGAGGCACGACCCTGCCTCTCGGAAAAGAAAAAAATGTTTTCTATTTATTTTTCTTCTTCCGCTAAAGGCTCGTTTTTGCTTCCGCGAGAGATACAGTTTTGCTTTCGCGAGAGGCACGACCGTGCCTCTTGGAAACGGAAAAAAAAAAATCTGTTTTCTGTTTTTCTTTTCTTTCACGAGAGGCATATTTGTGCTTTTGCGAGAGGCACGATCGTGCCTCATCGGAAACGTAAAAAAAACGCCTTTTCTATTTTTTTTCTTTTCGTGAGAGGCACGATTTTTTTTTCAGCGAGAGGCATGGTTACGATTTCGTGAGAGGCACGGTCGTGCCTCTTTCAGGGAGGCCAATAAAAAAACCGTTCTTCTGGTTCGGTATTTTCGACTGTTTTTTTTTGTGAAAAAAAGTTCGTCCAAACCTATCAACATGATCTCATTTCGAAGATTTCGACGTGAGAAATTCAACGGTGAAAATGTTTCAAGATTTGAACGCACAATTTAAGAAATAAACCGTTTTGAATAAACAGATCTACGAAAAAGGTAAAATTATCGGGTTGCGACAAGTGACACACATACAGCGCGCTACTTGTCCCAACCTGGGAAGGTGGGAGTGATATTTTGCGAGGAGTACTCCTCAATTAGTGATTTCGCTATATATCGCTCAACATCGGGCGAAACGGATGCTACCCGCGCAGCGCCGTGTCCATGGGTCGGGCGGTCCGGGATGAGCTTAGCTGCACTGCTCGTTTTTTAACAAACACATATTTGTCATAGTGACTGGAGCTGTTGTTGCCACAGCTGAACGGAATATAATCTTGGTAGTGCAATACCTATATTTTTTGGTTTTCCTATTAAGTTATATAAAGTGAAATCTTTTAATGTACAAAAATTGATTGTTTATAAAAAATGTTAATCATATACTTCCTTCATAAACTAATATAAAAGTGTTTAGAATACTAAAATAATGATCTAAACGCGCGTTTAGACTATTAAATAGTGATCTAAACGCTCTTATATTAATTTGAGGGAGTATTTCATAAAAGCTAAAAAGTTGTTAATTTTTTTTGTGTATAAAAAAATGTAACATGAAAAAAATTAATATTCAAACAAAATAAATTACAAAAATGTTAAACGCTTGTAAAAATTGTTCTTGATGTACATGAAAATGTATAATGTGTATTAAAAATGTTGACCATATAAAGATAAATTCAATAAAAAATAATCCTCTATAAAATTATAATTTATCACATTATTAAAAAAATGTTAAACTTGTATTAAAACTATTCCCGATATATACAGAAAATGTACTATGCATATGAAAAAGTAGTCATTAAAAATTAAATTTCAGAAAAATATATTCATGATGTATTTTAAAGATATTAAACATGTAAGTAATATGTTCCTAATGTATATAACAATGTACAATGCGTATGAAAACATAGTCATGAAACTTGAAATATCAGAAACAATAGATTCATTAAATATTTGAAAAATATTAAAAATGTATTTAAAATGTTCAGAATGTATATAAAAATGTACAATGCGTTAAAAAATTATTTATCAAATGGAAATGTTAAGAAAAACCATATATATTTATAAAATGTTTAGCATGTATACAAACATGTCGCTGATGTATACCAAAAATATTAGACTTTAAAACATTTATTTTGAAATGTAAATTGTGTATTTATTAAATGTATAATATTTATAAAAATAACGTTTCACATGTACATTGAAAAGAGAGGGAAATCGATACAAACAACACATAGAAAACAACGGGAAAGTTAATAAAAAGGTTTAAAACCAATAAAAACCATGAAGAAAAAACATAAAAGGAACGAAAAACCCAAAGAAAACATAAGAGAATTGCAAGGAAGTAAGAGAAATGAAGAAAAAACAATGAAAGCAAAAGAAAAAGAAGGAAAGTAAAAACCTGTGAAATACAAAGAAAACTAAAGTTATACCGAAGAAAAAAACCAAAGTAAACCGGTAAAAAAACAAAACGAATCAAAGAGAAAACAAAGGAAAACGAAGAATGCCGAACAAAACCGGAGCAGCGCGAACCTAAAGCGAGCAAGTCACACGCTAATTAGCCGCCCCGCTCACGCTGTGGGTGAGGCGAGAGCAGCTTCCATTTCATTATAAGCGAAGTATAGCTCTGGCTTGCGGATGTACCGGAAAAATGGCAAGCCCAGACCACCAGACAGGCCTGCGTCGACGGGCGGCAGCAGCCCAACGGCGACGATGAATAAAGAAAAACGGGACTTGTGTTCGACGATACTGCTGACGGACTGCAAGGCAACAAGTTGCGACGACTTGAGGCTGCAAAACCTACTAACTGCAACTAGACGCGACGACGGCCACCAAACGAAAAGCAAGGCGGTGTAGTGACCTTTTAACGAGTGAATTGCAAAAAACCATCACATTGAAGCCAAGGGTTGCGGAAAAGACTCTTCTACGCTTTTGTGCCAGAAAACATTGATTTTGGACGTACTCATTTGCAGAAAACACCTAACCGCGTGTTCGGGCAGTTTAACCTCTGTTATGACAGGTGGGGGCTGATTTTTATGACGTGGCGTAACGGCACCTAGCTAACGGCGTGTGATGCTGCAACAGTGGCGACGGACGCGCCGTCTTGGTCGAAACGGATCGAACGCCGTATCCATTTCATTCTCCCCCCTTTCACCACATTATCCTCCTCTGTCTCTCTTTCTCCCCGTGCTCCATGGCGACGGCGAGCCCTGACGACGGCGGGGGAGTGGATGCCACCGGCGGGGGACTGGATGGAGGCTGCACCGGAGGGTTGGTTCGCGGCGGCGAATCGTACCAAGTGGAGGAGGTTTGCGACAGCTCGAATCCTAGTCTGGCCCCGAAGAGGACATCGTCGTCGCCGTCGCTTGACTGTGGGGCCGCCGGCGCTCTTGCCCGTGCTGTGCAAGCTACTCCGACGGGTAGCCATCAATGGGCTTCTCGATTTGGCGGCGTTGAGTAAGTTCTCCTCCTCCATTACTGTGGAATCTAGGGTTAGGCTTCGAATTGAATGAACTGCAGTGGATTATTGTTTGTAGTGTAACCTCTGATATGTATCCTATAAGTTAGATGAATTTGCTTCAGTGCATGAAGTTAACTGAATTTTCTCAATGTACAAAACATTTTCAGTTTACTGAATATTGTTTAGTGTCAACAGTTAACTGAATTCTATCGGCGTGTGAAGTTAACTGGATTTAGTGTATTGTATGAAGTTAAATGGATTTGCTTCATTGTTTGAACTGTACTGTATTTTTTTGTGTTCAAAAGATTTTAGTTAACTGAATATGTATCAGTTTCACCTACTAATTTGCAATATTTCAGTTAACTAAATATGCACTGTATATAGTGTAGTCAGTGCATTGATTTTAATTATTAGAAATGTATGCAAAGAAATTAATGTGTAGCTTATTTCCTTTGTAGTTTGTGTGATGATGTGTGAGAAGTTAGGCTCCACTTTCATGATAGGGACAATTTGGAAAGGAGCATGTGTGTTACAGACATAACATTTCTGAATCTGATAGCACTAATAGAGACATCAGGCTATGGAGAGGATGATTACATGTACTTTGTTAGGGATGCTAGCTTGGGAGTGGCTGGTTTGGAAGAGATCTGTGATGATGACAAGATTGATGAGATGCTGGACCACATTGCCAACAGAAATCAGAGCATAGTTAATCTGACAGTAGTTAGGGGTAGTGAGCCCAGACCTGTAGATTTAAATGCAGGTTATGTTTGTGAGCAGCAGGTCCCTCTAGGAAGTGTTGGAGAGAGGAATGTGTATGAGGTCAGTGAAGAAGGTGTATTGTACATGTCACCATCCAAAAAAGCAAGGAGAGTTGCACAAGTGGATGAGCAGGAGGCACATCCAATACAGTTTTACTCCAGAGAGCAGAGCACACATCTGTTTATGCACAAAGATATAGATATGGATCTAGGAAATGCAGGAGATGTTGATTTGGAGCAAGAGGAGTTGGAAAGAACTATGGAGCTTAAGAGGAGGATAAAAATACAGAGTTATAAGAAGCATAAGAAGAGTGTTGAGAGGGTTGATGCAACTAAAAGAAAACTTCCAGTTTTACTAACTAAAGATGACTCTGACTTGGAGCAAGATGATGATTTCATGGCTAGGATGGCTGAGATGAGGAGGCAGAGACAAGACCCATTTTTACACTTTGAAGGTGACACTGATGTTGAAGAACCCTATGAGCTAGAAGAAGATGTAGTGCATGAGGAACATGGAGAGGAGGAGCATGGAGAGGAAGAGGAAATTGAAGAGGATGTGGAAAAGAGAAAGAAGTTGATAGTAAGAAAGGGGCCAACTAGTAGATCACATGCTAGTTTGGAACAAGAATTTGAGGATGTTTGGGTACCATCTTCTGATGAGGATTCAAATCCTGGTGATTTGAAAGAGGAGGATGATGATGGGGCAGTACCCCTACCTTTAGTGCTTGCAAATAAGAGCAGGGCCAAAAAACCCAAACCAAAAATTTGGTATGCTGAGGACAGAGAGAGCCCAGAGATGCAGTTTGTGAAGAAGCTTTATTTTGAAAGTGTTTACCAATTTAGAAGGGCACTTCTCACATTCCACATATCTCAAAACAGAAACTACCAGTTTCATAGGAACTGCAATGACAGAATCATAGCTATTTGCAGACATGAACATTGCCCTTTCTTCATTGCAGCTTCTGTGTTGGCAAATGAGAAAACTTTTTGCATTAGAAAGGCAAATTTTTTGCACACATGTCCTGCTGTAGCAGAGAGCACCAAGGTGACTACCAAGTGGGTCACACATCAAGTGTTAGAAGCAGTTAGAACCGATTTGAACACATTAATAACTACAATAATGCAAAATCTGAAGAGCAAGTATGGAGTTGAGATCAACACTCATATGGCCTACATGGCTAAGAACAAAGCAGTTGAGATGGTGCAAGGAGATCAGAGGGGCAATATACCAGGATCAGGGATTACTTGCATGCTGTCTTGGACACAAATCCAGGTAGTAGGTGCATTATCACTACTAAGTTCTTAAAGGAGCATCCAAGCATAAATCCAAGGTTCCATGGATTGTTCATCTGTTTGAATGCTTGCAAGGAAGGATTTCTGAATGGATGCAGACCATTCACAGGTGATTGCTTTACTTTGTTTACTTTTCCTTGTTTGAATTCCTTGGTTCTAACTTGTGTTGTGTGCCATTGCAGGTGTGGATGGATGCTTCATCAAGTTAACTACTGGCCAACAAATCCTGGCTGCCACAGGAAGGGATGGGAATAATAACATATATCCCATTGCTTTTGCAGTTGTGGACAAAGAAGACACAAAAAGTTGGACTTGGTTTCTATTTGAACTAAAGATAGCAATTGGTGGAGAATCAGGGAGATTTGGTTATTACACCATAATCTCTGATAGACAGAAGGTAATTCCCATGTTAACTTGTATTTTATAATTGCTTACTTCATTATTGCTTATTTTATAATTGCATAGTTCAAAATTGTGGTCATTTGTCCAAACAGGGCCTTCTTAAAGCTGCAAACACTGTATTCCCAAACTGTCCACATAGATTTTTCCTTAGACACATCTATCAAAACTTTCAGACTGCTAGTTTTAGGGGGTCAGAATTAAAGAAGTACATGGATAAAGCTAGTTACTCTTATACTGAACATGACCATCTTGCTGCAATGGATGCTCTTAAAAGTGAGTGCAAGGCTGCTTGGGCTTGGCTTAACAAAGTTCCTAGAGCTTCTTGGGCTAGATTTGCAATGGACTTCAATTGCAAAACTGATCTAGTTGTCAACAATATTAGTGAGGTCTTCAACAAGATGATATTAGATGTGAGAGGCAAACCAATTAAGAGCATGATAGATGGAATCAGGACTAAGTTGATGGTTAGGTTCAATGGCAATAGGACTAAGACAGAGGTATCCAAGTGGGATATATGCCCAACATATGCTGAGTTGCTTGAAGAAGCAAAGAAATATTCTAGGAACTGTCAAGCATTGATGGCTGGCCCAAATATCTACCAAGTGACAAGCAATGAGTGAACATATTCAGTTAACCTGCAGCATAGGACATGTGGGTGCAGGAAATGGGATATGACTGCAGTCCCATGCAATCATGCAGTTTCAGCTATCACCAAAGCCAAACTGAGGCCTGAAGACTTTGTACATGACTTTTTCAAAAAGCCAATGTACCTGGCAGCATACAACCCCATCATATTCCCTGTACCAGGACAAGATTTGTGGCCCAAGACCAAAACCAGAGACATAGAACCTCCAGTGTTCAAGGATAAGCTAGGGAAGAAGCAAACAAAGAGGAGAAGGGGCCAGTTTGAGCCACCAGCACCCAAAGATACATCTAGAATGGCTTCAATTACATGCAGCAACTGTCAGCTTGTAGGTCACAGATACACATCATGCAAACAAACTCTAAAACCAGGCCTAGCAATGAGAAAGAACAAGCATCAGGTTTGTACAAGCATCACAGATTAACATCATTTTGTTTTTTAACAGTTGAATGTATTAACTTGCTACAATTCTTACATGCAGTCTAGTAACATAGAGGAGGGTAGCACACAAGGAAGCAGGGCACCAACAGCACCAAGGGGACCACCAAGGCCAGCTTCTTCAACAACTCCAGCACCAAGGGGAGCTTCTTCTACTGCTCCAGCACCAAGGGCTGCTGCTTCAACTGCTCTAGCACCAAGGGCTCCTTCTTCAACTGCTCCAGCACCAAGGGCTGCTGCTTCAACTGCTCCAGCACCAAGGGCTAATTCTTCAACTGCTCCAGCACCAAGGGCTACTTCTTCAACTGCTCCAGCACCAATGGCTGCTTCATCAACCGCTCCAGCACCAGGGGCTGCCAGGAAAGCTTCTTCAGTTGGAACAAGTAGGACAGGTTCAACAACTGCAGGTGCCACAACAGCACCATTCTTGCCACCAAGACAGAGAAAGCAACCCAGCAGACTGAAAGACTATTTCTATGCTTCTGGGAACTGATCTTATGGCAAACCATGATGATGATGTGATCTGGCTAAACTAGTAATTGCTAAGATCTATTTTGGGTACTGTAATCTATGAATATATATGATCTGGGTACTGAAATCTTATGGCAAACCATGATGATGATGTGATCTGGGTACTCTAATCTATGAATCTATGAATATATATGATCTGGGTACTGTAATCTTATGGCAAACCATGATGATGATGTTATCTGGGTACTGTAATCGATGAATCTATGAATATATATGATGCACTGTACTCAATGAGTCGACAAGATGAAGCTCTAGGTCACCCTAGGGCCAAATCATCGATGAGTCGACAAGATGAAGCTCTAGGTCACCCTAGGGCCAAATCATCGATGAGTCGACAAGATGAAGCT
>LR738713.1:644547446-644665653 GCA_902687465.1 Secale cereale | reverse complement strand
TGCTCTAGGTCACCCTAGGGCCAAGTCATCGATGAGTCGACAAGATGAAGCTCTAGGTCACCCTAGGCCCAAATCATTGATATGTCGACAAGATGATGCTCTAGGTCACCCTAGGCCGAAATCATCGATATGTCGACAAGATGATGCTCTAGGTCACCCTAGGGCCAAGTCATCGATGAGTCGACAAGATGAAGCTCTAGGTCACCCTAGGCCCAAATCATCGATATGTCGACAAGATGATGCTCTAGGTCACCCTACAAAAAGCAAAAGAGTTTAGATGACAAAATTTACTAACTAAGCACATGCACCACATAACATCATATTGGACTAGCATCAAGTTTCATCAAGTACCATAACTGGATCCAACTACATAGTTCATAAAATACATACTTAAGGTACCTGGTTCACAAATTCAAACTAAATTACTACATAGATGATTATCATCAACATTACAACACTGCTGGATCCAACTACATTTTTAAACAATGCATACTATATGTAGACTATTCATCTAAGATGGCCTTCATCCCCTGGAGCTTCTGCTTTATCTTTTCCTCAGACTTCTTAAGCTCAGAAATGTGAAACTCCAACTTATGCCTCTCTTCTGTCAGCCTTTCCTTCTCCTTCAAATGATTGAATTTCAGATTCCTAATAACATTGGCTTGAGCACTAGTGAGATTCTTCAGAGTTACATTTTTTTCCTGCAGCTTCTTATTCTCTTCATCTTTCTTTGACAGCTTTGACTTCAAGTTTCCAACTTCATTCTCTAGCTCAGCTATATTGACAGCTGCATTGTCCTTTTGCTCCTGCTGATAACTTAACTGCACAGCCCTCTGCTCCTGGGCATCCAAAAGAGCATTGACATCAACAACTAACTTTTCATAGTTCTCCTGTAGTTTGTTCTTCTCTTCTGTGAGGTTATGAATTGTAAATGAACTCTGAAGGTTGTCATTGGTCCTTGCTGCCTTACTCTGCTCATAATTATCCCATAACTTGGCCAATGCCTTCTCCATTGAGTCTGGCCATTCAAAATCAATCCATTGCACAACTCCACAATTTATGCCTTCCTGTACAACAAACATAATACAAATAAAACATTACCACTGTTAACTATGAGCTAACTTAGTTGAGTAAACAATGACCACAACATTTGTTAATTCTGAGCTAACTATGAGCTAACTTAGTTGACTAAAAAATTGAGTAAGCACTGGCCACAGTGCAACTGAGTAATAAACTAACACCTAGCACTAACCAAAGCTAAACAACTAATTAAGCACTGACTAGATCCATTTAACAAGTAGTTAAACAATGTTGACCAACCATTAAACATAGCAATGAGCATAATCAAGAGGAGCATTGTTTATGAATCGTACCTTCTCAGCACAGCCAAGAAACCTCCTGCCCGTGTGCATCCCTTCAAAAGCAACTAAGCGCTCTGCCGGCTTGCCGTGTTCGCACAACACACTCACATCAGCATCAACGCGGCATAAATTGGGGTCGTGCATGGTAGAAGGAAGATGTGGGAGCAAACAAACATAGCAGGCTGGTTAAGATCGAGCTCATTCACTAAATCCCCCATTCATTAACCCTAGCTATCTAAAGAACTGACCTTGATAATGCCATCACAGGAGGAGGTGACGTTCACCACTGATTCCTCACTGCTCTCGCCGTCATTCCAAGACACCATGGTGCGGCGGAGCAGCAGAACAACGACCGATGTTGGGGGCGGCGGTGGCGGGGGAGAAGAACAGAGAGAGTGATGAGCCAGATGCGAGTACATATGGCAATCTGTTTCGACCAAGACGGCGCGTCCGCCGCCACTGTAGCACCGATAAACGCCGTTAGCTACTTGCCGTTACGCCAGGTGCTAAAAATCGGGCCCACCTGTCATAACAGAGGTTAAAATGCCCGAACACGCGTTTAGGTGTTTTCTGGAAATGATTACGCCCAAAATCAGTGATTTATGGCACAAAAACGTAGAAGAGTCTTTTCCGCAACCCTAGGCTTCAATGTGGTGGTTTTTTGCAATTCACTCCCTTTTAACAGATAGGGAGTGGAGCGACCGCATTGCAACGACGACCATCTCCTATTCAGCAACATGCATGCATGCGTGTCAGCTTCAGAGAAAAACGGGATAATTAAACCTACCTCAGTCGACTACAGATGATCTCCATCCCTGCTCTGCTCGGACATGTTCCTTCCTTCAACAATACTGGCTATACTGCTGGGACACTGATTGCAAGTCAACAAGTTGACAAGACTTGGAGGCTGCAATACCTACATCATGTTAGCTGTAGTAGCATACATGAACACAGCTTCAAAGCAGTGAATCAAACTGGCTGCCTTTGGCGAGTCTGAACATGCAGATCACTCGGTGGATCGACATTCCTTGACCCCGGCTGGGCACCAAGCGAAAATCAGAGCAAGGCGGCGGGGTCGCACTTATTCGTCAACTCGCTAGCAAGCAAAGTATCAGCCTCCACGAGTCAAAATGGATACGATTAAGTAGTATTACCAGCGACGTGCGTGTTTTGGTTCATCTTAATTCTCAAGATGGCTAAGCTTTGATTCATCTGGATAAGCCACCTAGCTAGCTAGCCACATACCACAACACAAAGTACCACTACTACGCACACTTGTGCTTATTCGAGAAAAAAAACAACACAAAGGTGAGTGCATGTAATCACGATCCATCGATCCGAAAGTTAGGTAGATACGGATAGCTGACTGTCCGACTGATGTGCGCACACACGTACCGCTAGCACCTATAGGCTATAGCCAGGGACCGAAAGCATTCGTTCAGAAGTCGTGCATCGCCAACACGGCCGGAGGCGGGAATATGTGTCCCCTGGGACGATTGATGCTTGATCGATTCGATTTCAAGCAAGAATGATGCGAGAATTACGACTAAATATACTATTCCGTGTCCGAGACCGGAACGGTCAAGATCTAACCACAGCGTTCTCGATGGATCTTGTCTTGGAAAATGGAAGCACTTGGTTCACATCTGCCCTGCCCGGGCCAGCCAGAGCCAGGAGCGCCGGTATAGGGGATCGTTAATGAGCAGGAGCCAGAGACACAGCCAGAACCCATATACCGATGAGTGTTGAGGCACACGGCGGGTATCGTTATTTTCTGACCTTCACGGATGATTTGAGCAGATATGGGTATATCTACTTAATGAAACACAAGTCCGAAACATTTGAAAAGTTTGAAAAATTTCATAGTAGAGTAGAGAATCATCGTAATAAGAAAATAAAGTTTCTACAATCTGATCGCGGAGGCGAATATTTGAGTTACGAGTTTGGCCTTCATTTAAAACAATGTGGAATACTTTCACAACACACGCCACCTGGAACACCACAGCGTAATGGTGTGTCTGAACGTCGTAACCGTACTTTATTAGATATGGTGCAATCTATGATGTCTCTTATCGATTTACCACTATCGTTTTGGGGTTATGCATTAGAGACAGCTGCATTCACGTTAAATAGGGCACCGTCCAAATCCGTTGAGACGACACCGTGTGAACTTTGGTTTAGCAAGAAACCTAAGCTGTCATTTCTTAAAGTTTGGGGTTGCGACACTTATGTCAAAAGGCTTCAGCCTGATAAGCTCGAACCCAAATCGGAGAAGTGCATCTTCATAGGATACCCTAAGGAAACAATTGGGTACACGAAGTACCACATATCCGAAGGCAAGATCTTTGTTGCCAAGAATGAAACATTTCTAGAGAAGGAGTTTCTCTCGAAAGAAGTGAGTGGGAGGAAAGTAGAAGTTGATGAGGTAATTGTACCTTCTCTCGAATTGGAAAATAGCTCATCACAGAAAACCATTCCCGTGATGCCTACACTAACTAGAGAGGAAGCTAATGATGATGATCATGAAACTTCAGATCATGTTACTACTGAACCTCGTAGGTCAACCAAAGCATGTTCCACACCATAGTGGTACGGTAATCCTGTTCTGGAAGTCATGCTACTAGACCATGACGAACCTACGAACTATGAAGAAGCTATGATGAGCCCAGATTCCGATAAATGTCATAAGGCCATGAAATCTAAGATATGATCCATGTATGAGAACAAAGTGTGGACTTTGGTGCACTTGCCTGATGATCGGCGAGCCATAGAGAATAAATGGATCTTCAAGAAGAAGACAGATGCTGATGGTAATGTTACTGTCTACAAAGCTCGACTTGTCGCGAAAGGTTTTTGACAAGTTCAAAGAGTTGACTACGATGAGACTTTCTCACTCGTAGCGATGCTTAAGCCTATCCGAATCATATTAGCAATTGCCGCATTTTATGATTATGAAATTTGGCAAATGGACGTCAAAACTGCATTCCTTAATGGATTTCTTAAAGAAGAGTTGTATAAGATGCAACCTGAAGGTTTTGTCGATCCTAAAGGTGCTAACAAAGTATGCAAGCTCCAACGATTCATCTATGGACTAGTGCAAGCATCTCGGAGTTGGAATATACGCATTGATGAGGTGATCAAAGCATATGGTTTTATACAGACTTTCGGAGAAGCCTATATTTACAAGAAAGTTAGTGGGAGCTCTGCAACATTTCTGATATTATATGTGGATGACATATTGTTGATCGGAAATGATGTAGAATTTCTGGATAGCATAAAACGATACTTGAATAAGAATTTTTCAATGAAAGACCTCGGTGAAGCTGCTTATATATTGGGCATCAAGATCTATAGAGATAGATCAAGACGTTTGATAGGAATTTCACAAAGCACATACCTTGATAAAGTTTTGAAGAATTTAAAAATGGATTAGTCGAAGAAATGGTTCTTGCGTGTGTTACAAGGTGTGAAGTTGAGTCAGACTCAATGCCCGACCACTTCAGAAGATAGAGAGAAAATGAAAGTCATTCCGTATGCCTCAGCCATAGGTTCTATCGTGTATGCTATGTTGTGTACCAGACCTGATGTGTGCCTTGCCATAAGTCTGGCATAGAGGTACCAAAGTAATCCAGGAGTGGATCACTGGACATCGGTCAAGAACATCCTCAAGTACCTGAAAAGGACCAAGGATATGTTTCTTGTTTATGGAGGTGAAAAAGAGCTTGTCGTAAATAGTTATGTTGATGCTAGCTTTGACACTGATCCAGATGACTCTAAGTCACAAACCGGATACATTTTTTTATTGAATGGTGGAGCCGTCGGTTGGTGCAGTTCCAAGCAAAGCATCACGGCGGGATCTACGTGTGAAGCGGAGTACATAGCTACTTCGGAAGCAGCAAATGAAGGAGTCTGGATGAATGAGTTCATATCCGATCTAGGTGTAATACCTAGTGCTTCGGGTTCAATGAAAATATTTTGTGACAACACTGGAGCAATTGCCTTGGCGAAGGAATCCAGGTTTCACAAGAGAACCAAACACATCAAGAGACGCTTCAACAAGCGTACGCGGGTAGAGAAAGAACTGCAAGCGACTGCTGGAGGCCTAGACTTCATCAGCAACCTCCCCGATGATATGTTGGCAGTCATCATATCCCTCCTCCCAATCAAATATGAGGCGAGGACAACCGCCCTTTCCCGGTGGTGGCGCCCCCTATGGCTCCTCACCCCTATCGACCTCCTCAATGCCCACGAGCTCTACCATGGCTATGGCAAAAGTTTGGATGCGTTCTTCCAGATCCTCGGCAGTCACCATGGCCTAATCATAGGCCTTATCACGGGCAAGTTCCATTCCAATGGCAAGGACCGAGCCAACCTTGATGAGTGGTTCCGATCCCCAGCCATAGATCAACTCGAGGGGCTCAGTTCTAATGATGGGCATATGCGCTCGCTGCCAATGTCCGTGCTCTGCTTCGCGCCCACGCTGCGCCTCACCAATTTCATGAACTACCATTCCCCCCCTAATGACGTGCCTGCTCTTTTTCTACCATGACTGAAGCACCTTGAGCTCGTCACCGTCTGCATCCCAAAGGATGACATGGAGCGCCTACTCCGTGGCTGTACTGCACTCGAGTTCCTTCGTCTTCACGCGATGAATTGGTCGAGTACCTTCCACATCACTTCCAGGACTCTTCGGACTATTTATGTGTGTTGCTGGTGCTGCAACGAGATATCACAAAAGGTGGACCACAATATGGTCATTGAGGACACACCTTCACTTGAGAGATTAATTGTAGTTGACCAACAAGGTCCAACAAGAATCAATGTCATTTCTGCACTGAAATTGACAGTGGTGGGCTACTCGTCTGTCAAATACTACTGCTTTCAGGTACAATAGTCGCCTTATACCTCTCCTTCTTGATATCAACATTATTTCTAGTTTTGAAGATGTATGTTCGTCTGTCATCCAGCAAAGCTTCATCCAAATTCTGGGCACAGTGAAGGCCTTGGCACTAGTATCTGTCGGCCCCAACCTAGACCAAGTTGTCAGTTGCCTAAGATGCTTTCTCTGCCTGAAGAAGCTGTATATCGAGGTGATGTTCCTTTCCTGTTAAATGTTAACCATAAGGGAGTACAATTTTTTGCACCTTTTTCCAAGTTTACAATGACAATGTACTACGATTTCTGAAGGAATTTTGGAGGATTTCGGGACATACACCCCACCCCATATTGGTTGCTTGATTCATATGGTTACAATCCATAAGCATCTCTCCTTTGGATTCATCTGTACTAGTTTTATTAGGGAATTTTTCATCCAATACAACCTCTGGTGAACAAGGCTACATTTTTCTAGGTTGCAATCAAATGCCCATGTTAATCATGTCAGATCGAAGATGACACGTTGGTGCATTTTACAAATCATGCAAACCAAATAGGCGTGCAGTAGTGTTCAAAACTTCATGTAGGCACTAACATGTTCTCTTCTTTTGCAGATAATAATAGGCCCGGAGGTGGATAATGTTTATAACAACTATCACATCGAATGCCTGGATCTGCATCTCTCAAATATTACTTTGAACTCCTACCGAGGGATCTTACCGGAGATTACACTCGCCATGTTCTTTCTTGCCAGAGCAAGGGTGTAACATCCCAAATTTTAAATTTGGAATGTTATACATAGATCATATTGCATTGCATGCTCTTTGCATTTTTGTTGTGGCGTTCCTCGAAATTCTAAGCAACTCAAGGACCTACGGAGAGAGTTGGGAATTTTACCGTTTTCGTATTTGAGTTTACTCGAATACCGGTACGAAGACAGTGTGATTTTAATTATTTTTCTCTCCTAAAAATATTTCTAATCACAATATATGAGCGGAGATAATATGACTTCTCCAAAGTAAACAGAAATATTGGAGGAAAAATGTTAAAATCACTTTTGGTATTTTTTCTGGATTTATTTGCGATTTTATTTGCATAGGAAAAATGCGCGTTTTTCAAAATTGCATTTAGGTCCGGGAAAAATGTTCACTTTGTCCTAAATATTATTAGAGGACGGTGAAAATTTATTTCGGGATTTTTGGAGTCCGTTTAGTATTTCTTTCGTTAGTTTTTCTCCGCCAGGACTCTTTAAAAAAGAAGAAGGAGGCAAACCGACTTAGAGCCGTAATGGCCCAGGACTCTGGGCTTTATATAGCTCCCCCCCGGCCCAAGCCAGCCCAGCCGCCGCCTAACCCTAGCCGCCCATCGCCCGCTGCGCCGCCGTCGCCACCCGCTGCACCGCCGCCGCCGCCCGTTGCGCCGCCGCCACCCCGCTGCGCCGCCCCGCCGCCGGGATCTCGCCGGAGTTCGCCGATTCGAGGTAGTTATCGGTTTTTTTAAAAAACTGATCGGTTTTTCGTAAACCGTAGATCCATTTTTTATTAGATTTAGATCGGTTCGGTTTTTCTTCGGTTTAGCTATTTAGCGGACGTTCGTCCGTATGTTCGTTTTAACGAACGCTTTTCGTCCGTTAGCCGTAGACAGCGAACATTCGTTCGTTAGCCTATTCGCCAGTTTTCTTTTTCGGGGTATTTATCCGTTATTATTCCGATCGTGATTTCTGCCCTGATCTTGTTTTTCGTTTTTCTTTTCGCTCGAGAGTCGGAATCAGGTGATTCAAAATTCCAGATCTTCGTCTCGATGCCCTCTTTACGTTTAACCAACTTGAACAAAGTTTTGGCTACTGTAAAATTTGACTTTAGGCCAATTAGTGATCAGAGCTCGTTTCTTTCGCAGTCTGCGTTTCGTTGCTCTTTCGAGTTGATTCTTTTTGCAAACCGGAGTTCTTAAGTTGAACTTTCTGGTTAGATCTCTTCTTTTGGAGTTTTGTTTGTGCATCATTGCTTGTTTGCTTATGTAAGCTATTGTTTGCTTGCGATAGAATACCCAGACTGTGAAGCATGCTACTACGAGTCTCTAGGTTTTGCGAATCGTCAGCAAGGCAAGTAACACATTGATCATACTTTTATTACCCAGTTTTTATGCATTAGATCAAACCCTCACACATTGCATGAGTAGGATCTCTTAACTTGTGGGACTGGGAAGTAGATTGAGGTAGAACCTATTACCTGCATTATTTTCAAACCCTTGGGAGTTACTTGTACGTTTGTTTAGGTTGCTATGCTATGCTCGTAGACGTGGTTTGGGTTTGAGTGAAATCCATGACACATGTGAGTTGTTAATTAAGGTTTCAACTTAAGGTGGCTACTTGAATACACATCTGGGTGGATTGGTTGCAGGGCACCTGGAGAATCCAGTGTTGTCCGAGGAAATCCCGGGGTTCCGTGTGATTTTTCCTATGGAATGCCACCCAGGCTCAAAGGGATCATAAAACTATTCATGCTAGAAACTTCCGTGTGCAGCCACAATGCCATTATGGGCTCTGGTATAGTATGAGTAAGTTGTGTGAGCTCTTTCAGTGGTGGACTAGCAGATGTAGGGGAAAGTAGGTGTACCGGTGCACCCGGGGTAATGAGTAAATGCTTCCGAAAGACTGTGTCTCGGTCATCCGTTTCTCAAACACCATGTAGTGCGAGAAATCCAACGGAGGAGATCGAGTCTTGCGGGAAAAGTGCACAAACCTCTGTAGAGTGTACAAACTGATCATGATTAGCCGTGTCCCCGGTTATGGCATCTTGAGTATTTGGTACTTGAATTATTGGTTGATCTCATCACTCTATAATCTAATTTGTTGGGTTAATGATGAACTTTTAATTTGGGATTGAGTTGGAGGTACCTTCTCAATGATTTTCAACCAACATGGTAGTTAAAATAAAATTTATTCCTTTGTTGTAGGGAAAAATTGGCTTTGCGCAAAAACTTTAACCTTAGAGCCTTCACCAGCCAAATATGCATGTAATATAGCCTTTATTCTGTTACTTGCATTCTCTTTGTTATCTTGCCAGCATATTCCATGTGCTGACCCATTTTTGGGCTGCAACATATTACGTTGCAGACTTTTCAGACCAGGAATAAGACGTGCTAGGTCGTTTGTCATGCACTCAGCTATGCTGTTAGAGTTGATGGACTCACTTATCTTCCAAGCCTTCCGCTGTTATTTTGTTAGATGGCCTTAAGCCATATATTTTGTAATAAGTTCTCATTGGAGACATTCGATGTAATAAGTGTGTGATTGCCACTCTTTTATAAATCCTTCAAGTACTGTGTGTGTCAGCATTACCGATCCAGGGATGACACAGAACACAGAGACTTCGGTCCATTCGGATCGTGGTCGCTACAAAGATGGTATCAGAGCACACGCTGAATGTAGGACACGACCACTAAGACAGACCCTAGATCACTCTTCTCTACTCATTTCTGACTTCTCTCGATTTTCTACTCCTTTAGGATGGTGGACCCAAGGAACACGTTCACTCAACCGGATGAAGACACACCATTTGGACGACACCTAAAGGAAGTCATTAGGTACCTGAACATAGGAATACCAAGCTTTACCGGGACCTACACCGCCACTTTACCGGAGGAGGAGCGATGGAGCATTCAAGTTCAAATTCTCGGAAGAACCTTCGCACCATCCACTGAGCCAATATAGTTTTCTTTTGATGCGCCAACTTGGATTCTAGGCAAGAGCATGGCCGCCCACATCACGATGGGAAGGATCGGAGAAGTCTACAAGCAGGAGCTGAAGGACACCATCTACCAGATTTGTGGACGCCGAGATGAGAGTTGGGATATGATCAGCACCCGGAAGGATAGGTCCATTGCAGCATTCATCGAGGAGTTGAACCAGCACATTCGACAACAGGAGCACCAGATGTGCACTGGGATGATAGAGTTGAAGAAGGCACTAAACATGAATTTGGAGCTAGAAGAAGAACTTAAGTCTACTCGTGACGGATACAATGAGGAGATGTTGATACTAGTGGAGAAGAATGATGATTTGACAAGGAAGCTAGGAGTATTCATGGGAGATCCAGCACCAGGAGGTGAAGAAGAGGAAGAAGAACCCAAGGAGATTCCTCCCGAAGATTACATTATCATCGACGACACGGACTCAGAACCCGATGATAGTAAAGACGAAGACTATGAAGATGAAGCTGGAGCAGACATCATGGAATCGTCCGCCGATCAATATTTTTAGATGACCACCCTGTGACTAGTAGTTTACCCCCACCTATTAGCTTTAGAGCACTTTTGTAACGATAGTTAGATTTGTAAGATCTTGCTTGAAATTGATTGGTGTGATATGATTGTGTTTGTCTCATGTGCATATGGGTAGTGATTTCCCCTTAGACCTCAATTCTGTTCTAATCTCTTCCCTCTACACCCATCAGATGCTTCCAAGACGTGAGCCCGGATTTGAGTTTCCCCCTGAGCTCACCCAGTTGATCCAGCAGCAGAACACCCTGATGCAACTTCTTGTCCAGAACACTCAGAACAACTAGAACAACCACAACAACCCTCCACCACCACCACCCGTGGACAACCTGACACGTTTCTTAAGGTTGCAACCACCCGTGTTTGCTAGCAGCATCGAACCAATAGTGGCTGATGACTGGCTACGCAAGATTGGAAGGGATTTGACCACCGCCAATTGCTCGGATGCTGAGAAGGTGCGATTTGCCGCACACCAGTTGTCTGGACCAGCCGCAGCATGGTGGGAGAACTACACAACCACTTTCCCCATAGCCAATGTCACCTGAGAGCAGTTTCAGCAAGCTTTCCGTACTGCCCATGTCTCAACTGGAGCTATGAGCATGAAGAAGCGGGAGTTTTGCAACTTGCGCCAAGGAAACCATACTGTGGCATAGTACGTGGATGAGTTTAGTATCCTATCTCGTTATGCCCCAGATGATGTGGCCACAGATGCCGCTAAGCAGGAGAGATTTATGGAAGGGCTGAATGATGAGATGAGCGTACAGTTGATGGTGGCAACTTTCAACAACTACCAGGAGTTGGTAGATAAAGCTCTTATGATTGAAGGGAAGCACCAGCAGATTGAAAGACGCAAGAGGAAGTATGGACAAGGAAGGAATAATTCTGGAGCCCAACATAAGCCCCGATTCACTCCGAATTCGGGAGGATATACCCATAACCATGGAATTCCCCACAACCACAATGGCCCTAAGAATGGAAATGGGAACGGAGCAAGTAGTAACCAGAGCCGCTCTACCCCGTCCACACCCGCTAAGAAGGATTTCAGCCACATCACTTGTTTCAAGTGCGGGAAGAATGGACATTATGCCACGGACTGCCCTGAAGCTAAGAATGGGAACGACATTGGAAGCGCCGGGAAGAATCCCAACCCGTTCAACCAAGGACAAGTGAACCACGTGACCGTGGAGGAGGTAGAAGAGCAACCAGATGCTGTTGTCGGTAAGTTTTTGGTTATTTTTTTTACCGCAATAGTTCTTTTCGATACTGGTGCATCACATTCATACATTTCGAGGGGGTTCGTAAATAGACATAGGATGTCCACTCGAGTTCTTAAGACCCCCATGTTAGTAAGTTCACCAGGAGAAGCGTATATGGCACACCAAGGATGTTTTCAGACGCCATTGACCATAGGACGCCACACTTTCCCCTCCGACCTAATAGTTCTGGAGTCACAAGGATTGGATGTGATATTAGGTATGGATTGGCTATCGAAGTATGGAGGTAATATTGATTGTGCCAGTAAGTCTATTTTGCTCACCACCCCGGAGGGAAAAATGATTAAGTATGTATCTAGGCATTCGCCTATAAGGACTCAAGTACATTCTCTCACGGGGGTTGTTCAGGAGGAAGTGCCAGTAGTAAAGGATTATCCGGATGTGTTTCCAGAGGAGTTACCTGGCATGCCACCGGATAGAGATATTGAGTTTTTGATAGAGTTGTTGCCTAGCACCGGACCAATATCTAAGAGACCGTATCGGATGCCAGCGAATGATCTGGAGGAGATCAAGAAGCAGATTAAGGAGTTATTGGAGAAAGGATTTATTCGCCGAAGTTCATCACCTTGGGGAGCCCCAGTGCTTTTGGTCGAGAAGAAGGATGGATCATTAAGAATGGTCGTTGATTATCGGGCATTGAATGAAGTGACTATTAAGAATAAGTACCCGCTGCCAATGATCAATGATTTGTTCGACCAACTCCAGGGAGCGAAAGTATTCTCCAAGATAGATCTACGATCTGGATACCACCAATTGAAGATCCGAGAGAAGGATATACCTAAGACTGCCTTCACCACACGGTACGGGCTATATGAGTATATGGTTATGTCATTTGGATTGACTAAACGCGCCTGCCTATTTCATGAGTATGATGAACAAAGTGTTCACAGAGTTCTTGGATAAGTTCGTCGTGGTATTCATAGATGATATTCTAGTGTACTCGAAGGATGAAGAAGAACATGCAGATCATTTGCGTTTGGTATTGGAGAAGCTCAGAGAACATCAGTTGTATGCCAAGTTTAGCAAATGCGAGTTTTGGTTGAAGGAAGTCGGATTCCTAGGGCATGTTATATCAGGAGAAGGTATAGCAGTGGACCCCGTCAAAGTGCAGGCAGTCACTGAGTGGTTGGCACCCACTTCGGTTGGAGAGATCCGCAGTTTTCTTGGACTCGCGGGATACTACCGGAGATTCATAGAAAATTTCTCCAAGATTGCAAAGCCAATGACGACATTGTTGAAGAAGGAGACAAAGTTTGATTGGGCTGAAGAATGTGAAGAAAGTTTCCAGGAGTTGAAGAAACGGTTGACGACAGCCCCAGTGCTGATATTGCCCGATATACGCAAGGATTTCCAAGTGTACTGCGACGCTTCACGCTTAGGACTTGGAGGAGTACTTATGCAGGATGGAAGAGTTGTTTCCTATGCATCTCGACAACTGCGACCGCACGAGTTGAATTACGCGACGCACGGTCTGGAGTTAGCAGCTGTAGTGCACGCACTGAAAACCTGGAGACATTACCTTATTGGAAATCGTTGTGATGTGTACACGGATCACAAGACCTTGAAGTACATTTTCACACAGAAAGAGCTGAACCTCAGACAAAGGAGATGGTTGGAGCTTATAAAGGATTACGATATGAAGCTGCACTATCATCCAGGAAAGGCTAACGTCGTGGCAGACGTTTTGAACCGGAAGAGTTATGCCAATACCCTAGTAAAAGGGGGATTGCCACATGAGTTAGCAGAACATCTCAGGGAGCTTCGTTTGGAGATAGTTCCTAGAGGTTTCGTTGCAACATTGGAAGTTCAGTCGACACTGCTGGGAAAGATACGTGAAGCCCAGGAGGATGATAAGGAAATCGCAGAGATAAGGAAATGGATGAGTGAAGGAAAAGCCAAGGGATTTCATGAGGACGAACACGACACCTTGTGGTTTGAGGATCGAATCTATGTGCCCAATGACCCGGAGATCAGGAAGTTGATACTGCAGGAAGCACATGATTCGTCATACTCGATACACCCCGGAAACACCAAGAGGTATTTGGATTTGAAGGAACGTTTCTGGTGGACGGGAATGAAGAAGGATATTGACGAGTATGTAGCCGTATGCGATGTATGCCAGAGAGTAAAGGCAGAGCATCAGAACCCAGCAGGATTGTTGCAGCCTATGCTGATACCCGAATGGAAGTGGGAGAAGCTTGGCATGGATTTTATCACCGGATTGCCCAGGAGAAAAGTAGGATATGATTCAATCTCGGTAGTAGTGGACCGATTGACGAAGGTCGCCCACTTTATCCCCGTGAAAACCACATATACCAGTGCGAAGTTGGCCAAGATATACATGACCAGGATCGTATGTCTGCACGGAGTTCCCAGGACCATTGTATCAGATAGAGGAACACAGTTCACCTCAAAGTTTTGGCATCAGCTGCACCAAACTTTGGGAACGAGGCTGGAATTCAGCGCCGCCTTCCATCCGTAGACCGATGGACAGACCGAGAGAGTCAACCAGATCCTGGAGGACATGTTGAGAGCATGTGCGTTATATTATGGATCTAGTTGGGATGATAATTTGCCCTACGCGGAGTTCTCATACAACAACAGTTACCAGGCCAGTTTGAAGATGGCACCGTTCGAGGCATTGTATGGAAGTAGATGCCGAACACCGTTAATGTGGGATGAAGTTGGAGATCGACAGTTGTTTGGACCAGACTTGATCAAAGAGTCCGAGGAGAAGGTGAAGTTGATTCGAGATAGATTGAAGGTAGCTCAGTCCAGGCAGAAGAGTTATGCAGACTCGAAGCGCAAGGAGATAGCCTATGAGATCGGCGACAGAGCATACTTGAGAGTATCGCCTCTGCGAGGAGTTAAACGTTTCTGAGTTAGAGGAAAGCTAGCCCCGAGATTTGTGGGACCCTACCGTGTTTTGGAACGCATGGGAGAGGTTGCCTACAAGTTGGAATTGCCCGAAGGATTGTCAGGAGTAAACGACGTGTTTCATGTTTCGCAGCTTAAGAAGTGCCACACAGAGATGGCCGATATCCCGCTTAGAGACACAATACCCCTGGAAGCAATTCAGTTGGACAGTGATCTGACCTACGAGGAGAAGCCTGTCAAGATTCTCGAATTTTCGAGCGGAGTCACCCGCAGTAAGGTTATCAAGTTTTGCAAAGTTCAATGGAGTCACCACACCGAGGAAGAAGCCACCTGGGAATGAGAAGATGATCTATGCAAGGACCATCCACACCTATTCTCTAGCCAAGTCGAGTCTCGAGGGCGAGATTCATTCTAAGGGGGGTAGTTTTGTAACATCCCAAATTTTCAATTTGGAATGTTATACATAGATCATATTGCATTGCATGCTCTTTGCATTTTTGTTGTGGCGTTCCTCGAAGTACTAAGCAACTCAAGGACCTACGGAGAGAGTTGGGAATTTTACCGTTTTCGTATTTGAGTTTACTCGAATACCGGTACGAGGACAGTGTGATTTTAATTATTTTTCTCTCCTAAAAATATTTCTAAATACAATATATGAGCGGAGATAATATGACTTCTCCAAAATAACAGAAATATTGGAGGAAAAATGTTAAAATCACTTTTGGTATTTTTTCTGGATTTATTTGCGATTTTATTTGCATAGGAAAAATGCGCGTTTTTCAAAATTGCATTTAGGTCCGGGAAAAATGTTCACTTTGTCCTAAATATTATTAGAGGACGGCGAAAATTTATTTCCGGATTTTTGGAGTCCGTTTAGTATTTCTTTCGTTAGTTTTTTCTGTGCCAGGACTCTTTAAAAAAAAGAAGGGGGCAAACCGACTTAGAGTCGTAATGGCCCAGGACTCTGGGCTTTATATAGCGCCCCCGGCCCAAGCCAGCCCAGCCGCCGCCTAACCCTAGCCGCCCGTCGCCCGCTGCGCCGCCGCCGCCGCCCGTTGCGCCGCCGCCGCCCCGCTGCGCCGCCCCGCCACCGGGATCTCGCCAGAGTTCGCTGATTCGAGGTAGTTATCAGTTTTTTTAAAAACCAATCGGTTTTTCGTAAACCGTAGATCCGTTTTTTTATTAGGTTTAGATCGGTTCGGTTTTTCTTCGGTTTAGCTATTTAGCGGACGTTCGTCCGTATGTTCGTTTTAACCAACGCTTTTCGCCCGTTAGCCGCAGACAACGAACGTTCGTTCGTTAGCCTGTTCGTCAATTTTCTTTTTCGGGGTATTTATCCGTGATTATTCCGATAGCGATTTCTGCCCTGATCTTGTTTTTCGTTTTTCTTTTCGCTTGAGAGTCAAAATCAGGTGATTCAAAATCCCAGATCTTCGTCTCGATGCCCTCTTTACGTTTAACCAACTTCAACAAAGTTTTGGCTACTGTAAAATTTGACTTTAGGCCAATTAGTGACCGGAGCTCGTTTCTTTCGCAGTCTGCGTTTCGTTGCTCTTTCGAGTTGATTCTTTTTGCAAACCGGAGTTCTTAAGTTGAACTTTCTGGTTAGATCTCTTCTTTTGGAGTTTTGTTTGTGCATCATTGCTTGTTTTCTTATGTAAGCTATTGTTTGCTTGCGATAGAATACCCGGACTGTGAAGCGTGCTACTACGAGTCTCTCGGTTTTGCGAATCGTCAGCAAGGCAAGTAACACTTTGATCATACTTTTATTACCCAGTTTTTATGCATTAGATCAAACCCTCACACATTGCATGAGTAGGATCTCTTAACTTGTGGGACTGGGAAGTAGATTGAGGTAGAACCTATTACCTGCATTATTTTCAAACCCTTGGGAGTTACTTGTACGTTTGTTTAGGTTGCTATGCTATGCTCGTAGACGTGGTTTGGGGTTGAGTGAAATCCATGACAGATGTGAGTTGTTAATTAAGGTTTCAACTTAAGGTGGCTACTTGAATACACATCTGGGTGGATTGGCTGCAGGGCACATGGAGAATCCAGTGTTGTCCTAGGAAATCCCGGGGTTCCGTGTGATTTTTCCTATGGAATGCCACCCAGGCTCAAAGGGATCATAAAACTATTCATGCTAGAAACTTCCGTGTGCAGCCACAATGCCATTATGGGCTCTGGCATAGTATGAGTAAGTTGTGTGAGCTCTTTCAGTGGTGGACTAGCAGATGTAGGGGAAAGTAGGTGTACCGGTGCACCCGGGGTAAAGAGTAAATGCTTCCGAAAGACTGTGTCTCGGTCATCCGTTTCTCAAACACAATGTTGTACGAGAAATCCAACGGAGGAGATCGAGTCTTGTGGGAAAATTGCACAAACCTCTGCAGAGTGTACAAACTGATCATGATTAGCCGTGTCCCCGGTTATGGACATCTTGAGTATCTGGTACTTGAATT
Organism: Secale cereale; assembly: GCA_902687465.1. Classification (NCBI taxonomy): domain Eukaryota; kingdom Viridiplantae; phylum Streptophyta; class Magnoliopsida; order Poales; family Poaceae; genus Secale; species Secale cereale. Next base: position 644,648,529 of record LR738713.1, on the reverse strand, counting down.
ATTGGTTGATCTCATCACTCTATAATCTAATTTGTTGGGTTAATGATGAACTTTTAATTTGGGATTGAGTTGGAGGTACCTTCTCAATGATTTTCAACCAACATGGTAGTTAAAATAAAATTTATTCCTTTGTTCTAGGGAAAAATTGGCTTTACGCAAAAACTTTAACCTTAGAGCCTCCACCAGCCAAATATGCATGTAGTATAGCCTTTATTCTGTTACTTGCATTCTCTATGTTATCTTGCCAGCATATTCCATGTGCTGACCTGTTTTCGGGCTGCAACATATTACGTTGCAGACTTTTCAGACGAGGAATAAGACGTGCTAGGTCGTTTTTCATGCACTCAGCTATGCCGTTGGAGTTGATGGACTCACTTATCTTCCAAGCCTTCCGCTGTTATTTTGTTAGATGGCCTTAAGCCATAGATTTTGTAATAAGTTCTCATTGGAGACATTCGATGTAATAAGTGTGTGATTGCCACTCTGTTATAAATCCTTCAAGTACTGTGTGTGTGTCAGCATTACCGATCCAGGGATGACACAGAACACAGAGACTTCGGTCCATTCAGATCGTGGTCGCTACAAAGGGTGCTGAGGGTACTGAGGTTGAACACACATTTAATTAGGAAAGATGAATGGTATGTTGATCAGAGCCGGCAAGTACTGCAGAATGAAAATAGTCTTGATAACCCACAAGTATAGGGGATCTATCACGCCCAAGATGCGATTCTATCCCGATCTTGTGAACACCTCGTGATTGGGGCACAACCGCATTTCGGGTGCTTAGCAAGATGGATATCATTACATAAATAGATGGGGATACGTACAAGTCATACAAATCCACATGAATACGACACATTATACACAAGACATCCGACTACGGATGGAAACATGAAAAGCACAACGACAACCATCCTGCTATCCTAGGCTGCCGACCAGGAACCTATCCCAAGACTGGTGAAGAAGAAGAAGAAAGAACTCCAACACAAGTAACATCGCTCTCACGTCAAGTCATTGGAAACCTGCACCTGCAACTGTTGTTGTAGTATCTGTGAGCCACGAGGACTGAACAATCCCATAACCATGGGTATCAAGACTAGCAAAGCTTAATGGGTAAGGAGAGGTTAAGTGGTGAGGTTGCAGCAGCGGCTAAGCATATGCATGGCGGCTAACTTACGAGTACAAGAATAAGATGATCACCTACGCAAACGTTCGCAAAATAGTAGTGATCGCTAAGAGATCCTGAACTACCTACGATCAAACATAACCCCACCGCGTTCTTGATACGTCTCCAACGTATCTACTTTTCCAAACACGTTTGCCCTTGTTTTGAACTCTAACTTGCATGATTTGAATGGAACTAACCCGGAATGACGCTGTTTTCAGTAGAACTACCATGGTGTTGTTTTTGTGCAGAAATAAAAAGTTCTCGGAATTGCCTGAAAATCAACGGAGATTTATTTCAGAAAATATAAAAAATACTGGCAAGAAGATCCACACCTGGGGGCCCACGGGCCTTCCTCGAGGGTGGGGGGCACATCCCCCTTCCCAGGGCGTGCCCCCTGCCTCGAGGGCAGCCCGGTGCCCCACCGATGTATCCCCAGGTCCTATATATTCCGTTTCATGGAGAAAAAAATAAGGGAGAAAGAATTATCGCATTTTACGAGACAGAGCCGCCGCCAAGCCCTAATCTCTCTCGGGAGGGCTGATCTGGAGTCCGTTCGGGGCTCCGGAGAGTGGAGATCGTCGCCATCGTCATCATCAACCTTCCTCCATCACTAATTCCATGATGCTCATCGCCGTGTGTGAGTAATTCCATCGTAGGCTTGCTGGACGGTGATGGGTTGGATGGGATCTATCATGTAATCGAGTTAGTTTTGTTAGGGTTTGATCCCTAGTATCCACTATGTTCTGAGATTGATGTTGCTATGACTTTGCTATACTTAATGCTTGTCACTAGGGCCCGAGTGCCATGATTTCAGATATGAACCTATTATGTTTCCATGAATATATGTGTGTTCTTGATCCTATCTTGCAAGTCTATAGTCACCTACTATGTGTTATGATCCGGCAACCCCAAAGTGACAATAATCGGGACCACTCCAGGTGATGACCATAGTTTGAGGAGTTCATGTATTCTATGTGTTAATGCTTTGGTCCGGTACTCTATTAAAAGGAGGCCTTAATATCCCTTAGTTTCCAATAGGACCCCGCTACCACGGGAGGGTAGGACAAAAGATGTCATGCAAGTTCTTTTCCATAAGCACGTATGACTATATTCGGAATACATGCCTACATTGCATTGATGAACTGGAGCTAGTTCTGTGTCACCCTAGGTTATAACTTCTACATGATGAATTGCATCCGACGTAATTTCCCATCACCGTTCCAATGCCTACGAGCTCTACCTATATTGCTAGCTGCTATTTACTTTTCTGTTGCTATCATCACAAAAACTACAAAAACTCTATCTTTACTTTTATTGCTGCTATCACCACTATCATATTACTGTGCTACTAAACTATCTTGCCGCATATACTAAGTTTCCAGGTGTGGTTGAATTGACAACTCAGCTGCTAATTGTGATGGCCTGGCTTATTAGGGATGATAGACTACTCATATCAATAAGGAATTCCTTCTTTTCCGGGAGCCCATTCGGACAGAACTCCAAAGTTAAGCGTGCTCAGCTTGGAGTAGTTTCAGGATGGGTGACCGACCGGGAAGTTGCTCCCAGGTGCGCACGAGTGAGGACAAAGTGCGCAGAAAGGACTAGTATTGATATGTGAGGCCAGTCTAGATCCCGCCAGGAGTAACAACCACCGGCGGGTGTGTCCGGGGCATTACAAGTTGGTATCAGAGCCGACCCTCGCGGTTACATGGATGTTTGCGGACAGTTTGCAGCCATGTTGTGCATGACGTTTGTGACCCGTCGTGGCACACGGCATGGCACATGTGCTGTCCTGGAAGCACATACGGTTGTGCCAAGAGGGAACGTTCCTGTGGCCCGACGAGGACGTCGGTTCCTCTGAGTGAGGGTGTATGTGATGGCCTGGCTTATTAGGGATGATAGACTACTCATATCAATAAGGAATTCCTTCTTTTCCGGGAGCCCATTCGGACAGAACTCCAAAGTTAAGTGTGCTCAACTTGGAGTAGTTTCAGGATGGGTGACCGACCGGGAAGTTGCTCCCGGGTGCGCACGAGTGAGCACAAAGTGCGCAGAAAAGACTAGTATTGATATGTGAGGCCAGTCTAGATCCCGCCAGGAGTAACGACCACCGGCGGGTGTGTCCGGGGCATTACACTAATACTTAAGAGTATTCTTTGGCTCCCCTTGTGTCGAATCAACAAATTTGGGTTTAATACTTTACCCTCGAAAACAGTTGCGATCCCCTACACTTCTGGGTTATCAAGACTATTTTCTGGTGCCGTTGCCGGGGAGCATAGCTCTATTCTTTAAGTCACTTGGGATTTATATTTGCTTATCACTATCAAGAATTTGAAGGACTCAAAAACCAAGATCTTACCCTCACTACGAGGGGAGGTAAGGAACTGCCATCTAGCTCTGCACTAGATTCTCATTCTGTTATGAGTAAACTTGCGACACCTACTCCTGCTATTGAGTCTGATATGTCGTATGTTCTTGATGATGCTACTTCTGCTATGTATGATGAAACTACCGCTATGTCTGATACTGTGCCACTAGGTGAATTTCTAGATGAACAAATTGCTAAGGTTAGGGAGAGTGCAAATGTTGATGATATTTATGAAAGTGATGATGAAACTACTCCCAATAGATATGAATTGCATGTTGTTCCTGAGGGTTATGTTATGGATGAAGAAAATGCTAGAGACTTTCTTGCTTGCAATGATAGATATGATCTTAAGAAGTTATTAGCTAAGTTGAAAGAAAATTCCTTGAATGCTAGAATGAAACATGACCCTGCTTTTGCTAATTCACCTATATGTGTCACTGATAAGGATTATGAATTCTCTGTTGATCCTGAGCTAATTACTTTGGTTGAATCTGATCCTTTCCATGGCTATGAGTCTGAAACTGTTGTGGCACATCTTACCAAGTTGAATGATATAGCCACCCTGTTTACCAATGATGAAAAGATTCATTACTACTATATCCTTAAGTTGTTTCCGTTCTCGTTAAAGGGTGATGCTAAGACTTGGTTTAATTCTCTTGATCCTGGTTGTGTGCGTAGTCCCCATGATATGATGTATTACTTCTCTGCTAAATATTTTCTCGCTCATAAGAAACAAGCTGCCTTACGGGAAATATATAACTTTGCTCAAACTGAAGAAGAGAGTCTCCCACAAGCTTGGGGGAGGCTTCTCCAGTTACTTAATGCTTTGCCTAATCATCCTCTTGAGATGCATGATATACTTGATGTCTTCTATAATGGACTAACCGATGCTTCAAGAGACCACCTGGATAGTTGTGATGGTTGCGTTTTCAGGGAAAGAACGGTGGAACAAGCTGGACTACTATTGAATAATATGCTAGCCAATGAAAATAATTGGACACTTCCTGAACCAGCCCCTAAGCTAACTCCGAAGAAAAGAGGTGTTCTATTCCTCAGTCCTGAAGATATGCAAGAGGCAAAGAAATCTATGAAAGAAAAAGGTATTAAAGCTGAAGATGTTAAGAATTTACCGCCTATTGAAGAAATACATGGTCTTAATAGCCTGACACAGGTAGTAAAGGTAAATTCTCTTTATAGATTTGACAAAGGTGATATTCCTCGTTATAAGTCTGCTAGCCAATGTTTAGATGAGTTTGACAATTTTATTGTGAAACAAGAAAACTTCAATGCTTATGTTGGTAGACAATCCCAACACAATGCTTATATGATTCAATGCTTGAGTGATTATCTATCTAATGCTAAGGATGAACTAAAACTTATTAGTATACATGCTTCTATGGTCACGACTCAAGTAGAACAAGTACTTAAGGCTTAGAATGATTTGCTCAATGAATTAAATAGTAAGAACAATGACTATGCTGTTAGAGTTGCAACTAGAGGTGGTAAAATGACTCGGGAACCTCTGTATCCTGAAGGCCACCCTAAGAGAATTGGGCCAGATTCTCAGAGAGCTAATTTAGATGCACCTAGTTCTTCTAAGAAGAAGAAAAAGAAAAAGATAGAAATTTGCATGTTTCTAGTAAACCTGTAGCTCACCCACCTGAGAATCCCAAAGATATATCTGTTTCTGATGCTGAGACACAATCTGGTAATGAACATGAACCTAGTGATAATATTAATGATGATGTTCATGTCGATGCTCAACCCTGCAATGATAATGATGTAGATATTGAACCTGATGTTGATCTTGATAACCCACAATCAAAGAATCAACGTTATCATAAGAGAGACTTTGTTGATACGAAGCACTGTAGGGAAAGAGAACCATGGGTTCAGAAACCCATGTCTTTTCCTCCAAAACCATCCAAGAAAAAGGATGATGAGGACTTTGAGCGCTTTGCTGAAATGATTAGACCTATGTTTTTGCGTATGCACTTGACTGATGTGCTTAAAACAAATCCTTATGCCAAGTATATGAAAGACATTATCACCAACAAAAGAAAGATACCTGAAGTAGAAATCTCCACCATGCTTGCCAATTACACTTTTGAGGGTGGAATGCCTAAGAAATTAGGAGATCCAGGAGTTCCTACTATACCTTGCTCCATTAAAAGAAACTATGTTAAAACTGCTTTGTGTGATCTTGGAGCCGATGTTAGTGTTATGCCTCTCTCTTTATATCGTAGACTTGACTTGAGTAAGTTGACACCTACTGAAATATCCTTGCAAATGGCTGATAAATCAACTTCTATACATGTCGGTATTTGTGAGGATGTACCTGTTGTAGTTGCAAATGTTACTATTCTAACGGACTTTGTTATACTTGATATTCCCGAGGATGATAGTATGTCTATTATTCTTGGAAGACCTTTTTTGAATACTACAGGGGCTGTTATTGATTACAACAAGGGCAATGTCACTTTTCATGTCAATGGTAATGAGCATACGGTGCACTTTCTGAGGAAACAACCTCAGGTCTTCAGTATCAATTATATTGGAAAAACTTCAACTATTACTATTTGAGGTTTTGAGTTTCCTATTCCTACTATCAAGAAGGCATATGACATACTTATTGTTGGGGACATACATATCCCCATTGAGGTAACATAGTGTTATTTGAAAATTCTCCGGTTTCATGTTACTCAGAAAGAGTTTATTAACAAGACCTGATCAACCTTGTTAATTGATTCCTTTTGATGAACATGGGATAGGTGAATCTAGATAGCACAAATCTTCTGTACCCTCCTTTTACTTTCTGCTAATTAGGTTAAATAAAACAAAAATAGCATTATCTGTCTGTTTCCAGACTTATCCGTGCAATAAAAAATATCCCGAAAATAAAGTTCCCCAAATGCCATGAAAATGAAATATGATTTTTTCTAGAATATTTAAGAAAATATGGCACTGAACACACAGCGAGGGGAGCCAGCACCTGGCCTCGAGGGCACAGGGCACGCCCCCTTCACTAGGCGCGCCCCTTGCCTCGAGGGCCCCACGTGGCCCCCCTCCACTTATCCTTTCACCCATGCTCTTCTTCTTCCTCCCCAAAAAAATCCCCAACCAGCTCAAACCCGAGTTCTAGCTCGTTTTGCTGCCATTTTCGATCTCCTTGTTCAAAGCACCATTCACCAAACTATTTGGGGAGATTGTTCCTTGGTATGTGACTCCTCCATTGGTCCAATTAGTTTTTGTTCTAGTGCTTTATTTGTTTCAAATTTGTGCTGCTGTAGTGGCCTTGTTCTTGAGCTTGCATGTCAATTTTTCTTGGTCCCAAGTAGTTCTAATGCATGATATAGCTTCTAGGCACTTATAGGAGTTGTTGCTATCAATCTTGTTGAGTTTGGTTAACTTTTATTTGTGAGTTACTAAAAATTTCAGAAAATTTCATAAAAGGAAAATGTTAAAAAGAATATTGAGGGGCTCTTCCAGCAAGAGCTCAGAGGAGAAGAAGAAAGAAGAAAATAAGAAGCCCAAGTACCATCTTCCTCGCATGGCGGAAGTTCGACCATGCGAGTGGCCTTGTAATAATTTCATGATGACCGCCGGTATTTACGAAGACTTTTATTGGTTGGCGAATAATGCAGGCCTCACTGACTTCCTCAACGACCAAAAAGAGTAGTATCTCTTACTCACCAATATTTTTACACAAAGCTTTCATTTTCATTCTAGGAAAACACCACCTACGGTGGAGTTTCGCTTATATGATGTGGTTAAGGAGATATCACTGTTAGATTTTTGTGAAATATGCAAAGTAACCTTTGAAGGTAGACTAGATGAACCACGTCATGAAGAAGTCAAAGGGTTTATTGATATGATAGCCGTAGGTGAAACTAGACAAGTTTCACGGGCAAGAATCACTAGTATACACTTCCCTGTTCCGCGCTACTTTGCTTTATTTGCTAGTAGGTGTTTAATTGGTTGCGGGAACAGTGTGAATCTTAGTGCCCCTGATATTATCATTTTACGCCATGCTTTGTTTCGCGACACAAATTTTAGCTTGGGCGTCGTCGTAGCCAAAAGATTGAGTCTGAACCGCTCAAAGGGGCCCGTCTTTGGAGGCATCTTTGCTTCTCGCCTTGCTGAGCATTTTAATATACCTATTAGGCATCATGAGAAGGAAGAAAAATTGTTTGCCCCTATTTATCTTGACTACAAGAGCATGGTAGCTCATGACTTTCTTGTTAAAGACAAAAAATATGCAGCTAATTTATAAATTGAGGTTTGATGAATTATACTGTGAAATTGTTACCTTGTCTGCACCATCTCTGCTTGATCTGTCCACAGGCAAGTACCTCATTACATCAGATGCCTTCTACCAGTACCAAGGCCAGGCACAAGCTTCAGAGCCTGAGCCTGAGCCACCGTTTGATCCTTCTCGTCAATCTGTTTATGGGTGGGATCTGGACGAGCTCGCCAACCAGTGGCATCCAGAGGACACATCTCAGGACACCGGAGGGAGTGGCTTCGATACGTTGCCATAGACCAACTTAGGCCAAAAGCCTAAGCTTGGGGGAGTATGTGTTTCTCACCGACTTACATTCATGTTCACACACTTATTCTAGTTGTCGGTGCTCACACTCTTTCACTGTACCATCCATGCTTAGTTTGAATTTCTTTTTCTTAGTCTTTTTCTTGTGTGCTAGAAAAACCCAGAAAAACAAAAAAATTATTAGTTGTAGCTTCTAGCTAGTTTACTTTCTTTGCTTGTAGTAGTAACTAAAAATGAAAAACCCAAAAAGATTTCTCGTCCTTGTTTTGTTTGTTGGGAGCTTTCCCGTGTAAATAGTTTCTTTTCTTTTCTTTAGGAGTTAAGAGTAGAAGACCATGATGAAAATGCTTAGTGGCTCTCATATGCTCTATTGTTGATTTAACCTTGAGCCATATTACCTTGTCTTCTCTCTTGTATTAAATGCATGCAGATTCCAGCTTAGTCCAATGCACGTGCACTATTATTACTATCCACACCGTTCGGTCGTGCGAGTGAAAGGCAATAAGGATGATATATGATGAACTAATTGAGATAAGAAAAGCTGGTATGAACTCGACCTCTCTTGTTTTTGTAAATATGATTGCTTATCGTTCTTGATTCAGCTTGTTATGAATGAAACATGTTTGCAATGACAATTAGAGATCATAGCTGCTTATGCCATGCTTAATTAGCTGAGAGTTTATAATGGTCTATCTTGCGTGCCAACATGATATTAAAATGGCTGTGAGGTGGTATGATGGGCGGTATCCTCCTCTGAACGATTTAAGTGACTTGACTTGGCACATGTTCACGCATGTAGTTGAAACAAATCAACATAGCCTTCACGATATTTATGTTCATGGTGACTTATATCCTACTCATGCTTGCATTCATTGTTGATAATTTTAATGCATGTTCATGACCGTTGTTGCTCTCTAGCTGGTCGCTTCCCAGTCTCTTTCTAGCCTTCACCTGTACTAAGCGGGAATACTGCTTGTGCATCCACTTCCATAAACCCCAAAGTAATTCCATATGAGTCCACCATACCTTCCTGTATGCGGTATTTACCTGCCGTTCCAAGTAAATTTGTATGTGCCAAACTCTAAACCTTCAAATGAAATTCTGTTTTGTATGCTCGAACAGCTCATGTATCAACTAGGGCTGTCTATATCTTCCATGCTAGGTGGGTTATTCTCACGATGAGTGGACTCCGCTCATCATTCACGAGAAAATGGCTGGTAACCGGGATGCCCAGTCCCATGCTTAAAATCATAATAATTAAACAAAACTTCCCCAGGGTTGTTGCTTGTTTGGACGGTACTTCGTGGATTCGGATGGCCATGGAGTGTGCTTGTTGGTGTTTGGGGGAGTATGAACTTTTACCATTCTGTCTGGAAACCGCCTATAATGTGCGTAGCATGGAAGATATCGAGATTCTTGGTTGTTATGTTGACAATGAAAGTATACCGCTCAAAATGTTATTCAATGTCTATTTAAAAATCGAGCTCTGGCACCTCTACAAATCCCTGCTTCCCTCTGCGAAGGGCCTATCTATTTACTTGTATGCATAGTCATCATCCTCTTATCGAAGAGCACCAGTAGGAGAGCACCTCTGTCGTTGCATGTATTACTATTAATTTGCATTGAGTATGATCATGACTCGATCTCTTTTACCATGAATTACAATGTCTAGTCAGTCCTTGATCTTTAAAGGTGCTCTGCATTTATGTTTTGCGGTCTCAGAAAGGGCTAGCGAGATACCATCCTGTTATATCATATCATGATTGTTTTGAGAAGTGTTGTCATCCGAGGTTTATGATTATTTCTCGCTAGTTGATTATGCTATTGATGTAAGTAGTCTTGAGACCTGAAAGTTATTGTGAATGTGGTTAGTTCATGATCTTGTTGAAAACCTGAATGCTAGCTTACATATTTACAACAACAAGAGCAAACAGAGTTTGTCAAAGTTTTTCTTTATCACTTTCAGTTTATCAACTGAATTGCTTGAGGACAAGCAAAGGTTTAAGCTTGGGGGAGTTGATACGTCTCCAACGTATCTACTTTTCCAAACACTTTTGCCCTTGTTTTGGACTCTAACTTGCATGATTTGAATGGAACTAACCCGGACTGACGCTGTTTTCAGCAGAACTGCCATGGTGTTGTTTTTGTGCAGAAATAAAAAGTTCTCGGAATCGCCTGAAAATCAACGGAGATTTATTTCAGAAAATATAAAAAATACTAGCAAGAAGATCCACACCTGGGGGCCCACGGGCCGTCCTCGAGGGTGGGGGGCGCGCCCCCCTTCCCAGGGCATGCCCCCTGCCTCGAGGGCAGCCCAGTGCCCCACCGACGTATCCACAGGTCCTATATATTCCGTTTCGTGGAGAAAAAAATCAGGGAGAAAGAATTATCGTGTTTTACGAGACGGAGCCGCCGCCAAGCCCTAATCTCTCTCGGGAGGGCTGATCTGGAGTCCGTTCGGGGCCCCGGAGAGTGGAGATCGTCGCCATCGTCATCATCAACCTTCCTCCATCACCAATTCCATGATGCTCATCGCCGTGTGTGAGTAATTCCATCGTAGGCTTGCTGGACGGTGATGGGTTCGATGGGATCTATCATGTAATCGAGTTAGTTTTGTTAGGGGTTGATCCCTAGTATCCACTATGTTCTGAGATTGATGTTGCTAGGACTTTGCTATGCTTAATGCTTGTCACTAGGGCCTGAGTGCCATGATTTCAGATCTGAACCTATTATGTTTTCATGAATATATGTGTGTTCTCGATCCTATCTTGCAAGTCTATAGTCACCTACTATGTGTTATGATCCGGCAACCCCGAAGTGACAATAATCGGGACCACTCCCGGTGATGACCATAGTTTGAGGAGTTCATGTATTCACTATGTGTTAATGCTTTGGTCCGGTACTCTATTAAAAGGAGGCCTTAATATCCCTTAGTTTCCAATAGGACCCCGCTGCCACGGGACGGTAGGACAAAAGATGTCATGCAAGTTCTTTTCCATAAGCACGTATGACTATATTCGGAATACATGCCTACATTGCATTGATGAACTGGAGCTAGTTCTGTGTCACCCTAGGTTATAACTTCTACATGATGAATTGCATCCGACGTAATTTCCCATCACGCTGTGTTGCACAGCGGAACTACGCCCGCCGGCAACGTAAACCACTCGGGATGGTTGGAGTCATACTTGTACAACACCTGGAGCATCGCGTTGAGCTCTAGGACAGTGAAGTTATAATTGAGGCCCGGGCGCAGCCTCATGATATCTGCCGCGTTCTCGAAATCCCAGGCGGGCCTCTTCCTCTCCTGCAAGGGGTCGATGCGGCAGCGGAGAAAGTCTGCTCCTACTGCGCCTACAGTGAGCTTGGCGTGCCTAAGGCGAAGAATCCGGGTAGTGGCAATCTTCAATCTGCTATCCTCCGGGGCCAAATCGCTCCAGTCATTGCCGCGTGCAGTGATGCCGCTGTGCCGCTGCTATTTACCTTTCCGTTGCTATCATCATAAAAACTACAAACACACTATCTTTACTTTTATTGCTGCTATCACCACTATCATATTACTGTGCTACTAAACTATCTTGCTGCAGATACTAAGTTTCCAGGTGTGGTTGAATTGACACCTCAGCTGCTAATACTTAAGAGTATTCATTGGCTCCCCTTGTGTCGAATCAACAAATTTGGGTTTAATACTTTACCCTCGAAAACTGTTGCGATCCCCTACACTTGTGGGTTATCAGTTCTCTTCACAAAGTGAAAAGAGACGGCCACGGTTACTCACGCGGTTCGTGTGTTTTATTTTGGATCCTCTGTCAAGTCTTCTACAACCGAACATTAATAAATTCCAATCTGCCACATAAATGCGGGCACGGCTTTCAAAAGATCATAACCCTGCAGGGGTGTCCCAACATAGCCCATCACAAGCTCTCACGAGCAGTAGAGGTAAAAATACCCCTTATCTTAGGACAACCCGATCAGACTCAGAATCCCGGTGCACAAGACATTTCGACAATGGTAAAACAAGTCCAGCAAGACCTCCTGGCGTGCCGATATCCTGATAGTAGCCATGTGTATCTCGTCTCAGGCCACGACCGGATGAGCGAAGCGTACGGGAGCCAGATACCCCAAGTTGCCAAGGGGCTGCCCCGCAAGGTGCTCTATTTGGGACCAACACCATCGGCACTGGCCCCTCCCTGTATGTAGAAAAGAATCCTCGGGGACGCGACTCCCGATGTGAATTAATTAACTAATTAAGTTTTTATTATGTTGCAAATTAAAATCAATATTGGGCCTTCCTGGAGGAGTTTTATTCAAAGTGAACTGTCAAGGGGTCCCCATATACCCAACCGCGTTAGGAACGCAAAATCAAGGAACATAACACTAGTTTATCGGTTCTTCAGGCGGCATGAGTAGAACAAAACACCGAGCAAAAGGCTAAGACTTCCACCCATTGCCAAGTATATAGGTGTGTTAATTATAGTAATAGATATTGTGATATTCCAACAACCGAGATCCAACATGGAGCAATCTTCATCTTCACCTGCAACTAGCAACGCTATAAGAGGGGCTGAGCAAGCGGTAACATAACCACACAACGGTTTGCTGAGATGGTGTCAAAGGTTAGAGGGTGTTTCATGGCAACAAGGAGAGGCTGACAACAAATAGATAGGTAGCGCGACATATAGCAATAGCATCGAGACAACTAGCATAGCAATGATAGTAATGAGATCCTAGATGATGGTCATCTTGCCTGAGATCCCGCAAGGAAGAAGAATGAGTCCATGAAGAAGATGAGAAGAAGCCACATAGACAAACCAAGCGTAGTCGAACGAATCCTCACGGTCGCAACGAAACAAGCACTAACGAGAAGAAGCAAGCAACACGGTAAACACATAACACATAAACAAGACAAGATGCTCAACCAAGTATGATGCATGACAAGGCTACATGATGCAAAACATGGCAAGAGATGAAGCATACAAGAACATCACACAAAGCAAGTTTAATTGAGGCCGAAAACAACATATAACATTTCCGGTAAGTCCTCATATGCAAATTTCGAAATTGGTCCAGATCTGAATAAACCTTGTTTTAAATTAGTTAAACAGCAAGTTAACAAGCACCATGATAATCTACTCGAAATTCTAGACAAGTTACATATAAAGTTCATTTAATTCGGAGCTACGGCCTAGAAGATATGAGCAAAACAAGTCAAGCATGGCAAAGATGCAAGATGCATTCCAACAACAAGCAAACACACTCCAAACATGTATGCAACATGATATTATGCATCTACATGCAAAAACAAGCAAATTTCATATAGAGCATGCTCAAAACGGAGCAACGGTTCAACACATACACACGAAACAAGATATAACAACAACCTGTCCCAAAACAACAACTAGGCACTTTGCAATCATCAAAACAACATGCTACAGGAACATTTCATGGCATCAAAGGGCATGGCAAGCATGTACATGTCAAGCACTACAAGCATGATCACTGAGCTACTAACAAACACCACTAGAACATGCTCAAAACATCATGGCAAGATTGCAAATAATAACAGTTTCACAGACTTAGTGAAATAAACTAAACATGACAGCAACAACGGCAAGTAGGCATGTTTGCAAGCTTGTTCAACTCATCTCTAAGCATATCATGGCATGTAAATTCAACCAACAACAAGAAGACATGTTTATGCAGCTAATCATGGCAAGAACATGGTCATAGGATGCATATAACACTAACTATTCATATGGCAAAACTGAACTTACTGATAACAGGCTGACAGAAATATTTTATAGCAATTTGAGAGCAAGAAAGAGACAAGCTACAGCAACCTATAATTGCTAACAAGGGCATGGATGGATACAACATAACATGGACTTCAAGACATGATCATTGGGCATTCCAATATGTGCATGGATATGATTGTAGCATCAAGAAAACATGGCATCATGATATAACAGTTTCAGACTTAGCAGTTTTCAACAAGTCTTAGAAATCAGCAAACAACGAGTAGGTCACTTTACAAGCTAGTTGCACTCACCACAAGGCATAACATGGAAAGTGGATTGCACCACAGCAAAGATGACATGATTTAGCTCCTAACACATGTTGACATGTTGCTCAAACAAAAATCACACAAAAAGATATGAAAAAGACAAAACAACAAGTTATTATACTTTTCAGCACTTAACAGCAACATGCACTTTTGCAACAGATATTAACATGTCAAGATGAACTTAAACAAGCATGCAACAACAGCCATCATGTAGAGCCTCAAGAGACGAACATTTTGACATATCATATGCTTCATTTGGACACACATGCAAAAAGATATGACATGTCAAACATGGCATCATAATATGATATTCAGGGACTAAATTGTAAATATGTCATTTTCTGGTAAAATAGGAAAACACAGCGCACAGGAAAAAAAACATGTCGGGCCGACTCGAACTGAACTGGGCCAACACAAGCTGAGGGGGAGCTCACCCATGGGCTTCGGCGGGCTGGAGGAGACAGGCTAGCATTTGCTGGGCCGGCCCACACGTGATGGAGGCGAGCGCTCACGCTCCCTCGATCAGGCCAAGGCGGCCATGGCAGCGGGCGGCGGCGGCGGTTGCAAACGGCGACGACGAACAGCGACGCAGGGGGGTTCTGTGACAGCAGAATGGATAGATCCGGGCGTGGGGGTCCCTGGTCCGGCGACAATTGGGGGCGAGGAGGCCGGCGTCGAGCTCGGCGGCGGTGGCTCGCTCGACTCCGGCGACGGGCGCGGGGCTCCTGAGAGAGAGGGGGGCACTAGTGAGAGAGCGAGGAGGGGGATAGAAGGAGGGCAGGGGTGGCACGACCTGCAGCGGAGGGACGCCGGCGGCGAGGTGGGAGGCACGATGGAGGTGGGGTCGGGCACAACGGCGGCGAACAGCGATGGGCGGTGACAGACGGCGGCCGGGCTCGGGGCCGCTCGCGCGGGAGGCATGCGCGATGGACGGGCGGCAGGGCTCGCTCGGGCGCTCGCGGGCTGCGGCCGCGTCAGCTTCGGGCCCGGGTGGGCTCCGAATGGGCCCAACGGGACGCGGGGAGGTAGGCGCTCATGGGACGGCAGCTGGTGACAGGTGGCAGAACGCCACTGGCCGGAGGCGGCGGCTCATGTGGTTTTCCGGCGGCTGCGACATGGACAAGTGGCAAGGAGGGAGTGGGGCGGCGTTGAAAACAAGGAGAGGTGGCTGGGAGGTAGGGGAAGGCTAGGAGATGCCAAATTTGGCATGGGATGGTGTTTAAATAGGTAGGGGGGCTAGGGTTAAGGGGTTTTGAGGGTGTTTGGAGCCCTCCGATCGTGATTCGACGGATCCAATCGCGAGGGGGATTAGGTAGGCCTAGTGGGCTGGTTTGGAGGCTGTGTAGGATGACTTGGGCCGAGGGGAGAGAAGAGAAGTGCAGCCCGACACAGTGTTTCAGAGACCGAAACGTCCAACGATTTAGCCGGCTATATTGCAGCTATAGTTTAACGGTTAGGCTATCAAATGAGCTCCGACTGCGATGAAACTTGACAGGCGGTCTACCTACACTATAAGAAGACCACACGCCAAGTTTCACCCCCATTTCGAGAACATTTTCCGGCCACTTATAAAATAAATATTCTGAGGTGCCACGGGCGCGTGCGAGTGTATCTGGGCTCCGAACGGACAACGGAAAGGATGGGCGGACTCGGACGGATGCAAGTTTGAAAACGATGCAGATGCAATGCACATGATGACATGGCAAAATGCAACACGCAAGCAAATGACATGGCAATGAGAACGAATAACTGGAAGACACCTGGCGCATCGGTCTCGGGGTGTCACAACAGTCCCCTACTAACAAGAGATCTCATCCCGAGATCTAAGGAACGAGACGGGAGAGGAAAAGGAAGAACAAAGTTCTTCTTGGACAAAAGAGTGAAACCATGGGACCTTTAGAGGTTGAACAACTTGAAAAAGAGAACACAACAGAGATGAACAAGATTAAGAAACTCTGTTACCAAAGAGTATCAAGGAGCATTACAAGAACCTTGACGGTTGAAAGACAAGAATCAAGAGCTTAATGAACCAAAAGAATTTGAAACTGCACCGATATAACGAGATAGCCATGGAAGAAAATGAAAAAGTTTGGATAGAACACCGGTTGAACATGGAAGGAATAGAATATGAACTTGAGAAGATTGAATGATCTCTGACGAGAAGCAACACAATGCCTCCGGAAGAATTGAAAGAACAGAGAAGAAGATGACAACTTTCACCATGAATGGATTCTAAAAGAATCTTCAAGGGCAAATCTTGAATGAAGTTGTTGAGAAAATCAACAACAAAAGAATAAGCTTGTTGTGGGCTTATTTAAACATCTCAACACTTGAGGTGAATTATGCTGCAACCAAAATATTGAGTAGATGAGATGAAGGAAGAAATGCAAAACTCCACTTCAAATGAATACAGAGAATTAATTGCACTTCGAGACACGAGAAGAAGAATACTTGAGCTGCTCCCATAAGAATTATTGATGAACACTTGAAGAATGAATTAAATCATGCCGAACCACCATGAAGAACTCCGGTAACAAAAGGATGATGATAGAAGTGAAGGATACAAGAATAAGATTCAAGGCTTGCGATGATTTTAGACGGGGGTTCCAATGAGATAGCCGAGAAAAACATTGAACTCCGGAAAAGAAAGGATGAAAGGACTTGGGATTAGAATTTATTCATCATGAACAAACTCCAAAGGAAGGAATTAATCAATTTAAAGAATGAGAATTATGTTATGCGTATCCTCCATCAATTAAATTGATGAGAAACAATGGACTTGCCTATCACTTATTCTTGTTGAAAAAGATTAAAGAGGTATATAGCTTGAACTTGAGAAAGTCTTCATGAACCACCGATAGGATTGGAAAGAATGAAAGAATTGATATGATAACACATGAAAATAACTCTTGAACGAACCACCGTAAGAATTGAAACCGAGTGATGAAAAAGAATGAATCATCGAGAAGAATTAAAATTGCGTGAATACTAGAGAATGAATCGCCGGGAAGAATAAAGCACTTGAGGAAATTTAGATGCAAGAGAACGAAGAGATCGCAAACTGACTAAATTATACTTGGACGAAGCACCGGAAAAAAATATGGAGAAGAACGAAGAAGCATCAATGAAGAATATTTGGAGGACGAAGTTGAAAACTAAGAACGAAGTAATCTTCTGAAATGGTGGCCTTCGGAGGAACAGAAAGGAAAGAATTCATGAAATACTCCGGATGGTTAAAGAAAAGAATTTATGACAAACGAGACAACTTAAGAGGATAACATGAAGCTAGAACCATGAATATTTAAGAGAACGTACAAGAATTTAGAGGGAAACTCTTTTTCGGTCTTGAAGTGATGACGAGAAATACCACAAAAAATTGTTGAGATACTCCGAAAGAGTGAAAAGACGGAAGGTTGAACCAATGATGAAAACAATTGAAAGTGATCTTGGAGAAGGCACGTGACCGGTGGAATCCATACTTACGTCACACTTTGAAAAGAATTCGGGAATAGCTCCGGAAATTTGAAGAGTCAGGTAAGATCCTGGGAATAAACCCGTGGTTTAGGGCCCACTGAATAAAACCACCGTTGGAAAGGATTATTCGAATGAGAAATGATCCACCGGAACAACTAAAAAATCGAATGAGGTGACCACCTCGAATTAATTGAATGCGAACACGAATCTCCTGAGATGTCTTCAGAACTCTGGGACGATTAAATGGCGAGAGGCGAACGAGTAAGAGGAAACAATTATGCCGAGGGAAAGAATAAGAACAACGCCGAGAACAAATTGAATTGGAACCACCGGAAAAGAAAAGAGATGAAGAATGATGAACTAGATGAGAATTCACCCATTCAAATAATCGAGGAAAGAATGGAAAGACTCGCACGAGTAGGATGGATACTCGATTAAGGACTCCGGTTCCGAAAAGAAAAAGGGTGGGCATGTGGGAAAAAGAAAGACCACTTCGAATGGGGAAAACGACACCGGTTGGAAAGAACTGAGGATTGAACTAGCAAAGATGAAGAGGATCGAATCCACTCGAAGGGAAATGCACCGGATGAAAAGAACAGACATCGCAATGAACAAAAACTAATTGTGTGATCCTAGAAAAAATTGAAGGGGAAGAGGAGTAGTTCAAAACACCTAGTCAAGATTCCTCACCAGAGCGATGAAAGGGCTGAGGAGTAAAAAGAATTCCTACTCTCCGATATAACTAGACTCCAAAATAGTTTTCTTCTAGACTCGACAACGGCCAGACTACGATCAATCAAGGGGGCTCCTATGGTCGGTCGAGGCTCTGATACCAACTTGTCACGACCAAGATGCGGTTCTATCCCGATCACGTGAACACCTCGTGATTGGGGCACAACCGCATTTCGCGCGCTTAGCAAGATGGATATCATTACATCGTACCATTACATAAATAGATGGGGATACATACAAGTCATACAACTCCACATGAATACAACACATTATACACAAGACATCCGACTACTGATGGAAACATGAAAAGCACAACGACATCCATCCTGCTATCCCAGGCTGCTAACCAGGAACCTATCCCAAGACTAATGAAGAAGAAGAAGAAAGAACTCCAACACAAGTAACACCGCTCTCAAGTCAAGTCATCGGAAACCTGCACCTGGAACTGTTGTTGTAGTATCTGTGAGCCACGAGGACTCAGCAATCCCATAACCATGGGTATCAAGACTAGCAAAGCTTAATGGGTAAGGAGAGGTTAAGTGGTGAGGTTGCAGCAGTGGCTAAGCATATGTATGGTGGCTAACTTACGAGTACAAGAATAAGATGAGCATTTACACAAACGGTCGCAAACTAGTAGTGATCGCTAAGAGATCCTAAACTACCTACGAGTCAAACATAACCGCACCGTGTTCTCTTCTCAAAGTGAAAAGAGACGGTCACGGTTACTCACACGGTTCGTGTGTTTTATTTTGGATCCTCTGTCAAGTTTTCTACAATCGGACATTAACAAACTCCAATCCCCCACATAACCACGGGCACGGCTTTCGAAGGATCATAACCCTGCATGGGTGTCCCAACTTAGCCCATCACATGCTCTCACGATCAGCAGAAGTAAAAATACCCCTTATCTTAGGGACAACCCGATCAGACTCGGAATCCCGGTGCACAAGACATTTCGACAATGGTAAACAAGTCCAGCAAGACCTCCCAGCGTGTCGACACCCTGATAGTAGCCGCGCGTATCTCGTCTCAGGCCACGACCGGATGAGCGAAGCGTACGGGAGCCAGATTCCCCAAGTTGCCAAGGGGCGGCCCCGCAAGGTGCTCTATTTAGGACCAACACCATCGGCACTAGACCCTCCTTGTATGTAGAAAAGAATCCTCGGGGACGCGACCCCCTATGCGAATTAGTTAATTAATTAAGTTTTTATTATGTTGCAAATTAAAACCAATGTTGGGCCTTGCTGGAGGAGTTTTATTCAAAGCGAACTATCAAGGGGTCCCATATACCCAACCGCGTTAGGAATGGAAAATGAAGGAACATAACACCGGTTTATTGGTTCTTAAGGCGGCATGAGTGGAACAAAACATCGAGCAAAAGGTCAAGCCTTCCACCCATTGCCAAGTATATAGGTGTGTTAATTATAGTAATAGATATTGTGATATTCCAACAACCAAGATCCAACATGGAGCAATCTTCATCTTCACCTGCAACTAGCAACGCTATAAGAGGGGCTGAGCAAGCGGTAACATAGCCACACAACGGTTTGCTGGGATGGTGTCAAAGGTTAGAGGGTCTTTCATGGAAACAAGGAGAGGCTGACAACAAATAGATAGGTAGCGCGACATATAGCGATCGCATTGAGATAACTAGCATAGCAATGATAGTAATGAGATCCAAGGTGACGGTCATCTTGCCTTAGATCACGCAATGAAGAAGAACGATTCCATGAAGAAGACGAAGAAGAAGCCACGTGGACGAACCAAGCGTAGTCAAACGAATCCTCACGATCTAAGGAGAAGAAGCAAGCAACACGGTAAACAGAGAACACATAAACAAGACAAGATGCTCAACCAAGTATGATGCATGACAAGGCTACATGATGCAAAACATGGTAAGAGATGACGCATACAAGAACATCACACAAAGCAAGTTTAATTGAGGCCGGAAACAACATATAACATTTCCGGTAAGTCCTCATATGCATATTTCGAAATTGGTCCAGATCTGAAAAAAACCTTAAGTTAAAGTAGTTAAACATCAAGTTAACAAGCACCATGGTGATCTACTCGAAATTCTAGTCAAGTTACATATAAAGTTCATTTAATTCAGAGCTACGACCTAGAAGATATGAGCAAAACAAGTCAAGCATGACAAAGATGCAAGATGCATTCCAACAACAAGCAAACACACTCCGAACATGTATGAAACATGATATTATGCATCTACATGCAAAAACAAGCAGGTTTCATATAGAGCACGCTCAAAACTGAGCAACGGTTCAACACATACACACGAAACAAGATATAACAACAACCTGCCCCAAAACAGCAACTAGGCACTTTGCAATCATCAAATCAACATGCTACAGGAACATTTCATGGCATCAAAGGGCATGTCAAGTATCTGCATGTCAAGCACTACAAGCATGATCACTGAGCTACTAACAAACACCACTAAAACATGCTCAAAACATCATGGCAAAATTGCAAATAATAACAGTTTCATAGACTTAGTGAAATAAACTGAACATGGCAGCAACAACGGCAAGTAGGCATGTTTGCAAGCTTGTGCAACTCATCTCAAAGCATATCATGGCATGTGAATGCAACCAACAGCAAGAAGACATGTTTATGCAGTACTCATGGCAAGAACATGGTCATACGATGCATATAACACTAGCTATTCACATGGCAAAACTGAACTTACTGATAACAGGCTGACAGAAACATTTTATAGCAATTTGAGAGCAAGAAAGAGACAAGCTAGAGCAACCTATAATTGCAAACAAGGGCATGGATGGATAGAACATAACATGGACTTCAATACATGATCATTGTGCATTCCAAGATGTGCATGGATATGACTGTAGCATCAACTAAACATGGCATCATGATATAACAGTTTCACACTTTGCAGTTTTCAATAAGTCTCGGAAATCAGCAAACATTGAGTAGGTCACTTTACAAGCTTGTTGCACTCACCACAAGGCATAACATGGAAAGTGGATTGCACCACAGCAAAGATGACATGATTTAGCTCCTAACACATGTTGACAGGTTGCTCAAACAAAAATCACACAAAAAGATATGAAAAAGACAAAACAACAAGTTATTATACTTTTCGGCACTTAACAACAACATGCACTTTTACAACAGAGAATAACACGGCAATATGAACTCAAACAAGCATGCAAGAGCAACCATCATGTAGAGCATCAAGAGACGAACATTTTGACATATCATATGCTTCATTTGGACACATATGCAAAAAGATATGACATGTCAAACATGGCATTATAATATGATATCCAGGGACTAAATTATAATTATGTCGTTTTCTGGTAAAATAGGAAAATGTAGCGCATATGGAAAAAACATGTCCGGCCGACTCAAATTGAACTGGGACAACACAGGCTGAGGGGGAGCTCACCCATGGGCTTCGGCTCGGCTGGAGGAGACAGGCCGGCTGTTGCTGGGCCGGCCCACACGTGATGGAGGCGAGCACTCACGCTCCCTCGAGCAGGGTGAGGTGGCCATGACAGCGGGTGGCGGCGGCGGTTGCCAACGGCGACGACGAACGGCGATGCAGGGGGGTTCGGCGATGGCGGAATGGATATATCCGGGCGTGGGGGTCCCGGATCAGGCGACAATTGGGGGCGAGGAGGCTGGCGTCGAGCTCGGCAGCGACATTTCGCTCGACTCCGGCGACAGGCGTGGGGCTCCTGAGAGAGAGAGAGAGAGAGGCACCAGTGAGAGAGCGAGGAGGGGGAGAGAAGGAGGGCAGGGGTGGCACGACCTCCAACGGAGGGACGCCGGTGGAGAGGTGGGAGGCGCGACGGAGGCAGGGTCGGGCATGACGGCGGCAAACGACGATGGGCGGTGACAGACGGCGACGGGGCTCGGGGCCGCTCGCGCAGGAGGCGTGCGTGATGGACGGGCGGCGAGGCTCGCTCGGGCGCTCGCGGGCTGCGGCCGCGGCAGCTTCGGGCCCGGGTGGGCTCCGAATGGGCCCAGCGGGCCGCGGGGAGGTGGGCGCGCATGGGGCGGCGGCTGGTGATAGGTGGCAGAATGCCACTGGCCGGAGGCGGCGGCTCAGGTGGTTTTCCGGCGGCTGCGGGAAGGACAAGTGTCAAAAAGGGAGTGGGGCGGCGCTGAAAACGAGGAGTGGTGGCTCGGAGGTAGGGGAAGGCTAGGATATGCCAAGTTTGGCATGGGAGGGTGTTTAAATAGGTAGGGGGCTAGGGTTAGGCGGTTTTGAGGGTGTTTGGAGCCCTCCGATCGTGATCCGACGGATCCAATCGCGAGGGGGGTTAGGCAGGCCTAGTGGGCTAGTATAGAGGCTCTGTAGGATGACTTGGGCCAAGGGGAGAGAAGAAAAGTGCAGCCCGGCACAACGTTTCAGAGACCGAAACGTCCGACGATTTAACCGGCTATATTGCAGCTATAGTTTAACGGTTAGGCTATCAAACAAGCTCCGAATGCGACGAAACTTGACAGGCGGTCTACCTACACTATAACAATACCACACACCAAGTTTCACCCCATTCTCGGAATATTTTTCCAGACACTTATAAAATAAATATTGGAGGTGCCGCGGATGCGTGCGAGTGTGTCTGGGCTCTGAACGGAGAAAGGAAAGGACGAGCGGGCTCGGACGGATGCAAGTTTGAAATACGATGCAGATGCAATGCACATGATGACATGGCAAAATGCAACAAGCAAGCAAATGACATGGCAACGACAACGAATAACTCGAAGACACCTGGCGCAGCGGTCTCAGGGTGTCACACGATCGCAACAGGTTTCGAGGGTAGAGTATTCAACCCAAATTTATTGATTCGACACAAGGGGAGCCAAAGAATATTCTCGAGTATTAGCAGTTGTGTTGTCAATTCAACCACACCTGAAAGACTTAATATCTGCAGCAAAGTATTTAGTAGCAAAGTAGTATGGAAGTAACGGTAACGGTGGCAAAAGTAACAGTAGCTGTTTTGTAGCAATTGTAAAAGTGGCAGCAGAAAAGTAACTAAGCAAGGATCAATATGTGGAAAGCTCGTAGGCAATGGATCAATGATGGATAATTATGTCGGATGTGATTCCTCATGCAACGATTATAACATAGGGTGACACAGAACTAGCTCTAGTTCATCAATGTAATGTAGGCATGTATTCCGAATATAGTCATGCATGCTTATGGGAAAGAACTTGCATGACATCTTTTTTCCTACCCTCCCGTGGCAGCGGGGTCCTATTGGAAACTAAGGGATATTAAGGCCTCCTTTTAATAGAGTACCGTACCAAAGCATTAACACTTAGTGAATACATGAACTCCTCAAACTACGGTCATAACCAGGAGTGGTCCCGATTGTTGTCACTTCGGGGTTGCCGGATCATAACACATAGTAGGTCACTATTGACTTGCAAGATAGGATCAAGAACTCACATATATTCATGAAAACATAATAGGTTCAGATCTGAAATCATGGCACTCGGTCCCTAGGGACAAGCATTAAGCATGGCAAAGTCATAGCAACATCAATCTTAGAACATAATGGATACTAGGGATCAAACCCTAACAAAACTAACTCGATTACATGGTAAATCTCATCCAACCCATCACCGTCCAACAAGACTATGATAGAATTACTCATGCACGGCGGTGAGCATCATGAAATTGGTGATGGAGGAAGGTTGATGATGACGATGACGACGATCTCGACTCTCCGGAGCCCCGAACGGACTCCAGATCAGACCTCCCAAGAGAGATTAGGGCTTGGCGGTGGCTCCGTATCGTAAAACGCGATGAATCCTTCTCTCTGATTTTGTTCTCCCCGAAAGTGAATATATGGAGTTGGAGTCGAGGTCGGTGGAGCCTCAGGGGGCCCACGAGACAGGGGGCGCGCCCCCACCCTCGTGGACAGGGTGTGGGCCCCTTGGTCTTGATTCTTTCGGCAGTATTTTTATATATTCCAAAAATATTTTCCGTGGATTTTCAGGTCATTTCGAAAACTTTTATTTCCGCACAAAAATAGCACCATGGCAATTCTACTGAAAACAGCATCGGTCCGGGTTAGTTCCATTCAAATCATGCTAGTTAGAGTTCAAAACAAGGGAAAAAGTGTTTGGAAAAGTAGATACATTGGAGACGTATCAAGCATGCACATTATATCTGGATCTTATTTAGTGCGAGACGGTTATTCATTTAAATCAGAGAATAATGGTTGTTCCATTTGTATGAGTAATATCTTTTATGGTCATGCACCTTTGAAGAGTGGTATATTTTTGTTGAATCTCAATTGTGGTGATACACCATATTCATAATATTGATGCCAAAAGATGCAAAGTTGATAAAGTGCAACATATTTGTGGCACTGCCATTTAGGTCATATTTGTGTAAAGCGCATGAAGAAACTCCATGCAGATGGACTTTTGGAATCATTTGATTATGAATCATTTGATACCTGTGAACCATGCCTCATAGGCAAGATGACTAAAACTCCATTCACTGGAACAATGGAGCGAGCCAATGACTTATTGGAAATAATACATATCGATGTATGTGGTCCGATGAGTGTTGAGGCACGCGGCGGGTATCGTTATTTTCTGACCTTCACAGATGATTTGAGCAGATATGGGTATATCTACTTAATGAGACACAAGTCTGAAACATTTGAAAAGTTAGAAGAATTTCATAGTGGAGTAGAGAATCATCGTAATAAGAAAATAAAGTTTCTACAATCTGATCGCGGAGGCGAATATTTGAGTTACGAGTTTGGCCTTCATTTAAAACAATGTGGAATACTTTCACAACACACACCACCTGGAACACCACAACGTAATGGTGTGTCCGAACGTCGTAACCGTACTTTATTAGATATGGTGCGATCTATGATGTCTCTTATCGATTTACCACTATCGTTTCGGGGTTATGCATTAGAGACAGCTGCATTCACGTTAAATAGGGCACCGTCCAAATCTATTGAGACGACGCTGTGTGAACTTTGGTTTGGCAAGAAACCTAAGCTGTCATTTCTTAAAGTTTGGGGTTGCGACACTTATGTCAAAAGGCTTCAGCCTGATAAGCTCGAACCCAAATCGGAGAAGTGCATCTTCATAGGATACCCTAAGGAAACAATTGAGTACACCTTCTACCACATATCCGAAGGCAAGATCTTTGTTGCCAATAATGAAACATTTCTAGAGAAGGAGTTTCTCTCGAAAGAAGTGAGTGCGAGGAAAGTAGAAGTTGATGAGGTAATTGTACCTTCTCTCGAATTCAAAAATAGCTCATCACAGAAAACCATTCCCGTGATGCCTACACCAACTAGAGAGGAAGCTAATGATGATGATCATGAAAATTCAGATCATGTTACTATTGGGGAACGTAGTATTTTAAAATTTTCCTACGATCACGCAAGATCTATCTACCAGATGCATAGCAACGAGAGGGAAGAGTGTGTCTACGTACCCTCGTAGACCGGGAGCGGAAGCGTCAAGTGACGCGGTTGATGTTGTCGAACTTCTTCGCGATCCAACCGATCAAGCACCGAACGTACGGCACCTCCGCGTTCAGCACACGTTCAGCTTGATGACGTCCCACGAGCTCTTGATCCAGTTGAGCTTCACGGGAGAGTTTCGTCAGCACGACGGCGTGGTGACGGATATGATGTGTTCACCGGCGCAGGGCTTCGCCTAAGCTCCGCGACGGTATGACCGAGGTGTGATTCTGTGGAGGGGGGCACCGCACACGGCTAAAACAATTCAACTTGTGTGTCTTTGGGTGCCCCCCTGCCCCCGTATATAAAGGAGCAGGGGAGGGAGGCCGGCCGGCCCTTCCTGGTGCGGCTAGGGAAGGAGTCCTACTAGGAATAGGATTGCAATCCTATTCCTAGTAGGATTCACCGAAAGGAAGAAGGGGGAAAGGAATAGGAGAGGTGGCGCCCCCCCACCAATCCTAGTCCAACTAGGAACCCTAGGTGGGGGCGCCGGCCAGCCCTATGGGCTGCCTCTCTCTTTCCCTTTAGGCCCACTATGGACCATCACCTCTCGTAGGGGGTTCCGGTAACCCCCTCCGGCATTCCCGATAAATCCGAAACTTTTCCGGTATACTTCCGGTGTCCGAATATAGCCGTCCAATATATTAATCTTTATGTCTCGGACATTCCGAGACTCCTCGTCATGTCCGTGATCTCATCCGGGACTCCGAACTACCTTCGGTACATCAATACTCATAAACTCATAATACCGATCGTCATCAAACGTTAAGCGTGCGGACCCTACGGGTTCGAGAACTATGTAGACATGATCGAGACTCATCTACGGTCAATAACCAATAGCGGAACCTGGATGTTCATATTGGCTCCTACATATTCTACGAAGATCTTTTATCGGTCAGAACCGCATAACAACATACGTTGTTCCTTTTGTCAAACGGTATGTTACTTGCCCGAGATTCGATCGTCGGTATCTTTATACCTAGTTCAATCTCGTTACCGGCAAGTCTCTTTACTCGTTCCGTAACACATCATCTCGTGACTAACTCATTAGTCTTTTGCTTGCAAGGCTTATTGTGATGTGTGTTACCGAGAGGGCCCAGAGATACCTCTCCGACACTCGGAGTGACAAATCCTAATCTTGATCTATGCCAACACCACGAATACTTTCGGAGACACCTGTAGAGCATCTTTATGATCACCCAGTTACGTTGTGACGTTTTATAGCACACAAGGTGTTCCTACGGTATTCGGGAGTTGCATAATCTCATAGTCATAGGAACATGTATAAGTCATGAAGAAAGCAATAGCAGTTAAACTAAACGATCATAGTGCTATGCTAACGGATGGGTCTTGTCCATCACATCATTCTCCTAATGATGTGATCTCGTTGATCAAATGACAACTCATGTCTATGGCTAGGAAACATAACCATGTTTGATCAATGAGCTAGTCTAGTAGAGGCATACTAGGGACATACTGTTTTGTCTATGTATCCACACATGTACTAAGTTTCCGGTTAATACAATTCTAGCATGAATAAAAGACATTTATCATGATATAAGGAAATACAAATAACATCTTTATTATTGCCTCTAGGGCATATTTCCTTGAGTCTCCCACTTGAACTAGAGTCAATAATCTAGATTACAAAGTGATGATCCTCACACCCATGGAGTCTTGGTGCTGATCATGTTTTGCCCGTGGAAGAGGCTTAGTCAACGGGTCTGCAACATTCAGATCCGTATGTATTTTGAAAATCTCTATGTCTCCCTCCTTGACTAGATCGCGGATGGAATTGAAGCGTCTTTTGATGTGCTTTGTTCTCTTGTGAAACCTGGATTCCTTCGCCAAGGCTATGGCTCCAGTGTTGCCACAAAAGATTTTCATTGGACCCGATGCACTAGGTACTACACCTAGATCGGATATGAACTCCTTCATCCAGACTCCTTCATTTGCTGCTTCCGAAGCAGCTATGTATTCCGCTTCACACGTAGATCCCGCCACGACGCTCTGCTTGGAACTGTATCAGCTGACAGCTCCACCGTTCAATAAAAATACATATCCGATTTGTGACTTCGAGTCATCCGGATCAGTGTCAAAGCTAGAATCGACGTAACCGTTTACGACGAGCTCTTTGTCACCTCCATATACGAGAAACATATCCTTTGTTCTTTTCAGATACTTTAGGATGTTTTTGACCGCTGTCCAGTGATCCATTTCTGGATTACTTTGGTACCTCCCTGCTAGACTTATAGCAAGGCACACATCAGGTCTGGTACACAGCATTGCATACATGATAGATCCTATGGCTGAGGCATAGGGAATGACTTTCATTTTCTCTCTATCTTCTGCAGTGGTCGGGCATTGAGTCTTACTCAACTTCATACCTTGTAAAACAGGCAAGAACCCTTTCTTTGACTGATCCATTTTGAACTTCTTCAAAATCTTATCAAGGTATGTGCTTTGTGAAAGTCCAATTAAGCGTCTTGATCTATCTCTATAGATCTTGATACCTAATATATAAGCAGCTTCACCGAGGTCTTTCATTGAAAAACTTTTATTCAAATATCCTTTTATGCTATCCAGAAATTCTATATCATTTCCAATCAACAATATGTCATTTACATATAATATTAGAAATGCTACAGAGCTCCCACTCACTTTCTTGTAAATACAGGCTTCTCCAAAAGTCTGTATAAAACCATATGCTTTGATCACCTCATCAAAGCGTATATTCCAACTCCGAGATGCTTGCACCAGTCCATAGATGGATCGCTGGAGCTTGCATACTTTGTCAGCACCTTTTGGATCGACAAAACCTTCTGGTTGCATCATATACAACTCTTCTTTGAGATATCCATTTAGGAATGCAGTTTTGACATCCATTTGCCAGATTTCATAATCATAAAATGCGGCAATTGCTAACATGATTCGGACAGACTTAAGCATCGCTACAGGTGAGAAAGTCTCATCGTAGTCAACTCCTTGAACTTGTCGAAAACCTTTCGCAACAAGTCGAGCTTTGTAAACAGTAATATTACCGTCTGCGTCGGTCTTCCTCTTGAAGATCCATTTATTTTCGATGGCTTGCCGATCATCGGGCAAGTCAACCAAAGTCCACACTTTGTTCTCATACATGGATCCCATCTCAGATTTCATGGCTTCAAGCCATTTTGCGGAATTTGGGCTCATCATCGCTTCCTCATAGTTCGTAGGTTCATCATGGTCTAGTAACATGATTTCCGGAACTGGGTTGCCGTACCACTCTGGTGCGGAACGTACTCTGGTTGATCTACGACGTTCAGCAGAAACTTGATCCGAAGTTTCATGATCATTATCATCAACTTCCTCACTAATTGGTGTAGGAATCACTGGAACAATTTCCTGTGATGTACTACTTTCCAATATGGGAGAAGGTACAATTACCTCATCAAGTTCTACTTTCCTCCCACTCACTTCTTTCGAGAGAAACTCTTTTTCTAGAAAGGATCCGTTCTTAGCAACGAATATTTTGCCTTCGGATCTGTGATAGAAGGTGTACCCAACAGTCTCTTTTGGGTATCCTATGAAGACACATTTTTCCGACTTGGGATCGAGCTTATCAGGTTGAAGTGTTTTCACATAAGCATCGCAGCCCCAAATTTTAAGAAACGACAACTTTGGTTTCTTACCAAACCATAGTTCATAAGGTGTCGTATCAACGGATTTAGATGGTGCCCTATTTAACGTGAATGCAGCTGTCTCTAAAGCATAACCCCAAACGATAGTGGTAAATCGGTAAGAGACATCATAGATCGCACCATATCCAATAAAGTACGGTTACGACGTTCGGACACACCATTACGCTGTGGTGTTCCAGGTGGCGTGAGTTGTGAAACTATTCCACATTGTTTCAAATGAAGACCAAACTCGTAACTCAAATATTCTCCTCCACGATCAGATCGTAGGAACTTTATTTTCTTGTTACGATGATTCTCTACTTCACTCTGAAATTCTTTGAACTTTTCAAATGTTTCAGACTTGTGTTTCATTAAGTAGATATACCC
The DNA here is from genome assembly GCA_902687465.1 of Secale cereale. NCBI lineage: Eukaryota > Viridiplantae > Streptophyta > Magnoliopsida > Poales > Poaceae > Secale > Secale cereale. The sequence goes on along the minus strand of LR738713.1, from coordinate 644,618,629 downwards.
ATATCTGCTCAAATCATCAGTGAAGGTCAGAAAATAACGATACCCGCCGCGAGCATCAACACTCATTGGTCCACATACATCAGTATGTATGATTTCCAACAAATTTGTTGCTCGCTCCATGGTTCCAGAGAATGGAGTTTTAGTCATCTTGCCCATGAGGCATGGTTCGCAAGCACCAAGTGATTCATAATCAAGTGATTCCAAAAGTCCATCTTTATGGAGTTTCTTCATGCGTTTTACACCAATATGACCTAAACGGCAGTGCCACAAATAAGTTGCACTATCATTATTAACCTTGCATCTTTTGGTTTCAATATTATGAATATGTGTATCACTACAATCGAGATCCAATAAGAATAGACCACTCTTCAATGGTGCATGACCATAAAAGATATTATTCATAAAAATGGAACAACCATTATTCTCTGATTTAAATGAATAACCGTCTCGCAATAAACAAGATCCAGATATAATGTTCATGCTTAACGCTGGCACCAAATAACAATTATTTAGGTCTAAAACTAATCCCGAAGGTAGATGTAGAGGTAGCGTGCCGACGGCGATCACATCGACTTTGGAACCATTTCCCACGCGCATCGTCACCTCGTCCTTAGCTAATTTTCGTTTAATCCGTAGTCCCTGTTTCGAGTTACAAATATTAGCAACCGAACCGGTATCAAATACCCAGGTACTACTACGAGCATTAGTAAGGTACACATCAATAACATGTATATCACATATACCTTTGTTCATCTTGCCATCCTTCTTATCCGCCAAATACTTGGGGCAGTTCCGCTTCCAGTGTCCAGTCCCCTTGCAGTAGAAGCACTCAATTTCAGGCTTGGCTCCAGATTTGGGTTTCTTCGTTGAAGTAGCAACTGACTTGCTATTCTTTTTGAAGTTCCCTTTCTTTCCCTTGCCCTTTTTCTTGAAACTAGTGGTCTTGTTAACCATCAACACTTGATGCTCCTTTTTGATTTCTACCTCCGCAGCTTTGAGCATAGCGAAGAGCTCGAGAATTGTCTTTTGCATCCCTTGCATGTTATAGTTCATCACGAAGCCTTTATAGCTTGGTGGCAGTGATTGAAGAACTCTATCAATAACACTATCCTCGTCAACTTTGCAACCAAGTTGAGTCATATGATTGTAGTACCCAGACATTCTGAGCAAGTGTTCACTGATAGAACTATTCTCCTCCATCTTGCAGCTGTAGAACTTATTGGAAATCTTATATTTCTCAATCCGGGCATTTGCTTGAAATATTAACTTCAATTCCTGGAACATCTCATATGCTCCATGACGTTCAAAACGTCGTTGAAGTCCCGGTTCTAAGCCGTAAAGCATGGCACACTGAACTATCGTGTAGTCATCAGACCGTGATTGCCAGACGTTCAAAGCGTCTGCATCAGTGGAAGGGGGCTTGTCACCTAGCGGTGCTTCAAGGACATAATTCTTCTGTGCAGCAATGAGGATAATCCTCATGTTACGGACCCAGTCCGTGTAATTGCTACCATCATCTTTCAACTTAGCTTTCTCTAGGAATGCATTAAAATTCAAAGGAACGGTAGCACGGGCCATTGATCTACAACGACATAGATATGCAAAACTATCAGGACTAAGTTCATGATAAATTAAAGTTCAATTTAATCATATTAATTTTAAGAACTCCCACTTAGACAGACATCCCTCTGGTCATCTAAATGATCACGTGATCCAAATCAAGTAAAACATGTCCGATCATCACGTGAGATGGAGTAGTTTTCAATGGTGAACATCTTATGTTGATCATATCTACTATATGATTCACGCTCGACCTTTCGGTCTCCAGTGTTCCGAGGCCATATCTGTATATGCTAGGCTCGTCAAGTTTAACCCGAGTATTCTGCGTGTGCAAAACTGGCTTACACCCGTTGTATTTGAACGTAGAGCTTATCACACCCGATCATCACGTGGTGTCTCGGCACGACGAACTTTCGCAACGGTGCATACTCAGGGAGAACACTTATACCTTGAAATTTAGTAAGGGATCATCTTATAATGCTACCGTCGTTCTAAGCAAAATAAGAAGCATAATAAGATAAACATCACATGCAATCAAAATATGTGACATGATATGGCCATCATCATCTTGTGCTTTTGATCTCCATCTTCAAAGCACCGTCATGATCACCTTCGTCACCGGCTTGACACCTTGATCTTCATCGTAGCATCGTTGTCGTCTCGCCAACTATTGCTTCCACGACTATCGCTACCGCTTAGTGATAAAGTAAAGCAATTACATGGCGATTGCATTTCATACAATAAAGCGACAACCATATGGCTCCTGCCAGTTGCCGATAACTTTACAAAACATGATCATCTCATACAAAACCATATAACTCATCATGTCTTAACCATATCACATCACAACATGCCCTGCAAAAACAAGTTAGACGTCCTCTACTTTGTTTGTTGCAAGTTTTACGTGGCTGCTACGGGCTTAGCAAGAACCGTTCTTACCTACGCATACAAAACCACAACGATGTTTCGTCAAGTATGTGATGTTTTAACCTTCACAAGGCCCGGGCGTAGCCACACTTGATTCAGCTAAAGTGAGAGAGACAGACACCCGCCAGTCACCTTTAAGCAACGAGTGCTCGTAACGGTGAAACCAGTCTCGCGTAAGCGTACGCGTAATGTCGGTCTGGGCCGCTTCATCTCACAATACCGCCGAAGCAAAGTATGACATGCTGGTAAGCAGTATGACTAGTATCGTCCACAATCTCATTGTGCTCTACTCGTGCATATCATCTACGCATAGACCTGGCTCTGATACCACTGTTGGGGAACGTAGTATTTTAAAATTTTCCTATGATCCCGCAAGATCTATCTACCAGATGCATAGCAACGAGAGGGAAGAGTGTGTCTACGTACCCTCGTAGACCGGGAGCGGAAGCGTCAAGTGACGCGGTTGATGTTGTCGAACTTCTTCGCGATCCAACCGATCAAGCACCGAACGTACGGCACCTCCGCGTTCAGCACACGTTCAGCTTGATGACGTCCCACGAGCTCTTGATCCAGTTGAGCTTCACGGGAGAGTTTCGTCAGCACGACGGCGTGGTGACGGATATGATGTGTTCACCGGCGCAGGGCTTCGCCTAAGCTCCGCGACGGTATGACCGAGGTGTGATTCTGTGGAGGGGGGCACCGCACACGGCTAAAACAATTCAACTTGTGTGTCTTTGGGTGCCCCCCTGCCCCCGTATATAAAGGAGCAGGGGAGGGAGGCCGGCCGGCCCTTCCTGGTGCGGCTAGGGAAGGAGTCCTACTAGGAATAGGATTGCAATCCTATTCCTAGTAGGATTCACCGAAAGGAAGAAGGGGGAAAGGAATAGGAGAGGTGGCGCCCCCCCCCCCCAATCCTAGTCCAACTAGGAACCCTAGGTGGGGGCGCCGGCCAGCCCTATGGGCTGCCTCTCTCTTTCCCTTTAGGCCCACTATGGACCATCACCTCTCGTAGGGGGTTCCGGTAACCCCCTCCGGCATTCCCGATAAATCCGAAACTTTTCCGGTATACTTCCGGTGTCCGAATATAGCCGTCCAATATATTAATCTTTATGTCTCGGACATTCCGAGACTCCTCGTCATGTCCGTGATCTCATCCGGGACTCCGAACTACCTTCGGTACATCAATACTCATAAACTCATAATACCGATCGTCATCAAACGTTAAGCGTGCGGACCCTACGGGTTCGAGAACTATGTAGACATGATCGAGACTCATCTACGGTCAATAACCAATAGCGGAACCTGGATGTTCATATTGGCTCCTACATATTCTACGAAGATCTTTTATCGGTCAGAACCGCATAACAACATACGTTGTTCCTTTTGTCAAACGGTATGTTACTTGCCCGAGATTCGATCGTCGGTATCTTTATACCTAGTTCAATCTCGTTACCGGCAAGTCTCTTTACTCGTTCCGTAACACATCATCTCGTGACTAACTCATTAGTCTTTTGCTTGCAAGGCTTATTGTGATGTGTGTTACCGAGAGGGCCCAGAGATACCTCTCCGACACTCGGAGTGACAAATCCTAATCTTGATCTATGCCAACACCACGAATACTTTCGGAGACACCTGTAGAGCATCTTTATGATCACCCAGTTACGTTGTGACGTTTTATAGCACACAAGGTGTTCCTACGGTATTCGGGAGTTGCATAATCTCATAGTCATAGGAACATGTATAAGTCATGAAGAAAGCAATAGCAGTTAAACTAAACGATCATAGTGCTATGCTAACGGATGGGTCTTGTCCATCACATCATTCTCCTAATGATGTGATCCCGTTGATCAAATGACAACTCATGTCTATGGCTAGGAAACATAACCATCTTTGATCAATGAGCTAGTCTAGTAGAGGCATACTAGGGACATACTGTTTTGTCTATGTATCCACACATGTACTAAGTTTCCGGTTAATACAATTCTAGCATGAATAAAAGACATTTATCATGATATAAGGAAATACAAATAACATCTTTATTATTGCCTCTAGGGCATATTTCCTTCAGTTACTACTGAACCTCGTAGGTCAACCAGAGCACGCTCCGCACCATAGTGGTATGGTAATCCTGTTCTGGAAGTCATGTTACTAAACCATGATGAACCTACGAACTATGAAGAAGCTATGATGAGCCCAGATTCCGATAAATTGCATAAGGCCATGAAATCTGAGATAGGATCCATGTATGAGAACAAAGTGTTGACTTTGGTGCACTTGCTTGATGATCGGCGAGCCATAGAGAATAAATGGATCTTCAAGAAGAAGACAAATGCTGATGGTAATGTTACTGTCTACAAAGCTCGACTTATCGCGAAAGGTTTTTGACAGGTTCAAGGAGTTGACTACGATAAGACTTTCTCACTCGTAGCGATGCTTAAGCCTATCCGAATCATGTTAGCAATTGCCGCATTTTATGATTATGAAATCTGCCAAATGGACGTCAAAATTGCATTCCTTAATGTATTTCTTAAAGAAGAGTTGTATATGGTGCAACCAGAAGGTTTTGTCAATCCTAAAGGTGCTAACAAAGTATGCAAGCTCCAGCGATCCATCTATGGACTAGTGCAAGCATCTCGGAGTTGGAATATACGCATTGATGAGGTGATCAAAGCATATGGTTTTATACAGGCTTTCAGAGAAGCCTATAGTTACAAGAAAGTTAGTGGGAGCTCTACAGCATTTCTGATATTATATGTGGATGACATATTTTTGATCGGAAATGATGTAGAATTTCTGGATAGCATAAAATGATACTTGAATAAGAATTTTTCAATGAAAGACCACGGTGAAGCTGCTTATATATTGGGCATCAAGATCTATAGAGATAGATCAAGACGCTTGATAGGACTTTCACAAAGCACATACCTTGATAAAGTTTTGAAGAAGTTCAAAATGGATTAGTCAAAGAAAGGGTTCTTGCGTGTGTTACAAGGTGTGAATTTGAGTCAGACTCAATGCCCGACCACTGCAGCAGATAGAGAGAAAATGAAAGTCATTCCCTATGCCTCAGCCATAGGTTCTATCATGTATGCTATGTTGTGTACCAGACCTAATGTGTGCCTTGCCATAAGTCTGGCATGGAGGTAGCAAAGTAATCTAGGAGTGGATCACTGGACAGCGGTCAAGAACATCCTCAAGTACCTGAAAAGGACCAAGGATATGTTTCTCGTTTATGGAGGTGAAAAAGAGCTCGTCGTAAATAGTTACGTTGATGCTAGCTTTGACACTGATCTAGATGACTCTAAGTCACAAACCGGATACATTTTTTTATTGAATGGTGGAGCTGTCAGTTGGTGCAGTTCCAAGCAAAGCATCATGGCGGGATCTACGTGTGAAGCGGAGTACATAGCTACTTCGGAAGCAGCAAATGAAGGAGTCTGGATGAAGGAGTTCATATCCGATCTAGGTGTAATACCTAGTGCTTCGGATCCAATGAAAATATTTTGTGACAACACTGGAGCAATTGCCTTGGCGAAGGAATCCATGTTTCACAAGAGAACCAAACACATCAAGAGACGCTTCAACAAGCGTACGCGGGTAGAGAAAGAACTGCAAGCGACTCCAGGAGGCCTAGACTTCATCAGCAACCTCCCCGATGATATGTTGGCAGTCATCATATCCCTCCTCCCAATCAAATATGAGGCGAGGACAACCGCCCTTTCCCGGCGGTGGCGCCCCCTATGGCTCCTCACCCCTGTCGACCTCCTCAATGCCCACGAGCTCTACCATGGCTATCGCAGAAGCTTGGATGCGTTCTTCCAGATCCTCGGCAGCCACCATGGCCCAAACATAGGCCTTATCATGGGCAAGTTCCATTCCAATGGCAAGCACCGAGCCAACCTTGATGAGTGGTTCCGATCCCCCGCCATCGATCAGCTCGAGGAGCTCAGTTTTAATGATGGGCATATGCGCTCGCTGCCAACGTCCGTGCTCTGCTTCGCGCCCACGCTGCGCCTTGACAAGTTCATGAACTACCATTCCCCCCCTAATGACGCGCCCGCTCCTTATCTACCACGACTGAAGCACCTCGAGCTCGTCACCGTCTGCATCCCAAAGGATGACATGGAGCGCCTACTCCGTCGCTGTACTGCACTCGAGTTCCTTCGTCTTCATGCGATGAATTGGTCGAGTACATTCCACATCACCTCCAGGACTCTTCGGACTATTTATGTGTGTTGCTGGTGCTGCAATGAGATATCACAAAAGGTGGACCACAATATGGTCATCGAGGACACACCTTCACTTGAGAGATTAATTGTAGTTGATCAACAAGGTCCAACAAGAATCAATGTCATTTCTGCACCGAAATTGACAGTGGTGGGCTACTCGTGTGTCAAATACTACTGCTTTCAGGTACAATAGTCGCCTTATACCTCTCCTTCTTGATATCAACATTATTTCTAGTTTTGAAGATGTATGTTCGTCTGTCATCCATCAAAGCTTCATCCAAATTCTGGGCACAGTGAAGGCCTTGTCACTAGTATCTGTCGGCCCCAACCTGGACCAAGTTGTCAGTTTCCTAAGATGCTTTATGTGCATGAAGAAGCTGTATATCGAGGTGATGTTCCTTTCCTGTTAAATGTTAACCATAAGGGAGTACAATTTTTTGCACCTTTTTCCAAGTTTACAATGACAACGTACTACGATTTCTGAAGGAATTTTGGAGGATTTCGGGACATACACCCCACCCCATATTGGTTGCTTGATCCATATGGTTACAATCCATAAGCATCTCTCCTTTGGATTCACCTGTACTAGTTTTATTAGGGAATTTTTCATCCAATACAACCTCTTGTGAACTAGGCTACATTTTTCTAGGTTGCAATCAAATGCCCATGTTAATCATGTCAGATCAAAGATGACACGTTGGTGCATTTTACAAATCATGCAAATCAAATAGGCGTGTAGTAGTGTTCAAAACTTCATGTAGGCACTAACACGTTCTCTTCTTTTGAAGATAATAATAGGCTCGGAGGTGGATAATATTTATAAGGACTATCACATCGAATGCCTGGATATACATCTCTCAAATATTACTTTGAACTCCTACTGAGGGATCTTACCGGAGATTACACTCGCCAGGTTCTTTCTTGCCAGAGCAAGGGTGCTGAGGGTATTGAGGTTGAACACACATTTAATTAGGAAAGATGAATGGTATGTTGATCAGAGTCGGCAAGTACTGCAGAATGGAAGAGGCTCCAAAAAAGCTAAACCTCCTATTGGAAGAGCATATGACAGAGTAATTGGAAGTCATTGTGTCAAACTCATACATGACTTGTCAGTGCCTGATCCCTTTGCAGAAATGACGATGTTTGCAATGTTTGAATTTGGGCATTGTAATCTTTGAATTTGAACCTTGCAATATTTATGGTATTTGTTATATAAAGTAATTGGATGTTTAATTTGGTATTGCAATCATGTCATGTTACAAGTATATATATGTTGTTCTTCTGTACACAGAGCATAGATGTTCTGCGGAGACAGAGCATGTCACATTGCACACAGACCTCACTAGGTAACCCGTCAGCGATGAATTCATCAATCGCAAATGGTTATATACCATCAAGCATGTGACCACAACACACATGGCTTATTCCATCACAAACAACTCAGATGGATCAACTGTATTCCATGTATCGCACACACAACTCTAATCTGATTCGTGCTTGATGTCTCCAACATCGCTCGCACAATTTGTCTTATTTGCCACGTATCACTGTGACGGCCTCTTCTCGTGTCCCTCGGCAAGCTCTGCTTGCCGTTAGGCGCCGCAGCATGTTGTGCCCGCCCTTAGGCGCCACGGCGCGCTCTGTTCGTGTCCGTCGGCACGCTCAGCTTGTGGACAACTTTTCCTTGCGTGTTCAACTGTTATATGCATATATATGGTTTCTCACCGCTGAGGCGACCACGGAGCGCTCTGCTCGCATCCCTTCGCGCGTGCTTTGCCAGTGGTTGGGCCTGCACACGATCACGTCGGGGGCCCCATATGCATGCGGTTGTGCCGAGCGCGCTGCCACGCGAGGCAGTTACGTGTGACATGATGGAGTTACGCGCTGCAAATTAGAACTACCATCAGGGCATGCTGATATTCCAAGCCGTCCGGCTTCCCCTTTAATTCCCGCGGCCATTATAACATTAGTCTCTTCAACCTTTCGATCGCACCCCACAACACAACAAGCACACCCACGACAACACATAGAGAGGGGATGTCTAGCGGAGCTCCAATGGAGTTCAGTGAGCATAAAGTGGAGACCCACACGAGGGAGACGGATCTCTCAGTGGTGTACACCATCGATCCTGCCGTGGTGGACGACTACATCAACACCGTTGAGCAGTTGCTTGCTCGAGACAAGTACAAGGTGGTCGGCATCGACCTCTAGTACACCGTCGGTCGTCCCAACATAGATCAGAAGGTTGCCATCGCCCAGTTGTGCGTGTGCCATCATGTCCTCATCTACCACTACCACATGGCCACAGAGCCTTCTGACAGTTTTGCCAGGTTTGTCAACAACACCGACTACAAGTTCACTATGGTGGAAACCACCGACGATGTAAAAGCGCTTAGGTTTACAGGCTTGGCCTGCAAGAACCTTGTCAAAATTCATGAGCACTACAGGGTCTGGGGCAGCACGAAGAAGGACTCCCTGGTTGAACCCGCCTCGGCCATCATCGACCCATACTACAAAAAGATGAAGCGGGATGCCAACAGAACACATCCCGTATCCTGGCACGGGGCCTGAATGCGGCAATTGGATGAACCTCACCTTAGGTTCGCGGCCAAGAGCGTGTACACATGCTACGAGATGCACAGGCGGATCGTTGACATGAGGAAGTGCCTCGTTACCCAAATCGACGTGGTTGAATCGAGCCACAAGCAGAACAAGCGTCACAAGAAGTAGATGATGATTATATGATTGTTTATCCTAGTTAATCATCCTGTAATATATAGTTTTACTTTGGTGTGTGGAAATGTCATGTGTGTAGTAGCCACCTATGTAATTATGCATGTTATAGTTTACTTTGGTGTGTGCAAGTGCCATGGTTGTAGTAACCACCTTTGTAAGTGGATGTTTAATTTAGTTATGCAACCATGTTCTTAATTATAAGTGTGTATATATATATATATATATATATGTTGTTTTGTATGCAATCCCATCGCACAACACACATGTCTTATTAGCAGCAATCGTCTGTGTTATTATCGGTCTTCGCACACATTTCTGATTATAGACCTGTTTACCGTGTATCACACACATCTTGTTATATTGAACCGTTCATGTTCTCTTGTCTCAACACAAACAGTTCATCTGAGTGAACCGCAAGCTGTATATCGCACACACCTTGATATGGCTGACCGGTTTTTTGTGTTGCCTAATCACAAAAAGTTCATCCGAGTGAACCGTATGATGTATATCGCACACACCTTCATCTGGCTGCCCGTTTCTTTTGTTCCTCCTCGTTGCAAATAGTTAATTGAACTGAACCGTATGCCCTGCATCATACATGCCACTAATATGTGTTTGATGCATCCATCATCAAAAATGTTTTGCATCGCACACAATTTCGTTGAAGGGTCTCTGGTCATAGTGTGGTGTTAGCAGCATCCTGCAGTAGTGATAAGATGAAATTGCTGCAGGGTATGAAATCACCTCAAATTTATCTATTACGGTCAATCTATCGAGCTATTCCTACAAGTGTCACAAACAACCATAGAGTTCGTACTAAAATAACACAATATGATACGCATTAACCAACTCTAAGGTCACCTAGATACTCTAATATCACCACAAGTATCCACAAATTGATTATTCGACATGCATAAAACAACTATAGATTCATAATATTCAATCCAACACAAAGAACTTCAAAGAGTGCACCAAGATTTCTACCGGAGAAAGTAGGATGAAAACGTGTGTCAACCCCTATGCATATGTTAGCCTAATGCCACCTGGGGTATTCATATGCAAAACAAACATCAAGTGTTCTAAAATCCAACAAGTATGCAATCCGATAATAGTGAAACCTCAAAGGTAAAAACTCAATTCATAACAACAAGATAGAGAGGGAGAAACACCATATGATCCAACTATATTAACAAAACTCGTAGTACATCAAGATCGTGCCAAATCAAGAACAAGAGAGAGAGAGAGAGAGAGAGAGAGAGAGAGAGCGAACACATAGATACTGGTACATACCCTCATCCCCGACGGTGAACAACTCCCTCCTCATCATGGTGGCCGCCGGGATGATGAAGATGGCCTCCGTTGATGATTTTCCCTCTGGCAAGGTGCCGGACAAGGCTTCGGATGAGATCACTTTGGTACAGAGGCATGCAGCACTAGAATAACTTATCTAAGTTAACTTTTGGAGGTTTTCCAATATATCTGATTTTTTAGCGTCGGTTTCACCTCAGGAGGTGCCCGAGGGGCCCACAAGCTCGGGTGTGTGCCTTGTAGGGGGCGCCCCCAGGCTTGTGGCTCCCTCGACCGTTCCTGGTCTAGCTCCGGTGCTCCGTGGGTCTCTTTTGGTCCATAAAAATCACTGTAAAATTCCAGCCCATTTCAAGAACTTTTATTTCTGCACAAGAAAAACAACACCACAGTAGTTTCGCAGAAAATCAGGATCAGTCCGGGTTAGTTCTATTCAAATCATACCAAACCCTATAAAATTGTTGTAAACATGACATGAATACTTCATAAATTATAGATACATTGGAGATGTATCAGCATCCCCAAGTTTAATTCATGTTCGTCCTTGAGTAGTTAAATGATAAAATGAATAATTTATGAAGTGTGAATGCTAGCACAGTGCATAAGTTGCTTGTATGACTAATATTGTGATTGTCAAACTTTAATAGATTTTACTTTCTAAACGAAATGTGAAATAATTGTAAGCACGAGACAAGCATATGAAGCACATATAATTTCAAATTTATGATATTCACTTCATTTAACAATTTACTCTTAGGATATAAGTGAAGGACGAGAGTAAAGGACAAACTACTCCAAAAAATATATAAGTGAAGTTTAATGAGTAGTCAAACAATTAAGTAGCTATTTGAGGACTCTCTCTCAAAAAACTTTCAGATGGAAAGTATTTTATTCAGACAACAAGCAAAAATGGAAATAAAGTACACACGAAGGATAGCACACATCATGTGAACAAGTAAAAACTTAGGCTCAATCGATACTAACCAATAATTGTTAATGAAGAAAGGTGGGATGCCTACCGGGACATCCCCAAGCTTGGATGCTTGAGACTTCTTGAAGTATTAACTTGGTACGCCTTGGGTATCTCGAAACTGGATCTCTTGTGTCTCCTTAATTCCTCTTATGTCGCGGTTTCCCTAAATCTCGAAAACATCATCGACACAAAACTCAATAAGAACTCGTGAGATAAGTTAGTATAAATCAATGCAAAACATTATCATTCCCTACCATAACAATTTACTAAAATTACAATTTAACATTGCATACTAAATGCCTATGCATATTTAATACTCCTATACTAAAATAGAATCATTAAACATCCAAACATATGCAAACAATGCAATCATAACAACAATATGTCTAAACAGAAAAGTCGGTAAAGGATGAAATAAGATCCATACTTATTTATCTCAAAAAATTCTGAAAATTTACCACAATGTATAAATTTGTCATTGCTTATTGGTCAAAATTTTGACATTTTATCACATTCTGACTTTTCTAGAGAATTCACGCAATAGTGTGCAACTTTTTATTTCGAAACAACGACTCATATACTTACAAACTAAGCATGGTGAAGGCTATCCTCAACACTTCTATTAGAATAAAAAAATACAAAACCTTATTCTAAATAACAGCAAGCAAATCTCAGCAAAAGAAAATGACACTTCCAGAAAACACATATCATGTAAATACAAATATAGCTCCAAATAAGGTTACAAATAATCTTGAAGACGAAAGAGGGGATGCCTTCTGATATGTCTCCGTCGTATCTATAATTTTTATTGTTCCATGCCAATATTCTACAACTTTCATATACTTTTTATACTATTTTTTGGGACTAACATATTGATCCAGTGCCCAGTGCCAGTTCCTGTTTGTTGCATGTTTTTTGTTTTGCAGAATATCCATATCAAACGGAGTCCAAGCGGAATAAAAACGGACATCGATTTTTTTGGAATATATGTGAATTTTGGGAAGCAGAACCAACATGAGACGATGCCCGAGTGGGCCACGAGGCAGGGGGCGCGCCCACCAGGGCAGGCGCGCCCTGGGCCCTCGTGGACACACTGTAAGGCGGTTGATGCCCTTCTTTCGCCGCAAGAAAGCTAATATCCGGATAAAAATCGTGTCAAAAAATCAGCCCAATCGGAGTTACGTATCTCCGGGAATATAAGAAACGGTGAAGGGCCAGAATCAGGGAACACAGAAACAGAGAGAGACAAAGAGACATATCCAATCTCGGAGGGGCTCTCGCCCCTACGCCGCCATGGAGGCCATGGACTAGAGGGGAAACCCTTCTCCCACCTAGGGAGAAGGTCAAGGAAGAAGAAGAAGGAGGGGCCTCTCTCCTCCTCGCTTCCGGTGGCACCGGAGTGCCACCGGGGCCATTATCATGTGACGGTGATCTACACCAACACCTCCGTCATCTTCACCAACATCTCCATCACCTTCCCCCATCTATCTACAGCGGTCCACTCTCCTGCAACCCGTTGTACCCTCTACTTGAACATCGTTCTTTATGCTTCATATTATTATCCAATGATGTGTTGCCATCCTATGATGCCTGAGTAGATTATCGTTGTCCTATCGGTGATTGGTGAATTGCTATGATTGATTTAAATTGCTTGTGGTTATGTTGTTCTCCTTTGGTGCCCATCATATGAGCGCGCGCGTGGATCACACCATAGGGTTAGTTGTATGTTGATAGGACTACGTATTGGAGGGCAAGAGTGACAGAAGCTTCAACCTAGCGTAGAAATTTATGCATACGGGATTGAAGGGGACCAATATATCTTAATGCTATGGTTGGGTTTTACCTTAATGAACTTTAGTAGTTGCGGATGCTTGCTAATAGTTCCAATCATAAGTGCACAGAATTCCAAGTCAGGGATGACATGCTAGTAGTGGCCTCTCCCACATAAAACTTGCTATCGGTCTAGTAACGTAGTCAATTGCTTAGGGGCAATTTCGCAACTCCTACCACCACTTTTCCACACTCGCTATATTAAATTTATTGCTTCTTTATCTTAACAGCCCCTAGTTTATATTTACGTGCTCTTTATATTCTTGCAAACCTATCCCACAAAAATTACAAAGTACTTCTAGTTTCATACTTGTTCTAGGTAAAGTAAGTGTCAAGCGTATGTAGAGTTGTATCGGTGGTCGATAGAACTTGAGGGAATATTTGTTCTACCTTTAGCTCCTCATTGGGTTCGACACTCTTACTTATCGAAAGAGGCAACAACTGATCCCCTACACTTGTGGGTTATCAAGACATTTTTCTGGCGCCGTTGCCGGGGAGCAATAGCGTGGGGTGAATATTCTCGTGTGTGCTTGTTTGCTTTATCACTAAGTAGATTTTATTTGCTGTTCTAAGTTGTTCTCTATCTTTAGTTATGGATATGGAACACGAAATACCAAAAAACTTAGGTGTACTTACTACTCATGGAGATGGGGAACCTCCTAAAACCCTCGATGCTCATTATGTGAAAGATATTATGTACTACTTTGATAATCCTGAGAAAACCCCATTCAACTATGTAATGGGAGTAACGTTGGATCAACGTGAATACTTTGGGGATTATCGCTTGACGCAAAAAGGGAAACTGTTATGGGATCAAATTCATATGTTGCATTGGTATGCTCGGCAACTATGCTTGAGATATGATTATACTTTTTGCTCTAGGATGAAGGCTCCACACCTTCCCTTTTCATGCAAATTTAATGATAATGAAACCTTAGCTTCTTATGCTAATGGTATATATGATTATTATGATGTGGAACAAATAGAAGAATTCGTTGCTTTTAAGGGTGCTTATGAAATTGAATCTCTTTTTAAAAAGAATGATGCTTTTGATGATGATGTTTCTAGGCCTGAAAATCTTGCTATATTGAAATATTGCTATTTGAATTATGAATATAACTCCGATATTGATGCGTTTATTGAAAAGGTCTCCGCTGTCCAAGAAGAGACTAATATTTTGCAGGAGTCTATGGAAGAAGAAATCAATGACATTGTGAGCTCATTGGATGAAAAAGATGAGGAGGAGAGCGAAGAACAAAATGAGGAAGAGCGAATTAGCTACTCGCGCCCACCTTCTAATGAGAGTAACTCTTCAACTCATACATTGTTTAATTTCCCTTCGTGCTTACCGAAGGATGATTGATATGATGATTGCTATGATACCGTTGATTCTTTTGAAATATCCCTTTTTGATGATGCTTGCTATGCTTGTGGCCAAGATGCCAATATGAATTATGCTTATGGAGATGAACTTGCTATAGTTCCTTATGTTAAACATGAGATAGTTGCTATTGCACCCACACATGATAGTCCTATTATCTTTTTGAACTGTCCAAACTACACTATATTGGAGAAGTTTGCACTTATTAAGGATTATATTGATGGGTTGCCTTTTTCCGTTACACATGATGATTTTGATGAATATAATATGCATGTGCTTGCTGCTCCTACTTGCAATTATTATGAGAGAGGAACTACATCTCCGCCTCTCTATTTTTCCAACATGATAAAATTGCAAGAAACTGCTTATACTATGCATTGGCCTTTACTTGATGTGGATGAATTGTTCTTAGATGACATGCCTATGCATAGGAAGAGAGTTAGACTTCATTTTTGCATGACACATATCACTTTGTGCTCATTACTAAATGCTACTCCCTCTGTCCCAAAATTCTTGTCTTAGATTTTTCTAGATACGGATGTATCTAACACTAAAGTGTAACTAGATACATCCGTATTTGGACAAATGTAAGACAAGAATTTTGGGACGGAGGGAGTAAATCATTGCTAATTAAAATTGGCTTTGATATACCTTGGGATCCGGGTGGATCCATTACTTGAGCACTTTATGCCTAGCTTAATGGCTTTAAAGAAAGCGCTGCCAGGGAGACAACCCGGAAGTTTTAGAGAGTCATTTATTTCTGTTGTGTGCTTTTATAAAGTTTAAAAAAAATAAAGAGGGGAACCTAAAACTTTTTCAAAAAGAAAAGTGAAAGTAAGAAGGACGAGCACCGTTGAAATGGGCGAGCTCCTTGAACTTTGTTCATGCCCATGGAAGCTTTGCAAATCTTGAATTACAGAAAATTTTGATCAAAAATAATCATCCCCTTGTACAATTCTATTGTATTATAAAAATAATGTGCCAAGAGTTTCCTTTAGGATGATTAAACTGCTTGTTGGTTTGTGCGGTGCAAAAACAGAAACTTTGTCTGTAGTGCGCGATTTTACATTTTTTACTGAAATGTCAAAAGTATCTGAAACTTTTTGAAAAGTCTTGCTATACAAATTGTTGATTTTTCCTAATTTTTCCATAATTTTTAGGGTTATAGAAGTATGGTTAATGTTCAGATTACTAGAGACTGTCCTGTTTTCACAGATTGCTGTTATAGCTTCATTATATGCATATGTTTGAATTCTCGTTGAAGCCTCCTTGACTTGGGGCCATAGAATTGTGATAGCATACAGTAGGTAATGTTTGTTCATAATTATACAATAATGTTAGAGCAGTACATGGTGGGATTTTATTGATCATATGCACTAACCCCGCCACTAAAAGTTCGGTTAAGTTTTGTGTGAATGAAGTGTTCGAAGATCGAGGAGGTCTCGATATGAGGAGAAGGAGGAGAGGCAAGAGCTCAAGATTGGGGATGCCCAAGGCACCCCAAGTAAATATTCAAGGAGACTCAAGCATCTAAGCTTGGGGATGCCCCGGAAGGCATCCCATCTTTCTTCAACAAGTATCGGTATGTTTTCGGATTCGTTTCATTCACATGATATGCGTAAACTCTTGGAGCGTCGCGTGCCTTTTATTTTTCCTTTTAATAAATGCGCCATGCTGGTATGAGATAATCCTTGGTAGATTTATAGAATGCTCTTTGCACTTCACTTATATCTTTTGAGTACGGCTTTATAGAATGCTTCATGTGCTTCACTTATATCATTTGAAGTTTGGATTGCCTGTTTCTCTTCACATAGAAAACCGCCATTTGTAGAATGCTCTTTTGCTTCACTTATATTTGGTAGAGCGTGGGCATAACTTTTGTAGAAAGAATTAAAACTCTCTTGCTTCACTTATATCTATTTAGAGAGTTGACAGGAATTGGTCATTCACATGGTTAGTCATAAAATCCTACATAAACTTTTAGATCGCTGAATATGATATGTTTGATTCCTTGCAATAGTTTTGCAATATAGAGATGCTAATATGTGGGAGGAACTAGTGAATGATTATGGTTTAGTAAAAATATTGGTGTTAAGGTTTGTGATTCCCGAAGCATGCACGTATGGTCTCCTAACTATGTAACCAAATTGGCGTGCATTGTATTTTGATTGTTTATCTTTGCGTGAAGGTCGGGGGCGCGCGATGGTTAACTTCTACCAACCTCCCCCCTAGGAGCATGCGTCATAGAATTTTTGCTTCGAGGGCTAATAGATTTTTCGCAATAAGTATGTGAGTTCTTTATGACTAATGTTCAGTCCATGGATTATACGCACTCTCACCCTTCCACCATTGCTAGCCTCTCTTGTACCGCGCAACTTTCGCCGGTACCATACACCCACCATATACCTTCCTCAAAACAGCCACCATACCTACCTATTATTGCATTTCCATAGCCATTCCGAGATATATTGCCATGTAACTTCACCGTTCCGTTTATTATGACACGCACCATCATTGTCATATTGCCTTGCATGATCGTAAGATAGGTAGCATGATGTTTCCATGGCTTGTCCGTTTTTTGATGTCATTGCTACGCTAGATCATTGCACATCCCGGTACACCGCCAGAGGCATTCATATAGAGTCATATTTTTGTTCTAGTATCGAGTTGTAATATCGAGTTGTAAGTAAATAGAAGTGTGATGATCATCATTATTAGCGCATTGTCCCTTGAAAAAAAAAGAACGGCCAAATAAAAAAAAGGAAAGGCCAAAAAAAAGGAAGGCCCAAAAAAAGAAAAAAAAGGCCAAAAAAAGGAAGGCCCAAAGTAGCACCATGATCTTCATGATAGAGAGTCTCCTATGTTGTCACTTCCATATAATAGTGGGAATTTACATTATAGAACTTGGCTTGTATATTCCAACGATGGGATTCCTCAAATGCCTTAGGTCTTCATGAGCAAGCAAGTTGATGCACACCCATTAGTTTTCTTTTGAGCTTTCATACACTTATAGCTCTAGTGCATCCGTTACATGGCAATCCCTACTCACTCACATTGATATCTATTGATGGGCATCTCCATAGCCCATTGATACGCCTAGTCGATGTGATACTTTCTCCCTACTTTTGTCTACTGCCACCTTCTATTCCACCCATAGTGCTATATCCATGGCTCACGCTCATGTATTGCGTGAAGAGTTGAAAAAGTTCGAAAAAGTAAAGTATGAAAACAATTGCTTGGCTGGCACCAGGATGGGCATGAGGGGTACCTTGTGTTAAGAAAACGGAGCATAAAAGACTATATGATTTTGTAGGGATAACGTTCTTTAGCATTGATATTTTGGAAGACTTGATTGTTTGTTGGGATGCCCGAGTATTAAATTCTTTTATGTCAAATGATAGACTATTGCTTTGAATCACTCGTGTTTTAATATTCATGCCATGGTTAGATTACATGATCAAGATTATGCTACGTAACATTCCACATCAAAAATTATCTTTTTTATCATTTACCTACTCGAGGACGAGCAGGAATTAAGCTTGGGGATGCTGATACGTCTCCGTCGTATCTATAATTTTTGATTGTACCATGCCAATATTCTATAACTTCCATATACTTTTTATACTATTATTTGGGACTAACATATTGATCCAGTGCCCGGTGCCAGTTCCTATTTGTTGCATGTTTTTTGTTTCGCAGAACGGACGAAGATTTTTTTTGGAATATATGTGAATTTTGGGAAGCGGAACTGTCGTGGAATTAGCACGGCAGATGTCCGGTTTAGGGGACTTAGGTGTGAGGCCATCGCGTGGGTTAGCTTGAAGAGGTTAAAGCGGACAAAGGACACAGGGAGTTTTATACTAGTTCGGCCCATTCGATGAAGGTAAAAGCCTACGTCTAGTTTGGTGTGGTATTGCTTGTGCGTCTATGAACAGGGAGCGAATCCGCTGGCCTGTGTCTCGAGCTGTTGTTTCTTGTCCCTGAACCGTCGCCGGGTCGTCCCTTTATATAGGAGGCGACGCCCGGTCCGGTTTACAGAGTCCCGAGGCCGGCTCATAAACGTGTCCACCTCAGTCTCTACTATTTCTATCTTACATCCCAAGTTACATGATACGATGGTTTACAGACCGTGGGCCTTATACATGGGCCCCAAACCTCTATGGGTTGTAAACTCTTGTACCTACTCTACTTGACTTGTAATAATACAACCTTGTCAGTGTAATCCGGACCTTCTTGGCCGGTTTATACCTGCTAGTAATATCCCTGACATTAGGCCCCGGATTGATTTGAACTTGTTCATGTCAGTCTTCTAAGTCTCGCGCAAATCTCCTTTCTACAACTTTATTTGCTTCACAAACCGGCCATGACGTCATCTCCTGGAATCGCCTCAATCCGTCATGACATCATCTCCGCATTTAATGCTCGTATCTGTCTGTTACCTTTCTTAAATGCCGTACCGAAAATCGAGGCGACAACTCAATCTTTATCCAATCTCTGGCCTCCTTGATTCCCGCACTTACCGTTTTTACCTCTTCGGCTTATAAATACCGCTGGGGCTTATCTCTTTTCCCCTTCTGCCTTCTTCTTCCTCCATCTCCATCGCTCGAAGCTCCGCCGCCGCTCTTTGAGCTCACCGTCATCCTCGAGCTAGGCCGCTGCATCGACCTGAACGTCTCCAGAGAACTTCGCCGCCGTCTTTTGTTTCCTCAGGTACTCCTTCTTCTTCCCCATAGATCTTACTCTAGGGTTCCTTCCATAGCTTCGCCATGAACCCTCGAAGCTTTGCTGTTCATCCCGGTAGGTCAGCCTTGCTGAAGATTCAAACTTATTTAGACTCGACCCGAATCCATGTGCTTCTGCTCCGCCATCCTATACTTAGCTCCTCTAGCTTTATCAGTTTAGATTCGATCTGCAGAGAAACTTCGCGGCCCTTCCTGAATATAACTTGTATTTATTCCATCTTTTCCCTTATGCCTTAGATCCATGTTTACCTCAGCTTTTTGTGGAAACTGTTTCTTCATACCTTAGATCCGTAGCTCATCTCACCGGTTTAGCCATAGCTTGCACACCATATGCTTTTTCTGACGGCTTAAATGTAAGCATGTATCCCGTAATTGACGGTTTAACTTCTTCTTTTCATATCATCGTGAACCGGTAGCTATCTTACTCATATCTTAGCAATTGGTAAACCGGATTTTGCACTGTACTTTTCAGCACTTCCTCATCCAAACCAATGGCCAAGCAATTTGTCGCTTGCAACTGGGCTCCTTCCCGGATCACTGAGGATGACTTAATAAACGCAGCTTCAATCGGTATTCTGGGTCCTAAGGAGGTTCTGCACTGGCGGGCCCCAGGAAAGGAGTGTCCTCCTACACCCCAAGAAGGAGAGATCATTGTTTTCTTTGATCACCTAGCCCGGGGTTTCAGTCCTCCCGGTTCAAAGTTCTTCCGGGATGTGTTAGCCGCTTTTCAACTCCACCCTTAGGATGTAGGCCCGAATTCTATGTCGAACATCTGCAATTTTCAAGTCTTCTCAGAAGCATATCTTCAAGAAGAACCATCAGTGGATCTGTTCCGAGACTTTTTTCATCTGAACCGGCGGACGGAGTTTACTGACGGGCCGCATCAGGAGTTGGGTGGCGTCAGCATCCAAAAGAGAAAAGATGTGAGTTTTACCCACGCTGCCCTTCACAGCCACCCCAAAGAATGGAACCAGACATGGCTCTATTGTAGGGACACTTCCCCTGAAGGAGAGAACCCGCTGCCGGGTTACCATGCCTATCGCCTGGCAACAGACCATCCTCTGTCACAACGTCTCAGTGCCCCAGATCGGGCCAGGTTTGCCCCTCAACTTTCCAAGCTCAGGGCCTTCGTGGCAAATGGTTTAACCGGCGTTGACTACGTCCGCTGCTGGCTCTCTTGGAGCATTCTTCCACTGAGCCGGCGCTCAAGCCTGATGTGCGAATATTCCGGCAAGCCAGACAACCCTCTGCGCCACACCGAAATTGTGCTTCCTGACAATGAAGTAACTGAATCTGTGAAGAAAATGCTAAACATCCCTCTGGAGGAGTGCAGCCGAACCGGCTTAGCTCCGTTCTGCGCAACCAACGAACCGCCAGCGGTAAGTCCTTCCCGATCTTTTCCTATTTGTTTTAATCCGGCCATATCAATTGTCTTCCATTCATTACTTATCCTTCTGCACAGGCCAACGATCCCTTCTGGAAGAGGAAATCTAAGGATAAACCGGCCAAGCCATCACGCAAAAAGACTTATGATGTTAAGAAGAAAAAGGTTGTTGCTGCTTTCGGTTCACATCCTGAGGAAGATGATCTAGACTCTGAGGTACCAACTAACCCTTATATCCCTTGACTTCCCTTTGTCTAAATTTATGTTAATAATGCCTTTCCGCAGGATCTGGCGGAAGGAAGTAAAGCGGCGGGAGTTGAGGTAATTTCTCTCTCTTCTGATTCAGAACCGTTGCCCTCCAGAGTCCGCCGGGTGTCCCGGAAATATCCATTTTCTCATCCTTATGCTCAATTGGATCCCAACTTTCTTTTGAAGAAACAGCAGCATGAAGCACACCAGACCACGCGCCATAGCGGCCATGTGGTCGAGTCATCCGGAATACCTCTCACGCCGGCTCGCAGGCGTCGCTCCGAGGTTTTACTTTCTCCAACTCTCCTTCATCCAAAAGCCGGCCTCATACGTAAACCACTTAAACCGTCTGATCCGAACTATCAGGAGGCTCCTCTGTCCTCTTCCGGTGAGTCAACTGCTACGCAGGTCCTAGTGCTTAAGACCGTGCCTGGGTAAGTCCTTCTTTCAAACATCCGGTTTACCTTCATGATTCTCATTGTTCTTCTGATTCTTATCAGAATGCCGAAGCCTAGCAAGAAGGCGAAAGCAAACAAAGAGGCTGCTGAAACTACTGCCGCTGAACCGGCCGATGACCCTGAAGCGGCCATCCTTCCAGAAGATAACCCTGAAGCTCAATTTGATGACCCTATTCCTATGGATCGTGACGACATTGCTGCTCCGGGAGGTGATAATACGGAGAGCGCGGCTGAACCGGCGAGCCCTGTCCGGGTTAACCCTCCTCAGGCTAGCCCTGCTCCTGTCAGTCCGGCGCCTACTGTTGTCCCCCTCCAGCCAACTGCTGCCTCATCCGCAGACGTTGTGATAACCGGGCTAGGCTTCACTGCTCCCATCGAGCCTGTCACCTTGGCCAGACATACTGCCAAGGAAGAAAAATATCAACAAGACAAAGGCAAGTGGAGCACAGACTTATCCAGCTATGCCCAGTTGAGTGCCCAGGAACTTCATTCCGGGTATCTGAACCGGCTCTTTACCAGCCGCGATTACGAAGCCGTATTGGTTAATATGATGAAGGATAAGTATGAGGTGACTTTCTTTCCTTTCACTTCTGTCTTTGTTTGTAATTTTGCAATCCTGTCTTCAGGCCATAGTAGCCCCCAAGTGCCGGTTTAGCTTCATTGTACGTGAACTGGGACTTCCATTATGCCTGAGAATGAGCTTTACATTAGCCCCCAAGTGCCAAGGGTATAACTTGTTTTATGCGCTTGAGACTTGTCTAAATTTTTTTCGTTCTTTACTTCAATTGCACATTAGCCCCCAAGTGTCAAGTGCATAGCTTGTTATGTGCTTGAGACTTGTTTGATCTGTCTTTCTAATCCGTTTGATTTCCTTGCAGGCTGACTTGACCCGGAGGGCTTCGGAGGTAATTGAGCTCCGGAATAGCTTGGCTGTTCATGAAACTGCCTTAGCCAAAGCCAAGGAAGAACTTGTGCTTACCTTGACCAACATGGAGAAATTGAAAAAAGACTTTGAAGCGGAGCGGTCCTCATGGGAAGTGCAGAGGAATGCTCTTGAGAAAAGAGCAAAGGACGTTGAAGCTGCTCTTAATCCGGTTACGCAAGAGTTGACCGGTTTAAGACAGCAAATAGAACTCATGACTTCTGCTATCTTCGGTGAGTACCCATCTGTATATGTTTTTTTCTTCATCCTTGCAATCTTTGTTCCGCTCCGGTTTAACTCGGCCAACGTATATAGGGAGGCGCATAACTCATCTTGGAGATGATGTCCGGAAGAAGCTCAACATCTTATACCCTGGTGGAGCAGCTTTATTCCGGCGCTCAAAGGGTTATTAGTGCCATGTCCCATAACAAACCGGCCCCAACTACCATCCAAGCCACTTTGGAGAAGCTATCTGTTCTGCCTGTGCGTCTGGTGGAGGTGAAGAAGTCTGCTGCACGGGCTGGTTCTCTTATGGCGCTGACCCGGGCCAAAGCATGGGTCCCTGACTTTGACCCGGCTGAAGCTATGAACGGCTATCCCAGCAACAAAGAGGATCGGTCAGTCTTCTCTGCCGAAGACCTCCATGCTCTGACTAAGGACATGCGCCCTCTTGCCAGTAAGCTTGCCGATGAAGCGGATTTGACAAGGTATCATCCGGCCTATGACATAGAAAATAAGCGGGTAGAGCGGCCGGTTTACGACACTGAAAATCTGATCCCACCAGTTCGTGGCCAAACTTTCGCTCTAGATATTGATCCGTCAGATCTTATTGATGAAGAAATGTATTTCCGTGCACTCTCCAAGATTGATTGGCGCGCTCCTGGTTTCCAGCCATTGCCTGAAGCTGATGAAGACCCGTAACAAGTTGACCCTCAACCTTCGCAGCGTGAAGAGGAGTCGTAAACCATCCGGTTTAATTTGTAGTTGCTGAATATTTTTGCCAAAACTTTGGTCTATTTGGGCCTGCAGGTGCCTTGTAATAGGATAGTTTGAAACATTGTCTTTGTCCTCATATGGATGGCACAACTTGACTTGGCATCTGTCAATTTAATCCTCTGTTTTGCCATGCTTGATCCGTTTATTTTATCTATGCCTACATGAATGAGGCTAAAAGATGTCCTGGCGGTTTACCACCGGACCAATTACACTGCTCCAATACATATATATATATATATCAAAAGAATAACTGTTTATCACAATCATACCTCTGATTCAGTGTGCATGTCAACCTTAATCCGGTAGGTATAATTGAAAGCGTAGGCGCTGATGAGCTCTTAGCTCTCTTATTTGGCTTTTGATGGCCGATCCGGGTTATAATGAACGCCGGTTTAACTCATGCTGGTGTTCATGACCCAGACTTTTAACTTTGTAGATATATGGACAACCTTGTAGTTGCCCAATCCCAGATCAATAGACTTGTTTAAAAAACAAAATTTGTGAAATCACAGAAACAAATCATTTTTGGCAAATAAGACCATGTAGTCGAGGCTTTTTGCGAGCTGCCAGGCTCCAAATTCGAGGCTTTTTGTGAGCTGCCAGGCTCTAATTCGAGGCATTTCGCGAGCTGCCAGGCTCCAGACTTTTTGTGAGATGCCATTAGGCTCTAGGCTTTTTGTGAGCTGCCATTAGGCTCTAGGCTTTTTGTGAGCTGCCATTAGGCTCTAGGCTTTTTGCGAGCTGCCAGGCTCCATAGGCTTTTTGCGAGCTGCCAGGCTCCATATTTGACGTTTTCATCGATACTACCCAATGTTTCAAGACCTCTGAGGGATCTTGTCTTTAGGTGATTGATGGCTTCTCGCCCCTCGTTGGTTACCCCAAGTGGAAGGTTTGAGATGCAGTGTAGCGGTAGTTTTCCCTTGGCAAAGATACCAAGGATCGAATTCCCCTGAGACTCCGAGGGTCAACAAGAAGGTGTCAACTGCTAACGGCGCCAGATACTTAGCGATTGACAGGACCTGCACACAGATACAAATAACTTTGCTCCCAACGAGTACAGAGAGGTTGTCAATCCCTCCAGCCTTGTCGTTTACAAAGGATCAAACACAAGAGATAATAGTGATAGGTATAACTACAACTAGTAAGCAAGAACAGAAAGTAAATAGCTGATGTAATCAGTGATGGTAATATGGACCGGGGTCCCATGATGTTCACTAGTGATGTCTCTCTCCCAAAAGACGATAAAACAACTAAGCGAGGTAAACAAATTACAGCTGGGCAATTGACAGGATTATGTGCACAAACCAATGCTAACTATGCTGCAAAGAAAGGTAGAGGCTCAAAAGCATGGGCGGTACGCCAAGGCAAGTAGACCGAAATCCATCTGCATCTACTACTAATCATCCACCTTGAGATATCTATCCAGAACATCTCGCTGGTATTAAGTTGCGAGTCCCACCCATAGTGTAAACTCAAAGCAACAGACAACTGCATTAAAAGAACTTTGCGTAAAGTAAACAATCCTTGCACCCGCAAGTACAAGCACCGTTGTTTTCCCCCTTGTGGCAACAGCACATCCCCTAGACTCATGTTTCTGTCACTCAAGCTAGTCATCGAGGGGCATGAACCCACAATCAAGCATAACGTTCCCTCTTGGAGTTACTACCTACTACTTGGCCAAAGCAATAAACAGCAACGGAGAACATGCAAGAATTACTCAAGAACATAAATATAAAAGAGGTAAATCAAATATATTACTCACACACAATCTGAACATAATCTCATAATCCATCGGATCCCAGCAAACTCATCATAGCAACAGCATAAGGATTACATATGTGCCTCGATCATGTAGGGCAGCTCACGAGGTCTAATCGGTGAAGAACAAAGAGGGGAGGAGAACATCACATAGCTACTGGTCATGGACCCATGGTCCAAGGGAGACTACTCACAACTCATCCGGGAGGCGTCCATGGTGGAGGAGAGGCTCCCGGTGGTGATCCTCCCCTCCGGCAGGGTGCCGGGAAGAGTTCTCCTTGTGCTCCCGATCTTGGAAGCGCGGCGGCGGCGGAACAGAGATGAGATCGTGAAAAAGGGTTCCGTCCTCGAGGGTTTCGGGACGCGGTGTAAATATATGCCAAAGGGGGGCATCAGCGGAGGTCAGGGGGGCCCAGGCGCCCCCCCCCCGGCGCGGCCAGGAGGGGGGCCGGATACGTCCAAAACGTATCTATAATTTCTGCTTGCTCCATGCCACTTTTGGGTGATATTGCTATGATATTCATACACTTCCATACACTTTTGATCATATTTGGGCTAACTTACTAATCCAGTGCACCCCAGTGCCAGTTTCTGTTTTCGGCTGTTTTTGTATTTCAGGTTTTCACGTTTCGAAAACTGCTTAGAAAAATCCAGAAAAATTATATAAAAAATCAGCGATACGGAAACAACACTACGTCCGAAGGGCAACCTGGGGGGGCACAGGGACTCCAGGCGCCCTGTGGGCGCGCCCCCCCTGGGCCGCGCCGGGGGGGCGCCTCGGCCCCCCGAGGGTCCCCCGGTGCCCTACTTTGGCATATATTTAAAGGGTCCTCCGTAACCCTCAGAACAGGACTTCTTTTCGCGATCCCATCTCTGTTCCGCCGCCGCCGCCGCTTCCAAGATCGGGAGCACCAGGAGAACTCTTCCCGGCACCCTGTCGGAGGGGAGGATCACCACCGGGAGCTTCTCCACCACCATGGACGCCTCCCGGATGACTCGTGAGTAGTCTCCCTTGGACCATGAGTCCATGACCAGTAGCTATGTGATGTTCTCCTCTCGTTCTTGTGCTTCACTAATTAGTCCTCGTGAGCTGCCCTACATGATCGAGGCACCTATGTAATCCTTATGTTGTTGCTATGTTGAGTTTGCTGGGATCCGATGGATTATGAGATTATGTTCAGATTGATCTTGAGTAATATATTTGATTCACCTCTTTTATATTTTAGTTCATAAGTAATTCTTGCATGTTCTCCGTTGTTATTTATTGCTTTGGCCGAGTAGTAAGTAGTGACTCCAAGAGGGAACGTTATGCTCGATTGTGGGTTCATGCCCCTCGATGACTAGCTTGAGTGACAGAAACATGAGTCTAGGGGATGTGCTGTTGCCACAAGGGGGAAAACAACGGTGCTTGTGCCCGCGGGTGCAAGGATTGTTTACTTTACGCAAAGTTCTTTTAATGCAGTTGTCTGTTGCACTGAGTTTACACTATGGGTGGGGCTCGCAACTTAATACCAGCGAGATGTTCCGGATAGATATCTCAAGGTGGATGATTAGTAGTAGATATTGATGGATTTCGGTCTACTTACTTTGGCGTACCACCCATGCTTTGAACCTCAACCTTTCTTGCAATGTAGTCAACATTGGTTTGCGTTCGTGGTCCTGTCAATTGCCCAGCTGTAATTAGTTTACCTCACATAGCTGTTTTATCGTCTTTTGGGAGAGAGACATCACTAGTGAACATCATGAGACTCCGGTCCATATTACCATCATTGATCACATCCACTATTTACTTTTCGCTATTTACTTACTATCGCAAAAACTATCTATCACTACTATCATTGCTTTTAACCCTTTGTGAACTACAAGGCCGGAGAGATTGACAACCTCTCTGTACTCGTTGGGAGCAAAGTTATTTGTATCTGTGTGCAGGTCCACGTTGATTGCTAATTGCGCCGTCAGCAGTTGACACCTACTTGTTGAACCTAGGAGTCTCTGGGTTTCGATCCTTGGCATCTTTGCTAGGGAAAACACTTCTACTTACTGCATCTTACACCTTCCACTTGGGGTAACCAACGAGGGGTTCGAGGCCCATCAAGGAGTATTTTCTGGCGCCGTTGCCGAGGACTCCACTCTTCAGGATAGGGGAGTTGCATGCTATCTTTTACCTTTGCTTTTTAGTCTTGTTAGTTTACTTTTCATTTCTGCTTTAGTTCCTTTTATCGAAAATCACAAAAATAGTTATCTCGTTCTTTAGTTATCATTATGTCGGGACCTTTTGTCTTTGACGAGGCAGAAGTTCTCACCTTTAAACAAAGAGGTGGGGAAAGTTTGAAAGATGCTTGGTATAGAATTAATGATTCATAAAAAAGAGCCACCAAGAAGCAACCTACTACTATCTTGCTTAGAAATTTTTATGTTGGAATTACTTCTTGGAATAGGTTTATTCTAGATACTGCTATCAATGGAAATTTCCTGGAGGCCCTAGTTTGGGAGTCTCTTAGTATTATTGAAAATGTTGTCGGGAGTCCCCCTATTGTTAACATTCGAGAGGACATCACCCTAGCTCACATTATGAAAAAACTTGAAAAAATAGAGCTAGAGATGCCAAGCATTAATAAGATGAATGAGTTGGATCGTAAGATCCAAGGGAATTTGAATAGACTTTATAGCTCCATGCATAAAATTTTCAAAATTTTGGAGACCGTCAAATTCCATGATTCTGACTTTTCTAGGATGGAAAAGATTGAGGAAATATTTGATACCTTAGGAACTACATTCTCCTCGATTAAAACCGAAAAGGTAGAAACTCCGGCAAAGAGGGAGCCTAAGTTCGTTCACGTTCCAAAGGCTCCCCGTTCTAAAAGTAACCCACCTATTGCCAAAGGGGTTGAAACCGTAAAAACTTTGGAAGAAACACCTATCGTTGATGAATTTATAAATGGATCTTCCCTTGACTTTTATCCTTTTGGTCTTCTACCTAGAAGTATCTCTATGAGGCCTTTATTTGAGAGTCCTCTTAAGACTAGTTGTATTATTGAAGAGCTTTTTGATGATCTTGAGGATGGTTCAATTGATACAACTTGATCTATGCATTATGCCTAGCTTAAAGGCATAAAAGAAAGCGCTTTTGGGAGGCAGCCCACATGAATAAATTTTTTGCTTTTGTTGTGTCTTGATGTTGTTTACTGCTGTAGCATCATCATTGTATCTTTGCTTTTCATATTTGTGCCAAGTATAGCCTCTGATTGCTAGAAAGTTCAAAAGTTGTGAGGTGCTGTCCAGGAAACAGATTCTGTCCTTGGATAGAAAAATTTGTATAAAATCACCAGATCATCTTTTTGGTCTTAATTTTTTCGACAGTGTTCTCTATATAATTGTCTTTCGTGCGTCAGTTCTGAGTTTTTTGATTTGAGTTGCAGAAGTATCCCGAACAGGTCAATTACTGCCTGCTGTTCTGTTTTTCATAGATTCTGTCCTGTTTTGCCTTACCGTCACTCTGCAAATTAAGAACTTGTTTTTTTCTTTGCAAAAACCTTTTGGCAATCTTGAGAAACAGTAGAACTTCAAGAATATCCTTATTTCCAGCAAGGTATAATTATTTTATTAAGGGTACTAACCTCGCTAATCAGATTATGATGAGTTGTGTATGAAGGGAGTTTTCAAGTGTGCGAGGGAAGATGATAAAAAGATTCAGGAGTGTCAAGCGCTCAAGCTTGGGGATTCCCCCGTGCACCCCCAAGAAATATTCAAGGAGACTCAAGCGTCTAAGCTTGGGGATGCCCCCGTGCATCCCCTTCTCCATCAACATTATCAGTTCGTCTTTCGTTCCGCTATATTTTTATCACTTCATGTGTTATGTGCTATGCTCGGAGCGTCTTGCTTTTAGTTTTCTTTTTAGTTTTTCATAACAAGTCGGAACCCAGCATTCCTTTATGTGGGAGAGAAACACGCTCCACCTCTACCTAGAACATAACATAGAATTTTCATGTCTATCTATGATGTGTGTGTTCTTTCTCTTTTAATAGCTACTATCGTGCTCTGCTCTTATTATTCATGCTTATCTTTTCAAGAGCTTTATTTAGTTGGTTGCTTGAACTCTCTTTAATTACCATGCTCACCTTATTAAGAGAGTTTGCTTCCGTTGCATGGGTTAATGTGTCTATGATAAAGATGCTACTTTCATGATGGTGCTTAGTAGTTCAGGTTTTCTATAGGTTAATCTCAAATAGCTGGGGGGTTCCCAATATGTTATTGGAGTACCAACTTGGTTTGTTTGCCTATGATGTGGTATGGTTTAGTAATATCTTCCTTTGAGAATTTATTTTGATTGACTTGGCGTATGCCCACGCATATTCAAGACTGTAAAGAAAGTATGTCAAGCCTTGATGATCTTTTGTTTCTAAGCAGCGATATAACTACCATGCCTGATTCAATATTGCTTTGTCGCTCTGCATGATTATGACCGTCATTGCTCTCTTAGTTGGTCGCTCCCAGTCTTTTTGCTAACCTCCACCTGCACTAAGCAAATTAACCATGCAATACATAGCTCATGGGAAAGTAGCCTAAAAACTATTGTGGTAAAGAATATGTTGCCTATGTATCTTATTTCTTATGAGTTGCTTGCTGAGTGGTAACCATGTTTCTGGGGACGCCATCAATTGTCACACTTTTGTTGAATATCATGTGAGTTGCTATGCATGTTCGTCTTGTCTGAAGTAAGGGTGATTTACCGTGGGTTGAATAACTATGCATATTGTTAGAGAAAAACATTGGGCCGCCAACCAAAGCCATGCATCATGGTGGAAGTTTTAGCTTGGACCTTAATCCTCAATCTCTCATGAGAATATGCTTATGCATTAAAGAGGACTCCATCATCTATTTTCTATGTTGTCCCGGTATGGATGTCCTCAAGTTGAGATCTATCAAAAACGAGAAATCAAATGCGATCTATCTCCTTAGACCTTTGTACAGGTGGCATAGAGGTACCCCTTTGTGACACTTGGTTAAAACATATGCAATGCAATGATAACCCATGGGAATCCGAGCTGATTACGACAAGGAGCGAGCACTATTGGTATTCGATGCATGAGGCTTGCAACTTATAGCATGTTTTATGCATGACACATATGAAGTACTACTACCGTTGACACAATTGCTTCCATGTTTTCAAAACAAAAAGCTCTAGCACTTAACTTTTATTTTACCTTTATTTTGAAGCACCAACTACTGAGAGCATGATTGTCATTCTGAGTGTAATGTGCATTGTCCCAAAGTAGCATTGTCTTTTGCATGATTGTGATATCGTTTATTCTAAAATGATTGTATCTAGTCATCACTTAAACCTTGAAGGTGCCCTTGCATTTATGTTTTTCATCACTAAAGGGGGCAAGCTAGATATCACTTTATCATATTTGCACATCATGTTCATTGCAAATCTTTTTGATGTTTCAGTTTCATGTTGTAAAACTTTCAGTCATTTGTGATTTTCTCTCGAGACAACTTAATTACTTTAGAATCATTCTCTCAGTAAGCTTTTGTCATATGACTATGAGAAAGTCCTATATGGTTAATAGCATGTCACCACAGAAATTATTCTTGTTATCATTTACCTACTTGAGGACGAGCAGGAATTAAGCTTGGGGATGTTGATACGTCCAAAACGTATCTATAATTTCTGCTTGCTCCATGCCACTTTAGGGTGATATTGCTATGATATTCATACACTTCCATACACTTTTGATCATATTTGGACTAACTTACTAATCCAGTGCACCCCAGTGCCAGTTTCTGTTTTCGGCTGTTTTTGTATTTCAGGTTTTCACGTTTCGAGAACTGCCCAGAAAAATCCAGAAAAATTATATAAAAAATCAGCGATACGGAAACAACACTGCGTCTGAAGGGCAACCTGGGGGGGCAACAGGGCTTCCAGGTGCCCTGTGGGCGCCCCCCCCCCCCTGGGCCGCGCCGGGGGGCGCCTCGGCCCCCCGAGGGTCCCCCGGTGCCCTACTTTGGCATATATTTAAAGGGTCCTCCGTAACCCTCAGAACATGACTTCTTTTCGCGATCCCATCTCTGTTCCGCCGCCGCCGGCGCTTCCAAGATCGGGAGCACCAGGAGAACTCTTCCCGGCACCCTGCCGGAGGGGAGGATCACCACCGGGAGCTTCTCCACCACCATGGACGCCTCCCGGATGACTCGTGAGTAGTCTCCCTTGGACCATGAGTCCATGACCAGTAGCTATGTGATGTTCTCCTCCCGTTCTTGTGCTTCACTAATTAGTCCTCGTGAGCTGCCCTACATGATCGAGGCACCTATCTAATCCTTATGCTGTTGCTATGTTGAGTTTGCTGGGATCCAATGGATTATGATATTATGTTCAGATTGATCTTGAGTAATATATTTGATTCACCTCTTTTATATTTTAGTTCATAAGTAATTCTTACATGTTCTCCGTTGTTTTTTATTGCTTTGGCCGAGTAGTAAGTAGTGACTCCAAGAGGGAACGTTATGCTCGATTGTGGGTTCATGCCCCTCGATGACTAGCTTGAGTGACAGAAACATGAGTCTAGGGGATGTGCTGTTGCCACAAGGAGGAAAACAATGGTGCTTGTGCCCGTGGGTGCAAGGATTGTTTACTTTACTCAAAGTTCTTTTAATGCAGTTGTCTGTTGCACTGAGTTTACACTATGGGTGGGACTCGCAACTTAATACCAGCGAGATGTTCTGGATAGATATCTCAAGGTGGATGATTAGTAGTAGATATTGATGGATTTCGGTCTACTTACTTTGGCGTACCGCCCATGCTTTGAACCTCAACCTTTCTTGCAATGTAGTCAGCATTGGTTTGCGTTCGTGGTCCTGTCAATTGCCCAGCTGTAATTTGTTTACCTCACATAGCTGTTTTATCGTCTTTTGGGAGAGAGACATCACTAGTGAACATCATGAGACTCCGGTCCATATTACCATCATTGATCACATACACTATTTACTTTTCGCTATTTACTTACTATCGCAAAAACTATCTATCACTACTATCATTGCTTTTAACCCTTTGTGAACTACAAGGCCGGAGAGATTGACAACCTCTTTGTACTCGTTGGGAGCAAAGTTATTTGTATCTGTGTGCAGGTCCACGTTGATTGCTAATTGCGCCGTTAGCAGTTGACACCTACTTGTTGAACCTAGGAGTCTTTGGGGATTCGATCCTTGGCATCTTTGCTAGGGGAAAACACTTCTACTTACTGCATCTTACACCTTCCACTTGGGGTAACCAACGAGGGGTTCGAGGCCCATCAGGGCCGCGCCCCCAGGGCGCCTGGAGCCCTGGTGGCCCCCCTCTGGCCCTACTTTGGCCACACAGAAGCTTCTGGAGCGCAGATTTTTTATATATTTTTCCCGGATTTTTTCTGGCAATTTAAGTAATGGGAAAACCTAAAATACAAAAACAGTAGAAAACAGAAACTGGCACTGGGATGCACTGAGTTAATAGGTTAGTCCAAATATGATCAAAAGTGTATGGAAGTGCATAAATATCATAGCAATATCACACAAAAGAGGCATGGAGCAAGCAGAAATTATAGATACGTTTTGGACGTATCAACATCCCCAAGCTTAATTCCTGCTCGTCCTCGAGTAGGTAAATGATAACAAGCATAATTTCTGTGGTGACATGCTATTAACCATATAAGGACTTTTCACAGTCACATGACAAAAGCTTACTGAGACAATGAATCTGTAGTAATTAAGTTGCCTCATGAGAAAATCACAAAGAACTGAAAGTTTTACAATATGATACTGAAACATCAAATAGATTTGTAGTGAGCATGGTGTGCAAATATGATAAAGTGGTACCTCGCTTGCCCCCTTTAGTGAAGCAAAACATAAATGCAGGGGCACCTCCAAGGTTTAAGTGACGACTAGATACAATGATTTCAGAATAAACGATATCATAATCATGCAAAAGACAATGGTACTTTGGGACAATGCACATTACACTCAGAATGACAATCATGCTCTCAATAGTTGGTGCTTTAAAGAAGGTGGAGACTCTCGAACCGTGGCTTTTGATGGCAAGGTTGAAAACCCGTGGTCGGAAACAAAAACTAAACATGTACCAGAGCTCTTGCTTTTTAAAAACAGAGGTAAAAATTATTTTTGGGATATGCATATTTCGTCAACGAATGCTAGCAGATAACTCAATTACTTCTCGAGCTGGACAAGTTTCGAGGAACGGCTCCCGTACGAGGACGATCACATCCTCTTAATCTCCTTTGTTTATCACTGCCAAAGTTTTCTGATTTCTCATGAACAAAGCGTGAAGGAGGGTTTGTTTGTTGTATATATTTTTTAATGAGCCGGGCGCACTCTATGCCAGTTCCTTCTCGTATTAGGGGTTTGCACATTAGACATGCAATCCCGGGGTGAAGCTTGTCCAACCTAAAAAGATCATGAATCAACTACTACTTCCTCATGAGCTAAAACAGAGGCACAAAAGAGAAATGCTTTTTTTTGATTAATTTCGAGATGGTGCATGAAAGTCTTCGTTAGGAATGGCAGGTAAATACCATGTATAGGAAGGTATGGAGGACTCATATGGCATAACTGGTTTAAAGGATTATGGATGCACAAGCAGTCAGTCCGCTTAGTACAGGTGGAGGTTAGCAAAAGACTGGGAGCAACCAACTAAGAGAGCAATGACGGTCATAATCATGCAGAGCGACAAAGCAACATTGAATCGGGCATGGAAGTTATATCGCTACTCAAAAATTAAAGATCATCAAGGCTTGATGGACTTTCTTTACAGTCTTAAATATGCGTGAGCATATGCCAAGTCATTCAAAATAAATTCTTGAAGGAAGATATCACTAAACCATATCACATCATAGGCAAACAAATCATGTTGGTACTCCAATAACACATTGAGAACCCCCCAGCTATTTGAGACTAACCATAAGAAAGCATGAACTACTAAGAACGATTATGCACATAGCGTTTTTATCAT
Source organism: Secale cereale (assembly GCA_902687465.1). Lineage (NCBI taxonomy): Eukaryota > Viridiplantae > Streptophyta > Magnoliopsida > Poales > Poaceae > Secale > Secale cereale. The sequence continues at coordinate 644,584,178 of LR738713.1, read as the reverse complement.
AGACATATCAACCAGTGCAACAGAAGCCAACTCTCTTAACAAGATAAGCATGATAACTCAAGAGAGTTCCAGCAACCAACTAAACAAAAGCTCTTTAAAAATAAAAGCATGAAAACTAAGAGCTAAGCATGACAGTAGCTATTGAAAGACAAAGAACATACACAGCAAAGATAAACATGAAAATCCAATGTTATGTTCTAGGTTGAAGTGGAGCGTGTTTCTCTCCCACACAAACAAGGCTGAGTTCCAACTCGTTATGAAAAGCAAGCAAAGCTAAAGAAAACTAAAAAGGAAACTAAAAGCAAGACGCTCCAAGCATAGCACATAACACATGAAGTGATTAAAATATAGTGGAACGAAAGACGAACTGATAATGTTGATGGAGAAGGGGATGCACGGGGGCATCCCCAAGCTTAGACGCTTGAGTCTTCTTGAATATTTCTTGGGGGTGCATGGGGGCATCCCCAAGCTTGAGCGTTTGACACTCCTAAATCTTTTTATCATCTTCCCTCGCACACTTGAAAACTCCCTTCATACATAACTCATCATAATCTGATTAGCGAGGTTAGTACCCATAATAAAATATTTTTTCCTTGCTGGAAATAAGGATATTCTTGAAGGTCTACTGTTTCTCAAGATTGCCAAAAGGTTTTTGCAAAGAAAAAGCAAGCTCAAGGTTTGCAAAATGAAGGAAAGGCAAAACAGGACAGAATATGTGAAAAACAGACCAGCAGGTAGTAAATAATTTTTTCGGGGCACTTCTGCAACTCAAATCAAAAAACTCAGAATAGATGCCCGAAAACCAATTGTATAGAGCACGCTGTCGAAACAATTCAGACCAAAAAGATGATCTGGTGATTTTATACGAATTTTTCTATCCAAGGACGGAATCTGTTTCCTGGACAGCACGTCACAACTTTTGAACTTTCTTGCAATCAGAGGCTAAACTTGGCACAAAGCTGAAAAGTAAAGATACAATGATGATGCTACTGTAGTAACAACCATCAAGACTCAACAAAAGCAAAATAAAATTTTATTCATTGTGGGCTGCCTCCCAAAAGCGCTTTCTTTTATGCCTTTAAGCTAGGCATAATGCAAAGAGATCAAGTTTTATCAAGAGTAAAAGAATAGCTAGCCCGTATAACGGACTCAAAAGGTAACTTAATCTTCTTTCTAGGGAAGTGTTCCATCCCTTTCTTGAGAGGAAATTGGAATTTTATATTCCCCTCTTTCATGTCAATGATAGCACCAACGGTGCAAAGAAAAGGTCGTCCCAAAATAATTGCACAAGAAGGTTCACATTCAATATCCATAATAGTAAAATCAACGGGAACATAATTGTCATTGACAATGATAAGAACATCGTCGATCCTCCCCAAAGGTTTCTTTATGGAAGAATCAACAAGACGAACACCAAAAGAACAAGAATCAAAAGGTTTCAATTTAAGCATATCATATATTCTTTTGGGCATAACGGAGGTACGAGCTCCAACATCACATAAAGCATAGCAAGAGAAGTTATTCAACTTAATTTTAATCATAGGATCCCAACCATCTTCTAGCTTTCTAGGTATGGAGGCTTCTACCCTAAGTTTCTCCTCCCTAGCTTTGATGAGAGCATTAGTGATATGCTCTGTGAAGGCAAGATTAAGCGTGCTAGTGCGGGGATCTCTAGACATCTTGTGAAGAAAATCAATAACTTCGGTAAGGGTGCAATTATCATAATCAAGGTCACTACTATCAAGTAAAGTGGTAGTGGTGTCCTTTAGGCTCACTTGTTTGGTAGTTTCTATGGTCATAGCATCACCATTAATAGGTCCAATGGGACCAGGAGTGCATTGGGTGCTAAGAGTTTGGATATCCTCAACAACTTGGATAGTAGCAACAGTGTGGTGGGTAGGAAGGTTCTTAATTCTATCTTCTTCCTCCTTTAGGGGTGCAACCACTTCGGGTTTAGCTGCCATTTGGTTTATCAAAGTGGCTTGTGTGTGGGACATATTGGAAACTTGGGTCTCAGTGATAGTGAGCCTAGTCTGGAGGTTAGAAATCTCAATATTTAGGCTCTCTAGTTGTCTACCAATGTCTTGCAAGATAGCAGTATGCTCATTTAATTGCGTCGAGAAGGTTTTGTTTTGTTCATATTGGGTGTGCATGTAGTTCTTAGTGGCCTTCTCTATTTCTAGAAGTTTCTCATAACCATGCATGTCTCTATCTCTTTGGGTGGAGTTCTTGGTGCTAGGATAAGCATTGTTGTTCCCATAGGAATTAGAGGGGAACGGTCTAGGATTGCTACCAAATTACTCCTATAAGCATTGTTATTGAAATTGTTTCTAGAGATAAAGTTCACATCTACTTGTTCTTGAGCAATCAAAGAATTTAAAGGAACATCACGAGGATCAATAGAAGATTGCTTGGAAAGTAGAGACATGATCAAGTCAACTTTTTCATTTAGGGAGGAAATCTCCTCGACAGAGTTTACCTTCCTACCTGTTGGAGCGCGTTCGGTGTGCCATTGAGAATAATTGGTCATCATCTCATCGAGAAGCTTTGTGGCAGCACCAAGTGTAGTTGACATAAAGGTTCCTCCCGCGGCCGAATCTAACAAGTTCCGCGAGGTAAAGTTCCAGCCTGCATAAAAAGTTTGGATAACCATCCAAGTAGTCAAACCATGAGTAGGGCAGTTCTTGACAAGAGATTTCATGCGTTCCCAAGCTTGGGCAACGTGTTCATTATCCAATTGTTTAAAATTCATTATGTTACTCCTTAGTTGGATAATTTTAGCAGGTGGATAGTACTTTCCAATAAAGGCATCCTTGCACTTGTCCCAAGAATCTATGTTATTTCTAGGCAAAGATTGAAACCAAATTTTAGCTCCTCCTCTCAAGGAGAAAGGAAAAAGATTAAGCTTAACAATATTACCATCTATTTCTTGGTACTTGTGCATATCACAGAGTTCAACAAAATTGTTTAAATGCAAAGCAGCATCATCTCCAGCACCGGAGAATTGATCTTTCATAGCTAGGTTCAGTAAAGCAGGTTTAATTTCATAAGAAGGTGCTGAAGTGGCAGGTGTAGTAATAGGCGTGCAGATAAAGTCATCGTTGTTATGACTAGTGAAGTCACACAACTTGGTGTTCTCGGTGGAACCCATAGCAGCAAGCAAGCAAGATAACTATTTTTGTGATTTTTGATAAAGGATACTAAAGCAAAAACTGAAAGGTAAACTAACAAGACTAAAAAGCAAAGGTGAAAGATAGCGTGCAACTCCCCTATCTTGAAGAGTGGAGTCCCCGGCAACGGCGCCAGAAAACTTTGCTTGATGGCTTCTCGCTCCTCGTTGGTTACCCCAAGTGGAAGGTTTGAGATGCAGTGTAGCGGTAGTTTTCCCTTGGCAAAGATACCAAGGATCGAATTCCCCTGAGACTCCGAGGGTCAACAAGAAGGTGTCAACTGCTAACGGCGCCAGATACTTAGCGATTAACAGGACCTGCACACAGATACAAATAACTTTGCTCCCAACGAGTACAGAGAGGTTGTCAATCCCTCCGGCCTTGTCGTTTACAAAGGATCAAACACAAGAGATAATAGTGATAGGTATAACTGCAACTAGTAAGCAAGAACAGAAAGTAAATAGCGGATGTGATCAGTGATGGTAATATGGACCGGGGTCCCATGATGTTCACTAGTGATGTCTCTCTCCCGAAAGACGATAAAACAGCTAAGCGAGGTAAACAAATTACAGCTGGGCAATTGACATGATTATGTGCGCAAACCAATGCTAACTATGCTGCAAAGAAAGGTAGAGGCTCAAAAGCATGGGCGGTACACCAAGGCAAGTAGACCGAAATCCATCTGCATCTACTACTAATCATCCACCTTGAGATATCTATCCAAAACATCTCGCTGGTATTAAGTTGCGAGTCCCACCCATAGTGTAAACTCAAAGCAACAGACAACTGCATTAAAAGAACTTTGCGTAAAGTAAACAATCCTTGCACCCGCAAGTACAAGCACCGTTGTTTTCCCCCTTGTGGCAACAGCACATCCCCTAGACTCATGTTTCTGTCACTCAAGCTAGTCATCGAGGGGCATGAACCCACAATCAAGCATAACGTTCCCTCTTGGAGTTACTACCTACTACTTGGCCAAAGCAATAAACAGCAATGGAGAACATGCAAGAATTACTCAAGAACATAAATGTAAAAGAGGTAAATCAAATATATTACTCACACACAATCTGAACATAATCTCATAATCCATCGGATCCCAGCAAACTCATCATAGCAACAGCATAAGGATTACATATGTGCCTCGATCATGTAGGGCAGCTCACGAGGTCTAATCGGTGAAGAACAAAGAGGGGAGGAGAACATCACATAGCTACTGGTCATGGACCCATGGTCCAAGGGAGACTACTCACAACTCATCCGGGAGGCGTCCATGGTGGAGGAGAGGCTCCCGGTGGTGATCCTCCCCTCCGGCAGGGTGCCGGGAAGAGTTCTCCTGGTGCTCCCGATCTTGGAAGCGCGGCGGTGGCGGAACAGAGATGAGATCGCGAAAAAGGGTTCCGTCCTCGAGGGTTTCGGGACGCGGTGTAAATATATGCCAAAGGGGGGCATCAGCAGAGGTCAGGGGGGCCCAGGCGCCCCCCCGGCGCGGCCAGGAGGGGGGCCGCGCCCCCAGGGCGCCTGGAGCCCTGGTGGCCCCCCTCTGGCCCTACTTTGGCCACACGGAAGCTTCTGGAGCGCTGATTTTTTATATATTTTTCCCGGAATTTTTCTGGCAATTTAAGTAATGGGAAAACCTGAAATACAAAAACAGCAGAAAACAGAAACTGTCACTGGGATGCACTGAGTTAATAGGTTAGTCCAAATATGATCAAAAGTGTATGGAAGTGCATAAATATCATAGCAATATCACACAAAAGAGGCATGGAGCAAGAAGAAATTATAGATACGTTTTGGACGTATCAGTGATCAACTCGATGATCGTCAATGGATTTTTGCGAGCTGCCAGGCTCCATCCTTGACGTTTTCATCGATACTACCCAATGTTTCAAGACCTCTGAGGGATCTTGTCTTTAGGTGATCAACTCGATGATTGCCAATGGCTCTTCCCTTGATGTATTAAGGGCATCGGTTTAGGAGGCCATGGTAAGTTTTCAGAGAAACTCCCATGTGATACTCCTTTGGTGTGCTCGTCGGGTACCTATGTTTGAGTTGTGCTGTGCAACAAACCCTCTTTGGTCCCTTAATAAATAATTGTCCTGCATATCAAAATATATGGATCAAAGTAATTGTTTTCTTGATGAAAATGATATATATCAAGAAAAATAGACTTTAGATAGACATCACCTGAGTTTTCAGCAAACTCCCATATGATACTCTTTTCGAAGAAGATGGCTGATTCCCCGGTTTACTGGGGGTGCCGGTTTATTTATTAATCATAATATATACATGATACATAAAGCGGAGCCAATGGCTCAAGTGTAGTAAGGTCGCAGAAGAGCGATGTTCCATGGCTGCTTCGTCTCTTCCTCTGCTGTACGTGAGTCTTTATGTTCTCGAACGTCAACCAGGTAGTATGAACCGTTGTGTAGGTTCTTGCTGACCACAAAGGGTCCTTCCCAAGGTGGGGATAACTTGTGCATATCTGTCTGGTCTTGGATGAGCCGGAGCACCAAATCCCCCTCCTGGAATGTCCTGGTCTTAACCCGGCGGCTGTGGTATCGGCGCAGGTTTTGTTGATAAATTGCTGATCGTGCTGCTGTCGTGTCCCGTTCCTCATCCAGCCGGTCTAAGCTGTCTTGTCTTGCTTGCTCATTATCCGCTTCAACATAAGCTGCTACCCATGGTGAGTCGTGCCGGATGTCACTAGCGAGAACCGCTTCAGCACCATATACCATGAAGAAGGGCGTATAACCTGTAGACCTGTTAGGTGTAGTGTTAATACTCTAGAGGACAGAAGGTAACTCCTCTACCCAGCAACCTGGTGTTCTTTGCAAAGGAACCATAAGCCGGGGCATGATGCCTCTTAAGATCTCTTGGTTGGCCCTCTCAGCTTGGCCATTGGACTGAGGGTGAGCTACTGATGATACATCCAAGCGAATATGTTCCCTTTGATAGAACTCTTCCATCTCTCCTTTAGATAGGTTGGTGCCATTATCAGTAGTGATGCTGTGTGGAAAACCAAACCGGAAAATTGCCTTTATGATGAACTTAACCGCTGTTGCCGCATCACACTTACTGACAGGCTCTGCCTCAATCCACTTTGTAAACTTGTCCACTTCTACCAACAGGTGGGTTTTCTGATCTTGAGATCTTTTAAAGGGTCCAACCATATCAAGCCCCCAAGTTGCAAACGGCCAAGTAATTGGAATCATCTGTAGCTCATGTGCCGGAACATGAGCACGCCGTGAAAATTTCTGACAAACATCGCATTTCCTGACTAGGTCCTCTGCGTCCGCATGAGCCGTTAACCAGTAGAACCCATGACGAAAAGCTTTAGCTACCAATGACTTTGAACCGGCGTGATGACCACAATCTCCTTCGTGTATCTCTCGAAGAATATCACAGCCTTCTTCCGATGATACGCATCGCTGAAATGCCCTAGAGATGCTGCGGTGATGAAGTTCTCCATTGACAATGGTCATAGATTTGGAGCGCCGGATTATCTGCCGAGCCTCAACCTCATCATCTGGCAACTCACCTCGGCTCAGGTACGCCAAGTAAGGGAGTGTTCAATCCAGAATAACGTGAAGTGCTGCAACTAGCTGTGCTTCCGGATCAGGAACAACTAAATCTTCCTCCGATGGTATCTGTACCGACGGACTGTGCAATTCATCCAAGAAGGTATTTGGTGGAACCGGTTTACGCTAAGAGCCCAGCCGGCTTAATGCATCGCCCGCTTCATTTTTCCGTCGGTCTATGTGGTCCACCTGATATCCTTTGAAGTACCCTGCAACCGCTTCAACTTCTCACCGGTAAGCTGCCATGAGCGGATCTTTAGAGTCCCACTTGCCAGACACCTGTTGTGCCACTAGATCTGAGTCACCAAAGCACTTGACCCGGCTCAAGTTCATCTCCTTGGCCATCCGTAAACCGTGAAGGAGAGCTTCATACTCAGCAGCATTGTTAGTGCAAGGGAACATTAATCGGAGGACATAACAGAACTTGTCACCTCGTAGGGAAGTTAACACGACTCCAGCCCCCGAGCCCTCTAATTGCCTTGAACCGTCAAAGTGAATAGTCTAGTATGTATGGTCCGGCTTCTCCTCTGGTGCTTGCAATTATGTCCAATCATTGATGAAATCTACCAGTGCTTGGGATTTTATAGCAGTACGGGGTACATACTTCAATCCGTGTGGGCTAAGCTCAATGGCCCACTTCACCACTCTGCCAGTGGCTTCTCTGTTCTGGATTATATCCCCCAATGGAGCTGAGCTGACAACCGTGATTGGGTGGCCCTGGAAATAGTGCTTCAGCTTCCGGTTTGCCATGAACACGCCGTACACCAACTTCTGCCAGTGCGGATACCTTTGCTTTGACTCAATAAGAACCTCACTGGTGTAGTAAACCGGGCGCTGAACCGGATATTCCTTGCCTGCTTCCTTGCACACCACCACAATTGCCACGCTAACTGCACGGGCATTGGCGGCCATGTATAACAGCAGCGGCTCTTTGTCAACAGGGGCAGCAAGAACTGGCGGTTCTGCTAATTGCCGCTTCAAATCCTCAAACACAGCATTTGCCGCATCGCTCCATACAAACCGGTCCGTCTTTTTCAGCATCTGATAAAGCGGGATCGCCTTCTCTCCCAAACGGCTGATGAATCAGCTCAACGCTGCAATATGTCTTGCTATGCGCTCGACATCATTGATACAAGCCGGTTTAGTCAAGGATGTAATTGCCTTGATCTTCTCCGGATTAACCTCAATCCCTCTGTTTGACACTAAGAATCCAAGGAGCTTGCCTGCTGGCACACCGAAAACACACTTCTCCGGATTAAGCATCATCTTATAAATCCGGAGGTTGTCAAAGGTTTCTTTCAAATCTTCTATCAGCGTCTCCTCCTTCCTGGACTTCACCACAATGTCATCAACATAAGCATGGAAATTTTTTCCAATCTGCCCCTTGAAGCAGTTCTGCACACAACATTGATAAGTTGCTTGGGCACTCTTGAGCCCAAAAGGCATGGATACATAGCAGAAGGCTCCGAAAGGAGTTATAAAAGTTGTCTTCTCCTGGTCCTTAACTGCCATCTTGATCTGATGATAGCCTGAATATGCATCCAAAAAACTTAGCCGCTCACATCCTGCCGTAGCATCAATGATCTGATCAATACGGGGGAGAGCAAAAGGATCAGTTGGGCAAGCCTTGTTTAAGTCTGTGTAATCAACACACATCCTCCAGGTTCCATTTTTCTTTAGCACCAGCACCGGATTAGCCAACCACTCTGGATGAAACACTTCAACTATGAATCCTGCGGCCAAAAGCCTGGCCACTTCTTCACCTATCGCCTTGCGCCTCTCCTCATTGAAACGATGCAAATATTGTTTAACAGGTTTAAACTTCGGATCATATTTAAGAATGTGCTCAGCGAGTTCCCTCGGTATACCTGGCATGTCAGAAGGTTTCCATGCAAAGATATCCCGGTTCTCACGGATGAACTCGATGAGCGCGCTTTCCTATTTGGGGTCTAGGTTAGCGCTGATAGTGAACTGCTTGGATGAATCGCCCGGAACAAAGTCAACCTGCTTGGTCTCCTTCGCCGACTTAAACTTCAACGCCGGATCATGCTCTGTAGTTGGCTTCTTTAATGGGGACATATCCGCCGGATCAACATTGTCTTTGTAGAATTGCAACTCCTCCGTAGCACACACTGCCTCCGCATATGCAGCGTCTCCTTCCTCGCATTCCAATGCAATCTTGCGGCTTCCGTGAACCGTGATGGTTCCCTTGTGACCCGGCATATTAAGTTGCAGATAAACATAACACGATCTAGCCATGAACTTGGCGTAAACCGGTCTCCCAAACAGAGCATGATATGGGCTCCTGATGTTTACGACCTCAAAGGTCACTGTCTCTGATCTAGAATCCTGCTCATCCCCAAAGGTGACTTCCAGATCAATTTTCCCAACTAGGTAAGCCGATTTACCTGGCACCACTCCATGGAATACTGTGTTGAACTGCCGAAGCTTCTTATCTGTCAACCCCATATGTCGGAAAGTCTCATAATACAAGATGTTGATGCTACTGCCGCCGTCCATAAGTACCTTTGTGAACTTGTAGCCGCCCACTTGTGGTGCTACTACTAATGCCAACTGGCCCGGATTATCAACCCGTGGCGGGTGATCCTCTCTGCTCCACACAATGGGTTGCTCAGACCAACGTAAGAAACGCGGTACTACCGGTTCAACTGCGTGTACTGCCCGTTTCAGCACCTTTTGATCCCGTTTGCACAAACTTGTGGTGAAAACATGATACTGCCCACTGCTTAACTCCTTCGGATTACTCTGATATCCGGATTGCTGCTGCTGCTGACGCTGTTGATTGCCTTGGTTGTTGTAACCACCCTGACCATGCTGCTGGTTGTGTTGATGCTGACTGTTGTCGTTGTAGTTATTGTTACCGCTATGATATCCTGGTCCGGAACCGTTACCTTGATAACCTGGACCCTGAAAACCGGAACTTGATCCGCCGCCGGGGGGTTCGTGGTTATATCTGGCCTGTTTCATGGCCTCCTGCATGATCCGGCGGTCCTTCCACTGATGCTTAGTCGGGTTTCCCTCCGTACTGTCTCTTGGGTAAGGCATGCTTAGCTGTTGATCTAGATTGAAGGATAGCCCCTCACCACGCGGGGGCGGTTTACCCTTGCGGCGCTGCCCGTTTCCCTGAACGTTAGTATTGGCCACAAAGTCTGAGCCGCCCTCCGCTTTTCGCTTGCCATTGTAACATGTACCTGTCGGATTGGCTTGCGCCGGTTTACCAGCCTTGCTTGCCCTCCCGAATTTGTCTCTGTCTGCATCTGGGTACTTGGTGTTATCAGAGTCCCCATATTTCACCAAGGCACTCATGAGCGTTCCCATGTCGTTGCAATCGCGCTTGAGCCGTCCTAACTTCAGTTTCAAAGACTCAAACCGGCAATTGTTTTCCAATGTCACTATCGCCGTACTAGGGTCGATTCTATTGGAAGAGTGCAGGATTTCTGATACCCGCCGCACCCAACTGCTCGTGGGTTCCTGCTCTCCTTGAACACATGCTGCTAAGTCTACCAACGACATTGGTTGTTTGCACGTGTCTTTGAAATTTTTGATAAACTGGCGACGCAACTCCCCCCATGATCCGATGGAGTTAGGTGGTAGGCCCTTTAACCATGTCCGGGCTGTACCCTCAAGCATCATGGTAAAGTATTTGGCACACGCTGCTTCGTCCACATCAAGCATCTCCATGGCCATCTCATAACTTTTGACCCATGCCTCTGGAGCCAGATCCGCTGTGTAGTTGGGTACCTTGTGTGGGCCTTTGAAGTCTTTGGGCAATTTTACGCTACGTAAAGCAGGGATGAGACACTATACTCCAAAGGAACTAGCCATGACTCCCGTTTCTACAGTGGTGGGATGAACCGGCGATGCTTGACGGGTGTCCTCGTGGGTAGTATGTCTAGCCCGGTTTACCGCTTCCTGAGCGTGTGCGTCTGCCCCTGCCGGATTATCCTGCCTGTGACGGTGCCGTCTCCGCTCGCTGCTGGATATAGCCGGTTCATCCCAGTGTCTCGTGTAACTCCGGCTTGGGTGGGGGGTTGAATGAATCCTCTCCCTGCTATAAGAGTACGCCTGATGCTGTGTCAGCGCCGTGTCCAGCAACTCCTTAGCCCGGCGTGCTTCCATCGCCATGGGGGATGTCCCCTCAATGGGTAAAGCGGCCAGTCGTGAAGCGGCGGCGACAATGTTGTCCAACGGGTTAGAATAATGGCCGGGAGGGGTGGGGACGTGCGCTGTTGGCACAACTTGGTGGTTTCGCTCTGCGGCCGGCGGCTGAACCGACGCGCCAGTCCCCGGAGCTCCTCCCCGGTTTACCTCTGGGCGGTTACTGGCTCCTGCTCCTGGTGTGCCAAAAAGATTCCTCGCCTCGTAAACCGGCGGTAGAAGAGTTTGTTGTCTTCTGTATATTACCTCATGTGCAGAATTCTGATCCAACCTGAGCCGGAAAGCTTGGGAGTCTAGCTCTGCCTGCCTTGTAGCCATCCTGGCTTTCTCCACATCCAGATCTCATTTATCTTGCTCAATCCGGCCCTTCAGCTGAAGGATCTCCGCATCATGTTGCGCCTTGTCGGCACGGGCCACTTCTGCTGTTGCGAGCACCATCAAGTTCTCGACCAAGGTGGATAGGACGTCAGAGGGCGATGGGGTTTGGTTGCGTGCCCCGGTGCTTGCTGCCTCTGAGGTGAACGCCCCGGTCATCGAGGGCTGCTGCATAGACTGTGATCCGGCCATGAAAACAACCACCCGGTTTGGTGGATCAAAGGGGTCCGAAATACTATCGCCATCGGACACACCCTCAGATCGGCCGTCCCACAACAGATACAAAGATTCGGTCTCTCCGGATGAAGATTCATCGTCAGAATAGACAACTGTCTCGCCACCAGAATCCGATCCGTCCTCGGCTTGTACTCCGTGCACGGCTCCAACGAAAACACGCCTCACGGCGGGCCGAACCCGGGCCGATCTCGCACGCTGAGCCGGCTCGACGATGTTGGGTAAGACGTCTGGCTCAGGTCCCGGTTCGCCGATCTTGCCAATGAAGACGTGGATGCCGCCGAAGGGGACCCGGTACCCGTATTCGATTGAATCGGCCTCAGGGCCCCAGCCTGCATCGTCGATGTAGATCCGGCCGTGACGACTCTTGGTCATCCGGCCAACTGCTTAACCCTTGAGTCCTTCAAAGCTGCCCTTCAAGAACTCGAAACCGTCGTGTGATAGCCCCATGGTGGGCGCCAACTGTCGTGGAATTAGCACGACAGATGTCCGGTTTAGGGGACTTAGGTGTGACGCCATCGCGCGGGTTAGCTTGAAGATGTTAAAGCAGACAAAGGACACAGGGAGTTTTATACTAGTTCGGCCCCTTCGATGAAGGTAAAAGCCTACGTCTAGTTTGGTGTGGTATTGCTGGTGTGTCGATGAACAGGGAGCGAATCCGCTGGCCTGTGTATCGAGTTGTTGTTTCTGTCGGGGATCGTAGCAGAAAATCAAAAAATTTCCTATGCATCACCAAGATCTATCTATGGAGTAATCTAGCAACGAGGGAGAGGGGAGTGCATCTACATACCCTTGTAGATCGCGATGCGGAAGCGTTGCAAGAACGCGGATGAAGGAGTCGTACTCGCTGCGATTTAGACCGCGGTTGATTCCGATCTAAGCGCCAAACAACGGCGCCTCTGCGTTCAACACACGTGCAGCCCGATGACGTCTCCCACACCTTGATCCAGCAAGGAGAGAGGGAGAGGTTGGGGAAGACTCCATCCAACAGCAGCACGACGGCGTGGTGGTGGTGGAGGAGCGCGGGACTCCAGCAGGGCTTCGCCAAGCACTGCGAGAGACGAGGAGGGAGAGAGGTAGGGCTGCGCCAAGCGACAGAGGTCAAAACCGTGTTATGGGCAGCCCCAAACCTCACATATATATAGGGGGAGGGAGGGGCTGCACCCCCTTTAGGGTTTCCCACCCCTAGGGGTGCGGCCACCCTAGATCCCATCTAGGGGTGGCGGCCAGAGGGGGAGAGGGAGAGGGGGCGCACCAGATTGGGCCCTAGGGCCCATCTGCCCTAGGGTTTGCCCCCCTCCCCTCTTGGAGGCGCCTTGGGCCCTGGTGGGGGGGCGCACCAGCCCACCTGGGGCTGGTCCCCTCCCACACTTGGCCCATGCAGCCCTCTGGGGCCGATGGCCCCACCCTGTGGACCCCCGGGACCCTCCCGGTGGTCCCGGTACGCTACCGATAGCGCCCGAAACCTTTCAGGTGACCAAAACGGGACTTCCCATATATGAATCTTTACCTCCGGACCATTCCGGAACTCCTCGTGACGTCCGGGATCTCATCCGGGACTCCAAACAACATTCGGTAACCGCGTACATACTTTCCCTATAACCCTAGCGTCATCGAACCTTAAGTGTGTAGACCCTACAGGCTCGGGAACCATGCAGACATGACCGAGACAATTCTCTGGCCAATAACCAACAGCGGGATCTGGATACCCATGTTGGCTCCCACATGTTCCATGATGATCTCATCGGATGAACCACGATGTCAAGGATTCAATCAATCCCGTATACAATTCCCTTTGTCTATCGGTACAGTACTTGCCCGAGATTCGATCGTCGGTATACCGATACCTTGCTCAATCCCGTTACCGGCAAGTCTCTTTACTTGTTCCGTAACACATCATCCCGTGATCAACTCCTTGATCACATTGTGCACATTATGATGATGTCCTACCGAGTGGGCCCAGAGATACCTCTCCGTCATACGGAGTGACAAATCCCAGTCTCGATTCGTGCCAACCCAACAGACACTTTCGGAGATACCTGTAGTGTACCTTTATAGCCACCCAGTTACGTTGTGACGTTTGGTACACCCAAAGCATTCCTACGGTATCCGGGAGTTGCACAATCTCATGGTCTAAGGAAAAGATACTTGACATTTAGCAAAGCTTTAGCATACGAACTACACGATCTGTGCTAGGCTTAGGATTGGGTCTGGTCCATCACATCATTCTCCTAATGATGTGATCCCGTTATCAACGACATCCAATGTCCATGATCAGGAAACCGTGACCATCTGTTGATCAACGAGCTAGTCAACTAGAGGCTTACTAGGGACATGGTGTTTGTCTAGGTATCCACACATGTATCTGAGTTTCCTATCAATACAATTCTAGCATGGATAATAAACAATTATCATGAACAAGGAAATCTAATAATAACCAATTTATTATTGCCTCTAGGGCATATTTCCAACAGTCTCCCACTTGCACTAGAGTCAATAATCTAGTTCACATCGCCATGTGATTAACACTCACAGGTCACATTGCCATGTGACCAACATCCAAAGAGTTTACTAGAGTCAGTAATCTAGTTCACATCAATATGTGATTAACACTCAATGAGTTCTGCGTTTGATCATGTTATGCTTGTGAGAGAGGTTGTAGTCAACGGGTCTGCAACATTCAGATCCCTATGTACTTCGCAAAACTTTATGTCATATCGTAGATGCTGCTACCACGTTCCACTTGGAGCTATTCCAAACTGTTGCTCCATTATACGTATCCGGTATCTCTACCAGAGTTATCCGGATAGGTGTTAAGCTTGCATCGACGTAACTCTTTACGTTGAACTCTTTATCACCTTCATAACCGAGAAACATTTCCTTATTCCTCTAAGGATAATTTTGACCGCTATCTAGTGATCCACTCCTGGATCACCTTTGTACCCTCTTGCCAGACACGTGGCAAGGCACACATCAGGTGTGGTACAAAGCATGGCATACCGTATAGAGCCTATTACAAAAGCATAGGGGACGACCTTCGCCCTTCCTCTTCCTTCTGCCGCGGTCAAGCTTTGAGTCTTACTCAACTTCACACCTTACAACTCAGGTAAGAACTCCTTCTTTGACTTATCTATTTTGAACTCCTTCAAAATCATGTCAAAGGTGTGTGTTCCTTTTGAAAGTATCATCAGGCGTCTTGATCTATCTCTATAGATCTTGATGCCCAATTATGTAAGCAGCTTTATCAAGGTCTTCCTTTGAAAAACACCTTTCAAACAATCCTTTACGCTTTCCAGAAATTCTACATCATTTCGGATCAACAATATGTCATTCACATATACTTATCAGAAATGTTGAAGTGCTCCCACTCACTTAATTGTAAATACAAGTTTCTAACAAACTTTGTATACCCAAAAACTTTGATCACTCCATCAAAGCGTATATTCCGACTTCGAGATGCTTGCTCTAGTCCATGGAAGGATCATTGGAGCTAGCATACCTTTTAGCATCCTTAGGATCGACAAAACCTTTCTGGTTGTATCACATACAACCTTTCCTTACGAAAACTGGTAAGGAAACTCGTTTTGTCATCCATCTGCCAGATTTCATAAATGCAGCTAATGCTAATATGATTCCGACGGACTTAAGCATCGCTACGGGTGAGAAAATCTCATCGTAGTCAACTCCTTGAACTTGTGAAAAAAATTTCGCCACAAGTCGAGCTTTATAGACGGTGACATTACCGTCCACGTCCGTCTTCTTCTTAGAGATCTATTTATCTCAATGGCTTGCCGATCATCGGGCAAGTCCACCAAAGTCCATACTTTGTTTTGATACATGGATCCTATCTCGTATTTCTCGGCTTCTAACCATTTGTCGAAATATGGGCCCACCATCGCTTCTCCATAGTTCGTAAGTTCATTGTTGTCCAACAACATGAGCTTTAAGACAGGATCATCGTACCACTCAAGAGTAGTACATATCCTTGTCGACCTACGAGGTTCGATAGCAACTTGATCCGAAGCTTCATGATCACTATCATTAGTTTCCTCTTCAACAGTCGTAGGTTCCATAGAAACATCTTTCTGTGTTGCACTACTCTCCGGTTGAAGTGAGGGTTCGACAACCTTATCAAGTTCTATCTTCCTCCCACTCAAATCTTTCGAGAGAAACTCCTTCCAGAGAAAGGACCCGTTCTTGGCGACAAACATTTTTGCCCTTGGATCTGAGATAGAAGGTATACCCAACTGTTACCTTTGGGTATCCCATGAAGATGTATTTGTCCGCTTTGGGTTCGAGCTTTTTCCGGCTGAAGCCATAAGCATCGCACCCCCAAACATTGAGAAACGACAACTTTGGTTTCTTGCCAAACCATAGTTCATACGGCGTTGTCTCAACGGACTTAGATGGTACCCTATCTAAAGTGAGTGCAACTGTCTCTAATGCATAACCTCAAAATAATAGCGGTAGATCGGTAAGAGACATCATAGATCGTACCATATCTCATAAGGTTCGATTACGACGTCCGGACACACCATTGCGCTGTGGTGTTCCAGGTGGCTTCAACTGTGAAACGATTCCACAATGTCTTAAGTGATTGCCAAACTCATAATTCAGAAAATCTCCCCTTGATCAGATCGTAGGAACATGATCTTCTTGTTATGATGATTCTTAATCTTCACTCTGAAATTGCTTGAACCTTTCAAACGTTTCAAACTTTTGCTTCATGAAGTAAATATACCCATATCTACTCAAATTGTCAGTGAAGATGAGAAAATAACGATATCCACCACACGCCTTAATTCTCATTGGATCACACACATCAGCATGTATGATTTCCAACAAGTCACTTGCCCGTTTCATTGTACCTGAACACGGGATCTTAGTCATCCTGCCCATGAGGCATGACTCGCATGTGTCAAGCGATTCAAAATCAAGTGACTCCAAACATCCATCAGCATGGAGTTTCTTCATGCATTTTATGCCAAAATGACCTAAGCGGCAGTGCCACAAGAAAGTGGTACTATCATTATTAACTCTACATCTTTTGCCATTAATATTATCATCATGTGTATTACTATGATCGAGATTCAACAAACCATTGGGTGCATGACCATAAAGGTATTATTCATGTAAACAGAATAACCAATATTCTCTGACTTAAATGAATAACCGTATTGCAATGAACATGATCTAATCATATTCATGCTCAACGTAGACACCTGATAACATTTATCTAGGTTCAACACTAATCTCGAAAATAGAGGGAGTGTGCGATGGTGATCTTATCAACCTTGGAAACACTTCCAACACACATCGTCACCTCGCCCTTATCTAGTCTCCGTTCAGTCCGTAGCTTTTGCTTCAAGTCACTAATAATAGCAACTGAACCGGTATCCAATACCCAGGTGCTACAAGGAGTACTAGTAAGGTACACATCAATAACACGTATATCAAATATACTTTGTTGAAGTTGCCAGCTTTCTTATCTACCATGTATTTGGGGTAGTTCCGCTACCATGTGACCGTTCCCCTTACAATCGAAGCACTTAGTCTCGAGGTTTGGGTTCAACCTTGGGTTCCTTCATTAGAGCGACAACTGGTTTGCCATTCATGAAGTTTCCCTTCTAGCCCTTGCCCCTTTTGAAACCAGTGGTCTTGTTAAACCATCAACACTTGATGCTCCTTCTTGATTTCTACTTCCGCGGTCTTAAGCACCGCTAATAGCTCCGGGATCATCTCCATCCTTTGCATGTCATAGTTCATCACAAAGTTCTAGTAGCTTGGTGATAGTGTCTAGAGAATTCCGTCAACCACTATCTCATCTGGAAGATTAACTCCCACTTGGTTCAAGTGATTTTAGCACCCAGACATTCTGAGCACATGCTCACTAGTTGAGCTATTCTCCTCCATCTTTTTGGCAAAAGAACTTGTCAGAGGTCTCATACCTCTCAATACGGGCATGAGCCTGAAATCCCAATTTCAGCTCTTAGAACATCTCATATGTTCTATGGCGTTCAAAACGTCATTGGAATCCCGATTCTAAGCCGTAAAGTATGGTGCACTAAACCATCAAGTAGTCATCAGGACGTGTCTGTCAGGTGTTCACAACATCCACAGACAACGTTGTAGGGGTTTGCACATCGAGCGGTGCATCAAAGACGTAAGCTTTCTGTGTAGCAGTGAGGACACTCCTCGGACTACGGACCCAGTCCGCATCATTGCTTACAATATCTTTCAACTTAGTCTTTCTCTAGGATCGTATTTAAAAGGGAGCTACAACGTAGTTATTTGTCTACAACATAATTTGCGAAGACAACTTAGACTATTGTTCATGACAATTAAGTTCATCTAATGAACTCCCACTCAGATAGACATCTCTCTAGTCATCTAAGTGATACATTATCCGAATCGACCAAGCCGTGTCCGATCATCACGTGAGACGGACTAGTCATCAACGGTGAACATCTTCATGTTGATCGTATCTTCTATACGACTCATGTTCGACCTTTCGGTCTTCCGTGTTCCGAGGCCATGTCTGTACATGCTAGGCTCGTCAAGTCAACCCTAAGTGTATCGCGTGTGTAAATCTGGCTTACACCCGTTGTATGCAAACGTTAGAATCTATCACACCCGATCATCACGTGGTGCTTCGGAACAACGAACCTTAGCAACGGTGCATAGTTAGGGGGAACACAATTCTTGAAATTTTAGTGAGAGATCATCTCATTCACTACCGTCGTTCTAAGCAAATAAGATGTAAAACATGATAAACATCACATGCAATCAAAAAGTGACATGATGTGGCCAATATCATCTTGCTCCTTTGATCTTCATCTTTGGGGCTCCATGATCATCATCGTCACCGGCATGACACCATAATCTCCATCATCATGATCTCCATCATCGTGTCTTCATGAAGTTGTCTCGCCAAACATTACTTCTACTACTATGGCTAACGGTTAGCAATAAAGTAAAGTAATTACATGGCGCTTTTCAGTGACACGCAGGTCATACAATAAAATAAGACAACTCCTATGGCTCCTGTCGGTTGTCATACTCATCGACATGCAAGTCGTGATTCCTATTACAAGAACATGATCAATCTCATACATCACATATATATCATTCATCACATCTTTTTGGCCATATCACATCACACGGCACATGCTGCAAGAACACGTTAGACGTCCTCTAATTGTTGTTGCAAGTTTTTACGTGGCTGCTATAGGTTTCTAGCAAGAACGTTTCTTACCTACGCCAAAACCACAACGTGATATGCCAATTTCTATTTACCCTTCATAAGGACCCTTTTCATTGAATCCGATCCGACTAAAGTGGGAGAGACAGACACCCGCTAGCCACCTTATGCAACTAGTGCATGTCAGTCGGTGGAACCAGTCTCACGTAAGAGTACGTGTAAGGTCGGTCCGAGCCGCTTCATCCCACGATGCCGCCGAATCAAGATAAGACTAATAACGGCAAGAGAATTGACATGATCTACGCCCACAACTACTTTGTGTTCTACTCGTGCAAGATACTACGCATAGACCTAGCTCATGATGCCACTGTTGGGGATCGTAGCAAAAAATCAAAAAATTTCCTACACATCACCAAGATCTATCTATGGAGTAATCTAGCAACGAGGGAGAGGGGAGTGCATCTACATACCCTTGTAGATCGCGATGCGGAAGCGTTGCAAGAACGCGGATGAAGGAGTCGTACTCGCTGCAATTCAGATCGCAGTTGATTCCGATCTAAGCGACGAACAACGGCGACTCCGCGTTCAACACACGTGCAGCCCGATGACGTCTCCCACGCCTTGATCAAGCAAGGAGAGAGGGAGAGGTTGGGGAAGACTCCATCCAACAGCAGCACGACGGCGTGGTGGTGGTGGAGGAGCGCGGGACTCCAGCAGGGCTTCGCCAAGCACTGCGAGAGACGAGGAGGGAGAGAGGTAGGGCTGCGCCAAGCGACAGAGGTCAAAACCGTGTTATGGGCAGCCCCAAACCTCACATATATATAGGGGGGAGGGGCTGCGCCCCCTTTAGGGTTTCCCACCCCTAGGGGTGCGGCCACCCTAGATCCCATCTAGGGGTGGCGGCCAGAGGGGGAGAGGGAGAGGGGGGCGCACCAGATTGGGCCCTAGGGCCCATCTGCCCTAGGGTTTGCCCCCCTCCCCTCTTGGAGGCGCCTTGGGCCCTGGTGGGGGGGCGCACCAGCCCACCTGGGGCTGGTCCCCTCCCACACTTGGCCCATGCAGCCCTCTGGGGCCGGTGGCCCCACCCGATGGACCCCCGGGACCCTCACGGTGGTCCCGGTACGCTACCGATAGCGCCCGAAACCTTTCCGGTGACCAAAACGGGACTTCCCATATATGAATCTTTACCTCCGAACCATTCCGGAACTCCTCGTGACGTCCGGGATATCATCCGGGACTCCGAACAACATTCGGTAACCGCGTACATACTTTCCCTATAACCCTAGCGACATCAAACCTTAAGTGTGTAGACCCTACGGGCTCGGGAACCATGCAGACATGACCGAGACAATTCTTCGGCCAATAACCAACAGCGGGATCTGGATAGCCATGTTGGCTCCCACATGTTCCACAATGATCTCATCGGATGAACCACGATGTCAAGGATTCAATCAATCCCGTATACAATTCCCTTTGTCTATCGGTACAGTACTTGCCCGAGATTCGATCATCGGTATACCGATACCTTGCTCAATCTCGTTACCAACAAGTCTCTTTACTCGTTCCGTAACACATCATCCCGTGATCAACTCCTTGATCACATTGTGCACATTATGATGATGTCCTACCGAGTGGGCCCAGAGATACCTCTCCGTCATACGGAGTGACAAATCCCAGTCTCGATTCGTGCCAACTCAACAGACACTTTCGGAGATACCTGTAGTGCACCTTTATAGCCACCCAGTTACGTTGTGACGTTTGGTACACCAAAGCATTCCTACGGTATCCGGGAGTTGCACAATCTCATGGTCTAAGGAAAAGATACTTGACATTTAGAAAAGCTTTAGCATACGAACTACACGATCTGTGCTAGGCTTAGGATTGGGTCTGGTCCATCACATCATTCTCCTAATGATGTGATCCCGTTATCAACGACATCCAATGTCCATGATCAGGAAACCGTGACCATCTGTTGATCAACGAGCTAGTCAACTAGAGGCTTACTAGGGACATGTTGTTTGTCTATGTATCCACACATGTATCTCAGTTTCCTATCAATCCAATTCTAGCATGGATAATAAACGATTATCATGAACGAGGAAATATAATAATAACCAATTTATTATTGCCTCTAGGGCATATTTCCAACAGTTTCTTGTCCCTGAACCGTCGCCGGGTCGTCCCTTTATATAGGAGGCGACGCCCGGTCCGGTTTACAGAGTCCCGAGGCCGGCTCATAAACGTGTCCGCCTCGGTCTCTACTCTTTCTATCTTACATCCCAAGTTACATGATACGACGGTTTACTGACCGTGGGCCTTATACATGGGCCCCAAACCTCTATGGGTTGTAATCTCTTGTACCTACTCTACTGGACTTGTAATAATACAACCTTGTTAGTGTAATCCGGACCTTCTTGGCCAGTTTATACCTGCTAGTAATATCCCTGACAGGAACCAACATGAGACGATGCTCGAGTGGGCCACGAGGCAGGGGGGTGCACCCACCAGGGGCAGGCGCGCCCTGGGCCCTCGTGGCCACACCGTAAGGCGGTTGATGCCCTTCTTTCGCCGCAAGAAATCTAATATCCGGATGAAAATCGTGACAAAAAAATCAGCCCAATCGGAGTTACGGATCTCCGGGAATATAAGAAACGGTGAAGGGCCAGAATTAGGGAACACAGAAACAGAGAGAGACAGAGAGACAGATCTAATCTCAGAGGGGCTCTCGCCCCTCCGCCGCCATGGAGGCCATGGACCAGATGGGAAACCCTTCTCCCACCTAGGGAGAAGGTCAAGGAAGAAGAAGAAGGAGGGGGCTCTCCCCCCCCCTCGCTTCTGGTGGCACCGGGGCCATTATTGTGTGACGGCGATCTACACCAACACCTCCGTCATCTTCACGAACATCTCCATCACCTTCCCCCATCTATCTACAATGGTCCACTCTCCCGCAACCCGTTGTACCCTCTACTTGAACATGGTGCTTTATGCTTCATATTATTATCCAATGATGTGTTGCCATCCTATGATGTCTGAGTAAATTATCGTTGTCCTATCGGTGATTGGTGAATTGCTATGATTGATTTAAATTGCTTGTGGTTATGTTGTTGTCCTTTGGTGCCCATCATATGAGCGCGCGCGTGGATCACACCATAGGGTTAGTTGTATGTTGATAGGACTACGTATTGGAGGGCAAGAGTGACAGAAGCTTCAACCTAGCATAGAAATTTATGCATACGGGATTGAAGGGGGACCAATATATCTTAATGCTATGGTTGGGTTTTACCTTAATGAACGTTATTAGTTGCGGATGCTTGCTAATAGTTCCAATCATAAGTGCACAGAATTCCAAGTGAGGGATGACATGCTAGCAGTGGCCTCTCCCACATAAAACTTGCTATCGGTCTACTAACGTAGTCAATTGCTTAGGGGCAATTTCGCAATTCCTACCACCACTTTTCCACACTCACTATATTAACTTTATTGCTTCTTTATCTTAACAGCCCCTAGTTTATATTTACGTACTCTTTATATTCTTGCAAACCTATCCCACAAAAACTACAAAGTACTTCTAGTTTCATACTTGTTCTAGGTAAAGTAAACATCAAGCGTATGTAGAGTTGTATTGGTGGTCGATAGATCTTGAGGGAATATTTGTTCTACCTTTAGCACCTTGTTGGGTTCGACACTCTTACTTATCGAAAGAGGCTACAACTGACCCCCTACACTTGTGGGTTATCACCTTCAGGGGCATCCACAAACTTAGTTGCTTGGGTATTCCTTGAATATTACCTTGGGGTGCCTTGGGCATCCCCAAGCTTAGTGCCTTGCCACTCCATAGTCCCCTCATATCGATATCTCACCCAAAATTTGAAAACTTCAATCTTATAAAACTTAACAAAACTTCATGTTGTAGGTTAGTATGATAAAGAGCAAATCATTCACTTTGGTACTGTCAAGACAAGATTCATAATTGTTCTCACATAATTCCTACTGTAGTTCATTATTTCCACAATTTATAAAACTTAATATAAACTATGGAAACACAAAAACAAGCAGACTAAGCAGAAAATAGAATGTGTCAAAAATAGAACAGTCTGTAATGATTTGAACAAACACCATACTTTTGCAACTCTAAAAATTCTGAACGTTTTGGAAAATGTAGGCCATTCGTATATCAATCTTGTGTATTTTTTTTATATAATTATCATGTTCTAGTGATTTATAGAATTTTCTGCACAAAAGTTAAAACTTTCTGTTTTTGCATAGAATCAAATCAACTATCCTCCATACTATCTCAAAGGATTTACTTGGCAATTTATTTAAAATAAGCTATAAAATATTATTAATACAATAGCTTAATCATGTGAACACACAAAAACAGTTGGTATAAGTATTGGGTTGTCTTCCAACAAGAGGTCTTCTTTAATGCCATGTTTGCTAGGCATGATGATTCTAATGATGTTCGTATAAGAATAGTAATTACAACATGCAAGAGAGCAACATGAATCACATGACAAGCAAATTTAAGCCTAATACACTTCCAATGCATATGGATTTTGTGGGCAAGCAATTTATGGGAACAAGAATCAACTAGCATAGGAAGGCAAAACAAGCATGGCTTCATAACTTTCAACACATAGAGAGGAAACCTGATATTATTGAGATGTCTAAAAGCAAATGTTTCTCTCTCATAATAATTTTCAGTAGCATCATGAATAAATTCAACAATATAACTATCACATAAAACATTCTTTTCATGATCCATAAGCATAGAAATTTTATTACACTCCACATAAGCAAATTCCTTCTCATTCATAAAAGTGGGAGTATCATATGAAACTTGAATACTATAAATTATTTCCACGTTAAAAGAGTAATGACCTCTCCAAATCCGCTTTTATTATTGTAACAAGATTTAACACCCTCCAAAATAGTGGGATACTTATTATCTAAAGTTGACACTCTTCCAAACCCACTTTCAAAATATTGCAATCATTACAAATAGGAGGCATGCAATCATCATAACAAAGTTGCACATCTAAACTTTGGGGACTAAAAATATCATCTTCATCAAACATAGCATCCCCAAGCTTATGGCTTTGCATATCACTAGCACCATGGATATTCAAATAATTCTTACTAGCAACATTGCAATCATGCTTATCATTCATGGATTTTATGCCAAACATTCTATTGAATTCTTCTTCTATCAATCAGGCACAATTTTCCGATCCATCATTTTCAAGGAAGACATTATAAAGATGAATAATATGAGGCAACCTCAATTGCATTTTTTATAGTTTTCCTTTATAAACAAATTAGTGATAAACAAGAAACTAAACGATTCAATTGAAAGTTCTAAAGATATACCTTCAAGCATCCACCTCCCCGGCAACAGCGCCAAACAAAACTTGATGTCTACTACACAACTTATTCTTGTAGACTCGTATTGGGCCTCCAATCGTATAGTTTTGTAGGACAGTAGCAATTTTATCTCAAGTGGATAATCTATGGTTTATCAATCCCTGTGAGGCGTAGGATGAAGATGGTTTCTCTCAAACAAACCTGCAATCAAATATAAGAAATCTCGTGTGTCCCCAACACACCCAATACAATGGTAAATTGTATAGGTGCACTAGTTCGGCGAAGAGATGGTGATACAAGTGTAGTATGGATATTAGATACATGTTTTTGTAATATGAAAATATAAAGACAACAAGGTAGCAAGTGATAAAACGGAGGACACACAGTATTGCAGTGCTTAGAAACGGTGCTAGCATAACTGAATCATATAACAATCTCTCAACGTGCGACAAAGAATCACTTTAAAGTTCTTATCTAGCGGAGAACATAAGCTGAAATTATTGTAGGGTGTGAAACCACCTCAAAGTTATTTTTTCCGAACAATCTATTGAGCTATTCCAATAAGTGTCAAAAACAGCCCTAGAGTTCGTACTGAAATAACGTCATGTGATACGCATAAACCAACTCTAATGTCACCTAGATACTCCAATGCCGCCACAAGTATCCATGAGTACATGACTACTGGTACATACCCTCAGCACTCAACAATTGTTGTGTATGCCATGTGGCAAATGATATGCACTCGGCAAACAATCTGGCACTAGGTGAAATCGGAGATTCTAGTAGTGATCTATCAGAGGCGGTGAACAATATTTTAAAAAATAAATAAAATGTTTTATGTACAATATATATTCTGAAAATTCTGTTGTACAATTAGAACACCATTTTATTAAGCATGATCTACAAAATATGTTTTTATTTAAAATAAGTGGAAAATTTTATGTGGGCCTAAAATGGAATGGTCGATTCCAAATCAGGCCGATCCGTCACATAGCATGCACGGTGGATACATGAGGCAGAAGCATTTCGCGACGCGTTACATCTTTTTCTCGTTTATATATCTTGTGATTACATGCAAACAAGAATACAAGATCAGCTAAACCTGTCGAGCTTTACGCCATGATCCAAACTACTCGTGATATCCCACGCTAGCGCCTCGTGGCTCAACAAACTCACAGACGTAACCGCTCCTTGAGGGCCAGCCGCGACGATGACTCCAGCGGTGCAGGCCCCTCGGCGACCGCTTCACCGTCCTCCATCGCATCGCCTGCCACCGGAGTTCTTCCGCTTCGCTCTACCTCTCATGCATGGCCGGGGCGCGGCCAGCCTAGGCACCATGGAAAGCTTGCGGTCGGCGCACCGCATCCTCTTCCTGCTCACGCTCGGTTTCGACTCCAGCCGTGGCCCAAGATGGAAGATCCAGCCGCACGTCAACAATGCTCATCGTCCAGTTTAGAGAAAAAAAAAGCTACCGATCGCGTACAAACCGCGCCGCACGAGCTAACCGATTTCAAACCCCGAAGTGCCTCTGAAACCCATTCGAGCGAGGACAACGAAGCCACCAAGTTGTGATTACAAATTTGAAATGACAGATGAAGTTTATTTTTTGATCAACAGTTCAGCACATGGATAAAGTTTATCATGCATATTGCAGGAAGGTGTTTAAGCATCTTAATTGCAGATTATTTAAGTATGTTGTCATCTTTATATATACTAGTTAAAATCATGTGAAGGCCGGTCGATGAAGAATCTGGCGAACATACAATCAAATCACGACGAAACAAAACGGAACTCACATCCAGAACCTTTATTGATGGATCAGTTCCACAATCTGCCCAAGCTGAAGCGTACGTACTAGCTAGCCAGAAACATGCATGCACATGCATGTCATCGACGACATGCATATATACTCCTAGAATAACTATTATTCTCTCTAGTCTAGCTACATATGGATTTATTGGCGGTACGCCTCCCTTCCCTAGCTAATAACAAGACCAGACTACTCCTTGGTGCACATCTCGCAGTTGCAGTAGCGCATGACGACGTGCTTGGTGGTGCAGTGGGCCGACTTGAGCACCAGGTCGGGGCTCTGGTTGACGCACTCCATGGCGCAGTGCCACTTCATGCATATCATGGAGTAGAAGCGCTCCTTGTAGCACTTGCGTTCTGCATTCATGCATGTAGATATATATACATACAGATGCAGTTAGCCAACAAACATGCAAACATCATCGTCATTAGCATGTAGATCTTCTGTGTGGAGCAGAGATGTAAAGGGGAAGAAGGAGATCTCTTTTTTTGTAAAAGAGGGGGGATGTGAAATGGAAGGGGGGCAAGCACGTACCTGCGAGAGCAGGGCTTGCGAGAAGCGCGAGCACGACGAAGAAGCAGAGAGCGGTTCTCCCCTCCATTGGCGCAGCGGACAGATGCAAACTCTGATCTGATGTGATCTGATCTGCTCTTTGGTTTGCGAGCCGAGTAGAGCTTGGGAGGAGGTTGAATGATGATTCACTCTGCCGGGCGGCACACGTATATATAGGAGGGAGAGAGGTGGAGGAAGGATTGCTCAGATCCACGGAATCTCCTAACGACCCCGCCCGCTTCCCGTGGAGGCGACCGCATCCAGCGCTTGAAGGAATCAAGGCTGTTACGCCGGTCGTGCGAGGCGATCGGGAGAAGGGTTCGGTGAATATACCGCCTCGGCTGTTCCGCTTGTCCGCGCCTCACTCCAGATACGTACGCGGTAGAGGCAAGCAACGTCGTAGGCCACTGAGCATGTATATATATTTTTTTTTTTTTTTGCGAACGAAAGGGAGTTTTATTAAGCGGTAATAGAGTTACAGTCAAGAGGCCATATTTCCTCGATACATGGGGGTGCCGAGGTCAGCCACACAGCAGTAGTTCTCTCCGTGCGGCTATATTTGGCCAAACAATCTGCTACTCTATTTTGAGTACGTTTAATTTTCTGTGTAATAAACTCCCTATCAGCCATAAGCTCTTTAATCTCTCTAACTAAGTGACCATATACTGAGCGCTCCAGCCCCTGGTTAAGCAAACACGACAGTGCTTCTGAAGAATCCGACTGAACAATCACCGGTAATGAGGAGTGTTGGATTGCCAGTGCCATGCCTTGCATGATCGCATGTATCTCCGCTTCCAAAGGATCGTTGCAATTGAAGATAACCCGGTAGGCCGAGAATATGAGTTGGCCGAGGTTGTCTCGTAGCACCATCCCAGCAGCCGCCGAACCGTCCTCGGCGTTGAAGGAACCATCAACAGAGAGTGCAACTTGCCCTGGCGCTGGGTGTGGCCATGGCTCAAGAGGCTGCGGTGCTTTGTCAGCCACAGAGGGGGTTTCTGAGATCGGCATCTTCCCTTTGATTATTTCAGTTGTTGTAAACCTCCCAGCTAGTCTGATGGATTGGTAGTAGCTGTCCATGAATTCAACCGTTACCTGGGTTGGTGGAACTTCTTTCCCGTGCACTTGATCTGACCGAAGCTGCCATATGCGCCAACATAGCATTATGATCATATCGCGCGTATTTGGTGCACACCGAGCTAGAAGATGGAGCAGCCACTCCTGGCTATTCTCAGTTAGCAAATCATCTGGTGGTAGTGGCCATCTGGTCCTCATGTTGATCCATATCTCTCTAGCGTGAGGGCACGCAACTAGCGCATGATAGGAGCCTTCCTCTTCGATGCCGCACAAAGGGCAGGTGGATCTAGTGGATAGATGTCTGACCCTTTTACATTTTTGCGTTGGGAGTGCTCCGATAGCTACTTTCCATGCTGATATTTTCATGCGCTGAGGAACCGCCGATTTCCATATGTAATCCCACAATGTGCTACGGCCGCATGGCTCTGAGCTAGAAGAACCCCTTGCAATGGCAGCCTCGGTATCACATGTAGCAACTCTGTAAGCGCTTCTTACAGTAAAAAGCCCATTTTTCTCCGGTGCCCAAGCAATAAAATCTGTCCTCATCCTTGGAGAAGTTCGGATCTTCAATATATGTTCTATATCCATGGCCCAGAAGTGATCTGTTAATCTATCCATTCTCCAAGCCCCATTAGCATCCAGGAAATCCGAGACTCTGTTGAAGCGGCAATTACTCTTCGGGGTAATTGGTCTGTATGAATGGGGTCGAGGGATCCACGGATCTCTCCAGGTTCTGATGAGTGCCCCATTCCCTACTCTCCAAATTATACCCTTCTTCAGCAATTCAAGACCGTGTAGAATTCCCTTCCATACCGCCGAGCCATTGCCTGAGAACACTGTATCAAGAATATGGCCCGATGCATAGTACTTGGCTTTCAGCAATCTCGCACACAGGCTGTCAGGTGTCTCGATGAGCCTCCAGGCTTGTTTGGCCAAGAGAGCCTGATTGAAAGCTCTCATGTTCTTGAAACCTATACCGCCCATAGCTTTCGGCAACTGCATCTTTTCCCAACTTAGCCAAGCCATTTTCCTTTTCCCTTTTTCCACTCCCCACCAGTACTGCCGAATCAGCCGATTGAGTTCATCACAAACTGACATGGGGAGTTTGAAGACACTCATCACGTACGTCGGTATCGCTTGGGCCACTGCCTTGATAAGGATTTCCTTGTTGCCTGAAGACATGTACTGTTCTCCCCAGTCTACCAATCTCTTGCGCAGCCTCTCTTGGACAGTTTCAAAATTTCCTTTGTGCATTCTTCCTTCCGGCACTGGAAGGCCAAGGTATTTTGGTTCAAAGCATTCCTGTGTGATTTCCAGAGTACTCTTAACTTCATCAACGACTTCCGGCGAGCAGTGATCAGCAAATAGGATGGAGCACTTTGAAGGGTTAATTAACTGGCCCGTGGCCGCCGCATAAGTACTCAACACATCCTTTACCAAAACCGCTTGCTGTTGTGACGCTTGGAAGAATAACAGAGAATCATCTGCAAATAGGAGATGAGATATCTCGGGGGCTCCTCTACAAATTCTTACCCCTTTCAAGCCATCCTCAATCATTGCCTTGTTAAGCAAGGAGGATAAAGCATCTGCTATGAACAGGAAAAGAAAGGGGGATAAGGGATCACCTTGGCGCAGTCCCCTTGAGGGGAGAAAAGCCTCTGTCAGCTTGCCATTGAACTTCACTGAGTATTTAACTGAAGAGACACAGGCCATGACGCGAGAGATCCACTGCTGCGCAAAACCCCACTTGAGCAATGCCTTCTCCAGAAACTCCCAATCAACCCGATCATACGCCTTTGACAGATCAAGCTTGTATGCACAGTAGGCTTCCGAATTCTCCGCTCGAGTCTGGATGTGGTGGATACATTCGAAAGCAATAATTGAGTTATCAGTGATTAACCGCCCCGGGATGAAGGCACTTTGGTTCTCCGAAATAAGATCCGACAGTATGGGCCGGAGCCTGTTCACCAAGCACTTGGATATCAACTTATACACCACATTACACAGGCTAATGGGTCGAAAGTCCTTTAGCTCCCTTGGGTGAGGAATTTTTGGAATCAACACAATGCTTGTGTCGTTAATCCCCTCCGGCATAACTCCGGTGGTGAAAAACTCCTGTACTGCGGCAACGATTTGCTCCTTCAACACTGCCCAGTTCCTCTGATAGAATCGTGCTGGGAGGCCATCCGGGCCAGGAGCTTTCAGTGGTCCTATCTGGAATAGAGCATCCGAGACTTCCTTCTCAGTATAAGGCTGACAGAGCGATTCATTCATTGCATCTGTAACTTTTGCAGTGATGCAGTCTAAAACCTCCCCGGTTACAAGAGTAGGATCTTTAGTATATACTTCGGCAAAGTAAGACCTTGCCATTCGTTCCATCTCTGTCGGGGCAGAACACCATGATCCATCCGATTTAAGCAAGCGTTGTATTTGGTTTCTCCTCGATCGCCAAACCGCCCGTCTATGGAGGTAGCCTGTGTTTCTTTCCCCTTCCTTTAACCACTCGATGCGAGATCGTTGCAGCCACATCATTTCCTCTCGATACAGTAGTTCATCCAGCTGGTTCATTTTACGACGGATCTGCGCTTGCTCCGCACCACCGATTTGGAGTTCAGAGAGTTGTGAGCGTAATATCTCTATCTCCTTTAGCACATTACCGAAGTGCTCTTTACTCCATCCTTGTAAATCTTTCATCATTCCAGCCAACGACCCTGCAAGTGACCCAATTCCTTCTAATGGCTTATTCTTCTCCCATGCTTTGACAATCACCTCCGCGAACGCTGGGTGCCGTTCCCACATGATTTCGTACCTTGGATGCTGAGTTTTTTGCCGCCTATCCGGTACTCCCTGAAGTTGCAATAAGATGGGAGCATGATCAGAACAAGAAGTGGCCAGATGTAGGACCTTTGTCGCCGGGAACAACTCCCTCCAGCCTTCGTCCGCACACGCCCGGTCCAGCCGTACCTGCACATTCCGAGGTCCGAGCTGACCGTTATTGTATGTGAAGGGTATACCAGAAAAACCCAAGTCCTCCAACTCGCATACAAGTAAGCAATCGCGGAATGCCGCCATTTGTGACTCCGCTCTCATCGCCCGCGATAAGTGTTCGTGCTGCCAAAGCACCTCATTGTAGTCACCACAGACAAGCCAAGGAACTTGCGATACAGCTCTTAAGCTAGACAGGCGGTCCCACATTAACTGTCTATTCTCAACCCTAGGTTCCCCGTAGATGAAGGTCCCTCGCCAAGTGACCCCGGTGCCTCCATCTACGACCTGGACATCTATATATCGATTGCATGAATCCATCACTGTTACTGTCAACGATTCATCCCAGAACAAAGCTAAACCACCGCTTTTTCCAACACTACTGACACCATGAAATCCTTTCAACCCTAGCCTCCACCTAAGTTTCTCCACCTTAGCTGAATCTTGCCTTGTTTCACATAGGAAAACAAGCCTGGGGTTGTTGGCTTTAGAGAGGGCCAACACCTCCCGAACTGTCCGGCGGTTCCCCACCCCCCGGCAGTTCCAGGATAAAACATTCATTGCATCCGGCGGTCCTCCTCTAGGGAGGCCGCCAATATCTCATATTTGTCATTCTCCATATCCACCTTGAGCCTTTTACTGCTTGAATTACTGCTCGTGGGCGATGCCACCTCTTGCTGATCTATGTCCGTACCATCAGTTATAGCCAGCATCGGTTTTGCAGACCCCTTTGTAGCCACGGGGGCACTAGCCCCTTCATCCATGTTCAGCCTCTTCTTTGGTACCTTGTCCACTTCCATTCTGACGCCGGAGATCTTCACCGGGCTCGTCGCGGTGTCCATTAGCTCCGGATCTACTGGTTTCCGGACCTCCACCTGCTTCCCGGGTTCTTTATGTTCAGGTCCTGCCGGCCGGTTAGGGCGTATGTCAGGACGAGGCCTCCCAGGGTTTTCAGCATAGAGCCAATCGCCGAATTTGAGCGAGCTCTCTTCGTGGACTCCTGAGCCGCATTCTTTGTACTCGTGGCCAATCAAGCCGCAGAACTTGCAAAATCTTGCGAGCCTTTCATATCGTACGAGGAACACCTGACGCTCCTTGCCACGGACGATACTCACAAATTTTGTGAGGGTTTGGCGGATATCATGATTGACTCTCACCCGGATATAATCACCTCTTGTGTTCCCATTGAGACGCATCTCCATAATTTCTCCTGCCCCTTTCAACAGCTTCTCAACAATCTTTTCCTTGCAGTATGGATCGGGCAGCTTGTGGATTTGCAGCCATATAGGCATATGAACTATCTCTGCTTCCTCCGCACGACTGAATCCATCATATGGGCGCATAAGCACTGCCATGTTATTGCGGAACAACCACGGACCTTGAAACATGATTCTTTCCCAATCCCCCAGGCAAGATGCCTGGACTACGAACCGCTTAGGCCCGACCGGCCTAAATCTCACGCTTTGCGCAGGGTTCCATGCCGCTCTCATCTCTCTATAGAAGGCGGCCGGGCTGAAATCTTTGTTTGTATGAACCCTAGCAATGGCCAACCATCGCACACTTTCCTGTATCTCGGGGTCATCTTCATCGATCTCCACGTCTGCAAATTCTTCCTCATTGAGATCCAGTTGGTCGAAGAAATCTCCCAGATCTGACTTGGCCGCCGCGCTAAAGCCGCCGCCGCTCGTGCCTGAGTTGGCATCTGAGCATGTATATGGTTGCACTAATTAAAAGGCCTAGTGCCGGATTCACGTTTACTCAAAACAAAAAAAGTAGCACCACCACGTAGCTAAAGCGTCTGATCCAAACTGACTGACGATACTACAGCAACATGGGACAGGGCTAGCTCGCGTTGAGGAGGTGCTCATGCCGATGGATGCACGTGTAGTTCTTGGGATCCCGCTCTGCGCCCGATCTATCCAGGATTTTTGGAGCTGGCACTTCGAGAAAACACGGTGCTTTCTCAGTAAAATCAGCATATAAATTGCTTTTTTTAGTGAAGCGTATAAATTGCTGGTGTCCATGAGACAACGGAGGTTGGAGTGGACCCGGGACTCATGTAGCCTAGAGCCCATCTAGATGCGAGGTCTCCATCGCATTTTTATTTTCCCCTGGTTCACTCAGATCACATTTGGAAAATGAAATCGCAAAGCACAGTAGTTTAGTGAATTCGCAAATATGCATAGATTTTGAAAAAAAATCATGGATTTGAAAAAATTTCATCAATTTGACAAAATTTTGTGATTTTTTTAAAATTATATCAAATTTGAAAAATGGTTAGCCAAATTTGAAAAAGTTATTCTAGTTTAAAAAAGTTCTTCGAAATTCAAAAAAGTTCCTATATTTTCAAAAATATGTCAAAAAACTTGGAAAAAGTTCATCAATTTGAAAAATGACCATCGATTTGAAAAAAACAAAAAAAGAAAGAAGAGAGAAAAAGATATTAAAAAACATTTATGTTATCTAATCAGCCTAGGTAGAGGGGTGTTTACTGAACTTCCACTTGTTTGTTGCCTTCTTCGACCGACAGATAAGGTACCCCCTCTTTTTCTCTTGCGAACCTACGTTGAGCTTGGGACAACCTGCGACTGGCATAGGATATTTCAAAAGCGCCAGGATCCATCCTTCTTACGAACCAAGAGCACTGGAGAAGCGAAGGGGCTCGTGCTGCGTACCTCAATGCCGGAGGTCACTGGTTAGATTGTTTTTTTCCCGGGTTAAAACTC
This sequence comes from Secale cereale, assembly GCA_902687465.1. Classification (NCBI taxonomy): domain Eukaryota; kingdom Viridiplantae; phylum Streptophyta; class Magnoliopsida; order Poales; family Poaceae; genus Secale; species Secale cereale. Next base: position 644,550,930 of record LR738713.1, on the reverse strand, counting down.
AGAAAAAATAAAAGAAAAAAGGGTGGATGGGCCGGCCCAGAGCGGAGGGGGTGTGTGCGCCCGTTTGCAACATGCATACTAACAGCGAAATCACTAATTGAGAAATAATCGTTGCAAAGATCACCCTCAAACCCCATGTTACGACAAATGGCGCGTTACATGTACGCCACTTGTCGCAACCAGTGTGTTTTCCCTTTTTTCGTAGATACATTTATTCAAAGCGTTTTATCTCTTAAACCGTGCGTCTAAATCTCGAACCGTTTTCACTGGTGAATTCCTCGCGTCGAGATCTTCAAAACTAGATCCCATGTTGATATGTTTTGACGAACTTTTTCACAAAAAAAATCGGTCAATAAAACTAAACCGGACGCACTGGTTTTTTCCCTTTCCGAAAGAGGCACGCTCGTGCCTCTCGCGAAATCACAACCGTGACTCTCGCGGAAGAGAAAAAAAAAGAGAAAACATGTTTTTTTTTCATTTCCGAGTAGGCACGGCTGTGACACTCACGAAAGCACAACCGTGCCTCTCACGGAAGCAAAACTGTAACTCTCGTGAAAGAAAAAAAAACAGGAAACGCGTTTTTTTTCCTTTCCTAGAGGCACGGCCGTGACTCTCGCGAAAGCACAACCGTGCCTCTCGCGAAAGCAAAACCGTGACTATTGCGAAAGAAAAAAAACAGAAAACACATTTTTTTTCGTTTCCAAGAAGCACAGCCGCGACTCTTGCGAAAGCACAACCGTGCCTCTCGCGGAAGCAAAACCGTGACTCTCTATAGAAGAAAAAAAACAAAAAACGTGTTTTTTTCGTTTCCAAGAGGCACGGCCGTGACTCTCGCGAAAGCACAACCGTGCCTCTCCCGGAAGCAAAACCGTGACATTCGTGAAAAAAACATGTTTTTTTTTCCAATTTTATTTTATCGAATAGCTAAGGAAGACCGCTGAAAAACCAAAACGGCGAAAAAAAACCGTTTAATAAGCCGAAAGTGCGTGCGGAAAATTAAAAAAGAAACAAAATCCGGATGGAACGCCCAGAGCGCGACACATGACGAATGGCTGAGAGCGCACCAAGTGACGCGGATCATTGTGAGGCTCCCGAAGAAGCACTCGTTAACTAGTTGCTCCCTACTAACGGGCGCCTGAAGCTCCAAATAGCCGTTTAACACTGCGGCGACTATATCTTGCAACCCGTACGGTTCACTCGCCTAACGTGTTTTTTTCACGTCACTTGCATTGGGCCAGCCTGTTTAATCTCCTCGATCGCGCATGATCAGGATCAAAGAGATAGGTCACTCGTTTTTCTCAGCGAAGGTCTCTGTTTTGTGGGTTATACTGGTTTTTGGTCCAGTTTTATATTTTTATTATCTTGTACTCCCTCCGTCCGGAAATACTTGTCATCAAAACCATCAAAATGAATAAAATGTCCGGAAATACTCCCTCCGTCCAGTTTTTAGGATTTTGTTGTTTCTTCACGGTTTTCTTTGGTTTCTGTCTTTCTATACTTTTTATCAGTATTTTTCATTTATATCCTTGTTTTTCATTGTTTTTCTTTTCGCGATTTCTTTTTGTTTCCTTTGTTTCTTTTCTCTATTTTTATTGGTTTTTACTTTTCTTTTCTTTTCTTAGGTTTTCTTCGTTTTCATTTCTTTCCTTCTCATTTTCACCTTTTCTTTTCTTTGTTTCTTTTTCTTATTTCTCTTTGTTTCTTTCTTTTTCTTTTCCAGTTTTAACTTTTTATTTTTTTACATTGTTTTCCTTTGTACATTTTCCGTATGTTTGAGGAATATTTTTTATATACACATTTGACAATTTAAATTTCATGATTAACAACTTATTTAAAATTTATATTCATTTATGTCTATTTTCTCCATACACATTGTTCATTTGTTTGTACATCAGGCATATTTTTATATACACATTTGGCATTTTGTAAATGCATGTTTAAACTTTTGTGAACATTTTTTTTCTGTCTACTGTTTCCATCAACATTGTGAATTTCTTGCAGACATCAGGAGCATTATATATATACACATTGGACATTTTCAAAATTGTGACAAACATCTTAAAATTTATATTTTTATGTCTACTTTGTCCATACACTTTGTACATTTTTTATATATATCAGAAATTTATATATATTGTTAAACATTTTCCACATACATGATTAGCTTGCTTGAAAACTTATACTTTTTTATCTATCTTTGCCAGTATACATTGTACATTTTTCTTATATGTTAGAAACATATTTCTATATACATGTAGCTTTTTTCAAATACATGATTAACATTTTGTAACTTATATGTTTTTATGTCTATTTTTTCTTCCAGCTGTACTGTACAGTTTTTAATACATTGGAAACATTTCTTTGTGAACACATTTAACAGTTTCCAATGTAAATGAAACAAAAGAAATGAAAGGTAAAAAAGAACAGAAATGAAAGAAAAACAGAATGAAACGAGGCTGTGGCCAGCCTGTGGCCTCCCGCGCGTCGGGTAGGCCCAATCTCACGCTCACCCAGGTAAGGCTGCCCTATGTCTCACAGTAAGCGAGACATACGCACACCCTTTTGCGGCGGGCGTCATATTCGCACGATGTGCCTCGGCTACTGCTACACGTAGCAGTTGCCTACTTTGAAGTGAATAGTGGCCGGGCCAGCAAATGGATTTCTTCTGTGGCCGCTCAGAACTCGTTGGAGTATGTTAAATTCAAAAAAAAATAACATACCCCAAAAATATGTTCATAATATTTTTGTAAATGTGTATACAATCTACAAATATTCATGTAGTTTAATAAATGTCTCAATGTGTATTTGCAAAATGTTCAACACATGTTGGAGAAAAAGTTCAAAAACATGTATTTTATAAATTATATAAAGTGTGTATTCGAAATTTTTTTAACATGTATTAAATGTAGAGAAAAAATTACAAGTTTCACGAAAAAAAATATACAACAAAACTTGTATTGAAAAAAAGGTTACACATGCATAAGAAAAGGAAAAAGCTTGCCTACAGCCGGTGGATCAACGCGGGCGTCCGCCACCTCCTCCGTGTGACACATGTTCTTTGGGGCTCACCTATCATTATCTTTTACGCTCTGTTTGGATGTAGGCATTCAAGACCTTGGTATTGCATTGGCTCCAATGCCTAATATCCCAAGGCATCGGTATTGAGCTGCAATGCCACACTTTGTGTTTGAATGTTCTTGTATTGGGCACTTGGAATTCAAGGGAAGGAGCAATGCCAAATCTTGTTTGGATGTATGCAAAGGGAGAGACGATGATTGACCAACAGATGGGCGACCATGAGGCAGAGGGAGGGATGACGATGGGGAACAGGGACAAGCGGCCATTGGATCTTAGCAAGAGGGAGGGAGGGCTGTGGGATTAGTGATGGGTCAGAGAGAAAGAAGAGGGATGTCGATGAGAGGGGAACGGGGCTAGGATAGGGCCATTCAGGGGATGGCTGGCCGGTGGCGGGGGCTCATGGGCC
>LR738713.1:644503395-644547357 GCA_902687465.1 Secale cereale | reverse complement strand
GGAGGGGTGGAGATTAACCATAGGGAGAAGGCGGCTGGGAAGAAGAAGGAGGGCGATGGGGATGGAGGAGACATACCGAAGATGGGAGAGAAGATGGAGGACGGTGGGAGACGAGCACCCACCCGCACTGCTTCTTCTTGCTCTGTGCGCCTGCTCTGTTTCTTGTTTTGGAGAAGGGATGAAGAGGTAAAGGGAGCGGGGTTGGGAAATTTCACCCGAAAACCGAGCAGGGAGGCGAGGAATTCGCGCAGGGACTCGCTAGTCTTGGCGGGCTTTGTCCAATATCGGGCTATAATTCCGCGCCAAATACTCAAGACATCCGAACGCTGGCATTCGGTAGTTACAAATGCCCAATGTCAATACTTCCTCCCAATGCGTGCATCCAAACATAGCGTTATGGTTTTGCAACTGCGCCCTTGTTGCAGTTTTTCCACCGCAAGAACTCATATGTTGCAGGATCTGGATCTGGATCCCTCGAGCGCAGTTGCCTCCCGGTTCCACCTAGGCTCCCATTCTTTCTCTAATTTCTGCAACATCATTTATGTTGCAAAAGTCCTTCCGCAACATCATCTATGTTGCAAATAAGTGAAGATGAAAAAAACTACGACACTTGAATATTTCTGCAACGTGAACTCTGTTGCAAAGAGGGTTCTGTAATGCTAACTTTGTTGCAATAATGAGGACAGGTTAGACCGTTGGTTGGACCAGATCTCACGGCTGCCGTGGGGGCGGATCTTTATTAGATTATCCACCGAGGGATGCGTAGCGTTGCCGATAAGAAAATGCTCCTCGTGTATCCAAAAAATGTACAATATATTCAAAACATGTAGGAATATCTTTAAAAGGATGTAAACCAAGAAACAAAACCGAAGTAAAGGTAAAAAATCAATAAAACCAAAAGAAGACCGAAATACCAAGAAAGAAAGGACGAGAAAAACTCGCATGCCGCAGCTACAGTATTAGGCTGGCCTACTAGCAGGCTTGCTAGAGATGAACCTCCTTCTGACAAAGGGGTAGAATTCTTCATCTGCGGCGGTTGCTGTTCTGGTGCGCTGGTTCTATGAGGCTTTAGCACGACGACTTCCCGACTGTCTACTATAACAAGTTGTGCCCGACTCCGGGGATGGAGGGGCGATGACGGCGGCGCGCCTTCGGCTCGCTTCAGTGTTTGTAATCGTCGCTAGGTGGTCTACGGATCTGAATGTAATTTCTATTATTTCTGATATTCGTTGTATTGCCATGATTGAAGATGAATAGATTGGAAATTTTCTTGCAAAAAAAATGTACAATATATTCAAAACATGTAGGAATATCTTTAAAAGGATGTAAACCAAGAAATAAAACCGAAGTAAAGGTAAAAAATCAATAAAATCAAAAGAAGACCGAAATACCAAGAAAGAAATGACGAGAAAAACTCGCATGCTGCAGCTACAGTATTAGGCTGGCCTAGTAGCAGGCTTGCTAGAGATGAACCTCCTTCTGACAAAGGGGTAGAAATAACTACCACAGCGTGGTTGCGTCACGCTTATACTGTGAGTCTGTGACACAAGCTCGTCTTGCCTCAGGCGTCGCTACTAATGGGAATTCTCAACTAGCTTCCTGCGGATTAGTTTATTTCTTCTCTCTTTTTTCACTCGTTCTTTTTTGTCTTTAGTTCATATTTTTTTAAACATTTTGAATGCATATCTTCGAAACCTGATTTAAAAATAACAAACCACGAATTGAAAAATGTTAACACAGTGTAACAAAAGAGTTAGCATAATTTTAAAATATGCAGAAAGCACTAAAAATGTAGTCACATTTAAAAGTTCAATTGTTTCAAAATAATGTATGTGGATTTTTCTAAAATGTTTATGTAATCCAAAAATATGTTTGCATGCTACTAAAAATGAATATTTCCTTGAAAAAAAATATGAGGTTTAAAAATATGTCCGTGACACTATTTTTTATACAATGTAAGAATATTCATATAACTTTCAAAAATGTTATGTATCATTCAAAACAAATGTTTCAATGCGTATTTGAAAATGTTTAGCGCATATTCAAAACAATGTCAATGTATTTCGGAAAAATATTAATTATGTATTTGAAAAATGTCAACTGTGAATATAAAAGGTAGTCAAGTGTTAATAAAAGTAAGAAATAAAGAAAAATGGTGAAAACCGAAGAACTCCATAGAAAATTGAACAAAAGAAAAAGGAATAAAACCAGAGAAAACTCAAAGAAACCCAGAAAAAGTGACGCATATAGTGAAAAAAAACTTCGTTTGGAACCTAACTTCGTGTTTTTCATAAAATAAATGAAACGACACAAATTTAAAGGTTAGCTCAGAGGTGCGCACAGTAACATATTATTGTACAGATGTTAATTTGCAGCCACACACACGTACTATGTGGGAGAGACAACGACAACCGTTGTCGAAGCCTCATTCTAGGCTATTCGTAACAAAAATATCATAGGCAGTATCATTCATGTCAACCAGACATTTCTGTTGATGTGGCACATAATTAAATGAGAAAAGAAACAAAAAAGAACAAAAAAAGGGTAGTACACTGTTTAATATGATACAATATCATACTATGATACTCAATCCTCTCTTTCCTCATTTATTTGTGTCTGCTCAGCAAAAATGTGTAGTTGGTGTGTATGACCTATGATACTTTCATTATGACCAGCAGTATATGAGACTTTCCACTACGAGCAGCCTTAGGAGTGTGAGATGGTTCCAAAATCTCCAGATGAGTTTGAAAAAATGTTTAATTCAGTGGGGAGATGGTCTCCCCGCTCGGCCTAGAAGAGAGACACTCATTAAGTCTGTTAATCAGGCTTTACCCACTCATATAATGGGAGTTTTTAAGGTACATTTCGGTTTGCGATGAACTTACTAGGATGGTAAGAGGTTTTTATTGAGGAGTTGAGAAGGGCAAGAAGAAAGTTCATTGGCGTGCTTGGGATGAACTTATGCAACCAAAGTGCAAAGGTGGGGCTGGTTTCCGTGATTTCCGTATCTTTAACCAAGCACCATTAGCCCGACAAGCATGGAGACTGATTTCTAAACCCAATAGTTTGTGTGCACAAGTATTGAAGGTCGGGTATTAGCTGGTGGGTAAACTTGAAGATACCATGTTCTTCGGTAATGTATCTTCTTCGTGGCAATCTATTGTGTATGGCCTTGATGTTCTGAAAAAGGTTTGATCTGGAGTGTGGGCAAGGGAAGGAGTATACGGGTGTAGCATGATAACCAGATCCCACGACCCTTCTCTTATAGACCCATAACAGCACAAGGAATGCCTAGAATCAGATGTGGGTCGGACTTGCTCAATGAGAATGGCTCCTGGAATCTGGGGTTGCTACAGTAATATTTCCTATCGGTGGATGTTGTAGAGATTTTGAAATTCGTGTGGTGTCGTGGCTGGAGGAAGACACGCTAGCATGGGGTCCAAGGAAAGTACGACGTCTTTTCTGTTGAGAGTGCTTATTACCAGCTCGCACTACTAGGAAAAAGATTATAGATGATAGATGGAATGGATACTAATGACGCACCTGACATGTGGTGCGCCATTACTATATAGCAGTGGCGCACCATGTGCTGGTGCGACATTAGTGTGGAATACACTAATGGCGCACCAGGCACATGCTGCGTCACTAGTAATAATTTTTTTTTTAAACATACTAGTGGCGCATCCAGGCAAAGTGCGCCATTACTAGTTCTAACTAGTAATGGCGCACCAGCCACAGAGTGCGCCACTACTATTTTTTTATTCTTTTTTTTTTGCAAAACTACTAATGACGCACCGTGCCATAGTGCGTCATTACTAGTTTAAACTAGTAATGGCCCACTATTCCACAGTGCGCCATTAGTATTTTTTTGCAAAACTACTAATGGCGCACCACCAGCAGGTGCGCCATTAGTAACCTGGGTTACTAATGGCGCATTTGGAGGTGGTGCGCCATTAGTAACTTGGGACCAACAAGATATTTTGGACAGCCACACCTACCCACTCACTTTCCCCACTTTATTCTCTCCACCTCCTCCTCCAAGCTTGTCTCGGCTGCCTCCTCCTTGTCATCTCATTTCCATCATAGATTCATCCAAATTAAGTGGTTAAATTGTCTTTTTTGATAGGTAAGTAAGGGGGGAAGCTATCTTTATGTTGTTCTCCCTCGAACAATGTGCACATGCACTTTTTATGGCCTAGCTAAATCTATGTATGTTCGTGGTGTTGCATATGTTTGTGGTGTTGCATATATGTTTGTGTTTGCAGGTACCGGTATTTGAAATGCGATAGTTGCCAATATTTTGCCGGAATGTTGATTCATTTCCGTTTGGGCGAGAATTTTGGCACTATGCATTCTTTTTGGTCCTATTTTTAGGGAAAGTCATGCCAATTTTTTTCTTGGTTCTAAAATATCGTTTTGCTCTACGCCGCAGGCAACCATGGTCTGCACGATGACCGAAGGCATCGTAAATAGGTTTTTGAGCTCCGCGAAGGCCGAGATGCTTCAAAAGAACGAGACGGAGATAAGATGTTTGTGTCGAAGATGCAAGCCGAAGAGCCTTATTGCGGACCCGGATTCCGGGCAGGTGCGGGACCACCTGCTCTTGCGTGGTTTCATGGATGGCTATCGGTGGCAAGGTGATGAAGATGACTACGAAGTCGTCCATGGGGGTCGGGCAAGAAATGAGGAAGGGCAGCAAGACAACCACCGCGGCTCGGGCGGGCGAGAAGACGAAGAATCTCCAGGACATGATCACGACGGTGATGCTGTACACAGTCATCATGTAGAAGATGCAGGACATGATGATGAGGAAGATGCCGGAGCAGACGAAGGGCATGATCATGAAGATGAAGATGCCGGTAGAGCAGACGATGATGGACCATCGATGGGTTGGGTGCAGGACCCTCATATTCAAGAGCTGCTTCTCAAGCAGACGGATAACGCAAGAGCTGCCGCCCGAGAGAAAGCCAAGCTGGATCAACTGGAGATAGACGCGGTTACTCCATTGTATGAAGGATGCAGCCCCGAGGATACCCGCCTGAAAGTAACGCTCATGGCTCTAGAGATGAAGGTAAAACACAAAATGACCGAAGCATGCTTCGACGAGAACATGTCATTCTAGCATGAACGTCTTCCCAAGGGGAACAAGTGCCCGACCAGTTTTGAGGAGGCGAAGAAAATCGTGTGTCCTCTGGATTTACCTCACGTGAAATACCATGTGTGCATGAACAATTGCATCATTTATCGGGACGAGCACGCGAAGTCTACCATATGTCTGGTGTGCGGCGTCACTCGATACAAGAAGAGGAAGAAAGCTCCTCGAAAAGTGGTGTGGTACTTTTCGATCACTCCTCGTCTGCAGCGGTATTTCGCGGACCCTAAGGTAGCAAAGCTCCTGCGTTGGCACGCGGATAGGGAGGAGAAGAAGCAAGAAGATGATGCAAATGATCCGGAGATAAATAAAAAAGACAAGACGCTGAGTCACCCTAAGGATGCGAGCCAGTGGCAAGCGTTGAACTTCGAAGACGCAGAATTTGGGAACGATCCAAGGAACATCGTGCTGGGCGCGAGCACCAATGGAGTCAATCCGTTTGGCAGCCAAAGAAGCACACATAGCACCTGGCCTGTGTTTGTGTGGATGTACAACCTTCCCCCTGGTTGTGCATGAAGAGGAAGTACATTCACATGAGTATGCTAATTGAACGACCGAAACAACCAGGGAACGACATCAATCTGTATCTGGGTGTTGGAAATATGCCCTAGAGGCAATAATAAAAGAGTTATTATTATATTTCCTTGTTCATGATAATCGTTTATTATCCATGCTATAATTGTATTGATTGGAAACTCAAATACATGTGTGGATGAATAGACAGACTTTGTGTCCCTAGTGAGCCTCTACAGGACTAGCTCGTTGATCAAAGATGACCGCGGTTTCCAGGTCATAGACATGAGTTGTCATTTGGTAATGGGATCACATCATTAGGAGAATGATGTGATGGACGAGACCCAAACGTTAAACATAGCTTTTGATCGTGTCAGTTATCGCTATAGTTTTCTGCATGTCAAGTATAAGTTCCTATGACCATGAGATCATGTAACTCACTGACACCGTAGGAGTGCTTTGTGTGTGCCAAACGTCACAACGTAACTGGGTGACTATAAAGGTACTCTACAGGTATCTCCGAGGGTGTCTGTTGAGTTGACATGGATCAAGACTGGGATTTGTCACTCCGTGTGACGGAGAGGTATCTCCGGGCCCACTCGGTAATACGTCATCTCAATGAGCTCAAAGTGACTAAGTAGTTGGTCACGGGATTATGTATTACGGTAACGAGTAAAGAGACTTGCCGGTAACGAGATTGAACTAGGTATAGAGATACCGACGATCGAATCTCGGGCAAGTAACATACCGACGAGACAAAGGGAACTGTGTACGGGATTGCCTGAATCCTTGACATCGTGGTTCATCCGATGAGATCATCGAGAAACATGTGGGAACCAATATGGGTATCCAGATCTCGCTATTGGTTATTGACCTGGGAGTGTCTCGGTCATGTCTACATGGTTTCCGAACCCGCAGGGTCTACACACTTAACGTTCGGTGACGCTAGGGTTGTTAGTGAGAAAAGTGTATGGTTGCCGAAGGTTGTTCGGAGTCCCGGATGAGATCCCGGACATGACGAGGGTCTCCGGAATGGTCCGGAGACGAAGATTGATATATAGGATGAAAGGTTTCGGAGTCCGGAAGTGTTCCGGGGAGCATCGGGAAATCGGCGGAGTACCGGAAAGCGGTTTCGGGGGTCCGGAAGCAGTTCTGGGCCTAATGGGCCACAAGGGGGAACACCACAGCCCTCAGGGGGCTGTGCGGCCCCCCCTGGGCCCTCTCCTTGTGCGCCAAGGGGGGTGGACCCCTCTAGGGTGGCCGCACCCCCTAGCCTTGGGGGGCAAGGCACCTAGGGGGGGAAACCCTAGGGCCTGGCCCTGGCCGCCGCCCCCCCCTGCCTTGGCCGCCGCCCCCCCTTGCCCTGGCCGCCGGCCCCCTAGGGGGGAAACCCTAGGGCGCCCTCACCTCTCCACCCCCCCTATATATAGTGGGACAAAGGGAGGGCAGCCAACACAGTTTGTGCCTCGGTGCTGCCCTCCCTCTCCCACAACATCTTCTTCTCCCGCAGTGCTTAGGCGAAGCCCTGCTGGAATTCTCCTCCACCATCACCACCACGCCGTCGTGCTGCCAGTTCTCCATCAACCTCTCCTCCACCCCTTGCTGGATCAAGAAGGAGGAGACGTCCCCGAGCCGTACGTGTGAAGAACGCGGAGGCACCGTTGCTTCGGTGCTAGGTCTTCGGCGATCTGAATCGCGACGAGTACGACTCCATCATCCGCGTTCATAACGCTTCCGCTTAGCGATCTACAAGGGTATGTGGATCTTACTCTCCCCTCGTAGTTGCATCTACTAGATTGATCTTGGTGAACGTAGAGAAAAATTTTTGTTTTCCATGCAACGTTCCCCAACAGTGGCATCATGAGCTAGGATCTTGCGTAGATGCTTTCTCGAGTAGAACACAAAAGGGTTTGTGGCGTTGATGTTTAAATTGCTGCCCTCCTTAGTCTTTCTTGATTCAGCGGTATTATAGGATGAAGCGGCCTGGACCAACTTTACATGTCCACGTACATGAGACCGGTTCCATCGACAGACATGTGACTTTTGTTGCATAAGATGGCTGGCGGGTGTCTGTCTCTCCTATCTTAGTTGAATCGGAATAGAACAAGGCGGTCCTTGTAGAAGGTTAAATAGCAACTTGAATATCACCGTTGTGGTTTTGCGTAGGTAAGAAGCGTTCTTGCTAGATACCCATAGCAGCCACGTAAAACATGCAACAACAAATTAGAGGACGTCTAACTTGTTTTTGCAGGGTATGTATGTGATATGATATGGCCAATGACATGATGAAATATATTTTGATGTATGAGATGATCATGTTGTAATAGTTAACATCGACTTGCATGTCGATGCATACGGCAACCGGCAGGAGCCATAGGGTTGTCTTTATTTTTTGTATGACCTGCGTGTCAATCATTAAGCGCTTTGTAATGCTTTACTTTATCGCTAAATGGTAGCAATAGTAGTAAGAGCATGGTGGGGCGCCGACAACCCCGATGGCAACACGATGATGGAGATCATGATGATGGAGATCATGGTGTGGCGCCGGTGACGATGGAGATCATGCCGGTGCTTTGGAGATGGAGATCAAAAGCACGAGTTGATGGCCATATCATGTCACTTATGATTTGCATGTGATGTTAATCCTTTTATGCATCTTATTTTGCTTAGGACGACGGTAGCATTATAAGGTGATCCTTCACTAAAATTTCAAGATAAAATTGTGTTCCCCCCGAGTGTGCGCCGTTGCGAAGGTTCGTCGTTTCGAAGCACCACGTGATGATCAGGTGTGATAGACTCTACGTTCGCATACAACGGGTGCAAGCCAGTTTTGCACGTGCAGAACACTCGGGTTAGACTTGACGAGCCTAGCATGTACAGACATGGCCTCGGAACACGGAGGACCGAAAGGTCGAGCATGAGTCATATAGTAGATATGATCAACATGTTGATGTTCACCATTGACACCACCTCATCTCACGTGATGATCGGACTTGGGTTGGTGAATTTGGATCATGTCACGCTCGAATGACCGGAGGGATGTCAATTTGAGTGGGAGTTATAATTAATTTGATTAGGTAATAACTCACTTATCATGAACAATAGTCTAAAAATGTCTTTGCAAATTTTTGGTTGTAGATGGCTCGCGCAGTAGCTCCCCTGAATTTTAATGCGTTCCTAGAGAAAGCTAAACTGAAAGATGACGGGAGCAACTTTGTGGACTGGCTCCGCAATCTGAGGATCATCCTCACAGCTGCCCAAAAGGTTTATGTCCTAAATGCACCGCTAGGTGACCCCCCCCGCTCCTGGAGCCTCTGCGGACGTTATGAACGTCTGGCAGACGCGTTCGGATGACTATTCGATAGTGCAGTGTGCCATGTTGTACGGCTTGGAAGGAGGACTTCAAAGACGTTTTGAACGTCATGGTGCATATGAGATGTACACGGAGTTGAAGTTCATCTTTGAGAAGAATGCTAAGATCGAGAGGTATGAGACCACCGATAAATTCTTCGCTTGCAAGATGGAGGAGAATTCGTCTGTCAGTGAGCACTTACTGAAGATGTCTGGGTACTATACCCGCATAGCTGATCTGGGACTTGTGTTCCCGGATGAGGCTATCATTGACAGAATTCTCCAGTCACTCCCTCCAAGCTACAAGAGCTTCGTGCAGCAGTATAACATGCAAGGGATGAACAAGACCATCGCCGAGCTGTTTTCAATGCTGAAAGTCGCTGAGGCAGACATCCAGAAGGAGTATCAAGTGTTGATGGTCAATAAGACCACCAGTTTCAAGAAGAATGGCAAGGGCAAGAAGGGTAACTCTAAGAAGGGTGGCAAAACAGTTGCTAATCCAGTAAAGAAACCCAAGGCTGGGCCCAAGCCAGAGACTGAGTGTTTCTATTGCAAGGGGAACGGCCACTGGAAGCGGAACTGCCCCAAGTATCTGGCGGACAAGAAGGGGGCCAACAACAACAAAGGTATATGTGATATACATGTTATTGATGTGTACCTTACCAACTCTCGTTGTAGTGCCTGGGTATTTGATACCGGTTCGGTTGCTCACATTTGCAACTCTAAACAGGAACTGCGGAATAAACGGAGGCTGGCGAAGGACGAAGTGACGATGCGCGTGGGAAACGGTTCCAAGGTTGATGTGATCGCCGTCGGCACGCTCGCTCTTCGATTACCATCGGGATTAGTTATGAACCTGAATAATTGTTATTTAGTGCCTGCGTTAAGCATGAACATTATATCTGGATCTTGTTTATTGCGAGACGGTTACTCATTTAAGTCAGAGAATAATGGTTGTTCTATTTATATGAGTAATATCTTTTATGGTCATGCACCCGAAGTTAGGGGTTTATTCTTATTGAATCTCGATAGTAATGATACACATGTTCATAACATTGATGCCAAAAGATGTAGAGTAGATAATGATAATACCACTTTCTTGTGGCACTGCCGTCTCGGTCATATCGGCGTGAAACGCATGAGGAAGCTCCATGCTGATGGACTTCTGGAGTCTCTTGATTTTGAATCACTTGACACGTGCGAGCCGTGCCTCATGGGCAAGATGACAAGGACCCCGTTTTCAGGGACAATGGAACAGGCAAGTGACTTATTGGAAATCATACATACTGATGTGTGCGGTCCGATGAGTGTAACGGCGCGCGGTGGATATCGTTATTTTCTCACCTTCACTGACGACTTAAGTAGATATGGGTATATTTACTTGATGAAGCATAAGTCTGAAACTTTTGAAAAGTTCAAGCAATTTTAGAGTGAAGTTGAAAATCATCGTAACAAGAAGATCAAGTTCCTACGATCTGATCGAGGGGGAGAATATCTGAGTTATGAGTTTGGTGATCACTTAAGAAAATGTGGAATTGTTTCACAGTTGACACCACCCGGAACACCACAGCGTAATGGTGTGTCCGAACGTCGTAATCGAACCTTATTAGATATGGTACGTTCTATGATGTCTCTTGCCGATTTGCCACTATCGTTTTGGGGATATGCGTTAGAGACAGCTGCATTCACTTTAAATAGGGCTCCATCTAAGTCCGTTGAGACAACACCGTATGAACTATGGTTTAGTAAGAAACCGAAGTTGTCTTTTCTCAAGGTTTGGGGTTGCGATGCTTATGTCAAAAGGCTTCAGCCAGAAAAGCTCGAACCCAAAGCGGACAAATGTGTCTTCATAGGATACCCAAAAGAAACAGTTGGGTACACCTTCTATCTCAGATCCGAGGGCAAAGTGTTTGTTGCTAAGAACGGATCCTTTCTCGAGAAAGAGTTTCTCTCGAAAGAATTGAGTGGGAGGAAGGTAGAACTTGATGAGGTTATTGAACCTCTGCTTCAACCAGAGAGTAGCGCAGCACAGAAAGATGTTTTTGTGGAGCCTACAGAAGTTGAAGAGGAAGCCAATGATGATGATCAAGAAGCTTCTGATCAAGTTACTACCAAACCTCGTAGGTCGACAAGGGTACGCACTGCACCTGAGTGGTATGGTAACCCTGTCTTGGAGGTCATGTTGTTAGACAACGGTGAACCTACGAGCTATGGAGAAGCGATGGTGGGCCCAGATTCCGACAAATGGTTAGAGGCCATGAAATCCGAGATGGGATCCATGTATGAAAACAAAGTATGGACTTTGGAAGTATTACCTGAAGGGCGGAAGGCCATTCAGAACAAATGGATTTTTAAGAGGAAGACGGACGCTGACGGTAATGTCACCGTGTATAAAGCTCGACTTGTGGCAAAGGGTTTTTCACAAGTTCAAGGGATTGACTACGATGAGACTTTCTCACCCGTAGCGATGCTTAAATCCGTCCGAATCATGTTAGCAATAGCTGCATATTTCGATTATGAAATTTGGCAGATGGATGTCAAAACAGCGTTCCTTAACGATTTTCTTAAGGAAGAGTTGTATATGATGCAACCAGAAGGTTTTGTCGATCCAGAGAATGCTGACAAAGTATGCAAGCTCCAGCGTTCCATTTATGGGCTGGTACAAGCATCTCGGAGTTGGAATCTTCGCTTTGATGAGGTGATCAAAGCGTTTGGGTTTATACAAGTTTACAATGAAGCTTGTATTTACAAGAAAGTGAGTGGGAGCTCTATAGCGTTTCTAATATTATATGTGGATGACATATTGCTGATTGGAAACAATATAGAATTTTTGGATAGCGTGAAGGGGTATTTGAACAAGAGTTTTTCGATGAAAGATCTCGGTGAAGCTGCTTTCATATTGGGCATCAAGATCTATAGAGATAGATCAAGACGCTTGATAGGACTTTCACAAAGCACATACCTTGATAAAGTTTTGAATAAGTTCAAAATGGATCAATCCAAGAAGGGGTCTTGCCGGTATTGCAAGGTACGAAGTTGAGTAAGACTCAATGCCCAGTGACTGCGGAAGATAGAGAAAAGATGAGTGTCGTCCCCTATGCTTCAGCCATAGGCTCTATCATGTATGCAATGCTGTGCACAAGACCAGATGTCAGCCTTGCCATAAGTATGGCCGGAAGGTTTCAAAGTAATCCTGGTATGGATCACTGGACAGCGGTCAAGAATATCCTGAAGTACCTGAAAAGGACTAAAGATATGTTTCTCGTGTATGGAGGTGATCAAGAGCTCGTCGTAAAGGGTTACGTCGATGCAAGCTTTGACACTGATCCGGATGACTCTAAGTCTCAAACCGGATACGTATATATTCTCAACGGGGGAGCGGTAAGCTGGTGCAGTTCCAAGCAGAGCGTGGTAGCTGATTCTACATGTGAAGCGGAGTATATAGCTGCCTCGGAGGCGGCAAAGGAAGGTGTCTGGATGAAGGAGTTCATGACAGATCTTGGAGTTGTGCCTAGTGCACTGAACCCAATGACCCTGTTCTGTGACAACACTGGTGCCATTGCTCTAGCCAAGGAACCAAGGTTTCACAAGAGGACCAGACACATAAAGCGACGCTTCAATTCCATCCGCGATTCGGTCAAGGAGGAGGACATAAACATTTGCAAAGTACACACGGATTTGAATGTTGCAGATCCGTTGACTAAGCCTCTTCCACGGGCTAAGCACGATCAACACCAAGACTCTATGGGTGTTAGATTCATTACCTTGTAATGCTAGATTATTGACTCTAGTGCAAGTGGGAGACTGTTGGAAATATGCCCTAGAGGCAATAATAAAAGAGTTATTATTATATTTCCTTGTTCATGATAATCGTTTATTATCCATGCTATAATTGTATTGATTGGAAACTCAAATACATGTGTGGATAAATAGACAGACTTTGTGTCCCTAGTGAGCCTCTACAGGACTAGCTCGTTGATCAAAGATGACCGCGGTTTCCAGGTCATAGACATGAGTTGTCATTTGATAACGGGATCACATCATTAGGAGAATGATGTGATGGACGAGACCCAAATGTTAAACATAGCTTTTGATCGTGTCAGTTATCGCTATAGTTTTCTGCATGTCAAGTATAAGTTCCTATGACCATGAGATCATGTAACTCACTGACACCGTAGGAGTGCTTTGTGTGTGCCAAACGTCACAACGTAACTGGGTGACTATAAAGGTACTCTACAGGTATCTCCGAGGGTGTCTGTTGAGTTGACATGGATCAAGACTGGGATTTGTCACTCCGTGTGACGGAGAGGTATCTCCGGGCCCACTCGGTAATACGTCATCTCAATGAGCTCAAAGTGACTAAGTAGTTGGTCACGGGATTATGTATTACGGTAACGAGTAAAGAGACTTGCCGGTAACGAGATTGAACTAGGTATAGAGATACCGACGATCGAATCTCGGGCAAGTAACATACCGACGAGACAAAGGGAACTGTGTACGGGATTGCCTGAATCCTTGACATCGTGGTTCATCCGATGAGATCATCGAGAAACATGTGGGAACCAATATGGGTATCCAGATCTCGCTATTGGTTATTGACCTGGGAGTGTCTCGGTCATGTCTACATGGTTTCCGAACCCGCAGGGTCTACACACTTAACGTTCGGTGACGCTAGGGTTGTTAGTGAGAAAAGTGTATGGTTGCCGAAGGTTGTTCGGAGTCCCGGATGAGATCCCGGACATGACGAGGGTCTCCGGAATGGTCCGGAGACGAAGATTGATATATAGGATGAAAGGTTTCGGAGTCCGGAAGTGTTCCGGGGAGCATCGGGAAATCGGCGGAGTACCGGAAAGCGGTTTCGGGGGTCCGGAAGCAGTTCTGGGCCTAATGGGCCACAAGGGGGAACACCACAGCCCTCAGGGGGCTGTGCGGCCCCCCCTGGGCCCTCTCCTTGTGCGCCAAGGGGGGTGGACCCCTCTAGGGTGGCCGCACCCCCTAGCCTTGGGGGGCAAGGCACCTAGGGGGGGAAACCCTAGGGCCTGGCCCTGGCCGCCGCCCCCCCTGCCTTGGCCGCCGCCCCCCCTTGCCCTGGCCGCCGGCCCCCTAGGGGGGAAACCCTAGGGCGCCCTCACCTCTCCACCCCCCTATATATAGTGGGACAAAGGGAGGGCAGCCAACACAGTTTGTGCCTCGGTGCTGCCCTCCCTCTCCCACAACATCTTCTTCTCCCGCAGTGCTTAGGCGAAGCCCTGCTGGAATTCTCCTCCACCATCACCACCACGCCGTCGTGCTGCCGGTTCTCCATCAACCTCTCCTCCACCCCTTGCTGGATCAAGAAGGAGGAGACGTCCCCGAGCCGTACGTGTGAAGAACGCGGAGGCACCGTTGCTTCGGTGCTAGGTCTTCGGCGATCTGAATCGCGACGAGTAAGACTCCATCATCCGCGTTCATAACGCTTCCGCTTAGCGATCTACAAGGGTATGTGGATCTTACTCTCCCCTCGTAGTTGCATCTACTAGATTGATCTTGGTGAACGTAGAGAAAAAATTTTGTTTTCCATGCAACGTTCCCCAACACTGGGGCTGCTGAAAGAGGAGCTAGACACGCTGTGGAAAACGCCATCCAATACGTGGGACGCCGCAGAGAAAGAATATTTCCCTATGAGAGCCGCACTGCTCACGACGGTGCACGACTATCTCGGTTACGGATATCTCGTGGGGCAGGTGGTCCACGGATTTTCTGGATGCGTCAGGTGCATGGATGACACAACGTATCGCCAGCTAGATAGAGATCCCGGGTCTTCGAAAACCGTGTTCATGGGACATCGAAGGTGGCTTCGCAATGATGACCTGTGGAGAAAACGCAAGGATCTGTTCGATGGTGAAACCGAACCCCGAAGACGCCCGCGTACGAGGAGCGACGAGGAAATAGACGAGCTGTTGAAAAATTGGAAAGATTGCCCACTGCCGGGAAAGAATCAAAAGGCGTCAGAGCCGGGAAAGAAGCGAAAGGCGCCAGAGCCGCTGATGAAGGTATGGAAAACAAGGTCTGTTTTCTGGGACTTGCCGTACTGGAAGATCCACCGTGTGCCTCACAGCCTTGATGTCATGCATATCACGAAGAACGTGTGCGAGAGTCTGCTTGGTACCCTGCTCAACATGCCTGAGAGGACCAAAGATGGACCGAAAGCAAGGGCAGACTTGAAATCAATGGGCATCAGGGAGGAGCTTCACGCTAGTGATGATGATGATGAGGCGAAGCAGGACACATAAAGTCGTCGCAAAGGCAAAAAGGCCAAGAAGACCGAAAATGACTACCCTCCCGCGTGCTTCACTCTAAGCCATGAGGAGATCGAGCAGTTTTTCACCTGCCTCGTAGGAGTAAAACTTCCTTACGGTTACGCGGGGAAGATAAGCAGATACCTAGACCCAGCGAAGCGGAAGTTCAGCGGGATGAAGTCTCACGACTGTCACGTGCTGATGACGCAGATACTTCCAGTTGCAATCCGTGGGATCATGGACGCGCACGTCCGTGAAACGCTATTTGGCCTATGCAACTTTTTCGACGTCATCTCTCGGAAGTCGGTTGGCGTGAGGCAACTCAGAAGGCTACAGGAAGAGATCGTGGTGATACTATGCGAGCTTGAGATGTACTTCCCGCCCTCATTCTTCAACGTTATGGTGCATCTGCTGGTCCATATCATGGAGGATATCACCCAACTAGGGCCGACGTTCCTGCACAACATGATGCCGTTCGAAAGGATGAATGGTGTCATCAAATGATACGTTCGCAACATGTCACGTCCAGAGGGAAGCATAGCCAGGGGCTTTCTGACCGAAGAGTGCATCTCCGACTGCACGAATTATCTAGGCATCGAGAACCCCGTTGGTCCGCCCGTCAACAGGCACCTCGGCAGGCTCACTGGATGGGGTAACCGTGAGGGTCGGCGCGAAATGCATGTCGACTTCGAGGGTCGACTCGCCGACTTTGAAAGAGCAAACCTAGTTGCGCTACAACACGTAGACGTGGTCGATCCTTGGGTGGTAGAGCACAAAACCTTTATTGAGAAGACGTACAATGACCGAGGCCAATAGAGGACGGACGGAGATATAATCAAAGAGCACAACGCATGTTTCACGCGTTGGTTCAAGCAGAAGCTTCTGTCGTACCCTTTACATGAGGATTCTTCCGCGGAAGAAAAACTCATATTCGCCTTGTCACAGGGCGCCGAGCACAACCTGATGACCTATGAGGCGTACGGTATCAACGACTACACATTCTACACCGAGGACAAGGACATGAAGAGCGATGGTTATCAGAACTCTGGGGTAACGATGGAATCCTACACCGGTAACGACAAGGACAGATACTACGGAAGGATCGAGGAGATCTGGGAGCTGAGCTACGCTGGAGAGAAGGTCCCGATGTTCCGTGTCAGATGGGCCAAGAGCGTCCTAAAAGAAGACCGGTATTTCACCACCATGGTTATACCCGAAGCCAAATCCAAGACCGCGGGCGCAAACATCATCGCGAAAAATGAGCCATGGGTACTGGCTTACCAAGTTGACCAATGCTTCTTCATTACCGACCCGTCAAAGCCCAGTCGTGTTGTCGTGAGGAGAGGCAAAAGGAAGATCATCGGAATGGATGGAGTAGCCAATGAGCAAGACTTCGACAAGTACGGCGACCCGAAGATCGAACATGACGACGATGATGAAGTAGCAGCATACACCACAAGAAGAAGCAGGACCACCCTACCTAAAGGATGTCCGTTCCACATAAGAACTCCATTTGCGAAAAAGAAGGGCAAGAAGATTGTGAACAGATAGCTAGCTAAGATCGATTGTATTTAAATCGTAGCCTTCATTTCTCGATTGTATTTCATGGGCACTTTTTGAACTCTTGAATATTTTTAAATTTCATGGATACTCGATCTCGATCCCCCCTCCATCTCGATCGCTATCCCACCTCGCCAGATCCGGTCCCCCTCGCCGCCGAGCACCCCCCGCTCCACCGACCGCCGCCGCCGACCCTCCGCACCCTCCCCTACTCCACCGCCACCGACGACCCACCGCACCCTCCCCCGCTCCACCGGCCGCCGCCGCCGACCCATGAACTCATGATATTTTCAAATAATAAATTTGATGATATTTTTCATATTCATAAATATTTTCAAATAACAAATTTGATGATATTTATTAAAAAATTATTACTGTTTTATAAAAAAATATTACTGTTATGATTTAAACAATTTTGAACATATTTAAACACAAATAAGTATCAAACAACATTTTAAATGCATAAAAACAAAAATTGGGGAGCCTGTGAATCGAACCCAGGACCTCCTAGTGAGTGTGCTGCGTGCTAACCAGTCGGGCTAGTGGGCATGTTTTGATGGAGATAGGGTTAGGTGGAATATAACCTGACCAGTCGGGCTAGTAACTAAGCAAAATACTAATGGCGCACCAGGGGGAGGTGCGCCATTAGAATCGTCGTACTTATGGCACACTAGGGGGAGGTGCGCCATTAGAACCCTCCCCCCACTCCACCTATTCCCCTCGCACCGTGGCCTCCCTCCTTCCCTCGCCAGACCCCCCACTCGACCCCAACCGTACGCCGCCGCCCCCTCCGTCCGCCGCGCCTACACGCCGTCGGCGACGCCGCCGCCGGTGTGGTCTTGCGCTGCCTCGACGCCGCCGCCCCGACCCTCGCGGGACTCCACCCCCGCCGCCCCCCGAACGGGATCGGCCGAGCGCACGCCGCCCGCTCCTCTCCTCTCCTCCTCCCTCCGACGAGCGAGGGCCTCCTCCGGCCCCTGCAGCAGCCGACGAGCGCGGCCCCGACGCACCCACCCCGCCTGCCCCTGCCGTCCTCCGCCACCGGCCCCTGCTCTCCTTCGACCGCGGCGAGCGAGGGCCCGGACGAGCAGGTACTTAAGGATCCGCCTTTCCTCTCCTTCCGTTCGCTCCCTACTGTCGTCTCACCGGATTTCCCTTCCCTTCCCCAGTTCCTCGTCTCCGGCGCTGCCGCAGGCGCCATTCCGACGACCCCCCTTGGGCTCCGCTGCCGGATCCAACTCCTCAACCACCGCAGGACAGCACAGGTACCCCGGTTCGTCCCCTTATCCTTCTTCCTTATCTAATCTAAGCCGGATCCCAACTAATTTGGTTGTTCTTGTTTGTTATCCAAGAGTTTCTGTTCATGTCTCAATGGTATACATGCTGATAATGCTAGGTAGATCGACTGAGTGTAGCAATTGTGTGCCACCAATCCACTTTTCTGAAAAATACTTGCTAGAAAACCATCTGAAACATGTGATGCTTGCTACTGTATAATATAGGAGTATGTATGAAGAACTGCCACTTAATTTACTCTACTTAATTACCCATCTGAAACTGGCTTCAAGTTCAAGAGGATTGCTTGTGCATATATTTCTTGCATTCTGATTTGTCGGTGCATCTTTTTTCCGCTACTTTTAATTGATACTGGCATGCAGTGAAGTGCAGAGTCTGTCTGTCGGTCTGCTGCCAACTACGTAGTACAACTAGTGTAGTGTAGTAGTAGTAGAAGAAGAGGTGACAGAGAGAGACAGTGACATGTTCTAGTTACTGTACCTGCCTCTGCCTATGTGTAAAGCTAGTCAAGCTAGTTCAGCTTAATTTAGTCAGTCAGTCAATTGAACTAAAACCAAACGCTCTCCAGTAACTAGGGCTTAAGTACACCAGACCAGACCAGAGCAGATCATGCATGATGATATGTTGAGACATTGTCATCCTCTTTAATTAAATTGAATGATGATGGATGGATGCATTTATATATAATTCTCTCATCATCAACTAACTAATCTGGGTAATTAAGTAGAGTAAAACATATACAGTAGGAAGTTAGCATATGAAAGAGTTAAATTATTCTGTGTGAAAACAGATGTTTCACCTTTCTGTAGGATGTAGCCAGTGGCAGCAGTACCAAAAACTCCTGCAAGCACGCCGGCGGTGTTCAACAGCCCAAGAAGCACCCCCTGAAATTTTGCGGGACACCGTCTAGTCAGACCCATTCATTCATCGGATAGCAAAGCCAAACAACCAACTAATAGCCAATTTTTTATCTGAAGAACTAGTGAACACAAGAACAGTGATGATTCAGACGCTACTAGTCTTTCTTGGAGGCTGAAAGCTATTGTACTGCTTAGACTTATCTGAATATAGACTTATTATTACTTCTTAATAGTGGGTGTATCAAAAACCCTTGTAAGCTTCTGTTCATCGTCTCCTCCATACGTTTCCGTGTTTAGTTCACTATATACTTTGTAGTTCACTATATGATGAATGAATCAATGAATTGCCCTAGTCTTTCTTGAAAAAATTGCCCTAGTCTGTTTAGTTCACTATATACTTATTACAGCCTGTCTTGAAAAAATTGATGAAAAAATTGACTTGCTACAGTCTGTCTTGAAAGTACTGGGTACATGCATTTGTAAAAATGCCAAGTGTTGGATAGTGAAGTGAGTAGGCAACATATGCATTTAGCTGGATAATTTGCATGTGTAGAAACTGCATTTAGGTATGGCAGTGTTATATGATCTGAATATATGGATAATTAAAAATGATATGGCACTGCTAGATAATTTAAATAGATCCATCCAGTGTTGGTGCTTATATTTTCTCTTATAGGATCATTGTTATTCCAATATGTCCGCTTTTATTTTCTCTTATACAATGTTGGTGCTTGTCTTTATGAAGCTTCAGTATCAGACAATATATGCTTTTGCAAAGCTATACACAGCTATTTGAAATGATATGCTCAAGCCTATGCAAACTGGAATTTGAATAGTCTAAAGTGGAGTTGAAAGCCCGATGCACTCCATCCAGATTTTTGCTGGGTTTTGTCTCCGACCATCGTGTCGTGATGATTTTGCAGGTACCCCGAGAGGCCCTTGAGTTTGCTGGAATGTCGATTAACTTCCGTTCCGGCAAATTCGGGTACTCCATATGTCATATTTTCAGCAAAGGTCATGCTGAAATTTTCCGGGAATTTTAGCATGACTTTGCTAAAAATAGGACATAAGGTGTACTTGTGACTAATGCATGGGCCGGGGTATCTTAGTACTTAATTAAGTAGGATCAACTGCCCCTTTATTCTTGCTACATTAAACCATAGGCGGCAATAGAGCCAAGTGATTAGGCCCAACTTAGAATTCTCCTTCCCAGCTTAGCTTTTAGGATGCCTCGGTGTCGACAAACCATAAATTATAAAACCTTGGCTTTTAGGATGCCTCGGTGTCGATAAAAACCTAAATGATGAAAGCTTAGGCTTTTAGGATGCCTCGGCGTCGAGAAACCCTAAATGATAAAAGCTTAGCTTTTAGGATGCCTCGGTGTCGACAAACCCTAAATGATGAGACCATGATCTTGTTCCTTGACAATAACCAACTTTTTGACCAAACTTTTTTCCTATTTAGAGAGAAACATGGCCCACAACGATGAGGCCGGCGGTTCGGGCGGCAAGGCATTCTGGGAGCTATCCCAGGAGATGGAGGAACAACCTCACTTCTATGAGGACGCCGCGAAAGACACCGATCCTGACACCACTGATGGTGCCGCCGAGGATGACCCCACTGATGGTGCCGTCGGGGATGACACCACTGATGGTGCCGCCGAGGATGCCACCACTGATGATGGCGGCGCATGCACAGATGGCAGCCAACCGAAGAGGCAACGGAAGGATCGGCGCCCGACCGTGCTCCGCACCGTCAAGGAGGAATTTACTGAAGTGGACTCCGACGGGAATCCAACGGCGCCCAAACAAATAGTCAAGGTGTACTCGCTTCAGCTCGGGTGCATTCTCCGGAGCACCGTCTCGATCAACACCGAGAACCTAAGGCATAAGGACCGAGGGAATTTGCGCAACCTCCTCTTCATGAAGCTGCACGAACGATACAAGTTCCCCGCTGAATTTGAAAACACACGCCTCACAGGGAATAAAGTGAACAATGCCGCCCTCACGAGGATGAGCACGGCCCTGTCTACTTAGAGAAGCTCCGTGAAGAGAATGATTGACAAATGTTTTAGTTATGAGAAGATCAAGGAGAAAAAATCCTTCGATCACCGAAGATGACTATAACGAGTTCAAGATCAAGTGCGAGAGCACCGCAACCTCTGAATCAAGTCAGTGGGGGGAAGAAATGCGGGAGTTGAACTTAGGGGAACACACACTCGGTCCCGACAGTTACAGAGTGGCGGAGCCTATATGGGACAAGGAGGACGCGGAGCGTGCCGAGCAAGGCCTACCGCCCCGCTTCGAGAAATACCGTGACAAGCAGACCAGGAACTATGTCAGGGCCCGGTACAAGGAGGACCCGAAAACAAAGGAGCTTACCACGGATCCGAAGACCAGGGCGCTTGAGCTTGTTCTGGCGCAGGAGACTGAAAGCAGTAGCGCGGGGTCGTCTCAGAGCACCCCTGCTTGGGACAGCACTCTAAATAGGGCGTTGAACGTAATGAAAAACAAGGATAACCTTAGTAAGCCGTCGTCAGCTGGTCATGTGGCCGGCAAAGGCTTGTCCACAAAATGGTCGTCATACTATAACGATGGTGGGCGAAAGGAGAGAAAGAGCAGCTTGGAAAGCCAGTCGCGCGAGGTTCAAGAACTCAAGGCACAAGTGGCGCGGATTCCAGAGATTTTCCAAGAGCAAGTGCAACAACAACTGGGATCGACGCTCACCAGCATTATGCCTACCTTGATTCATGGGCTGACGACGTGGATTGCGGACGGCCAACAGGGGCCGCCCCCGATTCCCAGCTTCAGGGACATCAACTCGCACAACGCGCAGGCGGCGCCATTGGTGTCTCCGGCGGAGCCGGTATTGGTGTCTCCGACGCTGGCAGGGGCATTGGAGCTTAATGCACCCGGGTGTACGCCGGCCGGCACCTCGGTAGCAAGTGGCCCCTCCGTCAATTGCATGCCCGCCGTTGGCGGTGCCTTAACATTAGCCGAGCTCGACGCCATCATCACGGTAACTAATTAAGCCTCTCGGCCGAGGACTTCATCTCCTTGCCTTTGACTGGGCATCCCTGACGCCCTACATGTTTTCGCAGGGCGCCGGCGACGTTCCGTGCACTCTCCTGCACTTCGTGAACAACGAGTTGGTCGATGTCGCCAAGGGCAATATCGTTCAACCGGGCAACCCCGTGTTCCACGGTAATCCGATGCCACCCACCGTGTATAGGGTTCAACTGGTTCGGGTGCTGTCAGGCTGCGACGAGTTGTTACCTCCGATTCGACCCGTCGGGGCCGACGATGATGATGAGATGACCCTCAGCGCCTGCCTAAGCTGGCCCCTACTTTGGCCGAAGATCCAGATTCGTTTGGGGGCGGGGGACACCACCCCAAAGACAACATCGCGAGTTGTGCCGGCGCCAAGCCATGGCAAGACCGCCGCAACGCTGCCGGACATCCCTATGGCACTGGATCCGAACATGCATATGGCACAGGATCTGAACGACGACGACGACAACGATGATGATACATTTGCCAACGTCGATAAGTACTTTGCCGATCATGGGTACGATGGCGAATTCATGGGGCCTCCTTATCAAGAACCCAACCCTACAAAAGACGTGCGCGATCTAGCTGGTACCGCGGAGAAACCAAGTTGCAACAGGCGTCGTCTGGCGTTCAGTTCTCAGGAGACGCCTCCAGCTGCCGACTTCACCGAGCCTCAGATAGTCGAGGTGCGAAATATGATCAGCCCCAACACACTCAAGAAGGCGGTCTGTGAGCAAAACTCGGTCCCATTACAGGAGAAGAAGAAGGCATGGAAAAGAAAGAGTAACAAGGGTGCGAGCCAGCCGGCACCGAGTACGATCCGTGCTCAGGATAGGCCACCTTCACCTAAGGATATAATGAGGAGGGTGCATGTGGTGGGTAGGCCGATGCTACCGACTAATATGATCAATGCTTCAACAGGTGCTATGCGGAGTCTGCATGACAGTGTTCTTTTTTTGGAGAAGCGGCGTCTCAGAGAGAAGGATGTGGCATACCCGGTTTTCGCGGCCAAGGTGCCAGAGGGCAAGGGCTTTGTGGATAACTCCATCGGGGGTACGATCGTCCTGCGGTTTGATGACATCTTCGTTATGTTTAACCTTCATCCGCTGCACTACACCTTCGTTCGGCTATTTTCGCTGAGTATGGAGATGCGGATCATTAGAGACAAGACCCCGGACATCGTGATAGTCGATCCCTTCTACATGCGTGCCAAGATCTTGGGCAGCGCTGGGGACCGGCAAGTCACGAGTTCTTACCTCGAAGGCGTCATTCTGGCAAACCAAGATAAGGATAACTTTCTCGTGCCTTACTTTCCCGAGTAAGTCGTCCCCTCAACCGCCCCGTAACATATGATTTCTTAGATTTCGATCGTTTTTCTTTTAACATTCCGTGTTTTGTGCAGTGACACACATTGCACACTCATCCTCCTAAGCCCGAAATATTCCATGGCCACGTATTTCGACTCGGACTGTCAGTCGAAGGTAGACTACACAAATGTCAAGAAAGTTCTTGATGATGTTCTCCCCGGCTATGCCAAATCTGGAGGCACCTTCACCAGGACAGTTCGTAAGTACGGCAAGCACGTGTTCGCCCACAATACGATGTTCTGCTGCGTCAAGCAGCCGCCTGGCGGTCAGAAGGGTGCCTACTACGCCATCCATCACATGCGGGTGATCGTACGGGAACATCATCACCTTCTGCTACCAGATAAATTCAAAGATTGGGCCGTAAGCGTGTCGGCAATCCAGGACGCGGACATCAGACAAGAATTCTTTCGCATCCAGTCGGAGTTTGCGGAAATCATCCATCAAGATGTCTTTCGTACCTCGGGGCAGTTCTACCTCAGAAATCAACCGTCCAACAGTGACATAGACACAATGCTACAAATGCAGGCTGACAACGCCCGCGATTTCATGACTCCCACGATAGACGGCGGCTTCATCCACGCTCCGGTCCCTTGAGTCGAGTCGAAAGTAGTGATGCTGTGTCTAGTTCTGAAACATCGATTGGCTCATGTTGTAATTAAACTTTAATGAACTTGTAGTATGTCTCTTTGGTTTCGACAGTCGTTCAACTTAGATGTAATCGATGCTATTAATATCTTGCTTTTCTCTTCCGATCGTTTTGTTGCATACTTATATATTGCTTATGTATTGTCTGTGAATTGATACTAACGTTTCGTTTGGCTAGAGCATAGCGATGCCGTCGTGTGTCGTGTACAAGGGTAAGGTTTCCGGAGTCTACGACGACTGAGAGGAGTGTCGGAGACAGGTTCACCGTTTCAGCGGTAACAGTTACAAAGGGTACACCACTAGGGCGGAGGCGGAATCTAGATACGCGCGCTATCTAGCGGGAGAGGGGAGGGAGCGTTGGAGGAACCGGATGAAGACGAGTTTCATCGTGATGATGCTCATCGTGATGATCACAGCTCTCTTCTATGTGATGGTAGTTTAGATGATCGATATCGACTTGTAATGTGAAGACAAACTCGCTACTCGCGGTCTCGAGACTTGTAATATAATGTTCTATCTTTGTTCGGTCTTTTGAATTCGGAGACTAATATGATGAATTGTATTCGGAGACTAATATGATGAATTGTATTCGAAGACTAAACTTCTATTGTATTCGATGAATCTGCTGTTGCTGTGTGCTGCTGTCTATATTCTGTCCAATAATACATTTTGTAACCTGTGCAAATATCAGAAAAGTAAAAAAATTAAAAAACCTAATATTCATACTAATGGAGCATCACACCACAGTGCGCCATTAGTATGCCAAAGGATACTAATTGCGCATCATCCCACAGTGCGCCATTAGTATGCCAAAGTTACTAATGGCGCATCACACAAGAGTGCGCCATTAGTATGCCAAAGCACCTGGGTAAATATGGCCCCCTGGAAGGCATACTAATGATGCACCGTGGGCTATACTAATGGCGCACCTGTGGTGCGCCATTAGTATACCAGATACTAATGACGCACTGGTGCGCCATTAGTAAAAAATACTAGTGGCGTGGTACTAGTGGCGCACCAGTAGTGCGTCATTAGTAGGCAAAACTGGTGCGCCACTAGTAGGCCTTTTCCTAGTAGTGTCGGTTTTGAAGAGGCATACGGAAGAACGTATGTTGGTTCTAGTTCACGCCCTGATGGCCGACGATCTTGCTGGCAACTCATTTGGTCCACTGATGTAGCCCAAGTGTTCGAAAATTTGCTTGCCGCGTGGCTACCGACTCTCTACCGACTTGGAGAAACAAACATAATTGGGGACTTGAAATAAATGATCTGTGCCAGGTATGTGAAATTGAATTTGAGAACAGTTTTCACACTTTGTCGCTGTACTTTGTCAAGGATTCTATGGGACATAATGTCATAAGCTTGGTCATTGCCTTGTATAGGTACCATGCAAAACTACGTGAAAGAATGGTTGCCACATGCTTTGGAGTCTCTTCCTGATATTGAGCATTCAATGTTGCTAATGATGGTTTGGCGGGCGTGGCACATCCATAACGAGGTGGTTCATCTCAAACCCCGGCCACCCATGGAGGCTTCTAAGCATTTCTTGGTGAGCTATCTCGAGTCGATCATTTGTATTAAGGCCGAACTCTTCTCTGATCAAGTAAAGGAGAATTAGTTGCATCACATGATAATTTTGCTACCCAGGCACATGCGATAATAAAAGTAAATGGTCCTAAGTAGAGTGCTTCGAAAGCTGGATGGGTCAAGCTATCCACATATGGATCTTATGCAGATGATGACTCAACAGGTGTTGGTAAGGTACTTCGAGATAACAAAGGTGTGATCATATTTTCCTCATGCAGGCAACTGTTTTCATGTCAGGGTCCTCTCGAAGCGGAGCTGAGTGCATACATGGAAGGACTGTCGTTTACAATACAGAGAAGTGATCTTCTAATTGAAATAGAGATGGATTCAATTGTTGCCGTGAAGTTGATCCAGGCCAAGAAGCTTGATAGATCGGTCTACTAGTCTCTTATTATGGAGATTAGATACCTTATGTCTCTTCATGATTTTTGTAGTATTCATGTTAATCGTAGCCAAAATAAAGTTAGCGATAGCATAGCAAAATTTACTCGTGTACGTAGAAGGCAGAACCATGACCTGGATTGGCTGCTACGGAGCTAGCTATGATTAATTGTATGAACTGCTTGAGTTCACTAATACTCCCTCCGTCTGAAAATACTTGTCATCAAAATGGACAAAAAGGAATGTACTATCTAGAACTAAAATACATCCAGATACATCCCCTTTTATTCATTTTGATGACAAGTATTTCTGGACGGAGGGAGTACAATTTTCTACCCGCCAAAAAAAAGAAATAGCAACCTTACGCATGTGAACCCTGGTCTGTACTCTGTACGATGTATTTATACTAAACTAACATGTCCCTGTAAAGGTGACACCGGAGATGAACTCGCTGCTAGATAGACCGTATGAACTAAGAGAGGTTCAGGATGCTCTATTCCATATGACTCCTTCTAAAGCCCCTGGAGTGGACGGATACACAATGTTTTTTTTTCAAAGGCATTGGCAACTGCTGAAAGATGATGTCACAGCCGGGGTGCTTGGGTTTCTGAATGGAGGTGATCTACCGATGGGGCTCAACGATACTTCAATAACGCTTATACCCAAGGTGGGACACCCGCAGATGATCTCTCAGTATCGTCCCATCGCATTGTGTCCGGTTTTATACAAAATAGTTGTCAAGGCTATTACGAACCGTATGCGGGGCTGCATGGACGAAATTATTAGTGAGGAACAAAGCACCTTTGTTCCGGGACACTTTATTACCGACAACGTTCTGGTTGCTTTCGAAAGTATCCACACTACACGACGAAGGAAGAGGGGGAAGAATACAACATGTGCGGTTAAGCTCGATATGATGAAAGCTTACGACCGCGTTGAATGGCACTATCTGGAGGCTATTCTCCTCAGGCTTGGCTTCAACAACACACTAGTTCGACTTATTATGAAATGTGTTACCTCTGTGCGATTCTCGGTTCGAGTCAACGGGGATCTGCTACCCTACTTCACCCCAACAATAGGGCTAAGGCAAGGATGCCCAGTTTCACCATTCTTATTTCTTCTGTGTGCAGAAGGCCTTTCATCTCTCCTGAAATATTATGGAGGCACCATTGATAGGGGTGTAAGAGTGAGCTTTTGGTCTCCTTGGGTAAGTCATCTACTTTTGCAGATGATTGCTTAATATTTGTCAGTACAAATTCAGCCAGTGTAGAGTGTCTTAACCATATTTTGCGGATTTATGGGGAAGCATCGGGCCAGTGCGTGAATCGGGGTAAAAGTGCGATATATTTCAGCCTGAACACTTCACATACATCCAGGCAAGTTTTAAAAGGAATTCTTGGAGTGAATGCTGAAACTTTCAGCGAGAGATACTTGGGTCTCCCAACTGATGTTGGAAGGATTATGAGCGGTACTTTCGAACATATCGGGGACCGATCAAAGGGTAAGATGCAGGGTTGGACTGAAAGGCTCTTTGCATGCGCGGGAAGAGAAACACTATTGAAATCCATAGTCCAGGCAATTCCCACGTTCAGCATGAGCTATTTCTTATTGACAAAGAAAGTGTGCAAGAGTTTGACTTCCAGTATGGCTAAACATTGGTGGAGTAGTTCTATAGATAGAAGGTCTCTTCATTGGATTTCATGGAAAGGACTCACTGTACCAAAATGCAAAGGTGGCATGGGCTTTCGTGACTACCACCTCTTTAACTTAGCATTGCTGGGAAAGCATGGCTGGAGGTTTATGACAAATCCTAACTCCCTATGTGCTAGAGTTTTGAAGGGAAGATATTTTCCAGACATTGATTTCATGCATGCCAATATACCCCATTCCGCCTCGGCAATATGGCGTGCAATAGTGGCTGGGCACGAGGATCTTGAAACAGGATTAGTCCAGCGGGTGGGTGATGGCACCACCATCAACGCTTGGACGGATAAGTGGTTACACACCACGGCTCTCGGAACCCCGATGCTAAAACCTCCAAAAACTAATGTGGAATGGGTTAGCGATCTCATTGATAATGCCAACTGGACCTGGAAGAGGGAGTTGGTAAGGGAAACTTTCATCACACCAGATGCCGAAGTTATACTAAATATTCCATTGCGGCGAGGTGGTGGCGTAGATTATCTTGCATGGGCACATGAGAAATCAGGCAATTACAGTGTGAAAACAGTGTACCGCGCTCTTATGAACCGCAACGAGCATTTAGCTCTAGGTGAGGGGCAGGCTACATGAGCTTCAGTGGATCAATCACATTTATGGAAAGCATTATGGTCTCTCAAAGTCGTCCCAAAGGTGCATGTATTCTTGTGGCGAGTCCTTCAGGGCATCCTACCTGATGAGAAGACGCTGCAATACAGACATATCAGAGATGTCGTTTATGCAAAGTACGTCAAGCCAAAGAGGAAGATCTCGAGCATGCGTTGATACAATGCTCACATGCTCGTTAATTCTGGGAAGAAGCGAGATTGGTCTTAGATATCAAGCTGTCAAGGCTTCATCCATCCTCTTGGGCAAGTGACATTTTATGTGGTTCAATGTTCAATGCAAAGGAACGTGCAACAATAATCACTATCATGTGGTCTATCTGGAGCTCCCGCAATAGGTGGACCCATGACGGTGAAAAGTATGACCCGGTGATCTCAATGAGACTCACCAGAGAGGCCCTGACTTTGCTTGATGTTCCCAAACAACATGCATCATTATTGCCTGGCCATGGTTGGAGACCACCTGAATTGGGCCAAGTGAAGATCAACACCGATGCCGCTGATCGACGATCGGCGGAGATGAGCGGGGCAGGGGGTGTCGCTCGCTCTCAAAGCGCGCTCCTGGGCGCATGGTGCAAACCCTTGCATGGGGTTACCGGCCCGATGATTGCCGAGGCACTAGCTCTGCGGGATGGCGTTATATTTGCAAATCTACGGGGCTATGCTCAGGTGATGATGGAAACCGGCTGTCTAGAGATCGTTAATCTCTGGAACACTCGCCTCAACAGCCGTTCTGTTGTGGCACCAGTCTTCTATGAAATCGAGGAGCTTTCTGCTAGTTTTTATTCTTTTGTAATAAATCATGTAAGCAGATCAGCGAACGGTCCAGCGCATCTTTGTGCGCAGCGGGCATGTAACGTGTCTGTAACCGAGAGATGGATATCTGAAACTCTAAGTTTTCTGGTTAGCAGCCTAATGGCCGACTGTCCAGCAAACACTTTTGTTTGAATAAAGCTCCAAGTTCACTGCAAAAAAAAAAAAAATTGAACGCTAAAACATGCAGGTCTGGTCGTCTGTTAGAATTTAGACCGAGAAGTTCTTTCTCTTTTTTTTCTTCTAAAATTCCAAAACCAGGTTTGTCAATGTCAATGCTATTATGGTAGCCAAAGAAACGCGATCATGTCCAAGTATATATATTTTTCTCCATCTAAGCATGAACTCCCCTGGTAGCACCATGCAGGATATAGTTTTATAGAAGAAGCCCACCCGAGATAAGACATCAGAAAATTCGACCCCGACGAGATTGAAACCCTGGTCGCAAGGAGAGCCACTGTCCATCCTTAGAGCATCTCTAGTAGAACCCTCAAATCCTTAAATGTAAAACCAGTTTTAAGGGTTGAGAATTGCCCAATTTTGACACTTTTACGGGTTGAAAAACAGGGGCAAAGAGTAGAACCCTCAAACCCAACCCTTATAACGGAATATTCCGTTATAAAGGTTGGGTTTGAGGGTTCTACTCTTTGCCCCAACCCCAACCCTTAAAACCGTTATAAAGGTTGAATTTTATTTCCATTCTTCCATGAGACCATCACACATATCATATAGTACGTATCTAAGTATGTTGATTCCCTAGCTATAAACTTGTGAGATGGCAGTTATACAACTTACAAACACAAATACACAATGTTGTATGGGAAGTGATTGTGACTACGTATTGATAAAAAACTTGTGAGACGGCAGTTACAACTTACAAACACAATGATGATGTTGTTGGTTCCATTTTCTATTGTGATCAAGTGCATCAAAGCTAAGCAAGTCGAGCAAACACTTCAGAGGCAGAGGCACAAAATGCAGTCCTATATTTCTTAGTTGACATGCTTGACCGAAAATCTAACAGCAGAGAGACCAACGGTGATTGAACCATGCCTAATTGTTGGACACACGATTCTTCTGCCCACACAACCCTTGACCACTCATGGCTCAACAGCCACTGAAGCGCAGGCGCAGCACAGAGGAAATGACAAGATGCCGCGTACAGAGGGGCAGGGCAGTGCAGAGCAGCTTACCATCCATCAAGAAGTCAGGGAAAGGGCGGCAGGCGCAGCACGGCCTGCTCGGTCTCCACGGGGTCGGACCGCGAGATCTGCACACCAAAGCAGAGCAGCAGCCAATCAGTTCATCAGCACCGCCAGTACCACGAACGAAACAGCGATGAATTTGTGAACGATGGACTAACCGGGTCGCGGAGGACGGGCTTGGTGTCGTCCGCCGCGAGGCGGAACGGGGGCTTCTTCCTGACCCCACCCCCGCCTGGCTGTTGGCGCTGCCGCTGCCGCTGGCGCTAGCCGCGGCGCCGCCGGAGACGGACGGCCCGGATCCGCGCGAGAAGGCCGCCAGCACCGCCGCCGGGGTCGCGTAGCCGGCGTTGGAGCGCTCGCTACTTGCCGACATGGTGAACAACCGCCGGCGCCGCCGCCGCCGCGAGGGATGTATGGGTGGACGCCGGGATGGTTCTCCCGTGCGGTCGGGGCGGACGGGGCGGGCGGAGGAAGGGGCGGCGGCCGGGGCGGGCGTCGGCGGCGGAGGACGGGGCGGCGGCCGGGGCGGGCGGAGGCGGCGGCCGGGGCGGGCGGGGGCGGGGGGAGGCGGCGGAGGGCGGCCGGGGCGGCGGCGGAGGGCGGCCGGGGCGGGCGGAGGCGGCGGCGGGCGGCCGGGGCGGCGGCGGAGGGCGGCCGGGGCGGGCGGAGGCGGCGGCGGGCGGGCCGGCGGCGGCGGATCGAGGGCGGGCGGGCGGAGGGCGGGAGGCAATTCCTTCCCGCGCTCGGAGGGAAATGGAGTGCAGGTCGGGGGGAGAAACTCCCCCCAACCCTCACTTCTACAGGCTGCTGTTGCGTTTGAGGGTTGGACCTCTAAAAAAATTTACGGGTTTAAGGTTTTAAGGGTTCTAGTCTACGACGTTTTTCGAACGAAAACTGTAAAAAAGCGGTTATTTTTAAGGGTTTGAGGGTTTGAGGGCTCTACTAGAGATGCTCTTACCACTAGACTACATCCTAGTCCTCTACGGGACGCCTCTTGACCACCTCCATCCCGTGTTAGTTGTCGCGGATGTATCTAGACACAAGAAAGCAGTATATTCCCGAATAACGAAGATTGTGGTCACAAGTAGGAGAGAAAAAGTCGAGCGGGACATACGCACGCAACCTGGCTTTTAAGGTCATGACCCTGCCTGGCTTTTAACACAAGACCACGTCCGTTCCAGAACAACTGCGCATGCACCATGTTTCCTCGTCACGACCGAAAACATATGGCTGCTTTATTGTACCTTCCCCGTCACGACCGAAATCATATGGCTGCGACGGAACAAAGTGTAAACGCAATTTGCGCCGGCCGCCGGCGTCATCAACCTCCCCACTCACCAGGTTTTGTTGCGCAAGCCCGGTCGAGTCGCCGGACTGGGTCCTTTCTCCGCTCGGTCAAGTCAAAGTCCCTCTGATCTTTCCGACCAACAGGGGAAAAATGTAGGATTTATATGTGTAAAGAAAAAGCTTCAGGAACACCTAGTACATGTTGTAAACGCAGATGTACGTACATCATCACTCATGTTGCTTCTTTTTTTCTTTTTCTTTTTTTGTGCAGAACATCACTCATGTTGCTGATCAAATATTAGAGTCCTGCAGGTTAAAGATTACATGTTTGCTATTTCACATCTAGATGTGAGATATTATCTCACATCTAATTCTCTCACCCTTGAATCCATGGAAGACTTAAAAAACAGAAATCAAGGGTGAGGGAGTTATCTCACATCTAGACGTGACATAGGCAGATCCGAAACATTAACAAAACCATCACAAACACATCGTTATCGGTAAGATGTTTCATTAATCACGTATCACGCATGCTCAATTCAGATGGACGCAGTACGATTCCAAACAGTTGTGGTGGTCGAAAGAGTGGTTTACTTAAGTGTCCCGTTGAATATGAAATATCGAGAAACAATGAATATGAAATATATCAAGAAAAAGTACCACATATGTTTGAGCGTGATTAAATGGTAAGGAAAATTGGCCGCGTGAATGTTACATGGCTTAAGGCCTTTAATCTGGTTGTCGGGTCCGGGCTTGGTATTTCCAAGTGAAGCTTTTGCAGCCCCAACCAGATCCAAAATTGAACATGGACTGCAAAATTGGTTTAGATTGAAAACGTTGAAAAAAATGTTTGACTTCAATCATGCTTAAATTTTAATAGTGTTCTTCAATTCAGTGATTCAAAAATATTTTTAAAACATGGATGTTAGGATTGTTGCTTGGACAATATAGAAATAGCAAGAGATTAATATATTCCGCTTTGTCTTCTTTGTACAGAAAATATCATATTTTTGTTGAATATTTGGACGTTCACTACCCAAAATACCATGCACTCACCATTGTTTTACTTTTTTGCGCTCACCATTGTTTTACTTTTGCTACAAACAATCAAGTTAAGGTTTGAAGCATGGTTTCGTTTCATTTAAACAACATGCTCTCCCATAGATTTCAGTTACAAAAACTGCCACAGCTTTCATGTTTTGATCTACTAAAAAGCATACAAAATAATTTACATGTGTGAAGAATTCTATTAAGTAATAGGCCGAGATAAATCATACTCCCTCATTCTCAAAATCTTAGGCGTATAAGATCTCATGCAATCCCATAATCTAAGACACATGTGCCTTTGTCTCTCATTCAGTTACGGGCATCCACTAGCGATCCCTATTTTTCTGGAAGCGAAAACAATTTGCTGGCTAGCTCTATCGTGCGGTTAGCTCATAGCGTCTTCTTCATTTGAGATTGGATCGCTCAAGTAAACATGTGCTAATTTTCTTGCAGAAACTAATACGCCTAACATTATGGGAAGGAGGGAGTAACTAATATAGTCAACTACTCCGTATGTTCCATACAGAAGATAATTTTTTTTTTGTTATTTTCACCCTTAACATAATAATCAAAATTCTTGATGGTTAATTTGTCGCTTCTCAATCATAGCATTCCACGCATCATCGTATTTTGCAAGACTCGTACAATTCCATTTTGCTAACTCAGATCAATTTAACTTATTATAGAAAATCTAGTTATTAATTCACATGGTTTCAAACTTTCATTGTTTAGTGTTCAAGTCGGGCAGAACACAATACTACAGTGTCAAAAATGAACATATGTTCAATTTCTCTACTCCTATAAAAAGTTGAGTTGGTGATGATGATGTACCTGCCATCTCTCATTTTCGACCATCAGATCTGAATGCGACGCATGAGAGATAACCCACCTCACATTTGCAAAAACACCCTCATTATTTACTTCCTACTTCATCTATCCCCACCTCATCCAACCACCAGAGGCATTCGATCCTTCCAGAAAAGAGGAGAAACAAAGGAACCGAGCTGGGTAGGTATCCGTTGCCGCTCACACGCCGCCAATGTCGGGCGATCCGAGCGCCTCTCCCGAGTCCTGACCTCTCTGCAGCACACCCCTCACTACTACCTCAACCTCACCTTCTCCTCCTCCCTGTTGTATCCTCTTCCACCCAGCATGTCTCCTTCTACGATGTCGGCAAGTACTCCGCCTGCACCGTCCATCCCCCAAGTCCGCGATGCCCCTTCCGCGTCCTTCTCTGATCCAACAGCCCCTCCGCCCACCACCTCCCCTAACCCATCCCCTCCGAGGCCGACATCGACCGACCTCCACAAGTTCGTCGCCGGAGTTGTTCGTGTCCCAACATCTTATATTTCTTTACGTAGGGAGTAATTATTCATGCTAAGGTTAGAAGCTTAATGTACAATCAAAGTCTCTAGAGGAGTTGACGAACGTGTTTGTTTGCAAACAAATATTTTATTATTTTGCGATTTTGTGTGTTTACTCACAAAAAAATTGTGTGTGTTTACTATTCACCTGGATGCTTGTGAGCTCAAGAGTAGAATAAATATTCAAAGAAAGGTATCGATATTTGTTCACATGAGACGACCCCACATACTTGGTAAACACATATGGAATCAATGCATATTGTTGCTTCGTGCATCTTACTAGTAATACTAACATAGCATCAATAAGATTAGGTGTATTGGTTTATAAATTGAAAAACCAAATCAAAAAATCCATGTTACTGGTACATCAGAACCTTTGTGTACATGCAGTACTACAGTAGCACTATACAATTCTCAAATGAAAAAATAAAAGAAAGAAAATGCGCTTTGCACGTCATCAACATTCTTTCCTCTGCTGATCCTCAGTTATCAATCTACAGCTTCTCAGTTCGTCCACCTACTCCATGGAGTGGCAGCATTCTTTGAACGCCTGTAGATTGTGCTCGAAGACGGGGACGAAGGCATCGACGCTGCCGTCGCCGAGGTAGGACGGCGCGAGGAAGAGCATCCCCTCCGTGGGGAAGTAGGCCGGCATGAAGTAGCTCGGGCTCCCCGTGCCGAAGTCCAGCTCGTAGAACGGGAACGTCAGCCAACTGTCCACCTCCACGTCCGGGCAGTGCGCGTCCTTGCACACGGCGCTCCGAGCCAGCTCCTCCTTCTCGGCGGCGCCGGAGCTCGCGAAGTCGACGAAAGATTGGAAGTAGGCGCCGTCCACCCTCGCCACCTCGTCGTGGATCACCTGCGCCGCGTGCTTCAGCGGCCGGTTGAGGAGGTCACCCACCGTGGAGCGCGGGAACGCCCACAGGACCATGTTGCCGAAGTACTCCGCCGGCTGGCCCAGCCGGTGCCGGCCGTCCACGGACAGCCGGATCTTGGAGGTCTCTTCGGGGCTGAGGTCTCTCGCGCGCGTCATGGTGCGCCACAGGTGAGCGAGGATGGTTTCGAACCTGCTGAACGGCCGGCCGCGCCCCTCGGACGCCTTGGCGCGCAGACCGGCGATGAAGTCCTTGGTGAAGTGCGCCTTGTGGATGACGATGTTGTCGGCGGCATCGCCGTGGTGACCGACGACGTCGGTGCGCGATGGCAGGTAGTACTCCCTGTTACGGTGGTCGTGCTCCACGCGAGGCGACGACCGTGGCTTGAAGAGGTCCGCGTGGGGGTGCACTGGAGGGAGGCCCATGGCGAGCCCTCTTGTGGCGCGCCCCCAGGCGACGAGAAAGTTGCTGGTGGCATGGCCGTCGGCGACGACGTGGTTGGACGTGAACCCTACAGCGAGCGAGCCGCACCGGAATCGTGTCAGCTGCAGCAGCACGACCTCCAGGTGCTCCACCTCCAGGTCCGGATGCAGCTTCAGCAGCTCTGGCGTGGGCTTCGAGGGCGCCATGTCGACGAGGTCGGCGTCCACGAACGCCTCAATGAGGCGCGCGCCACGGTCGTTGAGGATGACTGACGGCGTGCCGTCAGGGGACACGCCGAGCTGCCCGGCGAAGGCGCGGTACTGCGCGAGGACCATGGCAAGGCCCTTCTCGATGGAGGCCGTGGTGGGCGCGGGCGGCGCGAAGGCGTAGATGATGGCCATCTGCATCTCGAACGTCACCTTGTCGAAGATGGATAGTGGAATGTACTCGGTGGCCGGCACCGGCGCTTCGCCGGCACTGTAGGCAGGCTTGACGAGCCTGGAGCTCAGCACCTTGACCTCCATTGCTGTGTACTGAGCTTAGACCGGAGAAGTAGTTTCTCTGTGGCGAGAAAGATCAAAAGTTGGCAACAAGAGATCGAGCTTGTACGTGTGTACGTACTCTTGTGTTGTGTGTATGATTTGGTGCTTGTCCTGCTGCTGGATCTACTATTTATAGGACGGTATTAGAAGTCTTGAACACGCTCGCGGGAAACGGTAGCCGGCTGGTAGGTGAAAGCAAACTACTTTACTCTAGTACCCCTTGTTAATTTGTGTAGTTGAGACTTGAGACTTGGACCTGGCCCGCCTATAAACCATGCATGTGTTTGACTAGTGAACGGGCTGTTACCTAGAACGTGCAAATGTCACAAGTCTAAACCGTACCCTTTACTTCACTCCTTTACCTGCTTTACAAAACGGACCAATATGAAGTCCAGTAGGAAATAATACAACTCATGTTCTTTATTGTTTCACCTCATGGCATGTTCACGAGAAAATACTGGCTATCCCCATGTGGGTGTTTGAGTTAGGGCATCTCTAACGTCGACCCTCAAACCGTCCGTATCCGTTAAGATGCAGCTGTCCGTCCGCAAGTCATCCCACACCGAACCCCCTCGGTCCTCGGAACAGTCTTTACCGCACTTTTCCGACAAAGTCAAAACAAACTGGGGAAGGTGGGCTTTGCGGGAGTTCGGGCACGAGCCACGTAGAACTCCGACACCCCTGGCCCACCAAAAACTGAGGCTGAGCTTGCGCTTTTGTAGCTGGCTGCACTTTTTTCGTGGTAAAATCTTCAACTATCTTCTTCCATCCCGTGCTCTCCACCAAATTCCCGTCCTTAACCGTCCATTCTTGCTGGAGACGAAAGTTGTGGAGGACCCGAGCTTCAAGCTCAAACTTGAAGGAGGCGGAGAGGTTTGACTTGTTGATGAAGGCTACAGAGAAGAAGCTCAAGCTCGAAGAGATGAGGGACACAATCGAGGAGAAGAAGGTCACGCTCGAGGAGAAGGTGGATATCGCAGCCGCTCCGGAGGACGTGAAGATGCTCACCTTGAAGGTGGCGGATTTGGATGACGAAGCCGTCTGTTTCAAGATGTTGCAGTGGCAGAGTGAGCTCACCTCGGGAATCCGTGACGTACTCTAGGCCTCCGAAGGTCACGATCTGACCCGGGACGTAGTTCTCGAGGGAGGCCAGATGGCCAGCCGAGTCGGCGCAAAAGATCATGTTACCGAACACGAAAAGCTGTCCGGGGACGTAAATGTTCCCGTTGCCGTCGCCGCAGTTGATACACAGATTAGCCATCGATCCTTCCCTCGATCACACAACGGAACTCTCAATGAAAGCACCAGTGTCGGTGTAAAAAACGGCTGACCTCGGGGTAGGGGGTCCCGAGTTGTGGATCTCGGACGGATGGTAACAGGTACAAAGGGACAGTGTTTTACCCAGGTTCGGGCCCTCTTGATGGAGGTAAAACCCTATGTCCTGCTCTTGTTTATATTGATGAATGCGTATCAAGTACATAGTTGATCTACCTTGAGATCTTGAGATGTGTTCTAACTCTAGGGCTAGGTGAATGAAATTGCGCTGATGTCCCCTGTACGGTCTAAACCCTCTGGCTTATATACATGCCAGGTAGAATATGTAGGGTTACAAAGTTGGTATCTTGGCGTGGAGGCATCAGGAGAAGTCTTGGAGTGTTCGGCAAGCCTTCGGTAGATGCAGTCTTGATCATGCTCCCATCGTGCAACTTTCGGAGTCCATCTTGCGGAGAATGAAGGCCGACCAGGCCATCCGAGGAGCCTGGGCCAACTAGGTTAGCACCCCCTAGTCCATGACACCGCACGTCTGTTTCAAGATGTTGCAGCGGCAGAAGGATGAGCTAGAGAGGGTGGAGCTAGAGGAGATCGAGGCGGCGGAGAAGGAGGAGGAGGTCGAGGCGTCCTACACGGCGGCGATGACAGATTGAGCATGAGGACTCGATTGACGATCCGTCAGGGCAAAAAATCCAGTTTTTTTCATGGACTGTCGGACTGATATTCTTTTGTGATCGAGCATATAAAAACTAAGCATATTTGCCCCTTTTGCGATAGGGTGAGGATGTGATCCAGCGCGCTATGTAACATGCGTGTTTGAATTTCAAACTGCTCTTTACTGACGAACATATAGTGGCTAGCTTTGGATGGGCTCCCGCATCCGTGTACGCAGACTGGTCTTTTCAGTCCACGATAAATGCGAGCATCAGGATTTAAATCCTAGTGGTTTAGTGATACTGCTGTCTTTCTAACCATCCAACCACAGATTGATTCGCATGAATAAATAAACTTGACTTGTTCCCCAACATTTCTAGCTGTTCAGTTTAAAAAAAAAACATTTCTAGCTGTTTGACTGACACCAATACGATGCCAGGTGAATTCCTGCCTCTGTTTAGCCGCTTGTTTGCCGCAGCTGAATATACATACGAGATTCGCTCCGTCACGGAACCATCGGTTTCGGCCGGCCGAGGTTTCCTGCCATCTACCACGCGACTTTCTTTGCAGTCTCCAGAATTCAGATCAGATGCAAAGGTCAGAGCAGAATATTCTAGAGATGGCGGCATCCCGTGTAGGAGTACTCCTTCCAAGAAGGAAGACCGCAGTCAGTCGTTATCAGAGCGTCTGTGTTGTGTGTCTGAACCCAGGTTGACAAAAGTCATCTGGTCATGGGCTGGCCGGAATATAATAAACATTATCAAAATAATATATAGGTCTGGTCGTCAGTTTGAATTTAGAGCAAATAGATTCTGTTTTTATTTTATTTGGCTACCGGAAGAAACGTCATCATCCAGTATATGGTACTCCCTCGTTAAAATCGTAGAAAGGCTCTCTAATATCACGGAAATTGACCAAGTAGTGTGGTCGACTCACTTAGTGTATATTGTATATTTTTACCTTTCTTTTTTGATGAGATGTCTTACCACGCGGTATTTTCCTACACGTTTTGACGATATCCAAACGCGAAAAAATTAACAAGGACTGACGGTCGACTCGCAGTCCTAGGAAAATTCGAGTGCACAACTGCAGACGATGACTCTATCTTCTTTACTTGAGCGAGCGCGTTTAGCCAAGCCGTAACCAATTGACTTGTGTTATTAGTTGTGGCAGGTGCATCCATTTGGCACACTAATATTGAACATGGTTTTCTTGATTCCACGGTCGTCTTAGAATTTCTTGGTTCTCAGTTGACATCGAGGACCGTCAATCTTCTTTCTTTCTTTTGTGGGAAAAACTTCCGATCTATTTACTATCTGTCAAGGTAGTACAAAGAACACAAATTATATTAAGGTTCATGGACCACCAAGTGACGACGACAAGCACTGGAGCGAGTCACCGTCACTTCTCCCTCATCGGAGCCAGGCAATCTTGTTGTAGAAAACAATTAAGAAATTATTGTGCTAAGGCCGAATAGAACCAGCGCAACATAGCAACAACCGCCGTCGATGAAGAGAAGTGTAAATCGAGTTCTGTCAATCTAACATTAAGATCCATGAAAATTTCCTATTTATCAGAACTCTATGAATTAAGCCATGCATTATTTCTTGTTCACAATGGATGAAAAAATTATTACAACAATGTGATTTTTGTATATGTACTAGCACGATGCATGTGCGTTGCCACGGAACCATTGGCTCATAGGTGGTGAAATAATGTTAGTGTCCTTTATGACCGTTGCATGATTTATGGTTAAATGATGGCAAAAATGCGATGAGAGACATGCATAGTAGGGGAATTTTAAATGGGCATAGTAGGTTGGGAAGAGAAATAAAACCAAAATTGATTTAGAGTTGTAGTCACATTTTTGTGTTTGTTATTTGTGCGTTTAATAATAAGTTGGTCTCACATGAAATTAGTGTATTTGTTTATGTATGATAGATCCCACGTGTGAGTAAAGTATATTTATTCACATGTCTCTTGAAAGATTACTAGTTCTAGATATGGGGATGCGTGTATTTTTTAATTGAAAGTATGTTGGTCTTATATGTGAACTCACCGCCAACTCCAATCGTTATAAGTAGGTAAGATAAGAACCAATTTCTTTATCAGCAACCTGTGATGTATTGCACTTTTTTATTACATGCATGAAGATATTTTTATAACATGGCTTTCATAGAATGACCGACACCTTTTAATTGTGTTATAATATAGAAGAAAAAATAGTTCATTTCAAGTTGACTAAGAGATACACTCCAGACAAAACAAGACGTTACTAGAATAACTATGAAAATTTTAACACAAGACCATGCGAAAAGCTTGGTTCGTCCTCAGTCAAAACCGTCAATGGTGGTGCCCGTGGTGTCGTTACCTTGTTTGAGGCGTTGTGAGGCAATTCGTGTTCCCTAAGTACCCCGGGGGAAACCCCAAATTCGGGCTTTTTGGATCGTCAGATAGCGAGGTTCCTTTGTTGTCACCCTCATGGGGGCCTCATCTTTGGGGTTGTGCATCGGCTGGAGGGATAAGTGTTTGGTGGCTGGGTGGGGGT
Source organism: Secale cereale (assembly GCA_902687465.1). Lineage (NCBI taxonomy): Eukaryota > Viridiplantae > Streptophyta > Magnoliopsida > Poales > Poaceae > Secale > Secale cereale. The sequence goes on along the minus strand of LR738713.1, from coordinate 644,506,963 downwards.
CTCCGTTTACTTGTCGTGCGGGGACCAAGGTGGAGCGGCGTGCCACCTACAATATTGAGGACGACCAGTCTTGGCGGCAAGGTGCAACGAGGTCTCGGGGCTGGATACCAATTGATGAGTGTGTGCTGGAGGCATGTGTTGTTTGGCGTCGTAGTGGCGTTGATGGCAGAAGGATCTGGCAAGATTAGTGCATTCATTGCTCCTGAAGATGACACTGCGGAAGAAGGCAACGTCAGATTCTACAGCGTGTGCATGTGGTGCAAGTTGAGGGTCTGCTAGGCCGGTTGGTGCTTCCGGCTAGCTGGCTGGGGGCTTGGTAAGGCCAATAGTTTTCTTGGTGTGCCTCATGCGCGGCCAGGGCACACCATCAATCTTATAGGCAGGTGATGGGCCTCGAACCCCTCGTTGGTTACCCCAAGTGGAAGGTGTAAGATGCAATAAGTAGAAGTGTTTTCCCCTAGCAAAGATGCCAAGGATCGATTCCTCATAGACTCCTAGGTTCAACAAGTAGGTGTCAATTGCTACGGCGCCAGATTAGTAGCAACCAACGTGGGCCTGCACACAGATACAAATAACTTTGCTCCCAACGAGTACAGAGAGGTTGTCAATCCCTCCGACCTTGTAGTTCACAAAGGGTTAAAAGCAATGATAGTAGTGATAGATAGTTTTTGCAATAGTAAATAATAACGAAAAGTAAATAGCGGATGTGATCAATGATGGTAATATGGACCGGAGTCTCATGATGTTCACTAGTGATGTCTCTCTCCCAAAAGACGATAAAACAGCTATGTGAGGTAAACAAATTACAGCTGGGCAATTGACAGGACCACGAACGCAAACCAATGCTGATTACATTGCAGAAAGGTTGAGGTTCAAAGCATGGGCGGTACGCCAAAGTAAGTAGACCGAAATCCATCAATATCTACTACTAATCATCCACCTTGAGATATCTATCCAGAACATCTCGCTGGTATTAAGTTGCGAGTCCCACCCATAGTGTAAACTCAATGCAACAGACAACTTCATTAAAAGAACTTTGCGTAAAGTAAACAATCCTTGCACCTGCGGGCACAAGCACCGTTGTTTTCCCCCTTGTGGCAACAACACATCCCCTAGAATCATGTTTCTGTCACTCAAGCTAGTTATCGAGGGGCATGAACCCACAATCGAGCATAACGTTCCCTCTTGGAGTCACTACCTACTACTCGGCCAAAGCAATAAGTAACAATGGAGAACATGCAAGAATTACTTATGAACTAAAATATAAAAGAGGTGAATCAAATATATTACTCAAGATCAATCTGAACATAATCTCATAATCCATCGGATCCCAGCAAACTCAACATAGCAACAGCATAAGGATTACATAGGTGCCTCGATCATGTAGGGCAGCTCACGAGGACTAATTAGTGAAGCACAAGAACGGGAGGAGAACATCACATAGCTACTGGTCATGGACTCATGGTCCAAGGGAGACTACTCACGAGTCATCCGGGAGGCGTCCATGGTGGTGGAGAAGCTCCCGGTGGTGATCCTCCCTTCCGGCAGGGTGCCGGGAAGAGTTCTCCTGGTGCTCCCGATCTTGGAAGCGGCGGCGGCGGCGGAACAGAGATGGGATCGCGAAAAGAGTTCCTGCTCTGAGGGTTTCGGAGGTCCCTCTAAATATATGCCAAAGGGGGCACCGGACGGGCTTCGGGGGGCCCAGGCGCCCCCCCGGCGCGGCCCAGGGGGGGGGGGGCGCCCACAGGGCACCTGGAGCCCCTGTGGCCCCCCCAGGCTGCCCTTCGGACGCAGTGTTGTTTCCGGATCGCTGATTTTTTTTATATAATTTTTCTGGGCAGTTCTCGAAACGTGAAAACCTGAAATACAAAAACAGCCGAAAACAGAAACTGGCACTGGGGTGCACTGAATTAGTAAGTTAGTCCAAATATGATCAAAAGTGTATGGAAGTGTATGAATATCATAGCAATATCACCCAAAAGTGGCATGGAGCAAGCAGAAATTATAGATACGTTTTGGACGCATCAACATCCCCAAGCTTAATTCCTGCTCGTCCTCGAGTAGGTAAATGATAACAAGAATAATTTCTGTGGTGACATGCTATTAACCATATAGGGCTTTCTCATAGTCATATGACAAAAGCTTACTGAGACAATGATTCTATAGTAATTAAGTTGTCTCAAGAGAAAATCACAAATGACTGAAAGTTTTACAACATGAAACTGAAACATCAAAAAGATTTGCAATGAACATGATGTGCAAATATGATAAAGTGATATCTAGCTTGCCCCCTTTAGTGATGCAAAACATAAATGCAAGGGCACCTTCAAGGTTTAAGTGATGACTAGATACAATCATTTCAGAATAAATGATATCACAATCATGCAAAAGACAATGCTACTTTGGGACAATGCACATTACACTCAGAATGACAATCATGCTCTCAGTAGTTGGTGCTTTAACATAAAGGTAAAAGAAAGGTTAAATGCTAAAGCTTTTTATTTTGAAAACATGGAAGCAATTGTGTCAACGGTAGTAGTACTTCATATGTGTCATGCATAAAACATCCTATAAGTTGCAAGCCTCATGCATCGAATACTAATAGTGCTCGCTCCTTGTCCTAGTTAGCTCGGATCTCCATGGGTTATCATTGCATTGCATATGTTTCAACCAAGTGTCACAAAGGGGTACCTCTATGCCACCTGTACAAAGGTCCAAGGAGATAGATCGCATTTGATTTCTCGTTTTTGATAGATCTCAACTTGAGGACATCCATACCGGGACAACATAGAAAATATATGATGGACTCCTCTTTAATGCATAAGCATATTCTCATGAGAGATTGAGGATTAAGGTCCAAGCTAAAACTTCCACCATGATGCATGGCTTTGGTTGGCGGCCCAATGTTCTTCTCTAACAATATGCATAGTTATTCAACCCACGGTAAATCACCCTTACTTCAGACAAGACGAACATGCATAGCAACTCACATGATATTCAACAAAAGTGTGAGAGTTGATGGCGTCCCTAGAAACATGGTTACCGCTCAGCAAGCAACTTGTAAGAAATAAGATACATAAGCAACATATTCTTTACCACAATAGGTTTTAGGCTACTTTCCCATGAGCTATGTATTGCATGGTTAGTTTGCTTAGTGCAGGTGGAGGTTAGCAAAAGACTGGGAGCGACCAACTAAGAGAGCAATGACGGTCATAATCATGCAGAGCGACAAAGCAATATTGAATCAGGCATGGTAGTTATATCGCTACTCAGAAACAAAAGATCATCAAGGCTTGACAGACTTTCTTTACAGTCTTGAATATGCGTGAGCATACGCCAAGTCAATCAAAATAAATTCTCGAAGGAAGATATTACTAAACCATACCACATCATAGGCAAACAAACCAAGTTGGTACTCCAATAACACATTGGGAACCCCCCAGCTATTTGAGATTAACCAAAAGAAAACCTGAACTACTAAGCACCATCATGAAAGTAGCATCTTTATCATAGACACATTAACCCATGCAACGGAAGCAAACTCTCTTAATAAGGTGAGCATGGTAAT
>LR738713.1:644480739-644500214 GCA_902687465.1 Secale cereale | reverse complement strand
GGGGGCGCGCCCACAGGGCGCTTGGAGCCCCTGTGCCCCCCCAGGCTGCCCTTCGGACACAGTGTTGTTTCCGGATCGCTGATTTTTTATATAATTTTTCTGGATTTTTCTGGGCAGTTCTCGAAACGTGAAAACCTGAAATACAAAAACAGCCGAAAACAGAAACTGGCACTTGGGTGCACTGGATTAGTAAGTTAGTCCAAATATGATCAAAAGTGTTTGGAAGTGTATGAATATCATAGCAATATCACCCAAAAGTGGCATGGAGCAAGCAGAAATTATAGATACGTTTTGGACGTATCAGCAGGGCGGCAATTTTCGCCAGAAAAGTGACTCTGGGTTTATCTATATATCTATTTTGTAAGACCTTATTGAGTAATGTAATAAAGATGGTTGTATGCATCGGTCGAGGCAGAAATCGGGGGTAATCCTCCTTTTAGAAAAAAGCCTAACATTAATTCCTCTGATCTATGCATGAGAATCATCTACCATGCGATAAGCATTAGGCTAGTCACAGTGGGAGTAACTTAGAGCAAGTACAATAGAGCTGAGTCATCGGGCTATAAGGAATAAACTAGTATTTTTTTGCTTAGTTGAAGGAAAGAGAAGAAGGGCGAGAAGGTAAGTGTGCTCTTCATGAAGAGCCAGCTCTAGCACGTGCTCCTAGGCACTTTGTGAGAATGAAAGACGGGCCACATAATAAAAAAGTAGTACACTCTTTTGATCTACTATTGTACATATTGACTATAAGGTGGGCTGTAGATGACATGGCACTGACTTATAGCCAGCAGGTGGCTATACAATTAATCATGCTCTTAGGTAGTAACATAGCACACTTCGAGAATTTTTTGCTTATATGGCAAGTAGTTAATGAGAAGTAGTAACATAATACTATGTTACTGTAACATAGCGATTTCCAAGACAACATGAGTCTATATGCTATTAAATAAGGCCACACGTGACACTACTACTATATTACTTTGCACTATGAAGATAGTAACTTAGACTAGTGTCGTATGCATGACACTAGTATAAGTGAAGGAAATATGCCCTAGAGGCAATAATAAAGTTGTTATTTTTATATTTCCTTATATCATGATAAATGTTTATTATTCATGCTAGAATTGTATTAACCGGAAACTTAGCACATGTGTGAATACATAGACAAAACAGAGTGTCCCTAGTATACCTCTACTAGACTGGCTCATTGATCAAAGATGGTTATGTTTCCTAACCATAGACATGAGTTGTCATTTGATCAATGGGGTCACATCATTAGGAGAATGATGTGATGGACAAGACCCATCCGTTAGCTTAGCAACTTGATCGTTTAGTTTTATTGCTATTGCTTTCTTCATGACTTATACATGTTCCTATGACTATGAGATTATGCAACTCCCGAATACCGGAGGAACACTTTGTGTGCTACCAAACATCACAACGTAACTGGGTGATTATAAAGGTGCTCTACAAGTGTCTCCGAAGGTACTTGTTGGGTTGGCGTAAATCAAGATTAGGATTTGTCACTCCGGGTGTTGGAGAGGTATCTCTGGGCCCTCTCGGTAATGCACATCACTTAAGCCTTGCAAGCATTGCAACTAATGAGTTAGTTGCGGGATGATGTATTACGGAACGAGTAAAGAGACTTGCCGGTAACGAGATTGAACTAGGTATTGAGATACCGACGATCGAATCTCGGGCAAGTAACATACCAATGACAAAGGGAACAACGTATGTTGTTATGCGGTTCGACCGATAAAGATCTTCGTAGAATATGTAGGAGCCAATATGGGCATCCAGGTTCCGCTATTGGTTATTGATCGGAGAGATGTCTCGGTCATGTCTACATAGTTCTCGAACCCGTAGGGTCCGCACGCTTAACGTTTCGTTGACGATATAGTATTGAATGAGTTATGTATGTTGGTGACCGAATGTTATTCGGAGTCCCAGATGTGATCATGGACATGACGAGGAACTCCGGAATGGTCCAGAGATAAAGATTAATATATAGGATAATAGTGTTTGACCTCCGGAAGGGTTCCGGAATTCACCGGAAGGGGTTCCGGATGTTTCCCGAAATGTTTGGGTACGAGAACACTTTATTTGGGCCAAAGGGGAAAGCCCACGAGGCTTTAGGAAAGTGCAAAAGGAAGTTTTGCGGAGACCAGAGGCTAGACGCCAGGAACCCTGGCGTCTAGGGGGTAGACGCCGGGAACCCTGGCGTCTAGCCCTGGAGTCCGAGTGGGACTCTTTCCTTTCGGGCAAAACCGACTTTGAGGAGGCTTTTGCTCCAAGTTTCGACCCCAGGGCTCAACATATAAATAGAGGGGTAGGGCTAGCACCCAAGACACATCAAGATACACCAAGCCGTGTGCCGGCTACCCCGACCCTCTAGTTTATCCTCCGTCTAGTTTCTGTAGTGCTTGGCGAAGCCCTGCAGAGATTGTTCTTCATCAACAACCGTCACCACGCCGTCGTGCTGCCGGAACTCATCTGCTACTTCGCCCGTCTTGCTGGATCAAGAAGGCGAGGACGTCATCGAGCTGAACGTGTGCTGAACACGGAGGTGCCGTACGTTCGGTACTAGATCGGGACGGATCGTGAAGGTGCACGACTACATCAACCGCGTTGATAAACGCTTCCGCTTTCGGTCTACGAGGGTACGTAGACACACTCTCCCCTCTCATTGCTATGCATCTAGTAGATAGATCTTGCGTGATCGTAGGAAAATTTTGATAATACTACGTTCCCCAATAGTGGTATCAGAGCCAGGTCTATGCGTAGATGATATGCACGAGTAGAACACAAGTGAGTTGTGGACGATACTAGTCATACTGCTTACCAGCATGTCATACTTTGCTTCGGCGGTATTGTGAGATGAAGCGGCCCGGACCGACATTACGCGTACGCTTACGCGAGACTGGTTTCACCGTTATGAGCACTCGTTGCTTAAAGGTGACTGGCGGGTGTCTGTCTCTCTCACTTTAGCTGAATCGAGTATGCCTACGCCCGGTCCTTGTGAAGGTTAAAACATCACATACTTGACGAAACATCGTTGTGGTTTTGTATGCGTAGGTAAGAACGGTTCTTGCTAAGCCCGTAGCAGCCACGTAAAACTTGCAACAACAAAGTAGAGGACGTCTAACTTGTTTTTGCAGGGCATGTTGTGATGTGATATGGTCAATACATGATGAGTTATACGGTTTTGTATGAGATGATCATGTTTTGTAATGTTATCGGCAACTGGCAGGAGCCATATGGTTGTCGCTTTATTGTATGAAATGCAATCGCCATGTAATTGCTTTACTTTATCACTAAGCGGTAGCGATAGTCGTAGAAGCAATAGTTGGCGAGACGACAACGATGCTACGATGGAGATCAAGGTGTCGCGCCGGTGACGAAGGTGATCATGACGGTGCTTTGGAGATGGAGATCAAAAGCACAAGATGATGATGGCCATATCATGTCACATATTTTGATTGCATGTGATGTTTATCTTATTATGCTTCTTATTTTGCTTAGAACGACGGTAGCATTATAAGATGATCCCTTACTAAATTTCAAGGTATAAGTGTTCTCCCTGAGTATGCACCGTTGCGAAAGTTCGTCATGCCGAGACACCACGTGATGATCGGGTGTGATAAGCTCTACATTCAAATACAACGGGTGTAAGCCAGTTTTGCACACGCAGAATACTCGGGTTAAACTTGACGAGCCTAGCATATGCAGATATGGCCTCAGAACACTGGAGACCGAAAGGTCGAGCGTGAATCATATAGTAGATATGATCAACATAAGATGTTCACCATTGATACTACTCCATCTCACGTGATGATCGGACATGGTTTAGTTGATTTGGATCACGTGATCATTTAGATGACTAGAGGGATGTCTATCTAAGTGGGAGTTCTTATGTAATATGATTAAATTGAATTTTAATTTATCATGAACTTAGTCCTGGTAGTATTAGCATATCTATGTTGTAGATCAATAGCTCGCGATGTTGCTCCACGTTTATTTTTTATATGTTCCTAGAGAAAACCAAGTTGAAAGATGTTAGTAGCAATGATGCGGAATTGTTCCGTGATCCGAGGATTATCCTCATTGCTGCACAGAAGAATTATGTCCTTGATGCACCGCTAGGTGACAGACCTATTGCAGAAGCTGATACAGACGTTATGAACGTTTTGACAAAAGCTCGGTATGATGACTACTTGATAGTTTAAGTGCACCATGCTTTACGGCTTAGAACCAGGACTTCAAAAACGTTTTGAACGCCACGGAGCATATAAGATGTTCCAAGAGTTGAAATTAGTATTTGATACTCATGCCCGTGTCGAGAGCTATAAGACCTCTGACAATACTTTGCCTACAAGATGGATGAGAATAGCTCAACCAGTGAGCATGTGCTCAGACTGTCTGGGTACTACAATTGCTTGAATCAAGTGGGAGTTAATCTTCCAGATAATATAGTAATTTACAAAGTTCTCTAGTCACTATCACCAAGTTAGTAGAACTTCGTGATGAACTATAATATGCAAGGGATGACGAAAGTAATTCCCGAGCTCTTCGCGATGCTGAAATCGGCGAAGGTAGAAATCAAGAAAGAGCATCAAGTGTTGATGGTTAACAAGACCACTTGTTTCAAGTAAACGGCAAAGGGATAGAAGGGGAACATCAAGAAGAATGACAACCAAGTTGTCACTCCCATGAAGAAACCCAAAGCTAAACTCAAGCCTAAAACTAAGTGCTTCTACTGCAACGGAAATGGTCACTGGAAGTGGAACTGTCCTAGATACTTGGCGGATAAGAAGGATGGCAAAGTGAACAAAGGTATATTTGATATACAGATTATTGATGTGTATTTTACTAGTGTTCATAGCAACCCCTCGGTATTTGATACTGGTTTAGTTGCTAAAGAGTAGTAACTCGAAATGGGAGTTGCATAATGAACAGAAACTAGTTAAAGGATGAAGTGACGATGTGTATTGGAAGTAGTTCCAAGATTGATATGATCATCATCGCACACTCCCTATACTTTCGGGATTAGTGTTGAACCTAAATAAGTGTTATATGGTGTTTATGTTGAGCATGAATATGATTTGATCATATTTATTGCAATACGGTTATTCATGTAAGTTAGAGAATAATTATTGTTTTGTTTACATGAATAAAACCTTCTATGGTCATACACCCAATGAAAATGGTTTGTTGGATCTCGATCGTGTGATACACATATTCATAATATTGAAGCCAAAAAGATGCAAGGTTAATAATGATAGTGCAACTTATTTGTGGCACTGCCGTTTAGGTCATATTGGTGTAAAGCGCATGAAGAAACTCCATAGTGATGGACTTTTGGAATCACTTGATTATGAATCACTTGGTGCTTGCGAACCATGCCTCATGGGCAAGATGACTAAAACTCCGTTCTCCGGAACTGTGAAGTGAGCAACAGAGTTGTTGGAAATCATACATACCGATGTATGCGGACCAATGAGTGTTAAAGCTCGCGGCGGGTATCGTTATTTTCTGACCTTCACTGATGATTTAAGCAGATATGGGTATATCTACTTAATGAAGCACAAATATGAAACATTTGAAAAGTTCAAAGAATTTCAGAGTGAAGTGGAGAATCATCGTAACAAGAAAATAAGAGTTTCTACGATATGATCGTAGAGGTAAAATATTTGAGTTAGCGAGTTTGGCCTTCAATAAAAAACAATGTGAAATAGTTTCACTACTCACGCCACCTGGAACACCACAGTGTAATGGTGTGTCCGAACGTCATAACCGTACTTTATTAGATATGGTGCGACCGATGATGTCTCTTACCGATCTACCACTATCGCTTTTGGGGTTATGCATTAGAGACAACTACATTCACGTTAAATAGGGCACCATCTAAATCCGTAGAGATGACACCGTATGAACTGTGGTTTGACGAGAAACCTAAGTTGTCAGTTCTTTAAGTTTGGGACTGCGATGCTTATGTGAAAAAGTTTCAACATGATAAGCTCGAACCCAAATCGGAGAAGTAAATCTTCATAGGATACCCAAAAGAAACTGTTGGGTACACCTTCTATCACAGATCCGAAGGCAAGGTCTTTGTTGCTAAGAGTGGATCCTTTCTAGAGAAGGAGTTTCTCTCGAAAGAAGTGAGTGGGAGGAAAGTAGAACTTGATGAGGTAATTGTACCTTCTCCCGAATTGGAAGGTAGTACATCACAGAAACTAGTTCCAGTGATTCCTACACCAATTAGTGAGGAAGCTAATGATGATGATCATGAAACTTCCGATCAAGTTTCTCCTGAACTTCGTAGATCAACCAGAGTTCGTTCCGCACCAGAGTGGTACGGCAACCCAATTCTGGAAGTCATGTTACTAGACCATGATGAACCTACGAACTATGAGGAAGCGATGATGAGCCTAGATTCCGCAAAATGGCTTGAGGCCATGAAATCTGAGATGGGATCCATGTACGAGAACAAAGTGTGGACTTTGGTTGACTTGCCCGATGATCGGCAAGCCATCGAAAATAAATGGATCTTCAAGAGGAAGACCGACGCAGACAGTAATGTTACTGTTTACAAAGCTCGACTTGTTGCGAAAGGGTTTCGACAAGTTCAAGGAGTTGACTACGAAGAGACTTTCTCACCCGTAGCGATGCTTAAGTCTGTCCGAATCATGTTAGCAATTGCCGCGTTTTATGATTATGAAATCTGGCAAATGGACGTCAAAACTGCATTCCTGAATGGATATCTTAAAGGAGAGTTGTATATGATGCAACCAGAAGGTTTTGTCGATCCTAAATGTGCTAACAAAGTGCGCAAGCTCCAGCGATCCATCTATGGACTGGTGCAAGCATCTCAGAGTTGGAATATACGCTTTGATAAGTTGATCAAAGCATATAGTTTTATACAGACTTGCAGTGAAGCCTGTATTTACAAGAAAGTGAGTGGGAGCACTACACCATTTCTGATAAGTATATGTGAATGACATATTGACGATCGGAAATGATGTAGAATTTTCTGGAAAGCATAAAGGAGTGTTTGAAAGGAGTTTTTCAAAGAAAGACCTTGGTGAAGCTGCTTACATATTGGCCATCAAGATCTATAGAGATAGATCAAGACGCTTGATAAGACTTTCGATGAGTACATACCTTGATAAGATTTTGAAGTAGTTCAAAATGGATCAGTCAAAGAAGGAGTTCTTGCCTGACTTGTAAGGTGTAAAGTTGAGTAAGACTCAAAGCCAGACCACGGCAGAAAAATATAGAGAGAATGAAAGTCATTCCCTATGCCTCAGCCATAGGTTCTATAAAGTATGCCATGCTGTGTACCAAACATGTTGTGTACCTTGCCATGAGTTTGTCAGGGAGGTACAATAGTGATCCAGGAGTAGATCACTATACAGCGGTCAAAATTATCCTTAGTAACTGGATGACTAAGGAAATGTTTCTCGATTATGGAGGTGATAAAGAGTTCGTCGTAAAGGGTTACGTCGATGCAAGCTTTGACACTAAATCCAGATGACTCTAAGTATCAATCTGGATGCGTATTGAAAGTGGGAGCAATTAGCTAGAGTAGCTCCATGCAGAGCATTGTAGACATAGAAATTTGCGAAATACATACGGATCTGAATGTCACAGACCCGTTGACTAACTTCTCTCACGAAGCAAAACATGATCACACCTTAGTACTCTTTGGATGTTAATCACATAGCGATGTGAACTAGATTATTGAATCTAGTAAACCCTTTGGGTGTTGGTCACATGGCGATGTGAACTATGGGTGTTAATCACATGATGATGTGAACTATCGGTGTTCAATCACATGGCGATGTGAACTAGATTATTGACTCTAGTGCAAGTGGGAGACTGAAGGAAATATGCCCTAGAGGCAATAATAAAGTTGTTATTTTTATATTTCCTTATATCATGATAAATGTTTATTATTCATGCTAGAATTGTATTAACCGGAAACTTAGCACATGTGTGAATACATAGACAAAACAGAGTGTCCCTAGTATGCCTCTACTAGACTGGCTCATTGATCAAAGATGGTTATGTTTCCTAACCATAGACATGAGTTGTCATTTGATCAATGGGGTCACATCATTAGGAGAATGATGTGATGGACAAGACCCATCCGTTAGCTTAGCAACTTGATCGTTTAGTTTTATTGCTATTGCTTTCTTCATGACTTATACATGTTCCTATGACTATGAGATTATGCAACTCCCGAATACCGGAGGAACACTTTGTGTGCTACCAAACATCACAACGTAACTGGGTGATTATAAAGGTGCTCTACAAGTGTCTCCGAAGGTACTTGTTGGGTTGGCGTAAATCAAGATTAGGATTTGTCACTCCGGGTGTTGGAGAGGTATCTCTGGGCCCTCTCGGTAATGCACATCACTTAAGCCTTGCAAGCATTGCAACTAATGAGTTAGTTGCGGGATGATGTATTACGGAACGAGTAAAGAGACTTGCCGGTAACGAGATTGAACTAGGTATTGAGATACCGACGATCGAATCTCGGGCAAGTAACATACCAATGACAAAGGGAACAACGTATGTTGTTATGCGGTTCGACCGATAAAGATCTTCGTAGAATATGTAGGAGCCAATATGGGCATCCAGGTTCCGCTATTGGTTATTGACCGGAGAGATGTCTCGGTCATGTCTACATAGTTCTCGAACCCGTAGGGTCCGCACGCTTAACGTTTCGTTGACGATATAGTATTGAATGAGTTATGTATGTTGGTGACCGAATGTTATTCGGAGTCCCAGATGTGATCATGGACATGACGAGGAACTCCGGAATGGTCCAGAGATAAAGAATAATATATAGGATAATAGTGTTTGACCTTCGGAAGGGTTCCGGAATTCACCGGAAGGGGTTCCGGATGTTTCCCGAAATGTTTGGGTACGAGAACACTTTATTTGGGCCAAAGGGGAAAGCCCACGAGGCTTTAGGAAAGTGCAAAAGGAAGTTTTGCGGAGACCAGAGGCTAGACGCCAGGAACCCTGGCGTCTAGGGGGTAGACGCCGGGAACCCTGGCGTCTAGCCCTGGAGTCCGAGTGGGACTCTTTCCTTTCGGGCAAAACCGACTTTGAGGAGGCTTTTGCTCCAAGTTTCGACCCCAGGGCTCAACATATAAATAGAGGGGTAGGGCTAGCACCCAAGACACATCAAGATACACCAAGCCGTGTGCCGGCTACCCCGACCCTCTAGTTTATCCTCCGTCTAGTTTCTGTAGTGCTTGGCGAAGCCCTGCAGAGATTGTTCTTCATCAACAACCGTCACCACGCCGTCGTGCTACCGGAACTCATCTGCTACTTCGCCCGTCTTGCTGGATCAAGAAGGCGAGGATGTCATCGAGCTGAACGTGTGCTGAACACGGAGGTGCCGTACGTTCGGTACTAGATCGGGACGGATCGTGAAGGTGCATGACTACATCAACCGCGTTGATAAACGCTTCCGCTTTCGGTCTACGAGGGTACGTAGACACACTCTCCCCTCTCATTGCTATGCATCTAGTAGATAGATCTTGCGTGATCGTAGGAAAATTTTGATAATACTATGTTCCCCAACAATAAGTTACTCCCCACTATGACAAGCCTTAGTAAGTTCTGAGTGGATATTAAATTACATTGCATTTAGTTATGACATGCACTACAACCCACTACTCATTGTTCCTAGCCATGCAGCCCTCCCACATAAACAAGTCATGCATGCAAGGAATAAGTTACATATTTTGCTTAGCATATCCATGCAGCGCTGCCACATCACTGGCTCATGCGTGTAAGTCATCATTTACTTTTCATTAGATTTTGTGTTCTCATAGACATGGTATATGTGTTGGGCGTTTGAAGCATATATCTAAGGGGTGGCGCACAAGGGGTGGGACCCACCCATAAACCCCAGATGCACCAAACACTAGCTTGGCCGCCAAAGCTAAGGGGGGCTGCCCCATATTGAGCCTCTAAGGCCCATTCGACTACCACCTATAAGCCTTGCCTATCATGGCAGGCTAAGGGCGCATCCTACACCTATGAGAGGTTCCAATTTTTTTTCCTGAAAGCTCCCATAAATTTTCTATATCCTCCAAACTTTTTCGGTCTTCGGGGTTTTCTCCAAAACACTTTCGATTTCTTCGAAACACTTTCGGCTCTCTCTTATGAATACTGTTAACATCTATGAAACACTTCCGGTGATATTCTCTCATGCAAATCTATGACTCTTAAGCGTGTGACCATGCAGGCCTAGTGAAGTATAGACATGACACAAACACCTTTCATTCAATTATCAACAACGGAGCCGTGTACATCCATATTGACCCCTACACCCACAATAAAGATTATCGAGTGAACCCGTAGTTAGTGTGACATTCCTTTTGCTTTGAGATACTTTATAAAAGCCAAGGTGATGTATATTGGCATCCTTGTAAATCAACACATGATCACTATGTCAGTTTCCTCGTTACTGGTTTTGTTCACTTCTCTTGTTCCTGTGTTCCGACATCCGCGTGAGCAAGCCACATTGTGTCTAGCCAAGCAGTGATGGATACCATCACACCGATAGGATCCTAAGAATATCTCTCCATCGTCTGAGAAGCAACTTCTAGTCTCGAGCTATGTAGTCCCTCGTCGTTTGTTTACGATGAACCTGTAAGTCACCGTTATGATCACCATGTCACGGTTGACATTTGACGAACCCCAAAGTGCATCGTCCAATATGGAGTGACTCGATATGGTCTAGGGAATTGTGCATATGTTAAATTTCTCTGTGTTATAAACTATAAATTTGTGACAATAGGATCTCTTAGTATAACATACAACATGGGTCAATTCAAAACAAGTGTGGCCTCAAAATTGTCGGCATCCTTAGTTACATTTAACTTATGCCCATGATGAGTAAAACAAAATCACAATGCAACACTTGAGCTAGTCTTAGAGGCGAGACGAAGAATTTATTTACCGTTTACTATTTTACACGTGCACATGGGTTTTCCTCTAAGCCTCATGGTTAATGCAAACTTGAGAACCATTTCAGTTATGCGAACATAAACACTAATTATAAACTTGGAAATAAATAATAACATTTTTATTATTGCTTCTAGGACATATTCCTATCACTTTAGTAGTGTTTTTAGGTCCTTATTCGGGCTATGTTTGGCATAGAGGCTTCAATTTTAAGGCCTCAAATCTTTCATAGAAGCGGAGACTCCATCAACAACTAGATATCGTATTCGAGGCTCGGGGAAGCTTCGAGGCTCGGGAAAGTCAAATATCCCGAATATGAGTACCAAATGGGGCACCGAGAGTTCAAGGTTGGTCAAAACCTTGGGCACGCGAGGGCAATTATTTGCATGTTCACCATCTGACGATGCCATTAACCTATGGTAGGGTCATAGGCCTGACGTAGACACCCTACCCAAGGTCACTACCCTAGAGTCAAGGCCATTCAAAGTATAACAAAGGAAACCGACTGAAGTAACCTCGGAGCGCAATCCACTCGACTGATTATTTCACTCGGATACCCCAATTCCATTCGACCAAGATGAAGTCACTCGACCATACAAGAAAACACTTGGAGTATAGAAGATCTAAAGTCACTCAGGATGGCAACGGTCGGGCATCCACTCTGTAGTCTTAAAGGTCATTTATAGCTCTTTATAGGTTGCGTAACACCCTGTCTTAATGTACATTGAACCATGTGTAATGGGGGATGGCTGGGGTCCTGGCGCACTCTATATAAGCCACCACCTCCTCTGGTACAAGGGTTCTCACCCCCTGTAACACACACACACTCATATTCCGGTCGAACGCCTCCGGGCACCGAGACGTAGGGCTTTTACCTCCTCCGAGGTGGGTAGGAGATTGGGGAGGATTGGGGTGCACGGGGGAGGGGAGGGTGGAGATTAACCATAGGGAGAAGGCGGCTGGGGAGAAGAAGAAGGGCGGCAGGGATGGAGGAGACATACCAGAGATGGGAGAGAAGATGGAGGACGGTGGGAGATGAGCACCCACCCGCGCCGCTTCTCCTTGCTCTGTGCGCCTGCTCTGTTTCTTGTTTTGGAGAAGGGATGAAGAGGTAAAGGGAGCGGGGTTGGGAAATTTCACCCGAAAACCGAGCAGGGAGGCGAGGAATTCACACGGGGACTCGCTAGTCTTGGCGGGCTCTGTCCAATATCGGGCTATAATTCCGGGCCGAATACTCAAGACATCCGAACGCTGGCATTCGGTAGTTACAAATGCCCAATGTCAATACTTCCTCCCAATGCGTGCATCCAAACATAGCGTTATGGTTTTGCAACTGAGCCCTTGTTGCAGTTTTTCCACCGCAAGAACTCATATGTTGCAGCAGTGGCGGAGCCAGGAATTTGCTCCTAGGTATTCTTGTAAATTATTTTTTTGCCTAAGCAATATAATAGAACGACAAATATGTAGTAAGATGGTAACATCAGTGACTCGATGACTATACATTTAATAGTAGCAAAATATTATTGTGGCAATATCTCTAACAACAATATAATAGGTATGACACGATGACCATACATCGATGCCACAAAATAACATTGTGACAATATCAATGACTCGATGACCATACATCAATAATACTAGCAAAAAAAATTGGCCAAAGCAATATAATAGAACAAACAACAAATGTGGATGTAGAAATTATTTTCATTGCCTTAGTTTGAAGATATGTCCCACAATTCAAATATGCCAACATACTTCTTCATCTACATCACACAAACAAAGTAGAAATAAGTGGCAGTTGCAATGTGGCATGGACTGAATGGACAAACAAAGTAGCAATCAGTGGCATGAACTGATGGACAATTCTACAAACAATTACAATTTATACAAGAACAAATCAACAAAGTAGCAATCAATCCGTGGCAGATCAGTGGCTTCTAGCATTGGAAATTTATCAAAAAAGCATCAGATTTGTTTGAAAGACAGAGGAAATTTACCTTGGTAATTTGTAGATGGATGCAGTACTGGATGGATTGGAGATTGGGTGGCTTCTCCTTCTAGCCTGTCGGCTGGCGGACTTAAGCGGTGACTGCCGACAGCGAAGGAGGTCAGAGGAAGCCCGCAGCAGCGCTGCCCCGCATGGACCACAACCACGGAGGCCGGAGGCGGAGGGGAAGGAGAGGGCCAGAGGGGAGGGAAGGGAGACGGCAGAGGGGCAGAGGGCCCACCTCGTCCGTCGGACCTCGCTTGCTGGCGCTGGCGCAGGCGCCGTCAACGGTCAGCTAGGTTTGGAGATTTGCATCGAGAGAGGAAGAGTGGGAGAGGGAGACCTGCTCTGTTTGTTGGCGTCTGGTGCGTGGCTGGAGGGGCTGCTCTAGTGGGCTTTGGTGTATAACATGTATACTCAATTTTTTTGGGCCAGATTCTTTGGTATTCCATGGTATGCCCAGGAATACCCCTGGCTCCGCCACTGTGTTGCAGGATCTGGATCTGGATATGGATCCCTCGAGCGCAGTTGCCTCCCGGTTCCACCTAGGCTCCTGTTCTTTCTCTAATTTCCGCAACATCATTTATGTTGCAAAAGTCCTTCCGCAACATCATCTATGTTGCAAATAAGTGAAGATGAAAAAAAATGCAGCACTTGAATATTTCTGCAACGTGAACTCTGTTGCAAAGAGGGTTCTGCAATGCTAACTTTGTTGCAATAATGAGGACAGGTTAGATCGTTGGTTGGACCAGATCTCACGGCTGCCGTGGGGGCGGATCTTTATTAGATTATCCACCGAGGGATGCATAGCATTGCCGATAAGGAAATGCTCCTCATGTATCCGAAAAATGTACAATATATTCAAAACATGTAGGAATATCTTTAAAAGGATCTAAACCAAGAAAGAAAACCGAAGTAAACGTAAAAAAATCAATAAAACCAAAAGAAGACCGAAATACCAAGAAAGAAATGACGAGAAAAACTCGCATGCCACAGCTACAGTATTAGGCTGGCCTACTAGCAGGCTTGCTAGAGATGAACCTCCTTCTGACAAAGGGGTAGAATTCTTCATCTACGGCGGTTGCTGTTCTGGTGCGCTGGTCCTATGGGACCTTAGCATGACGACTTCCCGACTGTCTACTACAACAAGTTGTGCCCGACTCCGGCGATGGAGGGGCGATGACGGCGGCGCGCCATCGGCTCGCTTCCGTGCTTGTAATCGTCGCTAGGTGGTCTACGGATCTGGATGTAATTTCTATTATTTCTGGTATTCGTTGTATTGCCATGATTGAAGATGAATAGATTGGAAATTTTCTCGCAAAAAAATGTATCCAAAAAATGTACAATATATTCAAAACATGTAGGAATATCTTTAAAAGGTTGTAAACCAAGAAATAAAACCAAAGTAAAGGTAAAAAAATCAATAAAACCAAAAGAAGACCGAAATACCAAGAAAGAAATGACGAGAAAAACTCGCATGCTGCAGCTACAGTATTAGGCTGGCCTACCAGCAGGCTTGCTAGAGATGAACCTCCTTCTGACAAAGGGTAGAAATAACTACCACAGCGTGGTTGCGTCACGCTTATACTGTGACACAAGCTCGTCTTGCCTCAGGCGTCGCTACTAATGGGAATTCTCAACTAGCTTCCTGCAGATTAGTTTATTTCTTCTCTCTTTTTTCACTCGTTCTTTTTTGTGTTTAGTTCATATTTTTCAAAACATTTTGAATGCATATCTTCGAAACCTGATTTAAAAACAACAAACCACGAATTTGAAAAATGTTAACACAGTGTAACAAAAGAGTTACATAATTTTAAAATATGCAGAAAGCACTAAAAATGTAGTGACATTTAAAAGTTTAATTGTTTCAAAATAATGTATGTGGATTTTTCTAAAATGTTTATGTAATCCAAAAATATGTTTGCATGCTACTAAAAATGAATATTTCATTGAAAAAAATATGTCCATGACACTATTTTTTATACAATGTAAGAATATTCATATAATTTTCAAAAATGTTATGTATCATTCAAAACAAATGTTTCAACGCGTATTTGAAAATGTTTAGCGCATATTCAAAACAATGTCAATGTATTTCGGAAAAATATTAATTATGTATTTGAAAAATGTCAACTGTGAATATAAAAGGTAGTCAAGTGTTAAAAAAGTAAGAAATAAAGAAAAATGGTGAAAACCGAAGAACTCCATAGAAAATTGAACAAAAGAAAAGGGAATAAAACCAGAGAAACTCAAAGAAACCCAGAGAAAATGACGCATATAGTGAAAAGAAAACTTCGTTTGGAACCTAACTTCGTGTTTTCATAAAATAAATGAAACGACACAAATTTAAAGGTTAGCTCAGAGGTGTACACACTAGTAGAAAACAGGGCATTGGTCCAGCCCATTAGCCCCGGTTCAATCTAGAACCGGGTCCAATGGGGGTACTGGACCCGGTTCGTGAGCCCAGGGGGCCGGCCGGGCCACGTGGGCCATTGGTACCGGTTCGTCTGGACCTATTGGTCCCGGTTGGAGCTAAAAACCGGGACCAATGGCTCTTGCTCCTGGCCCACCACTATTGGTCCCGGTTGGTGTTATTATCCGGGACCAAAGGCACCCCTTTAGTCCCGGTTTGTAGCACCAACCGGGACCAGTGAGTTGCCTATATATACCCCCTCACTCAAGAGTAGAGCTCACTGCTCTGTTTTTTTTTTGGTCGAGGGGGAGAGGGGTTAGTGGTGCTCTAGCTCACCTCCTATGCACACAACGTGTTCGGTGGAATGCCCGAGCCACACTAGTTAAGCTTTTCTCCTCTCGAAGCTCTATTTTCTCCGAGATTTTTCTAGGTTTAGCGGTCCGTCACGTCCCGTCCCCATCTTCGCCGCCGTCGATCGCCCCCGCCGATCTCGTCACCGGCACCACCGTGGTGAGCCTCTTGTTATGTCCATGCTTTTCTTACTTTTATTATTGCTTTAGATAGATATTTGTCTAATTTTCTTACGTTTATTATTGCTTGTTATTATATAGTGCGATGGTTTTGATATCCGCCCACGTGGGCCCTCGTCCGGTCTACGATTCGGATGTGGTATATTATCTTTAATTTATAACTATTTGTTTTAGTGTTTATGATAGTTATGCCGACCAACCTGACATGCATAGATGTTTTATTATGTCTAGGAGGTAGTTGAACCGGAAATTCCAACCGACCCTCTTGTGGAGAGGTTAAATTTAGTTGAAGAGGAAAACATTTCGTTAAAGAAAAAATTGGAAAAAATGGAGGAGGAGAAGATGGAATTGGAGTTGCATGTTGCGGAAGTTATCGATGATCACAAGATCAAGATGGACCCTATTGTCGAGAGGTTAAATTTAGTTGAAGGAAAAAACAAATTCTTGAAGGAAAAAATAAAAAAAATTGTGGACGAGAAGATGATATTGGAGTTGCATGTTGCGGATGTCGTCGATGATCACAAGATCAAGATGGATGCAATGCGGTTGAAGATTAAAAAGATTAGAAAATATGCCATTCATACCGAGGCTTGGTATCATTATGCCGTTGGATCAATTGTTACCTTGGTTGCGATTATGATAGCATTTGTTTTCGCGTTGAAATGTTTTACATAGTTTCGATGTGTATGGAGAGCTATATGTTGTTAGATGAGAACTATATATGTATGTACTTTGGTTTTAATGTGATGATGAACTTTTATCCATTTGGTCACTTAATTATCTATTTATGATGTTCTGTAATGGTTTTTGACACACTTAATTATATATAAATGCACGCAGATGAACCGGCAATGGATGTACGGTGACAGACACACCTCCGAGTACATTAAGGGCGTGCGTGAGTTTCTAAATGCGGCTGAGGCAAACAAGCAGAATGGTTTTATGTGTTGTCCATGCACTAAATGTGTGAATACGATGTCTTACTCTAACCGGAAAATCCTTCACTCCCACCTGCTTTACAAGGGTTTCATGCCACACTATAATGTTTGGACGAGGCACGGAGAAATAGGGGTTATGATGGAAGACGGCGAAGAAGAAGAGTACGATGACAACTATGTGCCCTCTGAATACGGTGATGCTGAAGATCAAGAGGAACCAGACGATGTGCCCAATGATGCTGCAACGGGTGAAGCTGCTGAAGATCAAGAGGAACCAAATGATGATCTTCGCCGGGTCATTGTCGATGCAAGGACACAATGCGAAAGTCAAAAGGAGAAGCTGAAGTTCGATCGCATGTTAGAGGATCACAAAAAAGGGTTGTACCCCAATTGCGAAGATGGCAACACAAAGCTCGGTACCGTACTGGAATTGCTGCAGTTGAAGGCAGAGAATGCTGTGGCTGACAAAGGATTTGAGAAGCTACTGAAAATATTGAAGAAGAAGCTTCCGAAGGATAACGAATTGCCCGACAGTACATACGCAGCAAAGAAGGTCGTATGCCCTCTAGGATTGGAGGTGCAGAAGATACATGCATGCCCTAATGACTGCATCCTCTACCGCGGTGCATACAAGGATCTGAACGCATGCCCGGTATGCGGTGCATTGCGGTATAAGATCAGACGAGATGACCCTGGTGATGTTGATGGCGAGCCCGCCAGGAAGAGGGTTCCTGCGAAGGTGATGTGGTATGCTCCTATAATACCACGGTTGAAACGTTTGTTTAGAAACAGAGAGCATGCCAAGTTGATGCGATGGCACAGTGAGGACCGTAAGAAAGACGGGAAGTTGAGAGCACCCGCTGACGGGTCGCTGTGGAGAAAAATCGAGAGAAAGTACTGGGAGGAGTTTGCAAAGGACCCAAGGAACGTATGGTTTGCTTTAAGCGCAGATGGCATTAATCCTTTCGGGGAGCAGAGCAGCAATCACAGCACCTGGCCCGTGACTCTATGTATGTATAACCTTCCTCCTTGGATGTGCATGAAGCGGAAGTTCATTATGATGACAGTTCTCATCCAAGGCCCTAAGCAACCCGGCAACGACATTGATGTGTACCTAAGGCCATTAGTTGAAGAACTTTTACAGCTGTGGAATAGAAACGGTGTACGTGCGTGGGATGAGCACAAACAGGAGGAATTTGACCTAAAGGCGTTGCTTTTCGTGACCATCAACAATTGGCCCGCTCTCAGTAACCTTTCAGGACAGACAAACAAAGGATACCACGCATGCACGCACTGTTTAGATGACACTGAAAGTATATACCTGGACAAGTGCAGGAAGAATGTGTACCTGGGCCATCGTCGATTTATTCCGACCAACCATCAATGTCGAAAGAAAGGCAAGCATTTCAAAGGCGAGGCAGATCACCTGAAGAAGCCCGCCATGCGTACCGGTGATCATGTACTTGCTATGGTCAATGATTTACACGTAATCTTTGGAAAGGGACATCCTGGGAGTGGAGGGCAAGACAAACATGTCTGAAGATTATGAAAAGTTTCATGAAATTCCTCCCTTCAAAGTCAAGGCTGGCCCAAGCATCCTGATAAACGATGAAGATTATCCATGGTTACGGCGCAATAAGCAAATGACACAAGCGAAGAAAAAGTAAAGAGTTTTTTCCGCAACTATTATGATGATACCATGCCAACTTTGTAACAAACGAGTATGATACCATTGTTCGTTTGTACTATTCAAATTTCAATACTACTTGCACTAACAGAGAAAGTTTGTAATTGGTTTTACCAGAAAGAATTAAAAAAATAAAGCAAATAACAAAAGAAAATAAATAATGCAGAAAACAAAACAAAAAAACTTGAAAAAAAATAGCAACAATAAGTATTTTGTTGTAAGTATAAACAAAATAAAATAAATAAAGCAACAAAGAAAATAAATAAAGGAAGTAAAATAAATAAAGCAACTCTAAATACAGCAAAAAACAACTTAGAAATAAACAAAGAAAATATAATAAATAAAGCAACTCTAAATACAGCAAAAAACAACTTAGAAATAAATAAAGCAAAAAAGGAAAAAAAAAAATTGGGCGCTGCCCAGTGAGCCTGCAAGGCCTATAGCACAAAAATAGCAACAGTAAGTATTTTGTTGAAAGTAGAAACAAAACTAAAAAATAAAGCAACAAAAAAAATAAAAAAATGCCACCTACTGGGCCCACACGGCCTGAATACGACTAGAAACCCAACCATGGGCCAGGATTCAGGCCCGTAGAAAGCCCAGCAAGCCCACAGGCAAAGCAGTGTCAGTTTAGGCCCTTAGGCCTGCAGTTTAGAGGAGTTCGAGAAGAGAGAGGCAGCGGGGCTTATAAACTGGTGCTGGCCTCTCTCAACTAGCGAGGTGGGACTAAACTTCCCATCGCACCGCAGCAAGGCCTTTCGTCCCGGTTGGTTGCACCAACCGGGACTAAAGGGTGGCATTAGTCCCGGTTGGTGGCTGAAACCGAGACTAATACCCCCCTTTAGTCCCGGTTGCTGCCACCAACCAGGACTAAAGGCCCCTCCTTCCCGCCCTTTGGGCTGCTGAAAAGGGACCTTTAGTCCCGGTTGGT
>LR738713.1:644453334-644475239 GCA_902687465.1 Secale cereale | reverse complement strand
CCCCCTCCCCTTTCAAAAAAAAAAAACAAAAACCACAGCCACAGAAATGCTGACGCGTGGATGCCTTTTGGTCCCGGTTGGTACCACCAACCGGGACTAAAGCCCCTCCTGCCTGGGCTCGGTGCACAGGCCAAGTGGACACTCTTCTGCCCCGGTTCTGAATTGAACCGGGACTAAAGGGTCAGAGCATTAGTACCGACCCTCTTGTCCCGGTTCTGGAACCGGGGCTAAAGGCCCAAATGAACCGGGTCTGATGACCCTTTATCTACTAGTGACACATTAACATATTATTGTACAGATGTTAATTTGCAGCCACACACACGTACTATGTGGGAGAGACAATGACAACTGTTGTCGAAACCTCATTCTAGGCTATTCGTAATAAAAATATCATAGGTAGTATCATTCATGTCAAACAGACATTTTTGTTGATGTGGCACATAATTAAATGAGAAAAGAAACAAAAAAGAACAAAAAAGAACAAAAAAGGGTAGTACACTGTTTAATATGATACAATATTATACCATGATACTCAATCCTCTCTTTCCTCATTTATTTGTGTCAGCTCAACAAAAATGTGTAGTTGGTGTGTATGATACTACCTATGATACTTTCATTATGACCAGCCGTATATGAGACTTTCCACTACGAGCAGCCTTAGGAGTGTGTGATGGTTCCAAAATCTCCAGATGAGTTTGAAAAAATGTTTGATTCAGTGGGGAGATGGTCTCCCCGCCCGGCCCAGAAGGGAGACACTCATTAAGTCTGTTAATCAGGCTTTACCCACTCATATAATGGGATTTTTTAAGGTACCTTTCGGTTTGCGATGAACTTACTAGGATGGTAAGAGATTTTTATTGAGTTGAGAAGGGCAAGAAGAAAGTTCATTGGCGTGCTTGGGATGAACTTATGCAACCAAAGTGCAAAGGTGGGGCTGGTTTCCGTGATTTCCGTATCTTTAACCAAGCACCATTAGCCCGGCAAGCATGGAGACTGATTTCTAATCCCAATAGTTTGTGTTCACAAGTATTGAAG
This sequence comes from Secale cereale, assembly GCA_902687465.1. NCBI lineage: Eukaryota > Viridiplantae > Streptophyta > Magnoliopsida > Poales > Poaceae > Secale > Secale cereale. The sequence goes on along the minus strand of LR738713.1, from coordinate 644,474,204 downwards.
GTCGGGTATTAGCTGGTGGGTAAACTTGAAGATACCATGTTCTCCGGTAATGTATCTTCTTCGTGGTAATCTATTGTGTATGGCCTTGACCTTCTGAAAAAGGTTTGATCTGGAGTGTGGGCAAGGGAAGGAGTATACAAGTGTAGCATGATAACCAGATCCCACGACCCTTCTCTTATAGACCCATAACAGCACAAGGAATGCCTAGAATCAGATGTGCGTCGGACTTGCTCAATGAGAATGGCTCCTAGAATCTGGCATTGCTACAGTAATATTTCCTATCGGTGGATGTTGTAGAGATTTTGAAATTTGTGCGGTGCCGTGGCTAGAGGAAGACACGCTAGCATGGGGTCCAAGGAAAGTACGACGTCTTTTCTGTTGAGAGTGCTTATTACCAGCTCGGTTTTGAAAAGGCACACGGAAGAACGTATGTTGGTTCTAGTTCACGCCCTGATGGCCGACGATCTTGCTGGCAACTCATTTGATCCACTGATGTACCCCATGTGTTCGAAACTTTGCTTGCCGCGTGGCTACGGACTCTCTACCGACTTGGAGAAACAAACATAATTGGGGACTTGAAATAAATGATTTGTGCCAGGTATGTGAAATTGAATCCGAGAACAGTTTTCACACTCTGTCGCTGTACTTTGTCAAGGATTCTATGGGACATAATGTCATAAGCTTGGTCATTGCCTTGTATAGGTACCATGCAAAAATACGTGAAAGAATGGTTGCCACATGCTTTGGAGCCTCTTCCTGATATTGAGCATTCAATGTTGCTTATGATGCTTTGGCGGGCGTGGCACATCCATAACGAGGTGGTTCATCACAAACCCCCGCCACCCATGGAGAGGCTTCTAAGCATTTCTTGGTGAGCTATCTCGAGTCGATCATTTGTATTAAGGCTGAACTCTTCTCTGATCAAGTAAAGGAGAATTAGTTGCATCACATGATAATTTTGCTACCCAGGCACATGCGATAATAAAAGTAAATGGTCCTAAGTAGAGTGCTTCGAAAGCTGGATGGGTCAAGCTGTCCACAGATGGATCTTATGCAGATGATGACTCAACAGGTGTTGGTAAGGTACTTCGAGATAACAAAGGTGCGATCATATTTTCCTCATGCAGGCAACTGTTTTCATGTCAGGGTCCTCTCGAAGCGGAGTTGAGTGCATACATGGAAGGACTGTCGTTTACAATACAGAGAAGTGATCTTCTAATTGAAATAGAGATGGATTCAATTGTTGCCGTGAAGTTGATCCAGGCCAAGAAGCTTGATAGATCGGTCTACTAGTCTCTTATTATGGAGATTAGATACCTTATGTCTCTTCATGATTTTTGTAGTATTCATGTTAATCGTAGCCAAAATAAAGTTAGCGATAGCATAGCAAAATTTACTCGTGTACATAGAAGGCAGAACCATGACCTGGATTGGCTGCTACGGAGCTAGCTATGATTGATTGTATGAACTGCTTGAGTTCACTAATACTCCCTCTGTCTGAAAAAACTTGTCATCAAAATGGACAAAAAGGGATGTATCTAGAACTAAAATACATCTAGATACATTCCCTTTTATTCATTTTGATGACAAGTATTTCCGGACGGAGGAAGTACAATTTTCTACCCGCCAAAAAAAAAAGAAAAGAAATAGCAACCTTACGCATGTGAACCCTGGTCTGTACTCTGTATGATGCATTTATACTAAACTAACATGTCCCTGTAAAGGTGACACCGGAGATGAACTCGCTGCTAGATAGACCGTATGAACCAAGAGAGGTTCAGGATGCTCTATTCCAGATGGCTCCTTCTAAAGCCCCTGGAGTGGACGGATACACAATGTTTTTTTCCAAAGGCATTGGCAACTGCTGAAAGATGATGTCACAGCCGCGGTGCTTGGGTTTCCGAATGGAGGCGATCTACCGATGGGGCTCAATGATACTTCAATAACGCTTATACCCAAGGTGCGACACCCGCAGATGATCTCTTAGTATCGTCCCATCGCACTGTGTCCGGTTTTACACAAAATAGCTGTCAAGGCTATTACGAACCGTATGCAGGGCTGCATGGACGAAATTATTAGTGAGGAACAAAGCACCTTTGTTCCGGGACGCTTAATTACCGACAAAGTTCTGGTTGCTTTCGAAAGTATCCACACTATGCGACGAAGGAAGAGGGGGAAGAATACAACATGTGCGGTTAAGCTCGATATGATGAAAGCTTACGACCGCGTTGAATGGCACTATATGGAGGCTATTCTCCTCAGCCTTGGCTTCAGCAACACACTAGTTCGACTTATTATGAAATGTGTTACCTCTGTGCACTTCTCGGTTCGAGTCAACGGGGATCTGCTACCCTACTTCACCCCAACAAGAGGGCTAAGGCAAGGATGCCCAGTTTCACCATTCTTATTTCTTCTGTATGCAGAAGGCCTTTCATCTCTCCTGAAATATTGTGGAGGCACCATTGACAGGGGTGTAAGAGTGAGCTTTTGGTCTCCTTGGGTAAGTCATCTACTTTTGCAGATGATTGCTTAATATTTCTCAATACAAATTCAGCCAGTGCAGAGCGACTTAACCATATTTTGCGGATTTATGGGGAAGCATCGGGCCAGTGCGTGAATCGGAATAAAAGTGCGATATATTTCAGCCCGAACACTTCACATACATCCAGGCATGTTTTAAAAGGAATTCTTGGAGTGAATGCTGAAACTTTCAGCTAGAGATACTTGGGTCTCCCAACTGATGTTGGAAGGATTACGAGCGGTACTTTCGAACATATCGGGGACCGATCAAAGGGTAAGATGCAGGGCTGGACTGAAAGGCTCTTTGCATGCGCGGGAAGAGAAACACTATTGAAATCCATAGTCCAGGCAATTCCCACGTTCAGCATGAGCTATTTCTTATTGACAAAGAAAGTGTGCAAGAGTTTGACTTCCAGTATGGCTAAATATTGGTGGAGCAGTTCTATAGATAGAAGGTCTCTTCATTGGATTTCATGGAAAGGACTCACGGTACCAAAATACAAAGGTGGCATGGGCTTTTGTGACTACCACCTCTTTAACTTAGCATTGCTGGGAAAGCATGGCTGGAGGTTTATGACAAATCCGAACTCCCTATGTGCTAGAGTTTTGAAGGGAAGATATTTTCCAGACATTGATTTCATGCATGCCAATATACCCCATTCCGCCTCGGCAATATGGCGTGCAATAGTGGCTGGGCGCGAGGATCTTGAAACAGGATTAGTCCAGCGGGTGGGTGATGGCACCACCATCAACGCTTGGACGGATACGTGGTTACACACCACGGCTCCCAGAACCCCGATGCTAAAACCTCCAAATACTAATGTGGAATGGGTTAGCGATCTCATTGATAATGCCAACTGGACCTGGAAGAGAGAGTTGGTAAGGGAAACTTTCATCACACCAGATGCCGAAGTTATACTGAATATTTCATTGTGGCGAGTTGGTGGCATAGATTTTCTTGCATGGGCACATGAGAAATCAGGCAATTACAGTGTGAAAACAGTGTACCGCGCTCTTATGAACCGCAACGAGCATTTAGCTCTAGGTGAGGGGCAGGCTACAGGAGCTTCAGTGGATCAATCACATTTATGGAAAGCATTATGGTCTCTCAAAGTCGTCCCAAAGGTGCGTGTATTCTTGTGGCGAGTCCTTCAGGGCATCCTACCTGATGAGAAGACGCTGCAATACAGACATATCAGAGATGTCGTTTATGCAAAGTACGTCAAGCCAAAGAGGAAGATCTCGAGCATGCGTTGATACAATGCCCACATGCTCATCAATTCTGGGAAGAAGCGAGATTGGTCTTAGATATCGAGCTGTCAAGGCTTCATCCATCCTCTTGGGCAAGTGACATTTTATGTGGTTCAATGTTCAATGCAAAGGAACGTGCAACAATAATCACTATCATGTGGTCTATCTGGAGCTCCCGCAATAGGTGGACCCATGACGGTGAAAAGTATGACCCGGTGATCTCAATGAGACTTACCAGAGAAGCTCTGACTTTGCTTGATATTCCCAAACAACATGCATCATTATTGCCTGGCCATGGTTGGAGACCACCTGAATTGGGCCAAGTGAAGATCAACACCGATGCCGCTGTTCGGCGCTCGGCGGAGATGAGCGGGGCAGGGGGTGTCGCTCGCTCTCAAAGCGCGCTCCTGGGCGCATGGTGCAAACCCTTGCATGGGGTTACCGGCCCGATGATTGCCGAGGCACTAGCTTTGCGGGATGGCGTTATATTTGCAAATCTACGGGGCTATGCTCAGGTGATGATGGAAACCGACTGTCTAGAGATCGTTAATCTCTGGAACACTCGCCTCAACAGCCGTTCTGTTGTGGCACCAGTCTTCTATGAAATCGAGGAGCTTTCTGCTAGTTTTTATTCTTTTGTAATAAATCATGTAAGCAGATCAGCGAACGGTCCAACACATCTTTGTGCGCAGCGGGCATGTAACGTGTCTGTAACCGAGAGCTGGATCTCTGAAACTCCAAGTTTTCTGGTTAGCAGCCTAATGGCCGACTGTCCAGCAAACACTTTTGTTTGAATAAAGCTCCAAGTTCACTGCAAAAAAAATATTGAACGCTAAAACATGCAGGTCTGGTCGTCTGTTAGAATTTAGACCGAGAAGTTCTTTCTCTTTTTTTTTCTTCTAAAATTCCAAAACCAGGTTTGTCAACGTCAATGCTATTATGGTAGCCAAAGAAATGCTATCATGTCCAAGTATATATATATTTCACCATCTAAGCATGAACTCCCCTGGTAGCACCCTGCAGGATATAGTTTTATAGAAGAAGTCCACCTGAGATAAGACATCAGAAAATTCGACCCCCACGAAATTGAAACCCTGGTCGCACGGAGAGCCACTGTCCACCCTTGCCACTAGACTACGACCTAGTCCTCTACGGGACGCCTCTTGACCACCTCCATCCCGTGTTAGTTGTCGCGGATGTATCTAGACACAAGAAGCAGTATATTCCCGAATAACGAAGATTGTGGTCACAAGTAGGAGAGAAAAAGTCGAGCGGGACATACGCACGCAACCTGGCTTTTAAGGTCATGACCCTGCCTGGCTTTTAACACAAGACCACGTCCGTTCCAGAACAACTGCGCATGCACCATGTTTCCTCGTCACGACCGAAAACATATGGCTGCTTTAATGTACCTTCCCCGTCACGACCGAAATCATATGCGCAATTTGCGCCGGCCGCCGGCGTCATCAACCTCCCCACTCACCAGGTTTTGTTGCGCAAGCCCGGTCGAGTCGCCGGACTGGGTCCTTTCTCCGCTCGGTAAGTCAAAGTCCCTCTGATCTTTCCCACCAACAGGGGAAAAATGTACTCCCTCCGTTCCTAAATACTCCCTCCGTCCCAAAATTCTCGTCTTAAATTTGTCTAAATACGGATATATCTAGTTAAGTTTTAGTTTAGATACATCCGTATCTAGACAAAGTTAAGACAAGACTTTTGGGACGGAGGGAGTATAATTTTTTAAGAGTTTTCACTGAAGGACTACATACGGATGTATATAGACATACTTTAGAGTGTAGATTCACTTATTTTACTTCGTATGTAGTCTCCTTATGAAATCTCTTAAAAGACTTATACTCCATCCGTCCTAAAATAAGTGTTTAAACTTAGTACAACTTTGTATTTATTTTAGGACGGAGGAAGTATTTGGGAACGGAGAGAGTAGGATTTATATGTGTGAAAAACAGCTTCAGGAACACCTAGTACATGTTGTAAACGCACACGCACGTACATCATCACTCATGTTGCTGATCAAAAATTAGAGTCCTGCAGGTTAAAGATTAACAAAACCATCACAAACACATCGTTATCGGCATGATATTTCATTAATTGCGTATCACGCATGCTCAATTCAGATGGACGCAATACGGTTCTAAACTGTTGTGGTGGTCGAGAGAATGGTTTACTTAAGTGTCCCGCTGAGTATGAAATACCGAGAAACAATGAATATGAAATACATCAAGAAAAAGTACTACAGATGTTTGAGCATGATTAAATGGTAAGGCAAATTGGCCGTGTGAATGTTACATGGCTTAAGGCCTTTTAATCTGGTAGTCGGGTCCGAGCTTGGTATTTTCAAGTGAAGCTTTGCAATCCCAGGCAGAGCCAAAATTGAACCTGGACTGCAAAATTGGTTTAGATTAAAAACGTTGAAAAAAATGTTGAACTTCAATCATGCTTAAATTTTAATAGTGTTCTTCAATTCAGTGATTTGAACAATATTTTTAAAACATGGATGTTGGGATTATTGCTTGGACAATATAGAAATGGCAAGATATTAATATATTCCGCTTTGTCTTCTTTGTACAGAAAATATCATATTTTTGTTGAATATGTGAACGTTCACTACCCATAATACCATGCGCTCACCATTGTTTTACTTTTGCTACAAACAATCAAGTCAAGGTTTGAAGTGTGGTTTCGTTTCATTTAAACAACATGCTCTCCCATAGATTTCAGTTACAAAAACTGCCACAGCTTTCATGTTCTGATATATACTAAAAAGTATACACAATAATTTACACGTGTGAAAAATTATACTAAGTAATAGGCCGGGATAAATCATAAACAATATAATCAACTACTCCGTATGTTCCATGCAGAAGACAAAAAAGACAACAAAACATTTCTTGTTATTTTCACCCTTAACATAATAGTCAAAATCCTTGGTGATGGTTATTTTGTCGCTTCTCAATTCATAGCTTTCCACACAAATATTTTGCAAGACTCGTACAATTCTTTTTTTAGAGAAAAGGCGAACGCCGGACTTTATAAATAAAGAAAAGACTCTTACAATTCCGTTTTGCTAACTCATCTCAATTTAAATGATTACAGAAAATCTAGTTATTAATTCACATGGTTTCGTACTTTCATTGTTGAGTGTTCAAGCCGGGCAGAACACAATATTACAGTGTCAAAAATGAACATATGTTCAATTTAACGTACTAACATACCATCAATAAGATTAGGTGTATTGGTATATAAATGGAAAAACCAAATAAAAAAATCCATGTTACTGGTACATATCAGAACCTTTGTGTACATGCAGTACTACAGTAGCACTATACAATTCTCAAATGAAAAAATGAAAAGAAAGAAAATGTGCTTTGCACGTCATCAACATTCTGTTCTCTGCTGATCCTCAGTTATCAATCTACCGATTCTCAGTTTGTCCACCTACTCCATGGAGTGGCAGCATTCTTTGAACGCCTGGAGATTGTGCTCGAAGACGGGGACGAAGGCATCGACGCTGCCGTCGCCGAGGTAGGACGGCGCGAGGAAGAGCATCCCCTCCGTGGGGAAGTAGGCCGGCATGAAGTAGCTCGGGCTCCCCGTGCCGAAGTCCAGCTCGTAGAACGGGAACGTCAGCCAACTGTCCACCTCCACGTCCGGGCAGTGCGCGTCCTTGCACACGGCGCTCCGAGCGAGCCCCTCCTTCTCGGCAGCGCCGGAGCTCGCGAAGTCGACGAAAGATTGGAAGTAGGCGCCGTCCACCCTCGCCACCTCGTCGTGGATCACCTGCGCCGCGTGCTTCAGCGGCCGGTTGAGGAGGTCACCCACCGTGGAGCGCGGGAACGCCCACAGGACCATGTTACCGAAGTACTCCGCCGGCTGGCCGAGCCGGTGCCGCCCGTCCACGGACAGACGGATCTTGGAGGTCTCTTCGGGGCTGAGGTCTCTCGCGCGCGTCATGGTGCGCCACAGGTGAGCGAGGATGGTCTCGAACCGGCTGAACGGCCGGCCGCGCCCTTCTGACGCCTTAGCGCGCAGACCGGCGATGAAGTCCTTGGTGAAGTGCGCCTTGTGGATGACAATGTTGTCGGCGGCATCGCCGTGGTGACCGACCACGTCGGAGGGCGACGGCAGGTAGTATTCTCGGTTGCGGTGGTCGTGCTCCACGCGAGGCGACGACCGTGGCTTGAAGAGGTCCTTGTGGTGGTGCAGCGGCGGGAGTCCCATGGGGAGCCCTCTAGTGGCGCGCCCCCAGGCCACGAGAAAGTTGCTGGTGGCGTGGCCGTCGGCGACGACGTGGTTGGACGTGAACCCTACGGCGAGCGAACCGCACCGGAACCGTGTCAGCTGCAGCAGCACGACCTCCTGGTGCTCCACCTCCAGGTCAGGATGCAGCTTCAGCAGCTCTAGCGTGGGCTTCGAGGGCGCCATGTCGGCGAGGTCGGCGTCCACGGACGCCTCAACCAGGCGCGCGCCACGGTCGTTGAGTATGACTGACGGGGTGCCGTCGGGGGACTCACCGAGCTGCCCGGCGAAGGCGGGGTACTGCGCGAGGACCTTGGCAAGGCCCTTCTCGATGGAGGCGGTGGTGGGCGCGGGCGGCGCGAAGGCGTAGATGATGGCCATCTGCATCTCGAACGTCACCTTGTCGAAGATGGATAGTGGAATGTACTCGGTGGCCCGCACCGGCGCTTCGCCGGCACTGTAGGCAGGCTTGACGAGCCTGGAGCTCAGCACCTTGACCTCCATTGCTGTGTACTGAGCTTAGACCGGAGAAGTAGTTTCTCTGTGGCGAGAAAGATCAAAAGTTGGCAACAAGAGATCGAGCTTGTACGTGTGTACTCTTGTGTTGTGTGTATGATTTGGTGCTTGTCCTGCTGCTGGTTCTACTATTTATAGGACGGTATTACAAGTCTGGAACACGCTCGCGGGAAACGGTAGCCGGCCGGTAGGTGAAAGCAAACTACTTTAGTCTAGTACCCCTTGTTAATTTGTGTAGTTGAGACTTGAGACTTGGACCTGGCCCGCCTCTAAACCATGCATGTGTTTGACTAGTGAACGGGCTGTTACCTAGAACGTGCAAATGTCACAAGTCTAAACCGTACCCTCTATTTCACTCCTTTGCTTGCTTTACAGCATCTCCAACAGGTGTTCAAAAAGAGCTGCGCGCGTTAAAAAGTTGTTTTTTTGGCGCTGAACAGCTCCAACAGAAGCTGTAAAATTATGCGCGCGCTAAAAGGTTTTGAGCATGCGTTGAAAAGCGCCATCGCGCGCATCATATTTTGGGCTCCGGATTGGGTGCGCTTCATAATTTGCACTGCGTGTTTTTTTAATGCGCATTTTTAGGCGTCTGCTAAAGTAATGTTAGTCCCGGCGCATTAAATGTGCTACAGTGACGCGCTATAAATTTTATTGGGCACAAATTTGCTCTTACAAAATGGACCAATTATGAAGTCCAGTAGGAATAATACAACTCATCTCTACTTCTAATGGAGCAGTTGGTAGTCTTTGTTCCAGGTTTTTTTCGTCCCACCTCGTCTGGCTTTTTTCCCCACCCCACCCGACCCCACTCACCGCACGCAGTCAGGTTCCGTTTCTCCCCTTACGTCCCCGATTTATGCATGACAATCAATTCTTTTCAAACGCAATAATGCATGACAATCAATTCTTTCCAAACGCAATCAATTAACTTAAGGTAACCAGACACAATCAATTCATTCATGACGGTCATCAATCTCCTTTCCTCGGGCGATTTTCAAACGCGATATCTCCTTTCCAAATGCAATAAATCATATCTCCTTTCCAAACGCAATAATGCATGACAATCAATTCTTTCCAAACGCGATATCTCGGGCGATTTTCTTGCTCCCGATATTTTTGCATGCGATAATGGTGCTAGCCAATCTGTTAACAAATCAGAAGGAAACAATCACATGTATGTAGGGAAGATAATCGTGAAGATTGCAGGGCAGTTAAGGCCGTGCGTCACATGCAGGAAGGATTTCCCGAGTTCAGCGGAAGAGAAGGAAATAAATCTCTAGGATTCTCTCCCGACCCCATTGACGGCCCTGCATATATCTCTTTCTTCTCTCTCTCTCTCTGGCTGATCCTTTGTGGGCACGTTCATCAAGTGTGGAAGAGAAGTTGTGGACGGCGGCGACCAGACGGCAGCCGGGACGGGCTCACTAGTGTAAAGCACCTCAAGACCGTCCTCCCGGTGACGCTGCGCCACGACCGCCGTTGCCTCTGCGCTCCGCTCGTCACGTCGGTCGCACCTGCCGAGGTGAGCTCCTTGCATTCACGTATTAGCAACCGACGGATCAGCTTCTACATACGCTTATGTCTGGTAATCGTTGCATGTGTTCCGCTGTCGACTAATGTCTATGTTGTTTCAGATGGATCTGAATGAGATAAGTGAAAATGCATGTGCTATTAATTTTGCTAAAATGAAGGAATACATCATGTCCTTCCCTAGCAAAACCAAGTTGGTGAATATCCATGACACAACCTTGACACGTCGAGATTTAGAATGTCTTTTAGAAGATGAGATATGGATGGAGAGTGAGGTCAGCTAAGATATATAAACCAATGGTCATACTTACACACATCAAGAATGTCTAATTTATTTATTGTTTTTTCTACTATAGGTCATAAATGCATATATTTACTGTCTAAGGCTCCAGGAAAAACTTTGTAAAGCGGGTGCACGTGTATTCTTAGAAAATACATATGATTCAGCTATACACTTTGGTTTTTCTGAATGAGTCTGGCATATTCATGCATGGGTATAGACCCACCATTCATTCTATTATTCTACTTATATGTAATGGATATTTTGAAACTATACAATATACTCAAGTACCGTAAATTATACTATTTTCAATTCCAGTTTGTCATTTCATTACCAATGTTTATATTCCTACAAAAGGAAAAAACAAATCTCACTTAAATATTTTGCAACCAATTCCCGCAGCAACGCGCGGGGTATCATCTAGTGTTATTTATTGTTTCACCTGATGGTATGTCCACGAAAAATACTGGCTAGTCCCATATGGATGTTTGAGTTAGGGCATATACAAGGCTGACCCTCAAACCGTATGTATCCGTCTGGACGCAGCTGTCCGGACACCGCAAGTCATCCAACGCCGACCCCCGTTGGTCGTCAGAGAAGTCCAGACCAATATTTTTCAGCAAAGTCGAAACACCCCCGGCCACCAAAAACTGACGCGGAGCTCGCCTTTTGTAGCTGGCCGCACTATTTTTGTGGCAAAATCTGCAACTATCGTCTTCCATCCCGCACACTCCACCAAATTCATGTCCTTCTCCCACACTCTCGTCTTCCCTCCCACTGCTGACGCATGGACCCGGAGGAGATCCTATAGGAGATGGAAGTTGTGGAGGATCCGAGCTTCAAGCTCAAGCTTGAAGGTGGTGGAGAGGTTTGACGAAAGCGACAAAGAAGAAGCTCAAGCTCGAAGAGAAGAGGGACACCGTCGAAGAGAAGAGGGACGCGAAGATGCTCACCTTGAAGGTGGCGGATTTGGATGACGAAGCCGTCCATTACAAGATGTTGCCGCGGCAGAAGGATGAGCTAGAGAGGGTGGAGCAGGAAGAGATCGAGGCGCCAGAGGCCGAGGTGTCCTACACGGCGGCGGCGATAGATTGAGCATGAGGGCTCGATTGATGGTCGAGCAGGGTAAAAAAATTCCATTTTTTTGCTCAGACTGCTGGACTGATATTCTTTTATGATCGAGCATATAAAAACTAAGCACATTGCCTCTTTTTGGTTGCGGTCGGCTGAGGATGTGATCCGACGCGCGCTATGGGACGTTTGAATTTCAAACTGCCCTCTATTGCCAGACATATAGTGACTAGCTTTGGATGGTCGGTTCCTGTATCCCTGTCCACGGACTAGTCTCCTTTATCCGCCAACGAATGGGGTGCCGATGCCCTTAGAACAAAATACTCGAGTACTTTTGCAGTAGGCAATGGGCACTGACGTTGACACTGATCACTGGAATTTGGGCATTGGATAAAACATGGTTCTGGTAGAGGCGGCGAATCCCGGTTTGCTAAAATCAGATGGAAGATTCTAAATCATGGTTGTAAAGAGATGTCCGCATACATACTAGATAAGCATGGCTTTGCTTAGATAGACATCCAACGTCTATCCTTTCACGGAAATATATATATTCGACGGTGGTCGTAAAGGCATACACATACGATGCATGAGTTTATGGGTCAGTGATCTTGATGCACATCATCTGCCCATCAGTCGGTGCGTCATAATCATCAAACGCAGCGCAGACGAACCTGCCCATGAGGTGAGGATATACCATCAGGCATCAGTTGCTGAAGAGTTTGCGTGCAAGTTGGGCTTTGTGCAACCGAAAGCAAAACAAAAAAAAGGATAGAAATGAAGGCAAAAGATTTGCCTCATCCAATGTGTTAGTTTAATGTGCCTTTCTCCTTTGCGTTCTCTTTTGCATTGTTCCAACATGCTTGTATTTAACCGGATAATGACATGCATGCAAGACGTCAGTATCACGAATGCTTGTATTTAACCGGATAATGACCAGGAATAAATAAACTCGTCTCGTTCGTGGAAGATTCTAGCTGTTTGGCACGCAGGACGTCAGCTTGTTTCCATTCCCCGAATCCGCAATGAAATTCCAGTTTACACTAGTGAACGGGCTGTTACCTATGAACGTGCAAATGTCACTAGTCTAAACCGTACCTCTATTTCACTCCTTTGCCTGCCTTACAAAACGGACCAATATGAAGTCCAGTAGGCAATAATATAACTCATGCTATTTATTGTTTCACCGCATGGTATGTCCACGAGAAAATACTGGCTAGTCCTATATGGATGTTTGAGTTAGGGCATCTCCAACGCCAACACTCAAATCATCTATATCTGTCTGGAAAGATGTCCGGACACCGCAAGTCATCCCACGCCGAACCCCCATGGTCCTCTGAGCAGTTCGGACCGCACTTTTCCGGCAAAGTCGAAACAAACCGGGGAAGGGGGGCTTTGCGGGAGTCCGGACACCAGCCACGTAGAACTCCAACACAGCCGGTCCACCAAAAACTGAGGCGGAACTCGCGCTTTTGTAGCTGGCCGCACTGTAGTTGGCCGTTGTGCGGTGGTGGTGGGCGGTAGGAGGAGGGGAGGGGCGGTAAACTTTCTGCTTGGTATACCTATCGGCTTGCAAGCAGCAGCACCAGCCTAACACTGCACCCCACGGCCCAGCCGGTGGGGGAGGAGGGGAGGGGCGGTAAACTTTCTGCTTGGTATACCTATCGGCTTGCAAGCAGCAGCACCAGCCTAACACTGCACCCCACGGCCCAGCCGGTGGGGGGAGGAGGGGCGGGGCGGTAAACTCGATTACCACGGTAACCACGAAATGCCAGAAAAAAATCAAGCGAAATTTAAAATCTAAATTTGAACCCAAATTTTTAAGACCCGGATACGTAAGTTTTGAAAAGAAAATAATGTCTGCACTAGTAGTAGCGCAGCGGTAACAGATCTTTTCAATACCACTCAAATACAGGTCGCGAGTTCGACCCTCCCTCATACTCCCCCCGTTCCCAAATATTTCTCTTTCTAGAGATTTCAACAAGTGACTACATACAAAGCGAAATGAGTGCATCTATACACTAAAATATGTCTATAAATATCTGTATGATGTATTCCAGTTGAAATGTTTCGAAAGACAAATATTTAGGAACGGAGGGAATATTTTTTTTTTAGAAATTACCACATACAGTGTGCCGTGCATTCTTCAAAAATCAAAACGAAAACAGTGGGGCTGGCTGTGCTCGTACACAAGGCTTGCAGCTGCTGGTTGATGATCCCTACCACTAGGCCGTGACTATGCATGTGTTTTAGTTAGAGATATACCTTATTTAACTAGGCGTTAGGAGTTTAAATTCAAAAAATTCAAAAAGTTCGAAATTTTCTGCTTGGTATACCTAATTATCGTGGGGGAGCGCGAAGCATGGTTACCAGGCGGTAACCAAATTTACCATCCGGTACCCAAAACCTTGGCAGGAGCACACTTGAGATGCTTGGTGCGGCGGACAAGTCTTGTTAGTTCTCCTCTCGGGACTGGAGCGGCACATGGCTGCCCTACTTCGAGTATGTCTTCTCTCTTCGATGTCGATGAGGTCGAAGAACACACTTGTGGCGGACATGCTTGATGCAGGTGCCCTTCCATGTTGCTGCGAAGTCGAAGTCGTCGGGTCGCGAGCGCGATGGATGATATACGATGACACTGCGAAGATCTGTGGGATGCTCTGCTCTGTCATGTTTAGTTGTCCCGGCGACCTTGTATCTCTTGTGGTGCTGTTAGCCAGGATTATCTGTTGTTCTTCTCTTTGGCTAGGCCAAGGGACCTTTCTTCTGGGTTTTTTTTCATCTACTGATCATTTGATCACACATTGTTTTCCGCTTGCTTCTTGCTTATGAAATGCCAGCGAACGCTGGATCTTAAAAAGAAAAATAAGATGGCGGATTTGGATGACAAAGCCATCCATTTCAAGATGTTGCAGAGGTAGAAGGATGAGCTGGAGGAGATCGAGGCAGCGGAGAAGGAGGCGGAGGCCGAGGCGGTCTACACGGCAGTGATGGCAGATTGAGCCTGAGGACTCGATTGATGGTCCGTGAGGGCAAAAAATCTATTTTTTTGCACGGATTGCCGGACTGATATTTTTTGTGATCGAGCACATAAAAACTAAGCATATTTGCCTCTTTTTAATTGTGATCGGCTAAGGATGTGATCCTGCGCGCTGTGTAACGGGCATGTTTGAATTTCAAACTGCTCTTTACTAGCGGACATATAGTGACTAACTTTAGATGGCCGCCTTCCGCATCCGTGTCCGCAAAGTCTCTCATGTTCACGGTAAATGCGAGCATGAGGATTTGAATCCTAATCGATTGAGACACCGCTGTCTTTCTAACCATCCAATCACATATTGATTCGTGTGAATAGATAAACTTCGTTCCGCAAAATTTCCACTTGTTTGACCCACACCGATACGATGCCATCTGTTTAGCCGCTTGTTTGCCGCAGCTGAATATACATACGAGATTCGCTCCGTCACGGATCCATCGGTTTCAGCCGGCCGAGGTTTCCCTGCCACCTACCACGCGACTTTCTTTGCAGTCCCCAGGACCCAGATCAGATGCAAAGGTCAGAGCAGAATAATCTAGAGATGGCGGCCTCCCATGTAGGAGGACTAGGAGTACTCCTTCCAGGAAGGAAGACCACAGTCAGTCGTTATCAGAGCGTCTGTGTTGTGTGTCTGAATCCAGGTTGACAAAAGTCATCTGGTCATGGGCTGGCCGGAATATAATAGACATTATATGAAAATAATATATAGGTCTGGTCGTCAGTTTGAATTTAGAGCAAACAGATTCTGTTTTTTTTTTTTTTTGGCTACCGGAAGAAACGTCGTCATCCAGTATATGGTACTCCCTCGTTAAAATCGTAAAAAGGCTCTGTGATGTCACGGAAATTGACCAAGTAGTGTGCTCAACTCACTTAGTCTATATTGTATATTTTTACCTTTCTTTTTGGATGAGATGTCTTACCACGCGGTATTCTCCTACACTTTTTGACGATATCCAAACGCGAACAAGTTAACGAGGAGAGGACTGATGGTTGCAGTCCTAGGAAAATTCAAGTGCACAACTGCAGACGATGACACTATCTTCTTTATTCAGCGAGCGCGTTCAGCCAAGCCGTAACCAATTGACTCGTGTTATTAGTTGTGGCAGGTGCATCCATTCGGCACACTAATATTGAACACGGTTTTGTTGATTCCTCGGTCGTCTTAGAATTTCTTGGTTCTCAGTCGACATGGAGTACTGTCAATCTTTTTTCTTTCTTTTGCTGGAAAACTTCCGATACATTCATCATCTATCAAGGCAGTACAAAGAACACTAACTATATCAAGGTTCATAAACCACCTAGCGACGCCGACAAGCACTGGAGCGAGCTAAGGCGTGCCGCCGTCATCATCCCTCCCTCACCGAAGCCGTGCAAATCTTGTTGTAGAAAACAAATTTGGGAATCATTGTGCTAAGGCCCAATAGAACCAGCGCGCCATTCCCTCAAAAAAAAAAAAAAAAGAACCAGCGCGCCATAGCAACAATCACTAGTAAAAAACAGGGCATTGGTCCAGCCCATTAGCCCCGGTTCAATCTAGAACCGGGACCAATGGGGGTACTGGACCCGGTTCGTTAGCCCAGGGGGCCGGCCGGGCCATGTGGGCCATTGGTCCCAGTTCGTTTGGACCTTTTGGTCCCGGTTGGAGCGACAAACCGGGACCAAAGGCTCTTTGTCCTGGCCCACCACCATTGGTCCCGGTTAGAGATATGAACCGGGACCAAAGGCAACCCTTTAGCCCCGGTTCATAGCACCAACCGGGACCAATGAGGTGCCTATATATAACCCCTCACTCAAGAGCAGAGCTCACTGCTCTGTTTTTTTTCTGGCCTAGGAGGAGAGGGGTTAGTGGTGCTCTAGCTCACCTCCTATGCACACAACGTGTTCGGTGGAATGCCCGAGCCACACTAGTTAAGCTTTTCTCCTCTCGAAGCTCTATTTTCTCCGAGATTTGTCTCGGTTTAGCGGTCCGTCACGTCCCGTCCCCGTCTTCGCCGCCGTCGATCGCCCCCGCCGATCTCGTCACCGGCACCACCGTGGTGAGCCTCTTGTTATGTCCATGCTTTTCTTACTTTTATTATTGCTTTAGATAGATGCATGTTTGTCTAATTTTCTTACGTTTATTATTGCTTGTTATTATATAGTGCGATGGTTTTGATATCCGCCCACGTGGGCCCTCGTCGGGTCTACGATTCGGATGTGGTATATTATCTTTAATTTATAACTATTTGTTTTAGTGCTTATGATAGTTATGCCGACCAACCTGACATGCATAGATGTTTTATTATGTCTAGGAGGTAGTTGAACCAGAAATTCCAACCGACCCTCTTGTGGAGAGGTTAAATTTAGTTGAAGAGGAAAACATTTCCTTAAAGAAAAAATTGGAAAAAATGGAGGAGGAGAAGATGGAATTGGAGTTGCATGTTGCGGAAGTTATCGATGATCACAAGATCAAGATGGACCCTATTGTCGAGAGGTTAAATTTAGTTGAAGAAGAAAACAAATTCTTGAAGGAAAAAATAAAAAAAATTGTGGACGAGAAGATGATATTGGAGTTGCATGTTGCGGATGTCGTCGATGATCACAAGATCAAGATGGATGCAATGCGGTTGAAGATTAAAAAGATTAGAAAATATGCCATTCATACCGAGGCTTGGTATCATTATGCCGTTGGATCAATTGTTACCTTGGTTGCGATTATGATAGCATTTGTTTTCGCATTGAAATGTTTTACATAGTTTCGATGTGTATGGAGAGCTATATGTTGTTAGATGAGAACTATATATGTATGTACTTTGGTTTTAATATGATGATGAACTTTTATCCATTTGGTCACTTAATTATCTATTTATGATGTTCTGTAATGGTTTTTGACACACTTAATTATATATAAATGCACGCAGATGAACCGCCAATGGATGTACGGTGACAGACACACCTCCGAGTACATTAAGGGCGTGCGTGAGTTTCTAAGTGCGGCAGAGGCAAACAAGCAGAATGGTTTTATGTGTTGTCCATGCACTAAATGTGTGAATACGATGTCTTACTCTAACCGGAAAATCCTTCACTCCCACCTGCTTTACAAGGGTTTCATGCCACACTATAATGTTTGGACGAGGCACGGAGAAATAGGGGTTATGATGGAAGACGGCGAAGAAGAAGAGTACGATGACAACTATGTGCCCCCTGAATACGGTGATGCTGCAATGGGGGGAGCTGGTGAAGATCAAGAGGAACCAGACGATGTGCCCAATGATGCTGCAACGGGTGAAGCTGCTGAAGATCAAGAGGAACCAAATGATGATCTTCGCCGGGGCATTGTCGATGCAAGGACACAATGCGAAAGTCAAAAGGAGAAGCTGAAGTTTGATCGCATGTTAGAGGATCACAAAAAAGGGTTGTACCCCAATTGCGAAGATGGCAACACAAAGCTCGGTACCGTACTAGAATTGCTGCAGTGGAAGGCAGAGAATGATGTGGCTGACAAAGGATTTGAGAAGCTACTGAAAATATTGAAGAAGAAGCTTCCGAAGGATAACGAATTGCCCGACAGTACATACGCAGCAAAGAAGGTCGTATGCCCTCTAGGATTGGAGGTGCAGAAGATACATGCATGCCCTAATGACTGCATCCTCTACCGCGGTGCATACAACGATCTGAACGCATGCCCGGTATGCGGTGCATTGCGGTATAAGATCAGACGAGATGACCCTGGTGATGTTGATGGCGAGCCCGCCAGGAAGAGGGTTCCTGCGAAGGTGATGTGGTATGCTCCTATAATACCACGGTTGGAACATTTGTTTAGAAACAGAGAGCATGCCAAGTTGATGCGATGGCACAGTGAGGACCGTAAGAAAGACGGGAAGTTGAGAGCTCCCGCTGACGGGTCGCAATGGAGAAAAATCGAGAGAAAGTACTGGGAGGAGTTTGCAAAGGACGCAAGGAACGTATGGTTTGCTTTAAGCGCGGATGGCATTAATCCTTTCGGGGAGCAGAGCAGCAATCACAGCACCTGGCCCATGACTCTATGTATGTATAACCTTCCTCCTTGGATGTGCATGAAGCGGGAGTTCATTATGATGCTAGTTCTCATCCAAGGCCCTAAGCAACCCGGCAACGACATTGATGTGTACCTAAGGCCATTAGTTGAAGAACTTTTACAGCTGTGGAATGGAAACGGTGTACGTGCGTGAGATGAGCACAAACAGGAGGAATTTGACCTAAAGGCATTGCTATTCGTGACCATCAACGATTGGCCCGCTCTCAGTAACCTTTCAGGACAGACAAACAAAGGATACCACGCATGCACACACTGTTTAGATGACACTGAAAGTATATACCTGGACAAGTGCAGGAAGAATGTGTACCTGTGCCATCGTCGATTTCTTCCGACCAACCATCAATGTCGAAAGAAAGGCAAGCATTTCAAAGGCGAGGCAGATCACCGGAAGAAGCCCGCCATGCGTACCGGTGATCACGTACTTGCTATGGTCAATGATTTACACGTAATCTTTGGAAAGGGCCCCGGCGCACTAGCTGTTCCGAATGACGATGAGGGACACGCACCCATGTGGAAGAAGAAATCTATATTTTGGGACCTACCCTACTGGAAAGACCTAGAGGTCCGCTCTTCAATCGACGTGATGCACGTGACGAAGAACCTTTGCGTGAACCTGCTAGGCTTCTTGGGCATGTATGGAAAGACAAAAGATACAGCTGAGGCACGGGAGGACCTGCAACGTTTGCACGAAAAAGACGGCATCCCTCCGAAGCAGTATGAAGGTCCTGCCAGCTATGCTCTTACGAAAGAAGAGAAAGAAATCTTCTTTGAATGCCTGCTCAGTATGAAGGTCCCGACTGGCTTCTCGTCGAATATAAAGGGAATAATAAATATGGCAGAGAAAAAGTTTCAGAACCTAAAGTCTCATGACTGCCATGTGATTATGACGCAACTGCTTCCGGTTGCATTGAGGGGGCTTCTACCGGAAAACGTCCGATTAGCCATTGTGAAGCTATGTGCATTCCTCAATGCAATCTCTCAGAAGGTGATCGATCCAGAAATCGTACCAAGGCTAAGGAGTGATGTGGCGCAATGTCTTGTCAGTTTCGAGCTTGTGTTCCCTCCATCCTTCTTCAATATCATGACACACGTCCTAGTTCATCTAGTCGACGAGATTGTCATTCTGGGGCCCGTATTTCTACACAATATGTTCCCCTTTGAGAGGTTCATGGGAGTCCTAAAGAAATATGTCCGTAACCGCGCAAGGCCAGAAGGAAGCATCTCCATGGGCCATCAAACAGAGGATGTCATCGGGTTTTGTGTTGACTTCATTCCTGGCCTTAATAAGATAGGTCTCCCTAAATCGCGGTACGAGGGGAGACTGACTGGAAAAGGCACGCTTGGAAGGGACTCAATAATATGCAGGGACGGATATTCTTGGTCTCAAGCACACTACACAGTTCTACAGAACTCTACATTGGTGACCCCGTATGTCGATGAACACAAGAACAGTCTGCGCTCCAAACACCCGGAGCAGTGCGACGACTGGATTACACGTGAAAGGACTTTCAACAGTTGGTTGGAAACACGTCTCAGAGGTGACAACACTGTTTGTGATGAGTTGTACTTGTTGTCCAGGGGACCATCTTCGACTGTATTGATTTACAAAGGATGCGAGATAAATGGGAATACATTTTACACGATTGTCCAAGATCAAAAGAGCACCAACCAAAACAGCGGTGTCCGCTTTGATGCAACAACCGAGAGGGGAAAGGACACATATTATGGTTACATAGTGGACATATGGGAACTTGACTACGGACATGATTTTAAGGTCCCTTTGTTTAAGTGTAAATGGGTCAATCTGTCTGGAGGCGGGGTACAGGTAGACCCACAGTACGGAATGACAACAGTGGATCTGAAAAATCTTGGATACACTGACGAACCGTTCGTCCTAGCCAATGATGTGGCACAGGTTATCTATGTGAAGGACATGTCTACCAGACCGAGAAAAAGAAAAGATAAGGAAGCGAATACATCATACGATGAGCCAAAGCGCCACATAGTTCTTTCAGGGTGTCTAGGGTTGTGGATCGCCGAGAAGTCGGGGGGGGGGGGGTCGAGAGGTTGCCTAGCTAGTGTCAAAGTATTGAAGAATTCCATGACTTCATCATTTTCCAGAAGTAACCGGGGCATGTTGGTACGAAGTTATGCAAAGATGTTCTGGAACGGAGTTCCTGATAGGATAATCCGTCTTTAGTTACGGATTATCTTATCTGGGACTTCGTTCCAAAACAACTTTGGAGAGCTTCGTACCATCATGCTACTGTTACTTTCGCCTAATGATGAAGTATTGGTTTTGTTGAATCATTTGACACTAGACAAAAGGTGACATGAGGGGGACTAGGGTTGTGGAT
>LR738713.1:644305528-644441432 GCA_902687465.1 Secale cereale | reverse complement strand
GGGGGGGGTTAAGTGTTTGGCTTGGTGGCTGTGCACATGTCTCTGTTTGCTTGTTGTGCGGTGACCAAGATGGAGCGGCGTGCCACCTACAGTATTGACGACAGCGAGTCTTGGCGGCAAGGTGCAGCGGGGTCTCAGGGCTGGATACCATTTGATGGGCGCGTGTTGGAGGCATGCGTTGTTTGGCGTCGTGGTGGCGTTGATGGCAGAAGGGTCTGGCACGATTAGTGCATTGATTTCATATTGATTTCTTACCATATCCTTTGTCGAAAATGCAGCGTTGCCACATCACCGGCTCATGCGTGTAAGTCATCAATTATTTTTCATTTGATTTTGTGCTCTCGTAGACATGGTATATGTGTTGGGTGTTTGAAGCATATATCTATGTAGTTGATACTTTACTTTTTCTACAAAAGACACTCTTTGTTTCTATTGCCAAATAGTTTCATCGCCATATCTATTTTCTAGTCACACAACAATGTCACATCATTAAGCCATGCATGTAAGTTATAAGTTACATTTTTTGCATTAGTATATCCATGCATCGCTATCATGCCAAATCATTTGTTCATGCATGTAAGTCATTAGTTCATTTTTTTGCACTAAGTCTTATGCTCTCATGAAGATTTATATGTGTTGGACGCTTAGAGCATACTTCTATAGCTGGCCCTTCACTTTTGTTTATAAATGACACTACTTTAACTGTAATCTATTTTTTCTATTTTAGACATCATTTTTGTTATACAGTTCATATATTCTTAATGTTCTTAAAGTGTTCATTAGTTTTACTTGTTCATGTATAATCTATACAAAGGAGTATCAACTCATGTTAGCTTACACACTGTATGACTTTTGAGATTTTTTAATAAGATGGCTGCATGCATCGTCATGATGCAGAGGCCGGGGGCAAGCCTCCATTTCCAAAAAAAAAAAAATCAATTCTTGTTAGCACACACGTATCTTATAGCATCACATTCAATAGTCATAAAGATGAATGAGACATAACTAAAACTCAGCTAGATGAGTTCTAACAAAACTGATAATCTAATTATGCATTCCACCTAACAAGATTACCACATCAACGCACGGATTATCATCTAGTTACCAATATGGCTGCCTGCAACCTTTTAATGGGACGAAGCGAAATACAATTTGCGTTGACAAGCGTCACCAACCCCCACTCACCGCCACCGGCTTTTGGTCAGCCCGACTGGATCCTTCTTCCCATTTGGATGGCCATCGATGAAATTAAAGTCCTTCTCTTTTCGACCAAGAGGCTTCTGGGTAAAGAGGGTATGTGAACATCGAATACATCATGTAAAGGCCCCGCAAAAGTACTTCCTCTGTTTCAAAATAATTGAGGTTCTATGTCCTTAACCACGTCAACACACACGCATCTTATAATCACATCCAACGGCTATAAAAGTGAATGAGACATAAATAAAACTCAGCTAGATGAGTTCTAGCAAAACTGATAATAAAAATTACATTCGGATCCGTAGACCACATAACGACGACTACGAGGACTGAAGCGAGCCGAAGGCGCCGCTGTCATCGCCCCTCCCTCGCCGGAGCCGGGCAAACCTTGTTGTAGTAGACAGTCGGGAAATCGTCGTGCTAAGGCCCAAAAGAACCAACACCCCAGAATAGCAACCGACGCCGATGAAGATTGTAGATAAGAAGGATCCAATCTGAAAACACACGAACAAAGACGAACGACGAACCGATCCGAGCAAATCCACTAAAGACAGATCCACCGGAGACACACCTTCACACGTCCACCGACTATGCTAGACGCATCACCGGAACGGGGGCTAGGCGGAGAAACCTTTATTCCATCTACAGGAAGCCGCCGCCATCTCATCTTTCTGAATAAGACACAAACCCTAACAAATCTTGAAAAAAGATCTAAAAACGGAGCCCTCCCATCGGCAAGGGCCGGGATCCACTCCGCTCACACGGCCCTAAGGCCAGAGGAGATGGGGCGGACCGACGCCGGCGCCGGTGGGAGGCAGAGAAACCCTAGCTTTTTGGGTAGGCGGCTGGCTAGGGCGGCTTGAAGCGGAGGCGTGCTATCCCGGCCAAGCGTCTCTGACCCTTAAAATTTACTCGACAATCTAGTTATTAATTCACATGGTTTCATACTTCCATTGTTTAGTGTTCAAGTCGAGCAGAACACAACACTACAGTGTCAAAAATGAAGATTTGTTCAATTTATCTATACTACTATTAAAAAAGAAAACATGTGTTTGTCTAAAGCTACACAACAAATTGTACACGGGATAAGCAGAACCATCCGATCAAATTGACTTAAACACATCCGACCGCCTATATTACATCAATAGCCTGTTATCCAGATCAATGTCTCAGATTAAATGTTCTGCCGAGCAGACGCCGCGTCTGCCGATCCTGCGAGCGCTCCACGTCCGCCGATCCCCGCGGCCCAACGGCAACTCCGTGATTTTCGGATTCTTTTGAGGAATCCCTGATTTTCAGTTTGGTCCACGCAAAAGTGAGTCCCGGCCCGGGCTTCACGCCCCAAGAAGAACGGCGAAAGAATCAGATCCTCAGCAACAATGTTGCGCCGCCGCTCCTCCCGTGCGCTCCCACGCCCGATCCGCCCCGAGCCGTCCCTTCCTCCGATTGCCGCCGTCGAGCTCCTCTGCCGGTCAGCCATGCCCAGAGCCCCCCTCCCTTCTCTCCCCCTCTCTCCGTTCCCTCACTGCAGGACACCATGGCTCCATCGGACCTTCCCTAGCGAGTGTCGGGCCTCCTCCCGACCAGACTGGTGACGGCGACGACCGGTGATGAACACATGTGTGCCCCCTTCTTAATTCTCCCGGTCAGTCTGTGATGCAGATGTCGCCGCCGCCATTCTTTCGCATAGCCGAGGACGCGGAAGTCGCTGTTGTCTGCAACTCAGCCGCCTTCATCGTGTTCATCTGCGAAATTGAGGAGGGTTTGTTGTTCGGACATCGCATCTTGCTACTTGCCCTCTACCACAGGGTCGTCACCATCTTCCGTCACCACGGCCACCTCTACCATGTCCTCTACGACGGGGTTGGCAGGAGCATAACACTGCATGTCCTCTTCACATGCTAGGTACAGACTTGGCTAAGCGCTTTTATGCCAAACTGCACATAAATATGATGAAGTCCTTGTTGTATTTTTTTTTGAATGTTGGCAGGAGGACCGCCAAATTCATTGATCAGAAGAAGGTGTTACAAGAGTCCTCAGAGGAGGAAAGCACCGCAAAGGCAGTGCAAAAACGAAAGAAAGAAAAGGACCCGTCGGCAGCACCACAAACCCAAGCTCTACCATCAATCGTGAACACCATCGGAACCCATCGGCGGGATCACCAAGGTGATGCCTCCAAGGAGGAAAATGAAGTTGAGGACTCCACCGTCACCCGATCTGGCACCGCCCGATCTTAGATTTTCACCCGGCGCTCTCACGCTATTGAGAAGGAAGGGAACGGCTCCGCAACGATACCTCCAAGGAGGAAGACGACGTCCGTGGACGCCATTACCGCTGGCAACGACAGAGTCGATGCATGATTTTCATCCGGAGCCGAGTCTTCCACCAATAATACAAGGATCCGAGGCCACCAGCGCCATAATGCATCAAGAGCCCAGAGCAAACACTACTAGAGACGAATTGGTCAAGCCGCACGCAGGAACTCGGCGAGCACACGCCAACCCAACCGGTCCGCACCGCCGCTCGCAGGCCCTGGGCGATCCAAGCCAGATCTGGCCAACCTCTACCTCCGCGCGCAGAACTGGGCGATCCTCCGCACCGCAGCGCATAGGCAAGGTCGAGGGAGAGCCAAACATAGCCGGTCTGCACCACCGCGCGCAGGAATGGGCAGGATCCAGGCCAAACTGTGCGGCTCGCTCCGCCGCGCGCAAGAACAGGACTATCCGTGCTAGATCTGGCCTGCTCGAGCCTTCTGTAGCACACGACAAACTGAATGGCGCCGCACCTCCAGGAGCCGGGCGTGGACGCGCTTGAAGGAGATACAACCACCAACCATCCCCGATACCACCACTACAGCCACCACCCGTAGCCGGACTAGGCGCGAAACGCAGCCACCTTCCAACGACGCCTGATGCCTCCTCGAGCCAGCCCTCCAGCCACAGGTTGGCAGAGGTCAGATCTGGCCAAGGCCGACCGCAGCGCCCCCGCCCCCACGGCGCCCGAGCGAGCAGCACCGGCAAGCCGCGCCCACCGCGCCTGCCTGGCGCCCCCGCGCGCGACGCCTGCTCACCACGCCCCGCCGCCAGCTCCCCACGCCTGCCGCGTGCGCCATCTCGCCGCGCCTGCCTGGCACCTCGACGCCTGCTTGCCGCGCGCGCCACACCCGCCACGGCAGCGCGCCGCGTGCGCCTCGCCCCCGCGCCTCTCCTTGGCCGAGCGGCCCCGCACCGCCATGGCCTCACGAGAGGGAAGAAGTGGAAGGCCCCGCCGCCGCCGACGCCGCGCGGGCTTAGCCCGGCGACGCTTGCCGGCGGCGGCGAGGGGAGGGGACGGATCTGGGGAAGGCTGGTGCGACGGCTAGGGTTTTTTCGCCCGGGTCGCCCGCGGGGTGGGGCGACACGAGCGACGACACAGCAAGACCTCTGGTATGTCCTTGTTGTATTTTTACTGGTAGGGAGAGCAGTAAAAAGGTGTTGTGGATACATATATGAATGCCCGCCAGAAGAAGAGAAAGGTGTTTGGCTGCAAATCAGTTTTTTGTCAAACTGCACATAAATATGATCAAGTACTTGTTGTCTTTTTACTGGTTGGGAGAGCAGGAGAAAGGTGTCGTGGATACATATATGAATGCCTGCCAGAAGAAGAGAAAGGTGTTTGGCTGCAAGTTATGGTGTTCGTAGGCTGTCCATATCACCAGCACTAAGGGGAAATGTTCAACTGCCGCGTTCCTGTCTAATATCATGTGGGAGCAAGCATAAACCGTGGGGTTGCTATTCCAGGTATTCCACCATATCACCAAGCTCCATGTGTCATTTAATCCATTTGGTAGTAACTATTAGACGACATGATCATGGGAATTGTATGGTGCTGGTGTTTATGCAGTCCACACCTTTTAACAATCCGAGAGCGCATCACCTGTTTCAGCTGCATCTTTGAGGGATCTTTTTGATCTGGCCAAGGAAGCTATTGATGAATCAATCAAATCAGAAAATAGATCCCTGGCACACTTTGAGGTATATTTTTCAAAGTTATTTTTAAGTTGCGGGGTTGGTAATTGCTTTAATAAATGATGATGATGTGTACTCAGATATATTTTTTGTATGTCCCCAAATGGGATTCTATACAATACCAATAAACGATAAGCATAACAAGAAAAATAGCAAAGGTACTGTCAATTTTCCTTCAATAGTTTGCATCTCACAGCATTGAACATTACAGGTCGGAAAAAGGGTGATCTTCTGTTATCTCATATTAATTCATTCAATTGTAATGACAAAATAAACGGGAAATTAGGGATTCACTGATGGTTTGCTCATGTACTCCGTGTGATTATATATCTACCTTGTATCGTATCTCTTTAGAAGCAGCGGAAACTGGGAAGAAAATTGTATGACACAAGAAGAGATACTTTTAAAAGCAGCGGAAACAGGTTCCCCTTGTATATCTCTTTCTACCTTTACCCAAACATATATTCAGAAAAAACATGTGTTGAACGATTATTTATTAATTATCTTTGTACATTTAGATTTCTAGCTATTATGAGCACAAAAAATCTTGAAGCATGTGCTATCAAAAGAGGAGGAAGTGAAGAAAAAGGTTATTGTTCAGAAAACCATTTATGAAGATCCTACGGTTCGATTTTACTCGAGAGATGGTAACTGCTCTATACCTAAATTGTGGAGTAATCAACTCCATTTTTTTTTTGCACTCCTGTTTTACTATATTAATCGGTGTCCTACATGTGCATATTATGAATTATCGGACCTCTAAATTAACAGAATTTCATCTTGAATTCTTCAATGGAGCATCATTTTGGACTACTCTTCTTAACTGAGACCAAATATAAATGGCCTACATGCCTTAACAATAGGATGACATAATCCTTTAAGCATCAAACAATTATTACAAAAAACCGAGCAAACTCCAATTATGGTGAAGAATGGATGAGTCTCTCGTGGAGATTTGTATTTCGAGTTCTATCACCACCGATATTTTTCTTGTTTCGGTATTGTTTGCAGCTTTGTTTCATGAGGATTCAATTAAAATTATGCCAATAGATCATCATGATTGGGGAGGGGTGTCATGTCGGTTTTATAAATCCAGTAGCATCCTACTATTCGCAGTTTCTGTAGTTCAATGAAATAATACAATTTTCAAATTATATATTTTATGGTCATATATACTTTTTTTTAAAGTTACGAGGTTCCATGAGATTAGATGACGGCTCTGATGTGTCATTTTGACAAAAGGCCCACTACGGACAGTTCTTATAGTTCAATTAGATAATGCAATTTTCAGATGATATGTGATATGGTGATATGCTTTTATTTATTTATTTCATGTGTTCCTTGTCACCGGCATTTGTGCATGAATTGGTTAGATGTCTGCAAAGCTAACAAAATAAGAATGCGATGAATTATGTGTCTGCAAAACTAACCAAATATGAACGAGGTGATTTTCCTGACCAAATTTTGTGCCGGACCTTACTATGAAACAAACTATCTATGCCAAAATCACCACTCCCACATTTTCTATTTTCACTGGTTTACTGACTTCATTCTTCACAAGAAGGCGTGGAGGATCTCTATGAATAAGCCACAACTAGCAGTAACTATGTTTGTTTGTTTATTTGCCAGAGAACTATGTTTGGTTCTAGGCCGCCCTGCTCCATGTTAGTCCACAATTCTTTTGCAGTTTCAGGCTTACAACAAATGTAATTCTTAACCATATTTGTTAGCATTACTATATCATGCTGGAATCCCTTCTCTCCATTTGCCGGAAGTACTTAACTTCCTTTTTGCAGAATCCACATACTACGTAATACACGCAAAAAATATGTTTATACATGATTTTTTTCTCACGGTTATACGTGCGTGCACGTGCACGCTTACTAGTAACGTACTAACATACCATCAATAAGATTAGGTGTATTGGTATATAAATGGACAAACCAAATCAAAAAATCCATGTTACTGGTACATCAGAACCTTTGTGTACATGCAGTACTACAGTAGCACTATACAATTCTCAAATGAAAAAATAAAAGAAAGAAAATGCGCTTTGCATGTCATCAACATTCTTTCCTCTGCTGATCCTCAGTTATCAATCTACAGCTTCTCAGTTCGTCCACCTACTCCATGGAGTGGCAGCATTCTTTGAACGCCTGTAGATTGTGCTCGAAGACGGGGACGAAGGCATCGACGCTGCCGTCGCCGAGGTAGGACGGCGCGAGGAAGAGCATCCCCTCCGTGGGGAAGTAGGCCGGCATGAAGTAGCTCGGGCTCCCCGTGCCGAAGTCCAGCTCGTAGAACGGGAACGTCAGCCAACTGTCCACCTCCACGTCCGGGCAGTGCGCGTCCTTGCACACGGCGCTCCGAGCCAGCCCCTCCTTCTCGGCGGCGCCGGAGCTCGCGAAGTCGACGAAAGATTGGAAGTAGGCGCCGTCCACCCTCGCCACCTCGTCGTGGATCACCTGCGCCGCGTGCTTCAGCGGCCGGTTGAGGAGGTCACCCACCGTGGAGCGCGGGAACGCCCACAGGACCATGTTACCGAAGTACTCCGCCGGCTGGCCGAGCCGGTGCCGCCCGTCCACGGACAGACGGATCTTGGAGGTCTCTTCGGGGCTGAGGTCTCTCGCGCGCGTCATGGTGCGCCACAGGTGAGCGAGGATGGTTTCGAACCTGCTGAACGGCCGGCCGCGCCCCTCGGACGCCTTGGCGCGCAGACCGGCGATGAAGTCCTTGGTGAAGTGCGCCTTGTGGATGACGATGTTGTCGGCGGCATCGCCGTGGTGACCAACCACGTCAGTGGGCGACGGCAGGTAGTACTCCCTGTTACGGTGGTCGTGCTCCACGCGAGGCGACGACCGTGGCTTGAAGAGGTCCGCGTGGTGGTGCACTGGAGGGAGGCCCATGGGGAGCCCTCTCGTGGCGCGCCCCCAGGCCACGAGGAAGTTGCTGGTGGCGTGGCCGTCGGCGACGACGTGGTTGGACGTAAACCCTACAGCGAGCGAGCCGCACCGGAATCGTGTCAGCTGCAGCAGCACGACCTCCAGGTGCTCTGCCTCCAGGTCCGGATGCAGCTTCAGCAGCTCTGGCGTGGGCTTCGAGGGCGCCATGTCGACGAGGTCGGCGTCCACGAACGCCTCAATGAGGCGCGCGCCACGGTCGTTGAGGATGACTGACGGCGTGCCGTCAGGGGACTCGCCGAGCTGCCCGGCGAAGGCGCGGTACTGGGCGAGGACCGTGGCAAGGCCCTTCTCGATGGCAGCCGTTGAGGGCGCGGGCGGCGCGAAGGCGTAGATGATGGCCATCTGCATCTCGAACGTGACCCTGTCGAAGATGGACAGAGGAATGTACTCCGTGGCCGGCACCGGCGCTTCGCCGGCACTGTAGGCAGGCTTGACAAGCCTGGAGCTCAGCACCTTGACCTCCATTGCTGTGTACTGAGCTTAGACCGGAGAAGTAGTTTCTCTGTGGCGAGAAAGATCAAAAGTTGGCAACAAGAGATCGAGCTTGTACGTGTGTACTCTTGTGTTGTGTGTATGATTTGGTGCTTGTCCTGCTGCTGGTTCTACTATTTATAGGACGGTATTACAAGTCTGGAACACGCTCGCGGGAAACGGTAGCCGGCCGGTAGGTGAAAGCAAACTACTTTAGTCTAGTACCCCTTGTTAATTTGTGTAGTTGAGACTTGGACCTGGCCCGCCTCTAAACCATGCATGTGTTTGACTAGTGAACGGGCTGTTCCCTAGAACGTGCAAATGTCACAAGTCTAAACCGTACCCTCTATTTCACTCCTTTGCCTGATTTAGAGCATCTCTCAAAAAGTGCTTCGCGCCGAACAGCTTCAACAGAAACTGTAAAATTATGTGCGCGTTAAAAAAATTTAAGCACGCGTTGAAAAAGTCACCACGCGCATCATATTTTGGGCTTCGGATTAGGCAGGCTTCACAATTTGCACCGCGTGCTTTTTTGAGCACGCGGTTTTGGGTGTCTGCTATAGCAATGTTGGTCCCGACGCATTAAATGTGCTACAGTGGCGCGCTATAAATTTTATTGAGCGCAAATTTTTTGTGCGACCGTTAGAGATGCTCTTACAAAACGGACCAATTATGAAGTCCAGTAGGGAATAATACAACTCATGTTATTTATTGTTTCACCTGATGGTATGTCCACGAAAAATACTGGCTAGTTCCATATGGATGTTTGAGTTAGGGCATATACAAGGCTGACCCTCTAACCGTATGTATCCGTCTGGACGCAGCTGTACGGACACCGCAAGTCATCCAACGCCGACCCCCGTTGGTCGTCAGAGAAGTCCAGACCAATATTTTTCAGCAAAGTCGAAACACCCCCGGCCACCAAAAACTGACGCGGAGCTCGCGCTTTTGTAGCTGGCCGCACTATTATTGTGGCAAAATCTGCAACTATCGTCTTCCATCCCGCACACTCCACCAAATTCCTGTCCTTCTCCCACACTCTCGTCTTCCCTCCCAATGCTGACGCATGGACCCGAAGGAGATCCTGCGGGAGACGAAAGTTGTGGAGGATTCGAGCTACAAGCTCAAGCTTGAAGGTGGTGGAGAGGTTTGACTTGTTGATGCAAGCGACAAAGAAGAAGCTTAAGCTCGAAGAGAAGAGGGACACAGTCGAAGAGAAGAAGGTCACGCTCAAGGAGAAGGTGGAGATCGCAGACACTTCAGAGCACGCGAAGATGCTCACCTTGAAGGTGGCGGATTTGGATGACGAAGCCGTCCGTTACAAGATGTTGCTGCGGCAGAAGGATGAGCTAGAGAGGGTGGAGCAGAAGGACATCTAGGCGGCGGAGGCCGAGGTGTCCTACAGGGCGGCGACGACAGATTGCGCATGAGGGCTCGATTGACGGTCCAGCAGGGTAAAAATGCATTTTTTTTTGCTCAGACTGCTGGACTGATATTCTTTTATGATGGAGCATATAAAAACTAAGCACATTGCCTCTTTTTGGCTGCGGTAGGGTGAGGATGTGATCCGGCGCACGCTATGGAACGTTTGAATTTCAAACTGCCATCTATTGCCAGACATATAGTGACTAGCTGATAGTCGGTTCCTGTATCCCTGTCCATGGACTAGTCTCCTTTATCCGCCAACGAATGGGGTGCCGATTTGCGAGCCCGTGTTGAAGATGTCCTTAGAACAAAATACTCGAGTACTCCCTTCGTTTCTTTTTAGTCTGCATATAAGATTTGGTCAAAGTCATACTTTGTTAACTTTGACTAAGTTTATAGAATAATATATCAAGATTCACAATATGAAATCAATATTGTTAGATGCGTCATGAACTTAATTTTCATACTATACACCTTTAGTATTGTAGTTGTTGATATTTTATTCTATAAAGTTGGTCAAACTTTACAACGTTTGACTTTGACCAAATCTTATATGCAGACTAAAAAGAAACAGAGGGAGTACTTTTGCAGTAGGCAATGGGCACTGACGTTGACACTGATCACTGGAATTTGGGCATTAGATAAAACATGGTTCTGGTAGAGGCGGCGAATCCCGGTTTGCTAAAACAGATGGAAGATTCTAAATCATGGTTGTAAAGAGATGTCCGCATACATACTAGATAAGCATGGCATTGTTTAGATGGACAGCCAACGTCTATCTCTATCCTTTCAGGGAAAATATATATTCGATGGTGGTCGTAAAGGCATACACATACGATGCATGAGTTTATGGGTTGTGACAAGGATAGAGGTCAGTGATCTTGATGCACATCATCTGCCCATCAGTCGTGCGTCATAATCATCAAACGCAGCGCAGACGAACCTGCCCATGAGGTGAGGATATACCATCAGGCATCAGTTGCTGAAGAGTTTGGGTGCAAGTTGGGCTTGTGCAACCGAAAGCAAAAAAGAAAAGAAAAAAAAAGATTGAAATGAAGGCAAAAGATTTGCCTCATCCAATGTGTTAGTTTAATGTGCCTTTCTCCTTTGCGTTCTCTTTTGCATTGTTTCAACATGCTTGTATTTAACCGGATAATGACATGCATGCAAGACGTCAGTATCACGAATGTTGGGCTACCAGGACCAGGAATAAATAAACTCGTCTCGTTCCTGGAAGATTCTAGCTGTTTGGCACGCAGGACGGCAGCTTGTTTCCATTCCCCGAATCCGCAATGAAATTCCAGTTTACACTAGTGAACGGGCTGTTACCTATGAACGTGCAAATGTCACTAGTCTAAACCGTACCCTCTATTTCACTCCTTTGCCTGCCTTACAAAACGGACCAATATGAAGTCCAGTAGGCAATAATATAACTCATGTTATTTATTGTTTCACCGCATGGTATGTCCACGAGAAAATACTGGCTAGTCCTACACGGATGTTTGAGTTAGGGCATCTCCGACGCCGACCCTCAAACCGTCTGTATCCGCCTGGACGCAGATGTCCGGACACCGCAAGTCATCCCACGCCGTACCCCCTCGGTCCTCGGAGCAGTTCGGACCGCACTTTTCCGGCAAAGTCGAAACAAACCGGGGAAGGGGGGCTTTGCGGGAGTCCGGACACAAGCCACCAAAAACAGAGGCGAAACTCGAGCTTTTTGTAGTTGGTTGCATCGTTTTCGTGGCAAAATCTCCATCTATCTTCTTCCATCCCGCGCTCTCCACCAAATTCCCGACCTTTCCAGCCCATTCGCTTCTTCCCTCCCACCGCCGACGCATGGACTCGGAGGAGATCCTGCCGGACACGGAAGTTGTAGATGAAGCTTGAAGATAGCGGAAAAGTTTGACTTGTTGATGAAGGCGACATAGAAGAAGCTCAAGCTCGAAGAGAAGAGGGACACGATCAAGGAGAAGAAGGTCATGCTCGAGGAGAAGGTGGATATCGCAGCCGCTTCGGAGGATGTGAAGATACTCACCTTGAAGGTGCCCCTCCTTCCCTCGCCCCTGCCTAAGGGGCTCATTGGCGAAGCCCGACCGGCTCCGGAGATGGCGGCGGCGGCGGCTTATTCTTCTGCTGTGTGGCGGATCACGGAGGCACGACATCGGCAGGTGTCTAATCCGCGGATCTTGGGAGGGCTTCATCCGAGGCCTGCTGCGGTGGATGCTTCGCCGGAGGTGGGGCGCGTGAGCAGCGACAGAGCTCGAGGCAACGATGCCTCTGCTCCCTTTTGTGGTTGCGGGCGGGGCGGGCCCGATCTAGGCTCACCCGGAGCCGTCGCGGGCGAGTGGGGTGGCGGATCTGCGCCGCATGGGCCGTGGGGTGCAGTCTCAGGCTGGCGTTGCTGCTTGGAAGCCGATGGGTGTGCAGCGGTGGCTGTGGGCAGGCAGGCGGGTCCGATCTGGCCGCATCCTGTCCTGGGTTGATGCATGCGGTCATTTTCGAAGTGGCGCAAGGTGTGTTGGGGCAGTGCGGGCGGCTAGCAATTTTGTGATCAGGGACTTATGTCCTTGGCGTCCGGGTTATTCTTCGGATGAAGTTCTTGCTCGACGCAGGCGAGGGCAACATCCATGGATGTTGTTTTCCTTCTTGGAGGCATCACTGAGGGGATTTTCCACCCTCCTGCCTTTGGATCCTTTCTTCGGGGTGAAAACCTAGATCCATCGTGTCGGATAAGCAATGGGGCATCCTTGGCTGCCTTACTTTGTTGGAAGCATTTCTTTGGAGAGGTTCTTGGTTGGCACACTTGGTCTATGGTAGTCTGGATGGTCGGGGCTCCGATGGCGCGTTTGTCCGAGGATTGTCGTTGGCCGTTGTGCGTTGGTGGTGGGTGGTAGGAGGAGGGGAGGGGCGGTAAACTTTCTGCTTGGTACACCTATCGGGTTCCAAGCAGCAGCACCAGCCTGAGACTGCACCCCCCAGCCGGTGGGGGTGGGAGGAGGAGGGGAGACGCGGTAAACTCGACTACCACGGTAACCACGAAATACTGGAAAAAATCAAGCAAAATTTAAAATTAAAATTTGAATTCAAATTTATAAGACCCAGATACGAAGTTTTGAACAGAAAATAACGTCTGCACTGGTAGTAGCGCAGCGGTAACAGGTCTGCTCACTACCACTCAAATACAGGTCGCGAGTTCGACCCTCCCTCATACTCCATCCGTTCCCAAATATTTGTCTTTCTAGATTTCAACAAGTGACTACATACGAAGCAAAATGAATGAATCTACACTCTAAAATATGTCTACAAACATCTGTATGTTGTATTCCGTTTGAAATGTTTAGAAAGACAAATATTTAGGAACGGGGGATTTTTTTTTTAGAAATTACCACATACAGTGTGGAACGGGGGGAAATTTTTTTTTTAGAAATTACCACATACAGTGTGCCGTGCATTCTTCAAAAATCAAAACGAAAAAAATGCGGACACAAGGCTTGCAGCTGCCGGTTGATGATCCTTACCACTAGGACGCGACTATGCATGTGTTTCAATTAGAGATATACCTTATTTAACTAGGCGTCAGGAGTTTAAATTCAAAAAATTCAAAAAAAGTGAAATTTTCTGCTTGGTATACCTAATTATAGTGGGGGAGCGGTAAGCGTGGTTACTGGGCAGTAACCGAATTTACCGCCCGGTACCTAAAACCTTGGCAGGAGCACACTTGAGATGCTTGGTGTGGCGGATGAGTCTTGTTAGTTCTCCTCTCGGGACTGGAGCCACACATGTCTACCCTGCTTCGAATATGTCTTCTCTCTCCAATGTCGATGAGGTCGAAGAACACACTTGTGGCGGACATGCTTGGTGCGGGTGCCCTTCCATGTTGCTGCGAAGTTGAAGTCGTCGGGTCGCGAGCACGATGGATGATATACGATTACACTGCGAAGATCTACGAGGTGCTCTGCTCTGTCATGTTTAGTTGTCCCAGCGACCTTGTATCTCTTGTGGTGCTGTTGGCCTGGGTTAGCTGTTGTTCTTCTCTTTGGCTAGGCCAAGGGACCTTTCTTCTTGGTTTTTTTGTTTTCATCCACTGATCACTTGATCACACATTGTTTTTCGCTTGCTTCTTACTTATGAAATGCCAGCGAACGCTGGATCTTAAAAAGAAAAATAAGGTGGTGGATTTGGATGACGAAGTCGTCCGTATCAAGATGTTGCAGTGGCAGAAGGATGTGCTGAAGGAGATCAAGACGGCGGAGGCCGAGGCGGCCTACACGGTGGTGATGCCAGATTGAGCATGAGGACTCGATTGATGGTGCGTCAGGGGAAAAATCTATTTTTTTGCATGGATTGCCAGACTGATATTCTTTTGTGATCGAGCACATAAAAACTAAGCATATTTGCCTCTTTTTAGTTGTGATCGGCTGAGGATGTGATCGCGCGCTATATAACCAGCATGTTTGAATTTCAAACTGCTCTTTACTAGCAGACATATAGTGACTAGTTTTGGATGGTCGGCTCCCGCATCTGTGTCCGCAGACTGGTCTCTAATGTCTACGATAAATGCGAGCATCAAGATTTGAATCCTAATCGATTGAGATACCACTGTCTTTCTAACCATCCAACCACATATTGATTCGTGTGGATAGATAAACTTCGTTCTCCAAAATTTCCACTTGTTTGACCCACACGGATACGATGACAGGTGAATTCCTGCCTCTGTTTAGCCGCTTGTTTGCCGCAGCTGAATATACATACGAGATTCGCTCCGTCACGGATCCATCGGTTTCGGCCGGCCGAGGTTTCCCTGCCACCTACCACGCGACTTTCTTTGCAGTCCCCAGGACCCAGATCAGATGCAATGGTCAGAGCAGAATAATCTAGAGATGACGGCCTCCCATGTAGGAGTACTCCTTCCAAGAAGGAAGACCGCAGTCAGTCGTTATCAGAGCGTCTGTGTTGTGTGTCTGAACCCAGGTTGACAAAAGTCATCTGGTCATGGACTGGCCGGAATATAAATAATATATGAAAATAATATATAGGTCTGGTCGTCAGTTTGAATTTAGAGCAAACAGATTCTGTTTTTTCTTTTTCTTTTTTTGGCTACCGGCAGAAACGTCGTCATCCAGTATATGGTACTCCCTCGTTAAAATCGTAAAAAAGGCTCTCTGATGTCACGGAAATTGACCAAGTAGTGTGGTCAACTCACTTAGTGTATATTGTATATATTTTTACCTTTCTTTTTTGATGAGATGTCTTACCACGCGGTATTCTCCTACACTTTTTGACGATATCCAAACACGAACAAGTTAGTACAAAGAACACAAATTATATTTTATTGATGGTCACAGTCCTAGGAAAATTCGATTGCACAACTACAGACGATGACTCTATCTTCGTTTCTTCAGCGAGCGCGTTAAGCCAAGCCGTAACCAATTGACTCGTGTTATTAGTTGTGGCAGGTGCATCCATTTGGCACACTAATATTGAACACGGTTTTGTTGATTCCATGGTCGTCTTAGAATTTCTTGGTTCTCAGTTGACATCGAGGACCGTCAATCTTTTTTCTTTCTTTTGTGGGAAAAACTTCTGATCTATTTATTATCTGTCAAGGTAGTACAAAGAACACAAATTATATTAAGGTACATGGACCACCAAGTGACGACGACAAGCACTGGAGCGAGTCAAGGCGCGCCGCCGCCGTCACCTCTCCCTCATCGGAGCGGGTCAAATCTTATTGTAGAAAACAGTCCAGAAATCATTGTGCTAAGACCCAATAGAACCAGCGCAACATAGCAACAACCGCCGCCGATAAAGAGAAGTGTAAATCGAGATCTGTCAATCTAACATTAGGATCCATGGAAAATTTCCTATTTATCAGAACGCCATGAAATAAGCCATGCATTATTTCTTGTTCACAATAGATGAAAAAAAATTAATACAACAATGTGATTTTTGTATATGTACTAGCACGATGCTCGTGTGTTGCCACGCAACCATTGGCTCATAGGTGGTGAAATAATGTTAGTGTCCTTTATGACCGTTGTGTGACTTAGATTAGAAATGATGGCAAAAATACGATGAGAAATATGTATCGTAAGGGAATTTTAAATGGGCATAGTAGCTTGGGAAGAGAACTAAAACCAAGATTGATTTTGAGTGGTAGTCACATTTTGTCTTTGTTATTTGTGCCTTTTATAATAAGTTGGTCTCACATGAAATTAGTGTATTTGTTTATGTATGATAGATCCCACATGTGAGTAATGTATATTTATTTATATGTCTCTTGGAAGATTGCTAGTTCCACATGTGAGGATGCGTGTATTCGTTTATTGAAAGTATGTTGACCCCATATGTAAACTCTCCACAAACTTCAATCTTTATAAGTAGAAAATATATGAAACTATTTCTTCTCAGCAACCTGTGATGTATTGCACTTTTTTATTACATGCATGAAGATATTTTTATAACATGGAATTCAAAGAATGACCAATACCTTTTAATTTTGTTATAAAATAGATGAAAAAAATAGCTCGTTTCCAGTTGACTAAGAGATACACTCCAGACAAAACAAGACATTACTTGAATAACTATGAAAATTTTAACACCAGACCATGCGAATAGCTTGGTTCAGCCTCAGTCAACACCATCAATGGTGGTGCCTGCGGTGTCGTTACCTCGTTGGAGGCGTTGTGAGGCAATTCATGTTCCCTAAGTACCCCCAGGGAAACCCCAAATTTGGGCTTTTCAGATCGTAAGATAGCGAGGTTCCTGCATTGTCACCTCCATGGCAGCATCATCTTTGGGGTTGTGCATCGGCCGGAGGGATAAGTGTTGTGTGGCTGGGTGCAGGTCTCCGTTTACTTGTCATGCGGGGACCAAGGTGGAGCGGCCTGCCACCTACAGTATTGAGGATGACGAGTCTTGGTGGCAAGGTGCAACAGGGTCTCGGGGATGGATACCAATTGATGGGCATGCGCTGGAGGCATGCGTTGTTTGGCATCGTGGTGGCGTTGATGGCAGAAGGGTCTGGCAAAATTAGTGCATTCATTGCTCCTGAAGATGACATTGCGGAAGAAGGCAACGTCAGATTCTACAACATGTGCATGCGGTGCAAGTTGACGGTCTACTAGGCCGGTTGGGGCTTCCGGCTAGCCGGCGGGCGACTTGGTAAGGCCACTAGTTTTCTTGGTGTGCCTGACGCACGGTCAGAGCGCACCATCAATCTTATAGGCCAAGCGACAATTTTCGTCAGAAAAATGATTTTGGGTTGATCTATATATCTATTTTGTAAGACCTTATTGAATAATGTAATAAAGATGGTAGTATGCGTTGGTCCAGGCAGAAAACGAGGGTAATCCTCTTTTTCGAAAAAAGCCTAGCATTCCTATGATCTATGCATGAGAATAATCTACCATGCGATAAGCATTAGTGAGTTATAAGTGGATGTTAAATTACATTTCATTTAGTTATGACATGCACTATAATCCACTACTCATTGTTCCTAGCCATGAAGCCCTGCCACATAAACAAGTCATGCATGCAAGTAATAAGTTACATATTTTGCTTAGCATATCCATGCAGCGCTGCCACATCATCGGCTCATGCGTGTAAGTCATCAGTTACTTTTCATTAGATTTTGTGCTCTCGTAGACATGGTATATGTGTTGGACGTTTGAAGCTTATATCTAAGGGGCGGTGCACAAGGGGTGGGACCCACCCCTAAACCACAGCCGCACCAAACACTAGCTTGGCCGCCAAGGCTAAGGGGTGGTGCCCCATCCTGGGCTTCTAAGGCCCATTCGACTGCCACCTATAGGCCTTGCCTATCCTTGCTGGCTAAAGGCGCATCCTACACCTCTGGGAGATTCCATTTTTTTCCTGAAAGCTCCCATATATTTTTTTATACCCTCCAAACTTTTTCGGTCTTCGGGGTTTTCTCGAAAACACTTTCGATCTCTCCGAAACACTTTCGGCTCTCTCTTATGAATACTTTTAACATCTACGAAATACTTCCAATGATATTCTCTCATGCTCCTAACTCATCTAGTACTCAACAAATCTATGACTCTTAAGTGTGTGACCCTGCAGGTCCAGTGAAGTATAGACATGACACAAACACCTTTCGTTCAGTGATCAACAGTGGAACCGTGGACATCCATATTGACCCCTACACCCACAATAATGATTATCGAGTGAACCCGTAGTTAGTGTGGCATTCCTTTTGCTTTGACATACTTTATAAAACCCGAGGTGATGTATATTGGCATCCTCGTGAATCAACACATGATCACTATGTCAGTTTCCTCGTTACCGGTTTTGTTCACTTTTCTCGTTCCTGTATTCCGACATCTTCGTGAGCAAGCCACGTTGTGTCTAGCCAGGAATTGATGGATACCATCACACCGAGAGGGTCCTAAGAATATCTCTCGATTGTCGGAGGAGCAACTCCCAGTCTCGAGCTATGTAGTCCCTCGTCGTTTGTTTACGATGAACCTGTAAGTCACCATTATGATCACCATGTTACGGTTGACATTTGACGAACCCCAAAGTGCATGATCCAATATGGAGTGACTCGATATGGTCTAAGGAACTGTGCATATGTTAAATTTCTTTGTGTTATAAACTATAAATTTGTGACAATAGGATCTCTTATTATAACATCCAACTTCGGTCAATTCAATACAAGTCTGGCCTCAAAATTGTCGGCATCCTTAGTTACATTTAACTTATGCCCATCATATGTAAAACAAAATCATAATGCAACACTTGAGCTAGTCTTAGAGGCGAGACTAAGAATCTTTTTACTGTTTACTATTTTACACGTGCACATTAGTTTTTCTCTGAGCCTCATGGTTACTGCAGACTCGAGAACCATTGCAGTTATACAAACATAAACACTAATTATACACTTGGAAATAAATAATAACAATTTTACTTTGCCTCTAGGACATATTCCTATCAATTTAGTAGTGTTTTTAGGTCCTTATTCGGGCTATGTTTGGCACAGGCTTCAATTTTAAAGCCTCAAATCTTTCATAGAAGCGATGACTCCATCGACAACTAGACATCGTATTCGAGGTTCGGGGAAGTGGAGATATTAGTGCCAAATGGGGCACCGAGAGTTCAAGGTCGGTCAAAAACTTGGGCACAAGAGGGCAATTGTTTGCATGTTCCGTAATGCTATGTGTTCATGATTCTTTTCACTATTTTATAAAAAAGTAAGGTTTGAAGGGTTAATTCTTATTCTGGTGTACTTTTTCTCTCTAGAATATTCGAATGTACTCAAGAATAAAACTGTTTTCATCTAAAAAAAAGAATAAAACTGTTTCCATGTTTGGATAACTCTATCAAGTAGCATGCTGAATTCAGTCAAAACCAATACTTTTGTAAGGCACAAAATACACTTCCATTTTAAACAGATTTTTAAGGAAAATTGTGTAATCCCTCCATATTAATTGTTGCTGATTTAGTATAATATGGGTCAGTGGTTGTTACAGTTTGGTATTCAAGTCGGATCAAACACATGTATACCAAATGAAATTTATTGATCCAGAAATTGGTGTTACTTGTAAAAGATAACATTATTGTACATGCCAAAAAGGCTTTCCCCGCTTTAGAGCAAATATAATAGAATGATGTAGGCGAGCTGTAAGACATAAAATAGTATATTTATACTGAGTTGGAAGAGAGAGAAGTAGAGAGAGAAGAATCGGGCTACTAACTAACTATGGCACATGCTCGCACTCTGTGAGAGTGAAAGATGGGACATGTATCAATAAAGTAGTATTTATTTACATATAACTATTATATTTGCCGGTTATAAGCTTGATTATAGATGACGTGTCAACTTCATATAACCAACAGCTGCTTGTACTATTAACCATGCTCTTATATACAAAACAATATAGCCGAACAAATACAAATGAAGAAAAAACCCTCTCAATAATAAATGAACTAATGTATTCTCACTCGCTATTTCTTCGACTAATCCATGGAGTAGCAGCATTCTTTGAAGGCTTGGAGGTTCTCTTGGAATAGGGGTACGAAGGCATCGACGCTGCCGTCGCTGAAGTTGGACGGCG
Organism: Secale cereale; assembly: GCA_902687465.1. NCBI lineage: Eukaryota > Viridiplantae > Streptophyta > Magnoliopsida > Poales > Poaceae > Secale > Secale cereale. The sequence goes on along the minus strand of LR738713.1, from coordinate 644,421,290 downwards.
CGAGGAAAAGCATCCCCTCCGTGGGGAAGTAAGCCGGCATGAAGTAGCTCGGGCTCCCGGTGCCGAAGTCCAGCTCGTAGAACGGGAACGTCAGCCAGCTGTCCACCTCCACGTCCGGGCACTGCGCGTCCTTGCACACGGCGCTCCGCGCGAGCCCCTCCTTCTCGGCGGCGCCGGAGCTCGCGAAGTCAACGAAAGATTGGAAGTAGGCGCCGTCCACCCTCGCCACCTCGTCGTGGATCACCTGCGCGGCGTGCTTCAGCGGTCGGTTCAGGAGGTCATCCACGGTGGCGCGCGGGAACGCCCAAAGGACCATGTTGCCGAAGTACTCCGCCGGCTGGCCCAGCCGGTGCCGCCCGTCCACGGACAGCCGGATCTTGGAGGTCTCCTCGGGGCTCAGGTCGCGCGCGCGGGTCATGGTGCGCCAAAGGTGAGCGAGGATGGTCTCGAACCGGCTGAACGGCCGGCCGCGCCCTTCTGACGCCTTAGCGCGCAGACCGGCGATGAAGTCCTTGGTGAAGTGCGCCTTGTGGATGACAATGTTGTCGGTGGCATCGCCGTGGTGACCGACCACGTCGGAGGGCAACGGCAGGTAGTATTCTCGGTTGCGGTGGTCGTGCTCCACGCGAGGCGACGACCGTGGCTTGAAGAGGTCCTTGTGGTGGTGCAGCGGCGGGAGTCCCATGGGGAGCCCTCTAGTGGCGCGCCCCCAGGCCACGAGAAAATTGCTGGTGGCGTGGCCGTCGGCGACGACGTGGTTGGACGTGAACCCTACGGCGAGCGAGCCGCACCGGAACCGTGTCAGCTGCAGCATCACAACCTCCTGGTGCTCCGCCTCCAGGTCTGGGTGCAGCTTGAGCAGCTCCGGCGTGGGCTTCGAGGGCGCCATGTCGACGAGGTCGGCGTCCACGGCCGCCTCAACCAGGCGCGCTCCACGGTCGTTGAGTATGACTGACAGCGTGCGGTCGGGCGCCTCGCCGAGCTGGCCCGCGAATGCGCGGTACTGGGCGAGGACCGTGGCGAGGCCGTTCTCGATGGCGGCCGTGGATGGCGCCGGCGCGGCAAAGGCGTAGATGATGGCCATCTGCATGTTGAACGTCACCTTGTCGAAGATGGACAGTGGAATGTACTCCGTGGCCGGCACCGGCGCTTCGCCGGCACTGTAGGCAGGCTTGACGAGCTTGGAGCTCAACACCTTGACCTCCATTGCTGTGTATGGCAGTAGTTTCTCTGTCGCTAATCAAGTTTGATCGGCGAGAATGATCAAAAGTTTGGGACAAGAGAGCTTGTACGTGGAGGCTTTGCTTTGCTTGCCGTATTGTAACTCTTGTGTTCTGTGAAAGATTTGGTGGTTGTCCGGATGCTGGTTGTAAGATTTATAGGAAGTCTGGAACACGCTCGCATGAAACGGTAGCCGGTAGGTGAAAACAAACCCCCGTAAGTGTAGTTGAGACTTGACCTGGCCCGCCTCTACTGTAATCCATGCTTGTGTTTGACTAGTGAACGGCTGTTACCCAGAACGTGCGAATGTCACAAGTTCGTACTGTTTCCCTCAGGGCGTTGTCGTGGAGCTTAAGCGTCCTCATACCGTTGCGTTGTACTTAGGCTTACTTGTATGATTTCTCGCATGTGTTTATATTGTCGGATTATCCTAAAATCTGCTTTATAAGAGAGCCTCCTCGCTAGTACATTGTATTGTTCAGCCTTATATTTTAAGCATGTTTCAAGAGTTTGCCTCCAATAAAAACATGTTTAACTGTGGACAATGTTTCCACAATGATATCACTCAACTTACGCACAAAAACGAATGCAAGCAAATTTCCTTGCCATATACTCTCTCCCTTCCTAAATATAAGTCTTTTTAGAGATTCCACTATAGAGGCTACAATCGGATGTATGTAGACGTCTTTTAAAGTATATGTTCACTCGGTATATAGTCTATAGTGGAATATCTTAAAAGACTTATTTTTAAAAACACATGGAGTATGTCTTGGTTTCAGTTTTTTCTTCCTTTTGAAATTAAAAGTTAAATAGGATAGTTATTTCTTAGTCAAGTAATAATAGCCGTGCGACTCAATATTACACTTGCAGTTATCACTAGAAATAATCTTTTCGCAATAGTCTGAGAAATAACAAAAGAGTTATATAGAAAATATATGGTTCAATGTGCATTTTTTTACCACTCTCGTATATTTGATGAACCTGCGGTGAGCTCTTATTATGTTTTTTTGACCAGGGGAATGGCTCCATATTTTATCTGTCAGAACCCAAAGTTCACCAAGAGAGGATGAAAAACGCAGAAAAGTGGGAAAAAGAACTATGGATGTTTGAGTTAGTAGTTTTGCTAATTAAGAATAAATTAGTGAAGGAGTTAGCACTGGGCACTGACGTTGGCGTTGATCACCAGAGTTTTGGCATTAGATAAGCATGGTTTTTATTTGCGGGTCAGATAAGCATGGTTTTGCAAGAGGCGGCAACCCCAGTTTGCCAAAACAGATGGAAGATTTTACACTTATACGATACTCCTTTCGTCCTAAAATAAATGACTTAACTTTGTATTAACTTTAAGAAAGTAGTACTAAAGAGATGTCTGCAGACACATTAGATAATCGTGACTTTGCTAGAGGCGGCGAACGTTTATCCGCCAGAAGTACTGGAAAATATATATCCTATGGTGGTCGTAAAGGCATGTCTACATACACATGACGGTGTATTAATCTGTGGGTTTTGACATCATCTCCCCGTCAGTTAGTGCGTCAAAATCATCAAACGCAGCGGAGACGAACCTGCCCGTGACCATGAGGATATATATATATCAGTTGGTGGAGAGTTTGGGAGCAAGTTGACATTGTGCTAACCGTGAGCAACTTGTGTTGGTCTAATTTATCTGCCTCCTTTTGCGTTACCTTTTGCATTGATCCATGTTTATATTTAACTCCATAATGACATATTGGTTCATGCATGCGTGATGTCTGTTTAAGCATAAATATAATTACTGCACCCTTCACCCTTCAGTAGATAGACAAATGAGTTCCCAATAATAATCAACAAAACGATCTCGCTCAATCCGTGTTCAGTTTATAGTGGACGTAGAATAAAGAATACTCATCTAAACCATCTCGCGCCATTGCATCTCAGAAAGGGTAAAAACGTAAATGAAACAATCAAGTACTCACAAGTACCACCATAAGTAAAGGTAGAACAAGCAGGCCGTTTGATTACATTAACATCATCAAACAAAATTTGACACCACTCGGCACTAGTGCATAATAAACCAAAGGTATCTACCATACAGTTCAGCGACGACATAGTCTAACAAATGAGCTGATGACACATAAAAGGGAGAAAAAGCCAGACAAAGATAAAATGTGGCCTCTTCGATACCCGGCCCAAGAAATAGCGGTTCCTGCACAAGGAGAAACTGAAGACTTGAGAACCTACAATAAACATGTGTATGTAGCTCGGGCAATGCTTCACAAGCCATCTACGCTGCTTGCATCACCAAACTCCAGTTTATCATGATATCAGTGTATTTTTTAGTTACTGATAAAATTACTAAATCCAAATCGAGAGTGCAGTATGATATGTATGTTGGAAATATGCCCTAGAGGCAATAATATAAGGATTATTATTATATTTCGTTGTTCATGATAATTGCCTGTTATTCATGCTTGAATTGTATTGTACGGAAACAGCGATACATGTGTGAATAAATAGACCACAAACGTGTCCCTGGTAAGCCTCTGGTTACTAGCTCGTTGATCAATAGATGGTCACGGTTTCCTGACCATGGACATTGGATGTCATTGATAACGAGATCACATCATTAGGAGAATGATGTGATGGACGAGACCCAATCCTAAGCATAGCACGAGATCGTATAGTTCATAATGCTTAAGCTTTTTCAGTGTCAAGTATTTGTTCCTTAGACCATGAGGTTGTGCAACTCCCGGATACCGTAGGAATACTTTGGGTGTGCCAAACGTCACAACGTAACTGGGTGGTGATGGGCCTCGAACCCCTCGTTGGTTACCCCAAGTGGAAGGTGTAAGATGCAGTAAGTAGAAGTGTTTTCCCTTAGCAAGATGCCAAGGATCGAATCCCCAGAGACTCCTAGGTTCAACAAGTAGGTGTCAACTGCTAACGGCGCAATTAGCAATCAACGTGGACCTGCACACAGATACAAATAACTTTGCTCCCAACGAGTACAGAGAGGTTGTCAATCTCTCCGGCCTTGTAGTTCACAAAGGGTTAAAAGCAATATGATAGTAGTGATAGATAGTTTTTGCAATAGTAAGTAAATAGCGGAAGGTAAATAGTGTATGTGATCAATGATGGTAATATGGACCGGAGTCTCATGATGTTCACTAGTGATGTCTCTCTCCCAAAAGACGATAAAACAGCTATGTGAGGTAACAAATTACAGCTGGGCAATTGACAGGACCACGAACGCAAACCAATGCTGACTACATTGCAAGAAAGGTTGAGGTTCAAAGCATGGGCGGTACGTCAAAGTAAGTAGACCGAAATCCATCAATATCTACTACTAATCATCCACCTTGAGATATCTATCCAGAACATCTCGCTGGTATTAAGTTGCGAGTCCCACCCATAGTGTAAACTCAATGCAACAGGCAACTGCATTAAAAGAACTTTGTGTAAAGTAAACAATCCTTGCACCCGCGGGCACAAGCACCGTTGTTTTCCCCCTTTGAAAGGATCGATATGGTTGACTAGAGGGGGGGGTGAATAGGCAACTAACAATTTTTAGCTTTTCTTAACCAATTAAAATTAGGCGACAAAATAAGTTGTCTAGATAAACTACTATGAAGACAACTAATGACAATAAGCACAACAACTACACAAGCATGCTATAGGAATTAAACAAGTAAAGCATGCAAGAGTAAAGGTAAGAAATAACCACAAGTAGAACCGAAGGAGACGAGGATGTGTTTCCGAAGTTCCTTCCCTTTGAGGGGAAGTACGTCTCCGTTGGAGCGGTGTGGAGGCACAATGCTCCCCAAGAAGCCACTAGGGCCACCGTAATCTCCTCACGCCCTCACACGATGCAAGGTGCCGTGATTCCACTAGTGGTGCCCTTGAAGGCGGCAACCGAACCTTTACAAACAAGGTTGGGGCAATCTCCACAACTTGGAGGCTCCCAACAAACCACGAAGCTTCACCACAATGGACTATGGCTTCGAGGTGACCTCAACCGTCTAGGGTGCTCAAACACCCAAGAGTAACAAGATCCGCAAGGGATTAGTGGGGAGAATCAAATATCTCTTGGTGGAAGTGTAGATCGATGCCTCCTCAAGCAATCCCGAGCAAATCAACAAGTTTGATTGGCTAGGGAGAGAGATCGGGCGGAAATGGAGCTTTTGGAGCAACAATGGAGTAGTGGGGGAAGAGGTGAGCCTCCTTAGAGAAGAAGACCCCCTATATATAGTGGGGGGACAAATCCAACCGTTATTAGAGGTTTCAGCCCGCAGAGAGCGGTAGTACCGCACCTCATGAGCGGTACTACCGCTGGCAGAGCGGTACTACCGCTTGGGAAGCGGTACTACCGCCAAGGCAAAAACTTGAGGCCAGATACAGCCACGGATGAAATAAATTACATCCGTGGCTACATCCGCAGGGGGAAACGGAAGAGGCAAAATGCGACACGGTACTACCGCATCAGCTAAGCGGTACTACCGCTTATGCTAAGCGGTACTACCGCATGGTATGCGGAAGTAAAAAATTACTTCCGCATCCACTTCATATACTTAGACTTCTGCGCCTGGCCCAGATACACGGTACTACCGCATGGGGACGCGGTACTACCGCTGGAGCGGTACTACCGTGTCGGCAAGCGGTACTACCGTGTACCTGTGCGGTACTACCGCTTGGCAGAGCGGTACTACCGCATGCTTGGCAGAAGATCAGTAGAGAAGCCACAGAATTGCCTCAACGAAAGAAAAAACCGGTTGGACCTCCAGAGAAGCAAGGAAAGGAAGTGTGGGAGGATGTGTACGTGTTGATTCTACCCAAACCTTTCCGACGCGGATCCCCTCTTAATAGTACGGCTTTCCTATTACTCAATGCCACCTACAGGGAGCAAAAAGAAAAGCACCGTCCTTCATGGAATCCGAGGGGCAATCAATCGTCTTGTGCCATAAGGGAGATATACCTGTATAAGCTTACAGCACACGATTAGTCCGCAAGAGTATTGTCATCAATCACCAAAACCTATTAGGGAGAAAAATGCCCTTACAATCTCCCCCTTTTTGGTGAATTGATGACAACACGAGATTTGCACAGAGAAGAAATAATAGAGATAGCAATATAAGCCCTAGAGTATAGGTGAGCTCCCCCTGTATGTGTGCCTACAAATGATTGTGCTTTGGACTGCACTGCACACATACAAGGTATGGCGTTCCCCTATAATCTACTCATGCGATACTCTATAAAACATTTAACTGCATAGGATAAGCATAAGGACATAAAAAGTTTAACGATACGAGGGCATATGTCTTACACCATATGATTGTCTCACACAAACACACATAATAAAACCAAGTTCAACGAAAAGAAACACACACACACAAGACGACATAAGACAGCAAATGCAAATTACTCTCCCCCTTTGTCATCGAGACACCACAAAGGGAAAGAGGGGTAACGAAGATGGGTGGCAGCCCGGGAGACGCTCAGTCGTCATACTCGTCATCAAATCCCTGCTGCTCCTCGTCCTGATAGTCCTCATCAGATCCCTGCTGCTCTGGCTGAAACCCATCATCAGAGTCGGTCCACTGGTATCCCTAACGAGCCATCCAGGTAGCCTCTGGAGTGATGTTGTCCTCTGATCCATCTGAGACTGCTTCACCATACAAGGACAGAATCTTCTTGTCCCGCTGACGAGTCTTCTTGTCAGTCACATGGGCACGGTATTGCCCCTGAGCCTGCATGCAGAAGAGAGCCTTCATCTTCTGCTGGAGCTTCTTGGCCCAAGACGGCTTCTCTACGGTAGAGGAAGAAGATGGGGCAAATCTGCCTGAGCGGACATCGGCAGGCTCCTCCATAGGCTCATCCTCGGTGCCCATCTGGGCAGCAGCAGCCTGAGCGCGAGTAGTGGTGTTGGCCCAGCGAGTCTTGACGCGAAGCTTGATAGGATCATGGCGGTAGCAGTCGGCCACAAACTCCTCCTCTGGATACAATTTCGCCCAAGTCTTGGAGATGAGCAGATGTAAGAAAGGACCATAGATAGGTACCTTGCGAGTGTAGATAGCAAACCGGAGCTCATTCCACATGATGTGGGAAATGTCCAGAGGAGCAGCCTGAGCGGAGCGAGCCTCTTGACACATCAGAAGCATATCCACCAGATAGGCGTGAACCTTGTCCTTGTCGCCAACACGAGGAAACAGCGTGTTGCGAAAAATCCGATACATAATGTCCAGGAAGGGATTCAGCACATAGGTTGTTTTGCCACTAGGAAGGGTCTTTGCCTCATAGAATGGAAGGAGTTTGTCCTTGTTAGCTGCTTCAGCATTGGCGTGAGGCCGAAAACCAATAGGGTTATGGAGACCCTCATCGGGAAGCTGAAGAAGATTCATGAACTCCTTCCAAGTGGCGGTCATCTTGTGACCATGAGTCATCCAAGTCATGGGACGATCTTCCTTGGCCTGAAAGTTGACAGAGGCATAAAACTGCGCAATGAGCTCAGGATCAAAATCGTTCTGAAAAGACATGATATGTTCCAGACCCAGCTGCTCGATCAAGTCAAGGGCTTCTGCAAAATATGCCCTGTTCTGATCCTTCCTCATGTGCTCCACATCGATCCAGTGAGCATCCACATACAGATTGGCCTTGGTCTTGAGCACCTCATGATAGATGCGATACTGTTGCTTGGTCCAGAAGACATCATCACCAGGAAAGTGCTCACGAGGTTCCCCATATGGGTTGATCTTCCGTCTAGCCATGAACTCGCCAGCAGGCAATTCTTCCATAGACATGGATGATTCCTTGCGCTTGTTGGCTGAGGTCTTGTACCGGCGCTGAGGATTGGGGTTGGAGCCCTCTGGCACATCGCTCGGGGTACGCATGCGCTTGGAACCGGTGTCACGAACGGGGTTGGTACGACGACCCGCAAAGCCTGAGCCACCACCTAAAAATACAAACACAAAACCACAGCAAAACAAACGCGAGAAGAATCAATGCCAGAGCCTCGAAAGACACAAAAGACCAAGGGAAATAGAAAAGAGAACATGCCACGAAGCTAGTGTGAGCCAAGCGGTAGTACAGTTGACCCAACGGAAGTAAAAAAATAGTACCGGAGGGCAAGCGGTAGTACCGCGCGGCACATGCGGTAGTACCGCAAGCCTTACGGTAGTAGGATTTTACTTCCGCCCATGGGGGCGGAACTAAAAAATTAGTGCTGCATGCGAAGCGGTAGTACCGCGTAGGGACGCGGTAGTACCGTTCGGCATGCAGTACTAAAATTTTACTTCCGCCCGAGGGGGGCGGAACTAAAATATTAGTGCTGCATGCGGAGCGGTAGTACCGCACATGGGCGCGGTAGTACCGCTTGGCATGCAGTACTAAAATTTTACTTCCGCCCGAGGGGGCGGAACTAAAATATTAGGGCTGCATGCGGAGCGGTAGTACCGCACACGGGCGCGGTAGTACCGCTCGGCATGCAGTACTAAGATTTTACTTCCGCTCGAGCGGTAGTACCGCTAGGGACAGCGGTAGTACCGCTTATGTCAGATCGGATCTGGTTTACACCGTGCGGTAGTACCGCGGTTCTCCAGCGGTAGTACCGCACGGAACAGATCTGGGAAGATAAACAATTAAAAACTACCAACACGATCTTCATACGGTACTACGGCTGATCAGTAACTCCGTGGCAACAACTCAAAGCATAAATCCGGATCACAAACACTCTTCCACAATCTAAGCACCCATGGATGATATCATGAAGAACACAAGAAAGCACTAAGCATCTCCCCTAACCCTAAAAACTTAGGTGGGCAAAAAGAAGAAGGGAAACGGGGAAAAACCTGCATCCATGGCAAGAGGACGTGGTGGGGAACGATCCCACCGGTCGGAAAGAGAAACGAGTGAGCGAGGGAGGAGATCCGGCGAGGTCCTCCGGCGGCGTTCTTGAGAGAGAGAGACAGGGGCGACGTGGGGGTTAGGAGTGAATGGGTATGGGGGAGATGGAACTCCCCCTGCCTGCTTATAACCCCCCACGCGTTTTGATACGTGCGGTAGTACCGCGGTCATCGCGGTAGTACCGCTTGCGCGGTAGTACCGCACGCCAAGCGGTAGTACCGCTCTACCAGCGGCAGTAAAAAATTACTGCCGTGCTGGTCAAGCGGTAGTACCGTAACCCCATCTGCGGTAGTACCGTAAGTATGCACGGTAGTACCGCTCCTCCAAGAACAAACACGGCTGGCAAGAGGCTTTTAGCAAAGAAAGAGAGAAAAACAAATGCACGCACACGCAAAGTGAAACGACACAACTCCTCAGAGGAGGGCGGTGGCCGAGGCCACCTATGTTTGAGTATATAGATATGGCACCGCGAAGAATTATCCTTGGGCCCATGATCCAAAACTCGACTTGAAACATTTAAACCAACAATGTATGGCAAATGATAAAGACTTGGTTAGTTTATGCATAATGGGGGGAGGAACAGTTCATTGAGAGAACAATACTCCCCCTATGTCCATGCCTACATCTAGACAAGATAGCTATATTGTGTGTGAGGGATGTGTGTGCACAGACTCAAACCACATTGCTCAAATCGATGATATTTAGCTCATGCCTTAACTCGCGAAACCTTGCTTCATCTAATGGCTTCGTGAAGATATCTGCAAGGTTATCATGAGTGTTGACGTAGTGAAGCTCGATCTCTCCTTGCCTTATGTGATCCCGGATGAAGTGATACCGAATCTCAATATGCTTCGTCTTGAAGTGAAGCACCGGGTTGAGAGAAATCTTGATGGCACTTTCATTGTCACACCAAAGAGGCACTTTGTCACAAATGACACCGTAATCCTTCAAAGTTTGCCTCATCCATAAGAGTTGAGCACAGCAACTGCCAGCGGCCACATATTCTGCTTCAGTGGACGAGAGAGATACACAACTTTGCTTTTTGGAAGACCAACTAACAAGAGAGCAACCAAGGAATTGGCACCCTCCCGAGGTGGACTTCCTATCCACTTTATCTCCCGCCCAGTCAGAATCAGAGAAACCAACAAGGTTGAAATTTGCTCCTCTTGGGTACCATAAGCCAAAGTTTGGGGTATGAGCCAAATATCGAAAGATTCGCTTGACAGCCACAAAGTGACTTTCCTTAGGTGAGGCTTGAAACCGTGCACAAATTCCCACACTCAACATAATATCCGGTCTAGATGCACAAAGGTAAAGCAAGGATCCGATCATAGAGCGATATACCTTTTGATCCACCGCTTTACCATTGGGATCAATGTCAAGTTGGCATTTGGTTGGCATCGGAGTAGTAGCCGGCTTGACATCACTAAGGTTGAACCTCTTGAGCATGTCTTGAGTATACTTGGATTGTTTGATGAAGATGCCTTCTCTTCGTTGTTTGATCTCAAATCCAAGGAAGTACTTCAACTCTCCCATCATGGACATCTCAAAGTGTGTGGTCATGAGTGCGGCGAACTCATCATTGAAAGCTTTGTTAGGAGAGCCAAAGATAATATCATCAACATATAGTTGGCATACAAACAACTCCCCTTTGACCTTCTTAGTAAAAAGAGTGGGGTCGATTTTCCCAATTTCAAACCCACGATCTTGCAACAACTCGGTAAGGTGCTCATACCACGCTCGTGGGGCTTGTTTAAGGCCATAGAGTGCCTTATCAAGTTGATACACATGATTGGGGAACTTAGGATCCTCGAACCCCGGGGGTTGTTTAACATATACCAACTCATTAATGGGACCATTAAGAAATGCACTTTTCACATCCATTTGTTGCAATTTAAAGTTATGATGGGAAGCATAGGCAAGCAACAAACGAATGGACTCAAGACGAGCAACGGGGGCAAAAGTTTCACCGTAGTCGATACCCTCGACTTGGGAGTAGCCTTGAGCCACCAGACGTGCCTTGTTGCGGATGACAATGCCATGGGCATCTTGCTTGTTCTTAAAGATCCATTTAGTTCCAATGACATTATGGTTCTCCTTTGGTCTTGGCACCAAACGCCACACTTTGTTGCGCTCGAAGTTATTGAGTTCTTCATGCATGGCATTGAGCCAGTCGGGGTCTTCGAGCGCCTCAAACACCTTCTTAGGTTCAACAAAGGAGACAAAAGCTTGATGAGCACAATAGTTTGCTAATTGTCTACGAGTGCTTACCCCCCTTTTGATGCTCCCTAAAATGTTCTCGATGTGATGTTCGTTGGAAGCAAGTCTGGAGGCAACTTTTGCAGCACGACGCTCTAATTGCTCTTCAAGTGATAACTGAGGAGCATTGAGTTGATCATCTTGAGCGTCAACATGAGCAAGATCTTGATCTTGAGCTTCCTCTTGACCTTGATCTTGCTCGGGGGACTGAACTTGGCCTTGTGCATCAATTGGAGGTTCTTCACCAACTTGAGATTGATCTTGTTCTTGACCTTGTTCATCAGGCTGAGGGCCTTCACTATGTTCTTCGGAAGCGTGTGGGTCTTGGGTTGGTGATGGTTCCACTTGAGTGGAACATTGTCCTTCTCCTTCGGCCACAAGGGGTTCCTCAACGGGTAGGATATATCCAACACCCATTCTTCTTATGGCTTGAGGAGGAATTTCATCACCTGTATCACAAGTACCACTTTGCTCCACTTGGGAGCCGTTATTTTCATCAAACTCTACGTTACTCGTCTCCTCTATGAGTCCGGTGGACTTGTTGAGGACACGGTAAGCATGAGAGTTTGTAGCATAACCAACAAATATGCCCTCATGAGCTCTAGATTCAAATTTAGACAAACGAACACCTTTCTTAAGAATGAAACACTTACACCCGAACACCCGGAAGTACTTGAGATTGGGCTTGTTACCGGTAAGAATCTCATACGGAGTTTTGTTCAAGCCTTTGCGAAGATAGAGACGATTTGATGCATGGCAAGCGGTGTTGATGGCTTCAGCCCAAAAGTTGTATGGAGAGTTGAATTCAGCCATCATGGTTCTTGCAGCATCTATTAAAGTTCGGTTCTTTCTCTCCGCAACACCATTTTGCTGAGGGGTATATGGGGCGGCATATTGATGTTTGATCCCCTCATCACCAAGAAACTCATCCAAGGTGTAGTTCTTAAACTCGGTGCCATTGTCACTTCTAATCATCAAAATCTTTGCTTCATGTTGTCGTTGAGCTTCATTTGCAAAGTTGATGACGGTTTGTTGGGTCTCACTCTTCTTCTTGAAGAAGTATACCCAGGTATATCTTGAGTAATCATCCACAATCACCAAGCAATATTTTCTACCCCCAAGACTATCAAAAGTGGGAGGCCCAAAGAGATCCATGTGGAGGAGCTCTAGAGGTCTTTTTGAATAGATGATAGTCGTGGGAGGGTGAGCCTTCTCATGTAATTTTCCTTCAATGCACGCCCTGCAAGCACGATCTTTGGCAAAGCTAACATTTGTTAGTCCTCGGACATGGTCCCCCTTGAGAAGACTTTGCAAAGATCTCATATTGACGTGGGCCAAACGGCGATGCCAAAGCCATCCCACATCAACTTTAGCCATTAGGCATGTCGCAACCTTAGTGGGTTGCTTCGAGAAGTTAACCACATAAAGGCCGTTCTCGACATGCCCAACGTAGGCTACTTTAAGAGTCTTGCTCCACAAGAGGGCCACAGAATCAATATCAAAGAAAGTAGCAAAGCCCATGAGTGCAAGTTGGCGGACAGAAAGTAAATTGTATGCAAGGGACTCAACAAGCATGACTTTCTCGATCGTGAGATCATGAGAGACAACAACCTTGCCAAGTCCCAATACCTTAGAAGATGAAGCATCACCCCATTCGACGTTGGTGGCCATAGATGAACCGAGATGCACGTCCACCACCAAGTCTTTGCTTCCGGTCATATGATTTGTGGCTCCGCTATCGAGCAACCATGATCCCCCACCGGAAGCAAAATCCTACAATAGATCAATGCTTGGATTTAGGTACCCATTTGGTAATGGGTCCTTTGAGGTTAGTGACAAGGGTCTTAGGAACCCAAATGGACCATTCAATGTACTCATAAGAAGAACCAACAAATTTAGCAAACACATGGCCATCACTAGCACGGCATAAAACATATGACGGATTAAAATCGCCGGCCATGTTTGGGGGTGTGGTGGAGTTTTTCTTGACCCCACCACTTTTCTTCTTGGTAGAGGTGCCCTCTCCTTCTTTCACAAAGGATTGTCGGAGAGGGGGTGGTTGCTTTGTCTTGTCATTCTTCTTCTTCTTGGGCTTAGGAGCAAACCCAATTCCTTCCTTTGCCACAACTTCCTTTTGATTGCTCAAAAGGGCGTTGAGGTTCTTCTCACCTTGTATGCAAGTCACAAGGCCTTTCTCAAGCTGCTTCTTCAACTCGGCATTCTCTTCAACAAGATGCACATGCTCACAACATGGGTTAGTAGCATTTGCATTATCAATTAAAACCATGCGAGGAAAGATAGCCTTTTCCTTGGTTAGCGAAACTTGGAGTTGATCATGAGACTCCTTGAGAGAAGCATGCATTCCTTTCAAGGCCTTGTGAGCCTTGTCAAGTATGTCAAACTCCTCTTTGAGTTTAGCATGATCAACCGCAAGTTTTGCCTTCTCTGAGTTAAGGACACGAGAGACAACTAGAGCATGATCAAGATCTTTCTTTAATTTCGCATGATCAACGTTGTGTGACTCCTCAAGAGTCAAACGAAGACCACGCTCCTCCTCTAGAGCGTTAGAGAGATCCGATATCTCATCGGCATAGTCTCGACTGTGCCCTTCCATTTTAGTGATGGTTTCCTCGTGAGCCTCAATAATGTCATTTGCCTCACCGAGTTGTTCCAAGAGAGCAACCACGTGCTTCTTGGATTTGCCCTTGAGATTCTTTATGAACACATCAAATTCATTTTCTCCCTCCTTACTACCCTCACCCTCATCAATACAATTAGTTAATGAGGGATTAGAAGAGATAGTAGAGTTGACGATCGGGGTTACCTTGTTGGTGGCCTTGGCCATAAGACACTTGGCGGTGATGTTCTCGTTGGGTGAGTTGAAGAGAGATGAGTGCGGAGTGGTAGCAATTGCAATTGTGGCCATAGTGGTCACCTCATCCTCTTCATCATTGTCATCATCCTCCACATATTCTTCTTGAGCCACCAACACTTTCGGAGGAGTCTTCTTGATGAAGTTGTTCTTGTTGGGATAGAACTTTGACTTGTCCTTCCGAATAAGCTTGCCTCCAAAGTCTTCTCTCTTCTCATATGGGCAATCCACAACGAAGTGGCTTACATTTCCACAGTTGAAGCATGTCCTTACTCGTTGCTTCCCTTTGTTCCCACTGGAGTTGTTCCTGTTGAAGTTGGACCTTGAGTTCTTCTTCCCCCAGAATTGCCTAGAAGCAAGAGCCATGTGCTCGTGATAGGCATATTTGGTGTCCTCGGGGCAGCAATCATCATCATCTTCAACATCCTCCTCTTCCACACAAGCCTTGGCCTTCAGAGCAAGATTAGGCTTCTTGGATCGTTGAGCTCTTAGGACCGCATTGTCGGCGGTAACGTCAAGGATCCTCATGGCAACAAATTCATCCAACACTTCATTTGAGGATAAAGTGTGGAAGTCCGGTCTCTGACGAATCACAGAGGACATGGCCTTGTGATAGGGCATCATGGCCTTGAGGAACTTGCGCTTGATCCAATTGTCATCCGTATCCTTACTGCCATGATCTCGAAGAGACACTGCAAGAATAGTCAATCTTCGATAAAGTTCACGAGGATCTTCATCCTCGATCATTGCAAACTCATCAGCTTCATCTTGCACCACTTCATAGTTGGAGCGTTGAATGCTTGTGCTTCCCTTGTACATTGTGCCAACATGCTCCCATGCTTCCTTGGCCACAGTGAAGGGACGAAGATGAGCAATGTCTTCAGGAGGGATTGAGTCTTGAAGAATGCAAAGAGCGGACTCGTTGAACTGATGATCGGCAGTTTCTCTTGGAGTCATGTTGTCGGGATCATACGGATAAAAACCTTGCTCAATGATTCTCCAGAGGTTAGTGGAACAATGATTAATATGACGTTTGAAACGAAACACCCAAGTAGCAAAATCAGTATTTTTAACGAACTTAGGAGGGGGCCCGACGGAATTTAAATGCGGTGTGGGGACGGGTCCTCCATAGTGAGCAGGAGGAGGAGATTGGGCAAATTTCCCACTACCATGCTTAGTGACCGGGGCTTGCTCACTACTAGCTTCTCCCTTGTCGGGATTAGCCTCTGACACGTTGGTAGCGGGACGACCCACTTCCAACGGTGAGGTGGATAATTTAAGCCCCTCAAACATTTCTTTAAACATGCCCTTTACCTCGCTCGCTAGTGATTCTTTCAATGTGGTCAAGGCCACATTGAACTCCTCACGAGTGACCGAGGCTCCCCCATCTACCGTAGGCAAGGACGGATTTCCATCGGAATGGTCCTCCGTCTCGACTACGTTGTCAACCATACTCTTCGGACGGTAAAGTCCTTAAAAAGAGACGAGGCTCTGATACCAATTGAAAGGATCGATATGGTTGACTAGAGGGGGGGGTGAATAGGCAACTAACAATTTTTAGCTTTTCTTAACCAATTAAAATTAGGCGACAAAATAAGTTGTCTAGATAAACTACTATGAAGACAACTAATGACAATAAGCACAACAACTACACAAGCATGCTATAGGAATTAAACAAGTAAAGCATGCAAGAGTAAAGGTAAGAAATAACCACAAGTAGAACCGAAGGAGATGAGGATGTGTTTCCGAAGTTCCTTCCCTTTGAGGGGAAGTACGTCTCCGTTGGAGCGGTGTGGAGGCACAATGCTCCCCAAGAAGCCACTAGGGCCACCGTAATCTCCTCACGCCCTCACACGATGCAAGGTGCCGTGATTCCACTAGTGGTGCCCTTGAAGGCGGCAACCGAACCTTTACAAACAAGGTTGGGGCAATCTCCACAACTTGGAGGCTCCCAACAAACCACGAAGCTTCACCACAATGGAATATGGCTTCGAGGTGACCTCAACCGTCTAGGGTGCTCAAACACCCAAGAGTAACAAGATCCGCAAGGGATTAGTGGGGAGAATCAAATATCTCTTGGTGGAAGTGTAGATCGATGCCTCCTCAAGCAATCCCGAGCAAATCAACAAGTTTGATTGGCTAGGGAGAGAGATCGGGCGGAAATGGAGCTTTTGGAGCAACAATGGAGTAGTGGGGGAAGAGGTGAGTCTCCTTAGAGAAGAAGACCCCCTATATATAGTGGGGGAACAAATCCAACCGTTATTAGAGGTTTCAGCCCGCAGAGAGCGGTAGTACCGCACCTCATGAGCGGTACTACCGCTGGCTGAGCGGTACTACCGCTTGGGAAGCGGTACTACCGCCAAGGCAAAAACTTGAGGCCAGATACAGCCACGGATGAAATAAATTACATCCGTGGCTACATCCGCAGGGGGAAACGGAAGAGGCAAAATGCGACACGGTACTACCGCATCAGCTAAGCGGTACTACCGCTTATGCTAAGCGGTACTACCGCATGGTATGCGGAAGTAAAAAATTACTTCCGCATCCACTTCATATACTTAGACTTCTGCGCCTGGCCCAGATACACGGTACTACCGCATGGGGACGCGGTACTACCGCTGGAGCGGTACTACCGTGTCGGCAAGCGGTACTACCGTGTACCTGTGCGGTACTACCGCTTGGCAGAGCGGTACTACCGCATGCTTGGCAGAAGATCAGTAGAGAAGCCACAGAATTGCCTCAACGAAAGAAAAACCGGTTGGACCTCCAGAGAAGCAAGGAAAGGAAGTGTGGGAGAAAGATGTGTACGTGTTGATTCTACCCAAACCTTTCCGACGCGGATCCCCTCTTAATAGTACGGCTTTCCTATTACTCAATGCCACCTACAGGGAGCAAAAAGAAAAGCACCGTCCTTCATGGAATCCGAGGGGCAATCAATCGTCTTGTGCCATAAGGGAGATATACCTGTATAAGCTTACAGCACACGATTAGTCCGCAAGAGTATTGTCATCAATCACCAAAACCTATTAGGGAGAAAAATGCCCTTACACCCTTGTAGCAACATCACATCCCCTAGACTCATGTTTCTGTCACTCAAGCTAGTCATCGAGGGGCATGAACCCACAATCGAGCATAACGTTCCCTCTTGGAGTCACTACCTATTACTCGGCCAAAGCAATAAATAACAACGGAGAACATGCAAGAATTACTTATGAACTAAAATATAAAAGAGGTGAATCAAATATATTACTCAAGATCAATCTGAACATAATCTCATAATCCATCGGATCCCAGCAAACTCAACATAGCAACAGCATAAGGATTACATAGGTGCCTCGATCATGTAGGGCAGCTCACGAGGACTAATTAGTGAAGCACAAGAACGGGAGGAGAACATCACATAGCTACTGGTCATGGACTCAAGGTCCAAGGGAGACTACTCACGAGTCATCCGGGAGGCGTCCATGGTGGTGGAGAAGCTCCCGGTGGTGATCCTCCCCTCCGGCAGGGTGCTGGGAAGAGTTCTCCTGGTGCTCCCGATCTTGGAAGCGGTGGCGGCGGCGGAACAAAGATGGGATCGCGAAAAGAAGTCATGTTCTGAGGGTTACGGGGAACCCTTTAAATATATGCCAAAGTAGGGCACCGGGGGAGCCTCGGGGGGGCCAGGCGCCCCCCCGGCGCGGCCCAGGGGGGGGGGCGCCCACAGGGCGCCTGGAGCCCCTGTGCCCTCCCCCCAGGCTGCCCTTCGGACGCAGTGTTGTTTCTGGTTCGCTGATTTTTTATATAATTTTTCTGGATTTTTCTGGGCAGTTCTCGAAACGTGAAAACCTAAAATACAAAAACAGTCGAAAACAGAAACTGGCACTGGGGTGCACTGGATTAGTAAGTTAGTCCAAATATGATCAAAAGTGTATGGAAGTGTATGAATATCATAGCAATATCACCCAAAAGTGGCATGGAGCAAGCAGAAATTATAGATACGTTTTGGACGTATCAACATCCCCAAGCTTAATTCCTGCTCGTCCTCGAGTAGGTAAATGATAACAAGAATAATTTCTGTGGTGACATGTTGTTAACCATATAGGACTTTCTCATAGTCATATGACAAAAGCTTACTGAGACAATGATTCTAAAGTAATTAAGTTGTCTCAAGAGAAAATCACAAATGACTGAAAGTTTTACAACATGAAACTGAAACATCAAAAAGATTTGCAATGAACATGATGTGCAAATATGATCAAGTGATATCTAGCTTGCCCCCTTTAGTGATGCAAAACATAAATGCAAGGGCACCTTCAAGGTTTAAGTGATGACTAGATACAATCATTTCAGAATAAACGATATCACAATCATGCAAAAGACAATGCTACTTTGGGACAATGCACATTACACTCAGAATGACAATCATGCTCTCAGTAGTTGGTGCTTGAAGTGCTAGAGCTTTTAATTTTGAAACATGGAAGCAATTGTGTCAACGGTAATAGTACTTCATATGTGTCATGCATAAAACATCCTATAAGTTACAAGCCTCATGCATCGAATACTAATAGTGCTCGCTCCTTGTCCTAATTAGCTCGGATCCCCATGGGTTATCATTGCATTGCATATGTTTTAACCAAGTGTCACAAAGGGGTACCTCTATGCCACCTGTACAAAGGTCCAAGGAGATAGATCGCATTTGATTTCTCGTTTTTGATAGATCTCAACTTGAGGACATCCATACCGGGACAACATAGAAAATAGATGATGGACTCCTCTTTAATGCATAAGTATATTCTCATAAGAGATTGAGGATTAAGGTCCAAGCTAAAACTTCCACCATGATGCATGGCTTTGGTTGGCGGCCCAATGTTCTTCTCTAACAATATGCATATTAATTCAACCCACGGTAAATCACCCTTACTTCAGACAAGACGAACATGCATAGCAACTCACATGATATTCAACAAAAGTGTGACAGTTGATGGCGTCCCCAGAAACATGGTTACCGCTCAGCAAGCAACTCATAAGAAATAAGATACATATGCAAGATATTCTTTACCACAATAGTTTTTAGGCTACTTTCCCATGAGCTATGTATTGCATGATTAATTTGCTTAGTGCAGGTGTAGGTTAGCAAAAGACTGGGAGCGACCAACTAAGAGAGCAATGATGGTCATAATCATGCAGAGCGACAAAGCAATATTGAATCAGGCATGGTAGTTATATCGCTACTTAGAAACAAAAGATCACCAAGGCTTGACAGACTTTCTTTACAGTCTTGAATATGCGTGAGCATACGCCAAGTCAATCAAAATAAATTCTCGAAGGAAGATATTACTAAACCATACCAC
This sequence comes from Secale cereale, assembly GCA_902687465.1. Classification (NCBI taxonomy): domain Eukaryota; kingdom Viridiplantae; phylum Streptophyta; class Magnoliopsida; order Poales; family Poaceae; genus Secale; species Secale cereale. The sequence goes on along the minus strand of LR738713.1, from coordinate 644,401,730 downwards.
ATCATAGGCAAACAAACCAAGTTGGTACTCCAATAACACATTAGGAACCCCCCAGCTATTCGAGATTAACCAAAAGAAAACCTGAACTACTAAGCACCATCATGAAAGTAGCATCTTTATCATAGACACATTAACCCATGCAACGGAAGAAAACTCTCTTAATAAGGTGATCATGGTAATTAAAGAGAGTTCAAGCAACCAACTAAATAAAAGCTCTTGAAGAGATAAGCATGAATACTAAGAGCAAAGTATGATAGTAGCTATTAAAATACAAAGAACACACACAGCATAGATAGACATGAAAATTCTATGTAATGTTCTAGGTAGAGGTGGAGCGTGTTTCTCTCCCACATAAAGGAATGCTGGGTTCCGACTCGTTATGAAAAACTAAAAAGAAAGACTAAAAACAAGACGTTCCAAGCATAGCACATAACACACGAAGTGATAAAAATATAGCGGAACGAAAGACGAACTGATAATGTTGATGGAGAAGGGGGTGCACGGGGGGCATCCCTAAGCTTAGACGCTTGAGTCTCCTTGAATATTTCTTGGGGGTGCACGGGGGCATCCCCAAGCTTGAGCGCTTGACACTCCTGAATCTTTTTATCATCTTCCCTCGCACACTTGAAAACTCCATTCATACACAACTCATCATAATCTGATTAGCGAGGTTAGTACCCTTAATAAAATAATTATACCTTGCTGGAAATAAGTATATTATTGAAGTTCTACTGTTTCTCAAGATTGCCAAAAGGTTTTTGCAAAGAAAAAGCAAGTTCTTAATTTGCAAAGTGAAGGTAAGGCAAAACAGGACAGAATCTGTGAAAAACAGAACAGCAGGCAGTAATTGACCTGTTCGGGATACTTCTGCAACTCAAATCAAAAAACTCATAACTGACGCACGAAAGACAATTATATAGAGAACGCTGTAGAAAAACTTCAGACCAAAAAGATGATCTGGTGATTTTATACGAATTTTTCTATCCAAGGACAGAAACTGTTTCCTGGACAGCACCTCACAACTTTTGAACTTTCTAGCAATCAGAGGCTATACTTGGCACAAATATGAAAAGTAAAGATACAATGATGATGCTACAGCAGTAAACAACATCAAGACACAACAAAAGCAAAAAATTTATTCATGTGGGCTGCCTCCCAAAAGCGCTTTCTTTTATGCCTTTAAGCTAGGCATAATGCATAGATCAAGTTTTATCAAGAGTAAAAGAATAGCTAGCCTGTACAACGGACTCAAAAGGTAACTTGACCTTCTTATGAGGGAAGTGTTCCATCCGTTTCTTGAGAGGAAACTGAAATTTTATATTACCCTCTTTCATGTCAATGACAGCACCAACGATGCGCAAAAAGGGACGTCCCAAAATAATTGGACAAGAAGGATCACATTCAATATCCATAATAGTGAAATCAACGGGCACATAATTATCATTGACAACGATAAGAACATCATCGATCCTCCCCAAGGGTTTCTTTATGGAAGAATCAACGAGAACATTACCAAAAGAACAAGAATCAAAAGATTTCAATTTGAGCATATCATATAGTCTTTTGGGCATAATAGAAGCATTAGCTACAATATCACATAAAGCAAAGCATGAGAAATTGTTTATCTTAATTTTAATCATAGAATCCCAACCATCTCCTAGCTTTCTAGGTATGGAGGCTTCTACTCTAAGTTTCTCCTCCCTAGCTTTGATGAGAGCATTAGTGATATGCTCTGTGAAGGCAAGATTAAGCGTGCTAGTGTTGGGATCCTTAGCCATTCCTTGTAGAAAGGCGACAACTTCTGAAATACTACAATTATCAAAATCAATTTTATCGTTAGTGGGCAGAATTGTAGTGTCATCCTCTTTGTTTAATTCGCTCTCTATTATAAGAGTTTGAACCTCTTCCCAAGTTTGGGGAAGCTCAGGAGCAATTTTAAACTGAGGCTCATACTTTTTTCCTGGAAGACCATGCCATGGGCATAACTCTCCGTCATAACTAGTGTAATCACAAGGTTTATTTTTTTTGTAAATCCCGTCAGAGATAAGTGGGGCAATGGAAGTAGGGGTGTACTCCTCCCATTTAGTGTTTTTGGTAGAACCCATAATAGCAAGCAAGCAAGATAACTATTTTTGTGATTTTCGATAAAAGGAACTAAAGCAAATATGAAAGGTAAACTAACAAGACTAAAAAGCAAAGGTAAAAGATAGCATGCAACTCCCCTATCCTGAAGAGTGGAGTCCCCGGCAACGGCGCCAGAAAATACTCCTTGATGGGCCTCGAACCCCTCGTTGGTTACCCCAAATGGAAGGTGTAAGATGCAGTAAGTAGAAGTGTTTTCCCTTAGCAAGATGCCAAGGATCGAATCCCCAGAGACTCCTAGGTTCAACAAGTAGGTGTCAACTGCTAACGGCGCAATTAGCAATCAACGTGGACATGTACACAGATACAAATAACTTTGCTCCCAACGAGTACAGAGAGGTTGTCAATCTCTCCGGCCTTGTAGTTCACAAAGGGTTAAAAGCAATATGATAGTAGTGATAGATAGTTTTTGCAATAGTAAGTAAATAGCGGAAGGTAAATAGTGTATGTGATCAATGATGGTAATATGGACCGGAGTCTCATGATGTTCACTAGTAATGTCTCTCTCCCAAAAGACAATAAAACAGCTATGTGAGGTAACAAATTACAGCTGGGCAATTGACAGGACCACGAACGCAAACCAATGCTGACTACATTGCAAGAAAGGTTGAGGTTCAAAGCATGGGCGGTACGCCAAAGTAAGTAGACCGAAATCCATCAATATCTACTACTAATCATCCACCTTGAGATATCTATCCAGAACATCTCGCTGGTATTAAGTTGCGAGTCCCACCCATAGTGTAAACTCAATGCAACAGACAACTGCATTAAAAGAACTTTGCGTAAAGTAAACAATCCTTGCACCCGCGGGCACAAGCACCATTGTTTTCCCCCTTGTGGCAACAGCACATCCCCTAGACTCATGTTTCTGTCACTCAAGCTAGTCATCGAGGGGCATGAACCCACAATCGAGCATAACGTTCCCTCTTGGAGTCACTACCTATTACTCGGCCAAAGCAATAAATAACAACGGAGAACATGCAAGAATTACTTATGAACTAAAATATAAAAGAGGTGAATCAAATATATTACTCAAGATCAATCTGAACATAATCTCATAATCCATCGGATCCCAGCAAACTCAACATAGCAACAACATAAGGATTACATAGGTGCCTCGATCATGTAGGGCGGCTCACGAGGACTAATTAGTGAAGCACAAGAACGGGAGGAGAACATCACATAGCTACTGGTCATGGACTCATGGTCCAAGGGAGACTACTCACGAGTCATCCGGGAGGCGTCCATGGTGGTGGAGAAGCTCCCGGTGGTGATCCTCCCCTCCGGCAGGGTGCCGAGAAGAGTTCTCCTGGTGCTCCCGATCTTGGAAGCGGCGGCGGCGGCGGAACAGAGATGGGATCGCGAAAAGAAGTCCTGTTCTGAGGGTTACGGGGAACCCTTTAAATATATGCCAAAGTAGGGCACCGGGGGAGCCTCGGGGGGCCCAGGCGCCCCCCCGGCGCGGCCCGGGGGGGGGGGGGGGCGCCCACAGGGCGCCTGGAGCCCCTGTGGCCCCCCTAGGCTGCCCTTCGGACGCAGTGTTGTTTTCGGTTCGCTGATTTTTTATATAATTTTTCTGGATTTTTCTAGGCAGTTCTCGAAACGTGAAAACCTGAAATACAAAAACAGCCGAAAACAGAAACTGGCACTGGGGTGCACTGGATTAGTAAGTTAGTCCAAATATGATCAAAAGTGTATGGAAGTGTATGAATATCATAGCAATATCACCCAAAAGTGGCATGGAGCAAGCAGAAATTATAGATACGTTTTGGACGTATCAGGTGGCTATAAAGTTACACAACGGGTCTGGGATATTGTCACTCCGAAAGTGTCTGTTGAGTTGGTACGAACCGAGACTGGGATATTGTCACTCCGTATGACGGAGAGGTATCTCTGGGCCCACTCGGTAAGACATCATCATAATGAGCTCAAAGTGACTAAGGAGTTAGTCACGGGATGATGGATTACGGAAGGAGTAAAGAGACTTGCCATGACGAGATTGAACAAGGTATCGGGCATACCGACGATCGAATCTCGGGCAAGTATCGTACCGATAGACAAAGAGAATAACATACGGGATTAAGTGAATCCTTGACATCGTGGTTCATCCGATGAGATCATTGATGGGCCTCGAACCCCTCGTTGGTTACCCCAAGTGGAAGGTGTAAGATGCAGTATTGTAGAAGTGTTTTCCCTCAGCAAAGATGCCAAGGATCGAATCCCCAGATACTCCTAGGTTCAACAAGTAGGTGTCAACTGCTAACGGCGCAATTAGCAATCAACGTGGACCTGCACACAGATACAAATAACTTTGCTCCCAACGAGTACAGAGAGGTTGTCAATCCCTCCGGCCTTGTAGTTCACAAAGGGTTAAAAGCAATGATAGTAGTGACAGATAATGTTTTGCAATAGTAAATAATAACGAAAAGGTAAATAGCGGGTGTGATCAATGATAGTAATAACGACCGGAGTCTCATGATGTTCACTAGTGATGTCTCTCTCCCAAAAGACGATAAAACAGCTATGTGAGGTAAAAAAAATACAGCTAGGCAATTGACAGGACCACGAACGCAAACCAATGCTGACTACATTGCAAGAAAGGTTGAAGTTCAAAGCATGGGCGGTACACCAAAGTAAGTAGACCGAAATCCATCAATGCCTACTACTAATCATCCACCTTGAGATATCTATCCAGAACATCTCGCTGGTATTAAGTTGCGAGTCCCACCCATAGTGTAAACTCAATGCAACAGACAACTACATTAAAAGAACTTTGTGTAAAGTAAACAATCCTTGCACCCGCGGGCACAAGCACCGTCGTTTTCCCCCTTGTGGCAACAGCACATCCCCTAGACTCATGTTTCTGTCACTCAAGCTAGTCATCGAGGGGCATGAACCCACAATCAAGCATAACGTTCCCTCTTGGAGTCACTACCTACTACTCGGCCAAAGCAATAAATAACAACGGAGAACATGCAAGAATTACTTATGAACATAAATATAAAAGAGGTGAATCAAATATATTACTCAAGATCAATCTGAACATAATCTCATAATCCATCGGATCCCAGCAAACTCAACATAGCAACAGCATAAGGATTACATATGTGCCTCGATCATGTACGGCAGGTCACGAGGACTAATTAGTGAAGCACAAGAACGGGGGAGAACATCACATAGCTACTGGTCATGGACTCATGGTCCAAGGGAGACTACTCACGAGTCATCCGGGAGGCGTCCATGGTGGTGGAGAAGCTCCCGGTGGTGATCCTCCCCTCCGGCAGGGTGTCGGGAAGAGTTCTCCTGGTGCTCCCGATCTTGGAAGCGGCGGCGGCGGCGGAACAGAGATGGGATCGCGAAAAGAGTTCCTCCTCTGAGGGTTTCGAAGGACCCTCTAAATATATGCCAAAGGGGGGCACCGGACGGGCTGCGGGGGGGCCAGGCGCCCCCCCTGCGCGGCCCAGGGGGGGCGCGCCGCCAGGGCGCCTGGAGCCCTGGTGGCCCCCCGAGGCTGCCCTTCGGACTCAGTGTTGTTTCCGGAACGCTGATTTTTTATATAATTTTTCTGGATTTTTTTGGGCAGTTCTCGAAACGTGAAAACCTGAAATACAAAAACAGCCGAAAACAGAAACTGGCACTGGGGTGCACTAGATTAGTAAGTTAGTCCAAATATGATCAAAAGTGTATGGAAGTGTATGAATATCATAGCAATATCACCCAAAAGTGGCATGGAGCAAGCAGAAATTATAGATACGTTTTGGACGTATCAACATCCCCAAGCTTAATTCCTGCTCGTCCTCGAGTAGGTAAATGATAGCAAGAATAATTTCTGTGGTGACATGCTATTAACCATATAGGACTTTTTCACAGTCATATGACAAAAGCTTACTGTGACAATGAATCTATACTAATTAAGTTGCCTCATGAGAAAATCACAAATGACTGAAAGTTTTACAATATGAAACTGAAACATCAAAAAGATTTGCAATGAACATGATGTGCAAACATGATAAAGTGATATCTAGCTTGCCCCCTTTAGTGATGCAAAACATAAATGCAGGGGCACCTTCAAGGTTTAAGTGATGACTAGATACAATGATTTCAAAATAAACGATATCACAATCATGCAAAAGACAATGCTACTTTGGGACAATGCACATTACACTCAGAATGACAATCATGCTCTAAGTAGTTGGTGCTTTAACATAAAAGTAAAAGAAAGGTTATGTGCTAGAGTTTTTATTTTGAAAACATGGAAGCAATTTTGTCAACGGTAGTAGTACTTCATATGTGTCATGCATAAGACATCCTATAAGTGGCAAGCCTCATGCATCGAATACCAATAGTGCTCGCACCTTGTCCTAATTAGCTCGGATCTCCATGGGTTATCATTGCATTACATATGTTTCAACCAAGTGTCACAAAGGGGTACCTCTATGCCACCTGTCCAAAGGTCCAAGGAGATAAATCGCATTTGATTTCTCGTTTTTGATAGATCTCAACTTGAGGACATCCATACCGGGACAACATAGAAAATAGATGATGGACTCCTCTTTAATGCATAAGCATGTTCTCATAAGAGATTGAGGATCAACGTCCAAGTTAAAACTTCCACCATGATACATGGCTTTGGTTGGCGGCCCAATGTTCTTCTCTAACAATATGCATATTCATTCAACCCACGGTAAATCACCCTTACTTCAGACAAGACGAACATGCATAGCAACTCACATGATATTCAACAAAAGTGTGACAGTTGATGGCGTCCCCAGAAACATGGTTACCGCTCAGCAAGCAACTTATAAGAAATAAGATACATAGGCAACATATTCTTTACCACAATAGTTTTTAAGCTACTTTCCCATGAGCTATGTATTGCAAAGTTAGTTTGCTTAGTACAGGTGGAGGTTAGCAAAAGACTGGGAGCGACCAACTAAGAGAGCAATGACGGTCATAATCATACAGAGCGACAAAGCAACATTGAATCAGACATGGTAGTTATATCGCTACTCAGAAATAAAAGATCATCAAGGCTTGACAGACTTTCTTTACAGTCTTAAATATGCGTGAGCATACGCCAAGTCAATCAAAATAAATTCTCGAAGGAAGATATTACTAAACCATACCATATCATAGGCAAACAAATCAAGTTGGTACTCCAATAACACATTGGGAACCCCCCAGCTATTTGAGATTAACCATAAGAAAACCTGAACTACTAAGCACCATTATGCAAGTAGCATCTTTATCATAGACACAATAACCAATGCAACGGAAGCAAACTCTCTTAATAAGGTGAGCATGATAATTAAAGAGAGTTCAAGCAACCAACTAAACAAAAGCTCTTTGAAAAGATAAGCATGAATACTAAGAGCAGAGCATGATAGTAGCTATTTAAAAGACAAAGAACACACACAACATAGATAGACATGAAAATTCTATGTTATGTTCTAGGTAGAAGTGGAGCGTGTTTCTCTCCCACATAAAGAATGCTGAGTTCCGACTCGTTATGAAAAACTAAAAAGAAAACTAAAAGCAAGACGCTCCAAGCATAGCACATAACACATGAAGTGATAAAAATATAGCGGAACGAAAGACGAACTGATAATGTTGATGGAGAAGGGGATGCACGGGGCATCCCCAAGCTTAGACGCTTGAGTCTCTTTGAATATTTCTTGGGGGTGCACGGGGGCATCCCCAAGCTTGAGCGCTTGACACTCCTGAATCTTTTTCATGATCTTCCCTCGCACACTTGAAAACTCCCTTCATACATAACTCATCATAATCTGATTAGCGAGGTTAGTACCCTTAATAAAATAATTATACCTTGCTGGAAATAAAGATATTCTTGAAGTTCTACTGTTTCTAAAGATTGCCAAAAGGTTTTTGCAAAGAACAAGCAAGTTCTTGATTTGCAAAGTGAAGGAAAGGCAAAACATGACAGAATCTGTGAAAAACAGAACAGCAGGTAGTAATTGATCTGTTCGGGATACTTCTGCAACTCAAATCAAAAAACTCAGAACAGACGCACGAAAGACAATTATATAGAGAACGCTGTCGAAAAAATTCAGACCAAAAAGATGATCTGGTGATTTTATACGAAGTTTTCTATCCAAGGACAGAATCTGTTACCTGGACAGCACCTCACAACTTTTGAACTTTCTAGCAATCAGAGGCTATACTTGGCACAAATATGAAAAGCAAAGATACAATGATGATGCTACAGCAGTAAACAACCTCAAGACACAACAAAAGCAAAAATTTATTCATGTGGGCTGCCTCCCGAAAGCGCTTTCTTTTATGCCTTTAAGCTAGGCATAATGCATAGAGATCAAGTTTTATCAAGAGTAAAAGAATAGCTAGCCCGTACAACGGACTCAAAAGGTAACTTGATCTTGTTTCGGGGGAAGTGTTCCATCCCTTTCTTGAGAGGAAACTGAAATTTTATATTACCCTCTTTCATGTCAATGATATCACCAACGGTGCGCAAAAAGGGACGTCCCAAAATAATTGGACATGAAGGATCACATTCAATATTCATAATAGTGAAATCAACGGGCACATAATTATCATTGACAACAATAAGAACATCGTCGATCCTCCCCAAAGGTTTCCTTATGGAAGAATCAACGAGACGAACACCAAAAGAACAAGAATCATAAGGTTTCAATTTAAGCATATCATATATTCTTTTGGGCATAACAGAGGTACTAGCACCAACATCACATAATGCATAACAAGAGAAGTCATTCAAATTAATTTTTATCATAGGATCCCAACCATCTTCTAGCTTTCTAGGTATGGAGGCTTCTACTCTAAGTTTCTCCTCCCTAGCTTTGATGAGAGCATTAGTGATATGCTCTGTGAAGGCAAGGTTAAGCGTGCTAGTGCGGGGGTCTCTAGACATCTTGTGAAGGAAATCAATAACTTCGTTAAGAGTGCAATTATCAAAATCAAGGTCACGAGCATCAAGTAAAGTGGTAGTGGTGTCATTTAGGTTCACTTGTTTGGTAGTTTCTATAGTCATAGCATCACCATTAATAGGTCCATTGGGACCAGGAGTACATTGGGTGCTAAGAGTTTGAACATCCTCAACAACTTGGATAGTAGCAACAGTGTGGTGGGTAGGAAGGCTCTTAATTCTATCCTCTTCCTCCCTTTCTCTAGCCCATCTTTCTTTATGTTTAGCCATCATCCTAATGTTTTCATTAATTTGCACTTGAATAGCATTTATAGGAGTGACTTCCCTCTCCTCAAGAGGAGAAGTTTTAATTTTAGCAATTTTACCTCATTGGCTAAGTGGTCTACCTTAAAAGAAAGATCATCTAGTTTATATAGCTTTTCTTCTACACTCTTATTAAAGGCTTTTTGGGTAGTGATGAAATCTTTAAGCATGATCTCTAGTTCAGTATTGGAGTTCTTGGTACTAGGATAAGCATTATTGTTCCCATAAAAGTTAGAGGGGAACGGTCTAGGATTGCTACCAAAATTACTCCTACAAGCATTGTTGTTAAAATTGTTTCTAGAGATAAAGTTCACATCTACTTGTTCTTGAGCAATCAAAGAATTTAAAGGAACATCACAAGGATCAACAGTAGATTGCTTCGAAAGTAGAGACATGATCAGGTCAACTTTTTCATTAAGGGAGGAAATCTCCTCGACAGAGTTTACCTTCCTACCTGTTGGAGCGCGTTCGGTGTGCCATTGGGAATAGTTGGTCATCATCTCATCGAGAAGCTTTGTGGCAGCACCAAGTGTAGTTGACATAAAAGTTCCTCCCGCGGCCGAATCTAACAAGTTCCGCGAGGTAAAGTTCAAGCCTGCATAAAAAGTTTGGATAACCATCCAAGTAGTCAAACCGTGAGTAGGGCAGTTCTTGATAAGAGATTTCATACGTTCCCAAGCTTGGGCAACGTGTTCATTATCCAATTGCTTAAAATTCATTATGTTACTTCTAAGTTGGATAATTTTAGCAGGTGGATAGTATTTTCCAATAAAAGCATCTTTGCACTTGTCCCAAGAATCTATGCTATTTCTAGGCAAAGACTGAAACCAAATTTTAGCTCCTCCTCTCAAGGAGAAAGGAAAAAGCTTAAGCTTAACAATATTACCATCTATTTCTTGGTACTTTTGCATATCACAAAGTTCAACAAAGTTGTTCAAGTGTAAAGCAGCATCATTTCCAGCACCGGAGAATTGTTCTCTTATGACTAAGTTCAGTAAAGCAGGTTTAATTTCATACGAAGGTGCTGAAGTGGCAGGTGTAGTGATAGGTGTGCTGATAAAGTCATCGTTGTTGTGACTAGTGAAGTCACACAACTTGGTGTTCTCGGTGGAACCCATAGTAGCAAGCAAGCAAGATAACTATTTTTGTGATTTTCGATAAAAGGTACTGAAAGCAAAAACTGAAAGGTAAACTAACAAGACTAAAAAGCAAAGGTAAAAGATAGCATGCAACTCCCCTATCCTGAGGAGTGGAGTCCCCGGCAACGACGCCAAAAAATACTCCTTGATGGGCCTCGAACCCCTCGTTGGTTACCCCAAGTGGAAGGTGTAAGATGCAGTATTGTAGAAGTGTTTTCCCTTAGCAAAGATGCCAAGGATCGAATCCCCAGAGACTCCTAGGTTCAACAAGTAGGTGTCAACTGCTAACGGCGCAATTAACAATCAACGTGGACCTGCACACAGATACAAATAACTTTGCTCCCAACGAGTACAGAGAGGTTGTCAATCCCTCCGGCCTTGTAGTTCACAAAGGGTTAAAAGCAATGATAGTAGTGACAGATAATGTTTTGCAATAGTAAATAATAACGAAAAGGTAAATAGCGGGTGTGATCAATGATAGTAATAAGGACCGGAGTCTCATGATGTTCACTAGTGATGTCTCTCTCCCAAAAGACGATAAAACAGCTATGTGAGGTAAAAAATTTACAGCTGGGCAATTGACAGGACCACGAACGCAAACCAATGCTGACTACATTGCAAGAAAGGTTGAGGTTCAAAGCATGGGCGGTACGCCAAAGTAAGTAGACCGAAATCCATCAATGCCTACTACTAATCATCCACCTTGAGATATCTCTCCAGAACATCTCGCTGGTATTATGTTGCGAGTCCCACCCATAGTGTAAACTCAATGCAACAGACAACTGCATTAAAAGAACATTGTGTAAAGTAAACAATCCTTGCACCCGCGGGCACAAGCACCGTCGTTTTCCCCCTTGTGGCAACAGCACATCCCCTAGACTCATGTTTCTGTCACTCAAGGTAGTCATCGAGGGGCATGAACCCATAATCAAGCATAACGTTCCCTCTTGGAGTCACTACCTACTACTCGGCCAAAACAATAAATAACAACGGAGAACATGCAAGAATTACTTATGAACATAAATATAAAAGAGGTGAATCAAATATATTACTCAAGATCAATCTGAACATAATCTCATAATCCATCGGATCCCAGCAAACTCAACATAGCAACAGCATAAGAATTACATATGTGCCTCGATCATGTAGGGCAGCTCACGAGGACTAATTAGTGAAGCACAAGAACGGGAGGAGAACATCACATAGCTACTGGTCATGGACTCATGGTCCAAGGGAGACTACTCATGAGTCATCCGGGAGGCGTCCATGGTGGTGGAGAAGCTCCCGGTGGTGATCCTCCCCTCCGGCAGGGTGCCGGGAAGAGTTCTCCTGGTGCTCCCGATCTTGGAAGCGGCGGCGGCGGCGGAACAGAGATGGGATCGCGAAAAGAGTTCCTCCTGTGAGGGTTTCGGAGGACCCTCTAAATATATGCCAAATGGGGGTACCAGACGGGCTTCGGGGGGCCCAGGCGCCCCCCAGCGCGGCCCAGGGGGGAGCGCGCCGCCAGGGCGCCTGGAGCCCTGGTGCCCCCTGTTGGGGAACGTAGTATTTTAAAATTTTCCTACGATCACGCAAGATCTATCTACCAGATGCATAGCAACGAGAGGGGAGAGTGGGTCTACGTACCCTCGTAGACCGAAAGCGGAAGCGTTAGAACAACGCGGTTGATGTAGTCGTACGTCTTCACGGCCCGACCGATCAAGCACGGAAACTACGGCACCTCCGAGTTCTAGCACACGTTCAGCTCGATGACGCCCCACGAGCTCTTGATCCAGTTGAGCTTCACGGGAGAGTTTCATCAGCACGACGGCGTGGTGACGGATATGATGTGTTCACCGGCGCAGGGCTTCGCCTAAGCTCTGCGACGGTGTGACCGAGGTGTGATTCTGTGGAGGGGGGGCACCGCACACGGCTAAAACAATTCAACTTGTGTGTCATTGGGTGCCCCCCTGCCCCCGTATATAAAGGAGCAAGGGAGGGAGGCCGGCCGGCCCTTCCTGGTGCGGCTAGGGAGTGGACTCCTACTAGGAATAGGATTGCAATCCTATTCCTAGTAGGATTCACCAAAAGAAGGAAGAGGGAAAGATAGGAGAGGTGGCGCCCCCCCAATCCTAGTCCAACTAGGAAACCCTAGGTGGGGGCGCCGGCCAGCCCTATGGGCTGCCTCTCTCTTTTCCTTTTAGGCCCACTATGGACCATCCCCTCTCGTAGGGGGTTCCGGTAACCCCCTCCGACATTCCCGATAAATCCGAAACTTTTCCGGAACACTTCCGGTGTCCGAATATAGTCGTCCAATATATCAATCTTTATGTCTCGGACATTCCGAGACTCCTCGTCATGTCCGTGATCTCATCCGGGGACTCCGAACTACCTTCGGTACATCAATACTCATAAACTCATAATACCGATCGTCATCAAACGTTAAGCGTGCAGACCCTACGGGTTCGAGAACTATGTAGACATGACCGAGACTCATCTCCGGTCAATAACCAATAGCGAAACATGGATGTTCATATTGGCTCCTACATATTCTACGAAGATCTTTTATCGGTCAGAACCGCATAACAACATACGTTGTTCCTTTTGTCAAACGGTATGTTACTTGCCCGAGATTCGATCATCGGTATCTCTATACCTAGTTCAATCTCGTTACTGGCAAGTCTCTTTACTCGTTCCGTAACTCATCATCTCGTGACTAACTCATTAGTCTTTTGCTTGCAAGGCTTATTGTGATGTGTGTTACCGAGAGGGCCCAGAGATACCTCTCCGACACTCGGAGTGACAAATCCTAATCTTGATCTATGCCAACACCACGAATACTTTCGGAGACACCTGTAGAGCATCTTTATGATCACCCAGTTACGTTGTGACGTTTGATAGCACACAAGGTGTTCCTACGGTATTCGGGAGTTGCATAATCTCATAGTCATAGGAACATGTATAAGTCATGAAGAAAGCAATAGCAGCAAAACTAAACGATCATAGTGCTATGCTAACGGATGGGTCTTGTCCATCACATCATTCTCCTAATGATGTGATCCCGTTGATCAAATGACAACTCATGTCTATGGCTAGGAAACATAACCATCTTTGATCAATGAGCTAGTCTAGTAGAGGCATACTAGGGACACTCTGTTTTGTCTATGTATTCACACATGTACTAAGTTTCCGATTAATACAATTCTAGCATGAATAATAAACATTTATCATGATATAAGGAAATATAAATAACAACTTTATTATTGCCTCTAGGGCATATTTCCTTCAGTCTCCCACTTGCACTAGAGTCAATAATCTAGCTCACATCGCCATGTGATTTAATACCGATAGTTCACATCGTTATGTGAATAACACCCATAGTTCACATCACCATGTGACCAACACCCAAAGGGTTTACTAGAGTCAATAATCTAGTTCACATCGCTATGTGATTAATACCCAAGAGTAATAAGGTGTGATCATGTTTTGCTTGTGAGAGAAGTTTAGTCAACGGGTCTGTCACATTCAGATCCGTATGTATTTCGCAAATTTCTATGTCTACAATGCTCTGCATAGAGCTACTCTAGCTAATTGCTCCCACTTTCAATATGCATCCGGATTGATACTTTAGAGTCATCTGGATTTAGTGTTAAAGCTTGCATCGGCGTAACCCTTTAAGACGAACTCTTTATCACCTCCATAATCGAGAAACATTTCCTTAGTCATCCAGTTACTAAGGATAATTTTGACCGCTGTACAGTGATCTACTCCTGGATCACTATTGTACCTCCTTGACAAACTCATGGCAAGGTACACAACATGTTTGGTACACAGCATGGCATACTTTATAGAACCTATGGCTGAGGCATAGGGAATGACTTTCATTCTCTCTATATTTTTCTGCCGTGGTCTGGCTTTGAGTCTTACTCAACTTCATACCTTGTAAAACAGGCAAGAACCCTTTCTTTGACTGATCCATTTTGAACTTCTTCAAAATCTTATCAAGGTATGTGCTTTGTGAAAGTCCAATTAAGCGTCTTGATCTATCTCTATAGATTTTGATGCCTAATATGTAAGCAGCTTCTCCGAGGTCTTTCATCGAAAAACTTTTATTCAAGTATCCTTTTATGCTATCCAGAAATTCTATATCATTTCCAATCAACAATATGTCATCTACATATAATATTAGAAATGCTACAGAGCTCCCACTCACTTTCTTGTAAATACAGGCTTCTCCAAAAGTCTGTATAAAACCATATGCTTTGATCACCTCATCAAAGCGTATATTCCAACTCCGAGATGCTTGCACCAGTCCATAGATGGATCGCTGGAGCTTGCATACTTTGTTAGCACCTTTTGGATCGACAAAACCTTCTGGTTGCATCATATACAACTCTTCTTTGAGATATCCATTTAGGAATGCAGTTTTGACATCCATTTGCCAGATTTCATAATCATAAAATGCGGCAATTGCTAACATGATTTAGACAGACTTAAGCATCGCTACAGGTGAGAAAGTCTCATCGTAGTCAACTCCTTGAACTTGTCGAAAACCTTTCGCAACAAGTCGAGCTTTGTAAACAGTAATATTACCGTCTGCGTCGGTCTTCCTCTTGAAAATCCATTTATTTTCGATGGCTTGCCGATCATCGGGCAAGTCAACCAAAGTCCACACTTTGTTCTCATACATGGATCCCATCTCAGATTTCATGGCTTCAAGCCATTTTGCGGAATCTAGGCTCATCATCGCTTCCTCATAGTTCGTAGGTTCATCATGGTCTAGTAACATGATTTCCAGAACTGGGTTGCCGTACCACTCTGGTGCGGAACGTACTCTGGTTGATCTACGACGTTTAGTAGAAACTTGATCCGAAGATTCATGATCATTATCATTAACTTCCTCACTAATTGGTGTAGGAATCACTGGAACAATTTCCTGTGATGTACTAATTTCCAATCTGGGAGAAGGTACAATTACCTCATCAAGTTCTACTTTCCTCCCACTCACTTCTTTCGAGAGAAACTCTTTTCTAGAAAGGATCCGTTCTTAGCAACGAATATTTTGCCTTCGGATCTGTGATAGAAGGTGTACCCAACAGTCTCTTTTGGGTATCCTATGAAGACACATTTCTCCGACTTGGGTTCGAGCTTATCAGGTTGAAGCTTTTTCACATAAGCATCGCAGTCCCAAACTTAAAGAAATGACAGCTTAGGTTTCTCGTCAAACCACAGTTCATACGGTGTCATCTCCACGGAATTAGATGGTGCCCTATTTAACGTGAATGTATCTGTCTCTAATGCATAACCCCAAAAGCGATAGTGGTAGATCGGTAAGAGACATCATCGATCGCACCATATCTAATAAAGTACGGTTATGACGTTCGGACACACCATTACACTATGGTGTTCCAGGTGGCGTGAGTAGTGAAACTATTTCACATTGTTTTTACTGAAGGCCAAACTCGCTAACTCAAATATTTTACCTCTACGATCATATCATAGAAACTCTTATTTTCTTGTTATGATGATTCTCCACTTCACTCTGAAATTCTTTGGACTTTTCAAATGTTTTAGACTTGTGCTTCATTAAGTAGATATACCCATATCTGCTCAAATCATCAGTGAAGGTCAGAAAATAACGATACCCGCCGCGAGCTTCAACACTCATTGGTCCACATACATCTGTATGTATGATCTCCAACAAATCTGTTGCTCGCTCCATTGTTCCGGAGAACGGAGTTTTAGTCATCTTGCCCATGAGGCATGGTTCGCAAGCACCAAGTGATTCATAATCAAGTGATTCCAAAAGTCCATTACTATGGAGTTTCTTCATGCGCTTTACACCATTATGACCTAAACAGCAGTCCCACAAATAAGTTGCACTATTATTATTAACCATGCATCTTTTGGCTTCAATATTATGAATATGTGTATCACCACGATCGAGATCCAACAAACTATTTTCATTGGGTGTATGACCATCGAAGGTTTTATTCATGTAAACAGAATAACAATTATTCTATGACTTTAAATGAATAACCGTATTGCAACAAATATGATCAAATCATATTCATGCTCAACACAAATGCCAAATAACATTTATTTAGGTTTTACACTAATCCCGAAAGTATAGGGAGTGTGCGATGATGATCATATCAATCTTGGAACCACTTCCAACACACATCGTCACTTCACCTTTAACTAGTCTCTGTTCATTCTGCAATTCTTGTTTCGAGTTACTAATTTTAGCAACTGAACCGGTATCAAATACCCAGGGGTTGCTATGAACACTAGTAAAGTACACATCAATAATCTGTATATCAAAATATACCTTTGTTCACTTTGCCATCCTTCTTATCCGCCAAGTATCTAGGGCAGTTCCACTTCCAGTGACCATTTCCTTTGCAGTAGAAGCACTTAGTTTCAGGCTTGAGTTTTAGCTTTGGGTTTCTTCACGGGAGTGAAAACTTGCTTGTCATTCTTCTTGAAGTTCCCCTTCTATCCCTTTGCCCTTTACTTGAAACAAGTGGTCTTGTTAACCATCAACACTTGATGCTTTTTCATGATTTCTACCTTCGCCGACTTCAGCATTGCGAAGAGCTCGGGAATTCCTTTCGTCATCCCTTGCATATTATAGTTCATCACGAAGTTCTACTAACTTGGTGATAGTGACTAGAGAACTTTGTCAGTTACTATCTTATCTGGAAGATTAACTCCCACTTGATTCAAGTAATTGTAGTACCCAGACAATCTAAGCACATGCTCACTGGTTGAGCTATTCTCCTCCATCTTGTAGGCAAAGTACTGTCAGAAGTCTTATACCTCTCGACACGGGCATGAGTATGAAATACTAATTTCAACTCTTGGAACATCTTATATGCTCCGTGGCGTTCAAAACGTTTTTGAAGTCCCGGTTCTAAGCCATGGTGCACTTAAACTATCAAGTAGTCATCATACCGAGCTTTTGTCAAAACGTTCATAACGTCTACATCTGCTCCTGCAATAGGTATGTCACCTATCGGTGCATCAAGGACATAATTCTCTGTGCAGCAATGAGGATAATCCTCAGATCATGGAACAATTCCGCATCATTGCTACTAACATCTTTCAACTTAGTTTTCTCTAGGAACATATAAAAAATAAACGGGGAGCAACATCGCGAGCTATTGATCTACAACATAGATATGCTAATACTACGAGGACTAAGTTCATGATAAATTAAAGTTCAATTTAATCATATTACTTAAGAACTCCCACTTAGATAGACATCCCTCTAGTCATCTAAATGATCACGTGATCCAAATCAACTAAACCATGTCCGATCATCACGTGAGATGGAGTAGTTTCAATGGTGAACATCTTATGTTGATCATATCTACTATATGATTCACGCTCGACCTTTCGGTCTCCAGTGTTCCGAGGCCATATCTGCATATGCTAGGCTCGTCAAGTTTAACCCGAGTATTCTGCGTGTGCAAAACTGGCTTACACCCGTTGTATTTGAACGTAGAGCTTATCACACCCGATCATCACGTGGTGTCTCGGCACGACGAACTTTCGCAACGGTGCATACTCAGGGAGAACACTTATACCTTGAAATTTAGTAAGGGATCATCTTATAATGCTACCGTCGAACTAAGCAAAATAAGAAGCATAATAAGATAAACATCACATGCAATCAAAATATGTGACATGATATGGCCATCATCATCTCGTGCTTTTGATCTCCATCTCCAAAGCACCGTCATGATCACCTTCGTCACCGGCGCGACACCTTGATCTCCATCGTAGCATCGTTGTCGTCTCGCCAACTATTGCTTCTACGACTATCGCCACCGCTTAGTGATAAAGTAAAGCAATTACATGGCGATTGCATTTCATACAATAAAGCGACAACCATATGGCTCCTGCCAGTTGCCGATAACTTTACAAAACATGATCATTTCATACAAAACCGTATAACTCATCATGTCTTGACCATATCACATCACAACATGCCCTGCAAAAACAAGTTAGACGTCCTCTACTTTGTTGTTGCAAGTTTTACGTGGCTGCTACGGGCTTAGCAAGAACCGTTCTTACCTATGCATACAAAACCACAACGATATTTCGTCAAGTATGTGCTATTTTAACCTTCACAAGGACCGGGCGTAGCCACACTTGATTCAACTAAAGTTGGAGAAACTGACACCCGCCAGCCACCTGTGTGCGAAGCACGTCGGTAGAACCAGTCTCGCGTAAGCGTACGCGTAATGTCGGTCCGGGCCGCTTCATCCAACAATACCGCCGAATCAAAGTATGACATGCTGGTAAGCAGTATGACTAGTATCGTCCACAACTCACTTGTGTTCTAGTCGTGCATATCATCTACGCATAGACCTGGCTCATGATGCCACTGTTGGGGAACGTAGTATTTTAAAATTTTCCTACGATCACGCAAGATCTATCTACCAGATGCATAGCAACGAGAGGGGAGAGTGGGTCTACGTACCCTCGTAGACCGAAAGCGGAAGCGTTAGAACAACGCGGTTGATGTAGTCGTACGTCTTCACGGCCCGACCGATCAAGCACCGAAACTACGGCACCTCCGAGTTCTAGCACACGTTCAGCTCGATGACGCCCCACAAGCTCTTGATCCAGTTGAGCTTCACGGGAGAGTTTCGTCAGCACGACGGCGTGGTGACGGATATGATGTGTTCACCGGCGTAGGGCTTCGCCTAAGCTCTGCGACGGTGTGACCGAGGTGTGATTCTGTGGAGGGGGAGCACCGCACACGGCTAAAACAATTCAACTTGTGTGTCATTGGGTGCCCCCCTGCCCCCGTATATAAAGTAGCAAGGGAGGGAGGCCGGCCGGCCCTTCCTGGTGCGGCTAGGGAGTGGACTCCTACTAGGAATAGGATTGCAATCCTATTCCTAGTAGGATTCACCAAAAGAAGGAAGAGGGAAAGATAGGAGAGGTGGCGCCCCCTCCCCCCCAATCCTAGTCCAACTAGGAACCCTAGGTGGGGGCGCCGGCCAGCCCTATGGGCTGCCTCTCTCTTTTCCTTTTAGGCCCACTATGGACCATCCCCTCTCGTAGGGGGTTCCGGTAACCCCCTCCGACATTCCCGATAAATCCGAAACTTTTCCGGAACACTTCCGGTGTCCGAATATAGTCGTCCAATATATCAATATTTATGTCTCGGACATTCCGAGACTCCTCGTCATGTCCGTGATCTCATCCGGGGACTCCGAACTACCTTCGGTACATCAATACTCATAAACTCATAATACCGATCGTCATCAAACGTTAAGCGTGCGGACCCTACGGGTTCGAGAACTATGTAGACATGACCGAGACTCATCTCCGGTCAATAACCAATAGCGGAACCTGGATGTTCATATTGGCTCCTACATATTCTACGAAGATCTTTTATCGGTCAGAACCGCATAACAACATACGTTGTTCCTTTTGTCAAACGGTATGTTACTTGCCCGAGATTCGATCGTCGGTATCTCTATACCTAGTTCAATCTTGTTACTGGCAAGTCTCTTTACTCGTTCCGTAACTCATCATCTCGTGACTAACTCATTAGTCTTTTGCTTGCGAGGCTTATTGTGATGTGTGTTACCGAGAGGGCCCAGAGATACCTCTCCGACACTCGGAGTGACAAATCCTAATCTTGATCTATGCCAACACCACGAATACTTTGGGAGACACCTGTAGAGCATCTTTATGATCACCCAGTTACGTTGTGACGTTTGATAGCACACAAGGTGTTCCTACGGTATTCGGGAGTTGCATAATCTCATAGTCATAGGAACATGTATAAGTCATGAAGAAAGCAATAGCAGCAAAACTAAACGATCATAGTGCTATGCTAACGGATGGGTCTTGTCCATCACATCATTCTCCTAATGATGTGATCCCGTTGATCAAATGACAACTCATGTCTATGGCTAGGAAACATAACCATCTTTGATCAATGAGCTAGTCTAGTAGAGGCATACTAGGGACATACTGTTTTGTCTATGTATTCACACATGTACTAAGTTTCCGGTTTATACAATTCTAGCATGAATAATAAACATTTATCATGATATAAGGAAATATAAATAACAACTTTATTATTGCCTCTAGGGCATATTTCCTTCACCCCCCCAGGCTGCCCTTCGGACGCAGTGTTGTTTCCGGAACGCTGATTTTTTATATAATTTTTCTGGATTTTTCTGGGCAGTTCTCGTAACGTGAAAACCTGAAATACAAAAACAGCCGAAAACAGAAACTGGCACTGGGGTGCACTGGATTAGTAAGTTAGTCCAAATATGATCAAAAGTGTATGGAAGTGTATGAATATCATAGCAATATCACCCAAAAGTGGCATGGAGCAAGCAGAAATTATAGATACGTTTTGGACGTATCAATCATTGAGGAACACGTGGGAACCAACATGGGTATCCAGATCCCGCTGTTGGTTATTGACCGGAGAGTCGTCTCGGTCATGTCTGCGTGTCTCCCGAACCCGTAGGGTCTACACACTTAAGGTTCAGTGACGCTAGGGTTGTAGAGATATATGCACACGGAAACCCGAATGTTGTCCGGAGTCCCGGATGAGATCCCGGATGTCATGAGGAGTTCCGGAATGGTCCGGAGGTGAATACTGATATATAGGAAGTCCAGTTTCGGCCATCGGGAGAGTTCCGGGGGCCACCGGGAGTGTCCCGAGACCACCTGAAGGGTCCCGGGGGTCCACCGGGTGGGGCCACCCATCCCAGAGGGCCCCGTGGGCCGTAGGGGGAAGGGGGCCAGCCCCTAGTGGGCTGGCGCACCCCACATGGGCCACCCCCCATGCGCCTAGGGTTGAAATCCTAGGGGTGGGGGCGCCTCCCTTTTCCTTGGGGGGCAAGATACCCCCCTGGACGCCGCCCCCCCCTAGGAGATTGGATCTCCTAGGGCCGGCGCCCCCCTGGCCCCCTATATATAGTGGGGGGCAGAGAGGGCAGCCGCACCCCAAGCCTCTGGCGCCTCTCCCCCCCCGTCACACCTCCAACTCCTCCCGCAGGGTCTTGGCGAAGCCCTGCAGCTTTTCCCGTTGCATCCACCACCACGCCGTCGTGCTGCTGGATCTCCGTCAACCTCTCCTCCCCCCTTGCTTGATCAAGAAGGAGGAGACGTCGCTGTACCGTACGTGTCTTGAACGCGGAGGTGCCGTCCGTTCGGCGCTGGGATCATCCGTGACGAGGATCACGAAGAGTACGACTCCATCATCCACGTTCCTTCGAACGCTTCCGCACGCGATCTACAAAGGGTATGTAGATGCACTCCTTTATGCTCGTTGCTAGATGACTCCTTAGATTGATCTTGGTGAAGCGTAGGAAATTTTTTGAATTCTGCTACATTCCCCAACAATGGCATCTGAGCTAGGTCTTTGCGTAGCATCTTGCACGAGAGAACACAAACAAGTTGTGGACGTTGATTTTGTTCAATTCTCTTGCCGCCACTAGTCCAATCTTGATTCGGCGGCATCGTGGGATGAAGCGGCTCGGACCGACCTTACACGTACGCTTACGTGAGACTGGTTCCACCGACTGACATGCACTAGTTGCAGAAAGGTGGCTGGCGGGTGTCTGTCTCTCCTACTTTAGTCGGATCGGATTCGATGAAAAGGGTCCTTATGAAGGGTAAATAGAAATTGACATATCACGTTGTGGTTTTGGCGTAGGTAAGAAACGTTCTTGCTAGAAACCTATAGAAGCCACGTAAAACTTGCAACAACAATTAGAGGACGTCTAACTTGTTTTTGCAGCACGTGCTATGTGATGTGATATGGCCAAGAAGATGTGATGAATGGTATATGTGATGTATGAGATTGATCATGTTCTTGTAATAGGGAATCACGACTTTCATGTCGATGACAATGACAACCGGTAGGAGCCATAGGAGTTGTCTTATTTATTGTATGACCTGTGTGTCATTGAATAACGCCATGTAATTACTTTACTTTATTGCTAAACGTTAGCCATAGTGGTAGAAGTAATAGTTGGCGAGACGACTTCATGAAGACACAATGATGGAGATCATGATGATGGAGATCATGGTGTCATGCCAGTGACAAATATGATCATGGTGCCCCGGAGATGAAGATCAAAGGAGCAAAATGATACTGGCCATATCATGTCACTTTATTTGATTGCATGTGATGTTTATCATGTTTATGCATCTTGTTTACTTAGAACGACGGTAGTAAATAAGATGATCTCTCACTGAATTTCAAGAATTGTGTTCCGCCTAACTGTGCACCGTTGCTAAGGATCGTTGTTCCGAAGCACCACGTGATGATCGGGTGTGATAGGCTCTAACATTCGCATACAACGGGTGTAACCCAGATTTACACACGCAATACACTTAGGGTTCACTTGACGAGCCTAGCATGTACAGACATGGCCTCGGAACACGGAAGACCGAAAGGTCGAACATGAGTCGTATAGAAGATACGATCAACATGAAGATGTTCACCGTTGATGACTAGTCCGTCTCACGTGATGATCGGACACGGGCTAGTCGATTCGGATCATGTATCACTTAGATGACTAGAGAGATGTCAATCTGAGTGGGAGTTCATTAAAATTTGATTAGATGAACTTAATTGTCATGAACTTAGTCTAAAAATCTTTACAATATGTCTTGTAGATCAAATGGCCCACGCTCAAGTTGCCCTCAACTTCAACGCGTTCCTAGAGAAAACCAAGCTGAAAGACGATGGTAGCAACTATACGGATTGGGTCCGTAACCTGAGGATTATCCTCATAGCTGCCAAGAGATCATATGTCCTTGAAGCACCGCTAGGTGATGCACCCGTTCTCCCGGCGACCCAAGACGTTATGAACGCCTGGCAGTCGCGTTGTGATGATTACTCCCTGGTTCAGTGCGGCATGCTTTACAGCTTAGAGTCGGGGCTCCAAAAGCGTTTTGAGCACCACCGAGCATATGAGATGTTCCAAGAGATGAAAATGGTTTTCCAAGCTCATGCCCGAGTCGAGAGATATGACGTCTCCGATGCATTCTACAGTTGTAAGATGGAGGAGAATAGTTCTGTCAGCGAGCACATACTCAAATTGTCTGGGTTGCACAACCGCTTGTCTCGGTTGGGAATGAATCTCTCAGACGAAGCGGTCGTTGACAGAATCCTTCAGTCGCTCCCACCTAGCTACAAGAGCTTTGTGTTAAATTTCAATATGCAGGGGATGGAGAGGTCCATTCCCGAGGTGTATTCAATGCTGAAATCAGCGGAGGTGGATATCAAGAAAGAACATCAAGTGTTGATGGTCAATAAAACCACTAAAATCAAGAAAGGCAAGGGTAAGAAGAACTTCAAGAAGGACAGCAAAGGAGTTGTTGCGCCTAGTAAGCCAGTTGCCCGGAAGAAGCCAAAGAATGGACCCAAGCCTGAAACTGAGTGTTTTCATTGCAAGGGAACGGGTCACTTGAAGCGGAACTGCCCCAAATACTTAGCAGATAAGAAGGCCAGCAACGTCAAAGGTATATATGATATACATGTTATTGATGTGTACCTTACCAGCGCTCATAGTAGCTCCGGGGTATTTGATACCGGTGCAGTTGCTAACATTTGTAACTCAAAGCAGGAGCTGCGGAATAAGCGGAGACTGGCGAAGGACGAGGTGACGATGCGCGTCGGGAATGGTTCCAAGGTCGATGTGATCGTCGTCGGCACGCTGCCTCTACATCTACCCTCGGGATTAGTTTTAAACCTTAATAATTGTTATTTAGTACCAGCTTTGAGCATGAACATTGTATCTGGATCTCGTTTGATGCGAGATGGCTACTCATTTAAATCCGAGAATAATGGTTGTTCTATTTATATGAGAGATATGTTTTATGGTCATGCCCCGCTGGTCAATGATTTATTTTTGATGAATCTCGAGCGTGATGATACACATATTCATAGTGTGGATGCCAAAAGATGTAAAGTTGACAATGATAGTCCCACATACTTGTGGCATTGCCGCCTTGGTCATATTGGTGTCAAGCGTATGAAGAAGCTCCATGCAGATGGGCTTCTAGAGTCTCTTGATTATGAATCATTTGACACGTGCGAACCATGCCTTTTGGGTATGATGACCAAGACTCCGTTCTCCGGAACAATGGAGCAAGCAACCAACTTATTGGAAATCATACATACCGATGTGTGCGGTCCAATGAGTGTTGAAGCTCGCGGAGGCTATCATTATGTTCTCACCCTCACAGATGACTTGAGTAGATATGGGTATGTCTATTTAATGAAGCACAAGTCTGAGACCTTTGAAAAGTTCAAGGAATTTCAGAATGAGGTTGAGAATCAACGTGACAGAAAAATAAAGTTCTTACGATCAGATCGTGGGGGAGAATATTTGAGTCATGAATTTGGCACGCACCTAAGGAACTGTGGAATTGTTTCACAATTGAGACCGCCAGGAACACCTCAGCGTACTGGTGTGTCCGAACATCGAAATCGTACTTTGTTGGACATGGTGCGATCTATGATGTCTCTCACCGACTTACCGCTATCTTTTTGGGGATTTGCTTTAGAGACTGCCGCATTCACTTTAAATAGGGCTCCGTCAAAATCCGTCGAAACGACACCGTATGAACTTTGGTTTGGCAAGAAACCTAAGCTGTCATTTCTGAAAGTTTGGGGTTGCGATGCTTATGTCAAGAAACTTCAACCTGAAAAGCTTGAACCCAAATCGGAAAAATGCGTCTTCATAGGATACCCAAAGGAAACAATTGGGTACACCTTCTACTTCAGATCTGAAGGCAAGATTTTTGTTGCAAAGAATGGATCCTTTCTGGAGAAAGAGTTTCTCTCGAAAGAAGTAAGTGGGAGGAAAGTAGAACTTGATGAGGTGACAGTCACCCTTCCCAAACCGGAAAGTAGCGCAGCGCGGGAAATTGTTCCCGAGGTGCCTGCACCGACAAGGGAGGAAGTTAATGATGATCCACAAGGACACGTTCCGCGCCAGAGTGGTACGGCAACCCTGTCCTGGAAATCATGTTGTTGGACAACGGTGAACCTTCGAACTATGAAGAAGCGATGGCGTGCCCGGATTCCAATAAATGGCTTGGAGCCATGAAATCCGAGATAGAATCCATGTATGAAAACAAAGTATGGACTTTGGTGGACTTGCCCGATGATAGGCATGCCATAGAAAATAAATGGATATTTAAGAAGAAGACAGACGCAGATGGTAATGTGACCATCTATAAGGCTCGGCTTGTCGCTAAGGGTTATCGACAAGTTCAAGGGATTGACTACGACGATACTCCCTCTCCCGTAGCGATGCTAAAGTCCGTCCGAGTCATGTTAGCAATTGCCGCATTCTATGATTATGAGATATGGCAAATGGACGTCAAAACAGCATTCCTTAATGGCTTCCTCAAGGAAGAACTGTATATGATGCAGCTGATGGCTTCTCGCCCCTCGTTGGTTACCCCAAGTGGAAGGTTTGAGATGCAGTGTAGCGGTAGTTTTCCCTTGGAAAAGATACCAAGGATCGAATCCCCTCAGACTCCGAGGGTCAACAAGAAGGTGTCAACTGCTAGCGGTGCAACTTAGCGATTGACATGACCTACACACAGATACAAATAACTTTCCTCCCAACGAGTACAGAGAGGTTATCAATCCCTCCGGCCTTGTCGTTCACAAAGGATCAAACGCAAGAGATAATAGTGATAGGTATGACTGCAACTAGTAAGTAAGAACAGGAAGTAAATAACGGGTGTGAACAGTGATGGTAATATGGACCGGGGTCCCATGATGTTCACTAGTGATGTCTCTCTCCCAAAAGACGATAAAACAGCTAAGCGAGGTAAACGAATTACAGCTGGGCAATTGACAGGATTATGAGCGCAAACCAATGCTAACTATGCTGCAAAGAAAGGTAGAGGCTCAAAAGCATGGGCGGTACGCCAAGGCAAGTAGACCGAAATCCATCTGCATCTACTACTAATCATCCACCTTGAGATATCTATCCAGAACATCTCACTGGTATTAAGTTGCGAGTCCCACCCATAGTGTAAACTCAAAGCAACAGACAACTGCATTAAAAGAACTTTGCGTAAAGTAAACAATCCTTGCACCCGCAAGTACAAGCACCGTTGTTTTCCCCCTTGTGGCAACAGCACATCCCCTAGACTCATGTTTCTGTCACTCAAACTAGTCATCGAGGGGCATGAACCCACAATCAAGCATAACGTTCCCTCTTCGAGTTACTACCTACTACTTGGCCAAAGCAATAAACAGCAACGGAGAACATGCAAGAATTACTCAAGAACATAAATATAAAAGAGGTGAATCAAATATATTACTCACACACAATCTGAACATAATCTCATAATCCATCGGATCCCAGCAAACTCATCATAGCAACAGCATAAGGATTACATATGTGCCTCGATCATGTAGGGCAGCTCACGAGGTCTAATCGGTGAAGAACAAAGAGGGGAGGAGAACATCACATAGCTACTGGTCATGGACCCATGGTCCAAGGGAGACTACTCACAACTCATCCGGGAGGCGTCCATGGTGGTGGAGAAGCTCCCGGAGGTGATCCTCCCCTCCGGCAGGGTGCCGGGAAGAGTTCTCCTGGTGCTCCCGACCTTGGAAGCGCGGCGGCGGCGGAACAGAGATGAGATCGCGAAAAAGGGTTCCGTCCTCGAGGGTTTCGGGACGCGGTGTAAATATATGCCAAAGGGAGGCGTCAGAAGAGGCCAGGGGGGCCCAGGCGCCCTGGCGGCGCGGCCAGGAGGGGGGCCGCCGCCTCTGGTCGCCTGGAGCCCTGGTGGCCCCCCTCTGGCCCTACTTTGGCCGCATGGAAGCTTCCGGAACGCTGATTTTTTATATATTTTTCCCGGGATTTTTCTGGCAATTTACGTAATGGGAAAACCTAAAATACAAAAACAGCAGAAAACAGAAACTGGCACTGGGGTGCACTGGGTTAATAGGTTAGTCCAAATATGATCAAAAGTGTATGGAAGTGCATAAATATCATAGCAATATCACACGAAAGAGGCATGGAGCAAGCAGAAATTACAGATACGTTTTGGACGTATCAACATCCCCAAGCTTAATTCCTGCTCGTCCTCGAGTAGGTAAATGATAACAAGCATAATTTCTGTGGTGACATGCTATTAACCATATAAGAACTTTTCACAGTCACATGACAAATGCTTACTGAGACAATGAATCTGTAGTAATTAAGTTGCCTCATGAGAATATCACAAAGAACTGAAAGTTTTACAATATGATACTGAAACACTCAATTGATTTGTAGTGAGCATGGTGTGCAAACATGACAAAGTGATACCTCGCTTGACCCCTTTAGTGAAGCAAAACATAAATGCAGGGGCACCTCCAAAGTTTAAGTGACGACTAGATACAATGATTTCAGAATAAACGATATCATAATCATGCAGAAGACAATGGTACTTTGGGACAATGCACATTACACTCAGAATGACAATCATGCTCTCAATAGTTGGTGCTTTAAAGAAAGAAGGTGGAGACTCTCGAACCGTGGCTTTTGATGGCAAGGTTGAAAACCCGTGGTCGGAAAAAAAACTAAACATGTACCAGAGCTCTTGGTTTTTAAAAACAGAGGTAAAAAATATTTTTGGGATATGCATATTTCGTCAACGAATGCTAGTAGATAACTCAATTACTTCTCGAGCTGGACAAGTTTCGAGGAACGGCTCCCGCACGAGGACAATCACATCCTCTTAATCTCCTTTGTTTATCACTGCCAAAGTTTTCTGATTTCTCATGAACAAAGCGTGAAGGAGGGTTTGTTTGTTGTATTATTTTTTAATGAGCCGGGCGCACTCTTTGCCAGTTCCTTCTCGTATTAGGGGTTTGCACATTAGACATGCAATCCCGGGGTGTAGCTTGTCCAACTTAACAAGATAATGAATTAACTACTACTTCCTCATGAGCTAAAACAGAGGCACAAAAGAGAAATGCTTTTTTGATTAATTTTGAGATGGTACAAGATAGTCTTCGTTAGGAATGGCAGGTAAATACCATGTATAGGAAGGTATGGTGGACTCATATGGCATAACTGGTTTAAAGGATTTTGGATGCACAAGCAGTCAGTCCGCTTAGTACAGGCGAAGGTTAGCAAAAGACTGGGAGCGACCAACTAAGAGAGCAATGACGGTCATAATCATGCAGAGCGACAAAGCAACATTGAATCGGGCATGGAAGTTATATCGCTACTCAGAAATTAAAGATCATCAAGGCTTGATAGACTTTCTTTACAGTCTTAAATATGCGTGAGCATATGCCAAGTCAATCAAAATAAATTCTTGGAGGAAGATATCACTAAACCATACCACATCATAGGCAAACAAATCATGTTGGTACTTCAATAACACATTAAGAACCCCCCAGCTATTTGAGACTAACCATAAGAAAACATGAACTACTAAGTACCATTATGCACATAGCATTTTTATCATAGACGTATCAACCAGTGCAACAGAAGCCAACTCTCTTAACAAGATAAGAATGATAACTCAAGAGAGTTCCAGCAACCAACTAAACAAAAGCTCTTTGAAAAGAAAAGCATGAAAACTAAGAGCTGAACATGATAGTAGCTATTGAAAGACAAAGAACATACATAGCAAAGATAAACATGAAAATCCTATGTTATGTTCTAGGTTGAAGTGGAGCATGTTTCTCTCCCACACAAAGAAAGCTGAGTTCCAACTTGTTATGAAAAGCAAGCAAAGCTAAAGAAAACTAAAAAGGAAACTAAAAGCAAGACGCTCCAAGCATAGCACATAACACATGAAGTGATTAAAATATAGTGGAACGAAAGACGAACTGATAATTTTGATGGAGAAGGGGATGCACGGGGGCATCCCCAAGCTTAGACGCTTGGGTCTTCTTGAATATTTCTTGGGGGTGCATGGGGGCATCCCCAAGCTTGAGCGTTTGACACTCCTGAATCTTTTTATCATCTTCCCTCGCACACTTGAAAACTCCCTTCATACATAACTCATCATAATCTGATTAGCGAGGTTAGTACCCATAATAAAATAATTTTTCCTTGCTGGAAATAAAGATAATCTTTAAGGTCTACTGTTTCTCAAGATTGCCAAAAGGTTTTTTCAAAGAAAAAGCAAGCTCAAGGTTTGCAAAACGAAGGAAAGGCAAAACAGGACAGAATCTGTGAAAAACAGACCAGCAGGTAGTAAATAATTTTTTCGGGGCACTTCTGCAACTCAAATCAAAAAACTCAGAACAGACGCCTGAAAGCCAATTGTATAGAGCACGCTGTCCAAAACATTTAGGCCAAAAAGATGATCTGGTGATTTTATACGAATTTTTCTGTCCAAGGACATAATCTGTTTCCTGGACAGCACGTCACAACTTTTGAACTTTCTTGCAATCAGAGGCTAAACTTGGCACAAAGCTGAAAAGTAAAGATACAATGATGATGCTACTGTAGTAACAAACATCAAGACACAACAAAAGCAAAATAAAATTTTATTCATTGTGGGCTGCCTCCCAAAAGCGCTTTCTTTTATGCCTTTAAGCTAGGCATAATGCAAAGAGATCAAGTTTTATCAAGAGTAAAAGAATAGCTAGCCCGTATAACGGACTCAAAAGGTAACTTAATCTTCTTCCTAGGGAAGTGTTCCATCCCTTTCTTGAGAGGAAATTGGAATTTTATATTCCCCTCTTTCATGTCAATGATAGCACCAACGGTGCGAAGAAAAGGACGTCCCAAAATAATTGGACAAGAAGGTTCACATTCAATATCCATAATAGTAAAATTAACGGGAACATAATTGTCATTGACAATGATAAGAACATCGTCGATCCTCCCCAAAGGTTTCTTTATGGAAGAATCAACAAGAGGAACACCAAAAGAACAAGAATCAAAAGGTTTCAATTTAAGCATATCATATATTCTTTTGGGCATAACGGAGGTACTAGCTCCAACATCACATAAAGCATAGCAAGAGAAGTTATTCAACTTAATTTTAATCATAGGATCCCAACCATCTTCTAGCTTTCTAGGTATGGAGGCTTCTACCCTAAGTTTCTCCTCCCTAGCTTTGATGAGAGCATTAGTGATATGCTCTGTGAAGGCAAGATTAAGCGTGCTAGTGCGGGGATCTCTAGACATCTTGTGAAGGAAATCAATAACTTCGGTAAGGGTGCAATTATCAAAATCAAGGTCACTACTATCAAGTAAAGTGGTAGTGGTGTCCTTTAGGCTCACTTGTTTGGTAGTTTCTATCGTCATAGCATCACCATTAATAGGTCCAATGGGACCAGGAGTGCATTGGGTGCTAAGAGTTTGGATATCCTCAACAACTTGGATAGTAGCAACAGTGTGGTGGGTAGGAAGGTTCTTAATTCTATCTTCTTCCTCCTTTTCTCTAGCCCATCTCTCTTTAAGTTTAGCCAACATCCTAATGTTTTCATTAATTTGCACTTGAATAGCATTCATAGGAGTGGTCTTCCTCTCCTCAAGAGGGGAAGTTCTAATTTTAAGCAACTCTACTTCATGGGCTAAATTGTCTACCTTCGAAGAAAGATCATCTAGTTTGGCTAGTTTTTCTTCTACACTTTTATTGAAGGCTTTT
Source organism: Secale cereale (assembly GCA_902687465.1). Classification (NCBI taxonomy): domain Eukaryota; kingdom Viridiplantae; phylum Streptophyta; class Magnoliopsida; order Poales; family Poaceae; genus Secale; species Secale cereale. Next base: position 644,370,608 of record LR738713.1, on the reverse strand, counting down.
TGGGTGGTGATGAAATCTTTAAGCATAATCTCTAGTTCAGAAGTGGAGTTCTTGGTGCTAGAATAAGCATGGTTGTTCCCATAGGAATTAGAGGGGAACGGTCTAGGATTGCTACCAAAATTACTCCTATAAGCATTGTTATTGAAATTGTTTCTAGAGATAAAGTTCACATCTACTTGATCTTGAGCAATCAAAGAATTTAAAGGAACATCACGAGGATCAATAGAAGATTGCTTGGAAAGTAGAGACATGATCAAGTCAACTTTTTCATTTAGGGAGGAAATCTCCTCGACAGAGTTTACCTTCCTACCTGTTGGAGCGCGTTCGGTGTGCCATTGGGAATAATTGGTCATCATCTCTTCGAGAAGCTTCGTGGCAGCACCAAGTGTAGTTGACATAAAGGTTCCTCCCGCGGCCGAATCTAACAAGTTCCGCGAGGTAAAGTTCAAGCCTGCATAAAAAGTTTGGATAACCATCCAAGTAGTCAAACCATGAGTAGGGCAGTTCTTGACAAGAGATTTCATGCGTTCCCAAGCTTGGGCAACGTGTTCATTATCCAATTGTTTGAAATTCATTATGTTACTCCTTAGTTGGATAATTTTAGCAGGTGGATAGTACTTCCCAATAAAGGCATCCTTGCACTTGTCCCAAGAATCTATGCTATTTCTAGGCAAAGATTGAAACCAAATTTTAGCTCCTCCTCTCAAGGAGAAAGGAAAAAGCTTAAGCTTAACAATATTACCATCTATTTCTTGGTACTTTTGCATATCACAGAGTTCAACAAAATTATTTAAGTGTAAAGCAGCATCATCTCCAGCACCGGAGAATTGATCTTTCATAACTAGGTTCAGTAAAGCAGGTTTAATTTCATAAGAAGGTGCTGAAGTGGCAGGTGTAGTAATAGGCGTGCAGATAAAGTCATCGTTGTTATGACTAGTGAAGTCACACAACTTGGTGTTCTCGCTGGAACCCATAGCAGCAAGCAAGCAAGATAACTATTTTTGTGATTTTTGATAAAGGGAACTAAAGCAAAACTGAAAGGTAAACTAACAAGACTAAAAAGCAAAGGTAAAAGATAGCGTGCAACTCCCCTATCTTGAAGAGTGGAGTCCCCGGCAACGGCGCCAGAAAACTTTACTTGATGGCTTCTTGCCCCTCGTTGGTTACCCCAAGTGGAAGGTTTGAGATGCAGTGTAGCGGTAGTTTTCCCTTGGCAAAGATACCAAGGATCGAATCCCTTGAGACTCCGAGGGTCAACAAGAAGGTGTCAACTGCTAGCGGCGCAACTTAGCGATTGACAGGACCTGCACACAGATACAAATAACTTTGCTCCCAACGAGTACAGAGAGGTTGTCAATCCCTCCGGCCTTGTCGTTTACAAAGGATCAAACGCAAGAGATAATAGTGATAGGTACGACTGCAACTAGTAAGTAAGAACAGGAAGTAAATTACGGGTGTGATCAGTGATGGTAATATGGACCGGGGTCCCTGATGGCTTCTCGCCCCTCGTTGGTTACCCCAAGTGGAAGGTGTGGGATGCAGTGTAGCGGAAGTTTTCCCTTGGCAAAGATACCAAGGATCGATTTCCCCTGAGACTCCCAGTTTCAACAAGAAGGTGTCAACTGCTAACGGCGCCAGATATTAGCAATCAACGTGGACCTGCACACAGATACAAATAACTTTGCTCCCAACGAGTACAGAGAGGTTGTCAATCCCTCCGGCCTTGTAGTTTACAAAGGATCAAACACAAGTGATAATAGTGATAGATATTGCTGCAATAGTAAGTAAAAGCGGAAAGTAGATAGCGGATGTGATCAATGATGTAATATGGACCGGAGTCCCATGATGTTCACTAGTGATGTCTCTCTCTCAAAAGACGATAAAACTGCTATGTGAGGTAAATGAATTACAGCTGGGCAATTGACAGAATTATGTGCGCAAACCAATGCTAACTATGTTGCAAGAAAGGTAGAGGTTCAAAGCATGGGCGGTACGCCGAGGTAAGTAGACCGAAATCCATCTGCATCTACTACTAATCATCCACCTTGAGATATCTATCCAGAACATCTCACTGGTATTAAGTTGCGAGTCCCACCCATAGTGTAAACTCAAAGCAACACACAACTGCATTAAAAGAACTTTGCGTAAAGTAAACAATCCTTGCACCCGCGGGCACAAGCACCGTTCTTTTCCCCCTTGTGGCAACAGCACATCCCCTAGACTCATGTTTCTGTCACTCAAGCTAGTCATCGAGGGGCATGAACCCACAATCAAGCATAACATTCCCTCTTGGAGTCACTACCTACTACTTGGCCAAAGCAATAAATAAAAACGGAGAACATGCAAGAATTACTTACGAACATAAATATAAAAGAGGTGAATCAAATATATTACTCAAACACAATCTGAACATAATCTCATAATCCATCGGATCCCAGCAAACTCATCATAGCAACAGCATAAGGATTACATATGTGCCTCGATCATGTAGGACAGCTCACGAGGACTAATTAGTGAAGCACAAGAACGGGAGGAGAACATCACATAGCTACCAGTCATGGACTCATGGTCCAAGGGAGACTACTCACAACTCATCCGGGAGGCGTCCATGGTGGTGGAGAAGCTCCCGGTGGTGATCCTCCCCTCCGGCAGGGTGCCGGGAAGAGTTCTCCTGGTGCTCCCGATCTTGGAAGCGGCGGCGGCGGCGGAACAGAGATGAGATCGCGAAAAGAGTTCCCGTCTCGAGGGTTTCGGGACACGATATAAATATATGCCAAAGGGGGGCATCAGACGAGGCTCGGGGGGCCTAGGCGCCCCCCCCCCGGCGCGGCCCAGGGGACGCGCCACCAGGGCGCCTGGGGCCCTGGTGGTCCCCCTCCGACTGTGCTTCGGGTGCCTGGTAGCTTCTGGAACGCTGATTTTTTATATAATATTTCAGGGATTTTTCTGGCAGTTCTCGTAATGGGAAAACCTGAAATACAAAAACAGCCGAAAACAGAAACTGGCACTGGGGTGCACTGAGTTAATAGGTTAGTCCAAATATGATCAAAAGTGTATGGAAGTGTAAAAATATCATAGCAATATCACCCAAAAGAGGCATGGAGCAAGCAGAAATTATAGATACGTTTTGGACGTATCAGTCCCATGATGTTCACTAGTGATGTCTCTCTCCCAAAAGACGATAAAACAGCTAAGCGAGGTAAACAAATTACAGCTGGGCAATTGACAGGATTATGTGCGCAAACCAATGCTAACTATGCTGCAAAGAAAGGTAGAGGCTCAAAAGCATGGGCGGTACGCCAAGGCAAGTAGACCGAAATCCATCTGCATCTACTACTAATCATCCACCTTGAGATATCTATCCAGAACATCTCGCTGGTATTAAGTTGCGAGTCCCACCCATAGTGTAAACTCAAAGCAACAGACAACTGCATTAAAAGAACTTTGCATAAAGTAAACAATCCTTGCACCCGCAAGTACAAGCATCGTTGTTTTCCCCCTTGTGGCAACAGCACATCCCCTAGACTCATGTTTCTGTCACTCAAACTAGTCATCGAGGGGCATGAACCCACAATCAAGCATAACGTTCCCTCTTCGAGTTACTACCTACTACTTGGCCAAAGCAATAAACAGCAACGGAGAACATGCAAGAATTACTCAAGAACATAAATATAAAAGAGGTGAATCAAATATATTACTCACACACAATCTGAACATAATCTCATAATCCATCGGATCCCAGCAAACTCATCATAGCAACAGCATAAGGATTACATATGTGCCTTGATCATGTAGGGCAGCTCACGAGGTCTAATCGGTGAAGAACAAAGAGGGGAGGAGAATATCACATAGCTATTGGTCATGGACCCATGGTCCAAGGGAGACTACTCACAACTCATCCGGGAGGTGTCCATGGTGGTGGAGAAGCTCCCGGAGGTGATCCTCCCCTCCGGCAGGGTGCCGGGAAGAGTTCTCCTGGTGCTCCCGATCTTGGAAGCGCGGCGGCGGCGGAACAGAGATGAGATCGCGAAAAAAGGTTCCGTCCTCGAGGGTTTCGGGACGCGGTGTAAATATATGCCAAAGGGGGGCGTCAGAAGAGGCCAGGGGGGCCCAGGCGCCCTGGCGGCGCGGCCAGGAGGGGGGCCGCCCCCTCTGGTCGCCTGGAGCCCTGGTGGCCCCCCTTTGGCCCTACTTTGGCCGCATGGAAGCTTCCGGAACGCTGATTTTTTATATATTTTTCCCGGGATTTTTCTGGCAATTTACGTAATGGGAAAACCTGAAATACAAAAATAGCAGAAAACAGAAACTGGCACTGGGGTGCACTGAGTTAATAGGTTAGTCCAAATATGATCAAAAGTGTATGGAAGTGCATAAATATCATAGCAATATCACACAAAAGAGGCATGGAGCAAGCAGAAATTATAGATACGTTTTGGACGTATCAGCAGCTGGAAGGTTTTGTCGATCCAGAGAATGCTAACAAAGTATGCAAGCTCCATCGCTCGATCTACGGGCTGGTGCAAGCATCTCGGAGTTGGAATATTCGCTGTAATGATGTGATCAAAGCGTTTGGCTTTATACAGACTTGGGGAGAAGCCTGTATTTACAAGAAAGTGAGTGGGAGCTCTGTAGCATTTCTCATATTTTATGTGGATGACATACTTCTGATGGGAAATGATATAGAATTCTTGGAAAGCATAAAGGCCTACTTGAATAAGAGTTTTTCAATGAAGGACCTTGGAGAAGCTGCTTATATATTAGGCATCAAGATCTATAGAGATAGATCGAGACGCCTCATTGGTCTTTTACAAAGCACATACCTTGACAAGATATTGAAGAAGTTCAATATGGATCAGTCCAAGAAAGGGTTCTTGCCTGTTTTACAAGGTATGAGATTGAGCACATCTCAGTCCCCGACCACGGCAGAAGATAGAGAAAAGATGAGTGTCATCCCCTATGCCTGAGCCATGGGTTTTATTATGTATGCCATGTTGTGTACCAGACCTGATGTGAACCTTGCCATAAGTTTGGTAGGGAGGTACCAAAGTGATCCCGGTATGGAACACTGGACAGCGGTCAAGAACATCCTGAAGTACCTGAAAAGGACTAAGGATATGTTTCTCGTTTATGGAGGTGACGAAGAGCTCGTCGTAAAGGGTTACGTCGATGCTAGCTTCGACACAGATCTGGATCACTCCAAGTCACAAACCGGATACGTGTATATTTTGAATGGAGGAGCAGTCAGCTGGTGCAGTTGCAAGCAGAGCGTCGTGGCGCATTCTACATGTGAAGCGGAGTACATAGCTGCTTGCGAAGCAGCCCAAGAAGGAGTCTGGATGAAGGAGTTCATCACCGACCTAGGAGTCATTCCAAGCGCGTCAAGCCCGATGACTCTCTTCTGTGACAACACTAGAGCTATTGCCATTGCCAAGGAGCCCAGGTTTCACAAGAAGACCAAGCACATCAAGCGCCGTTTCAACTCCATCCGGAATTATGTTCAAGATGGAGACATAGATATTTGTAAAGTGCATACGGATCTGAATGTCGCAGATCCGTTAACTAAACCTCTTCCACGGGCAAAACATGATCAACACCAGAACTCTATGGGTGTTCGATTCATCACAATGTAACTAGATTATTGACTCCAGTGCAAGTGGGAGACTGTTGGAAATATGCCCTAGAGGCAATAATAAAAGGATTATTATTATATTTCCTTGTTCATGATAATTGCCTTTTATTCATGCTTGAATTGTATTGTACGAAAACAGCGATACATGTGTGAATAAATAGACCACAAACGTGTCCCTGGTAAGCCTCTAGTTACTAGCTCGTTGATCAATAGATGGTCACGGTTTCCTGACCATGGACATTGGATATCATTGATAACGGGATCACATCATTAGGAGAATGATGTGATGGACGAGACCCAATCCTAAGCATAGCACGAGATCGTATAGTTCATAATGCTTAAGCTTTTTCAGTGTCAAGTATTTGTTCCTTAGACCATGAGGTTGTGCAACTCCCGGATACCGTAGGAATACTTTGGGTGTGCCAAACGTCACAACGTAACTGGGTGGCTATAAAGGTACGCAACGGGTATCTCCGAAAGTGTCTGTTGAGTTGGTACGAACCGAGACTGGGATATTGTCACTCCGTATGACGGAGAGGTATCTTTGGGCCCACTCGATAAGACATCCTCATAATGAGCTCAAAGTGACTAAGGAGTTAGTCACGGGATGATGGATTACAGAATGAGTAAAGAGACTTGCCATGACGAGATTGAACAAGGTATCGAGCATACCGACGATCGAATCTCGGGCAAGTACCGTACCGATAGACAAAGGGAATAACATACGGGATTAAGTGAATCCTTGACATCATGGTTCATTGATGTCTACTACACGCTTCTATTTCTGTAGACGGTGTTGGGCCTCCAAGAGCAGAGGTTTGTAGGACAGCAGCAAATTTCCCTTAAGTGAGTAACCCAAGGTTTATCGAACTCAGGGAAGTGGAGGTTGAACGTACCCCTTTCAAGCAACCCTGCAATCAAGATACAAGAAGTCTCTTGTGTCCCCAACACACCTAATACACTTGTCAGATGTATAGGTGCACTAGTTCGGCGAAGAGATGGTAAAATATGGATGATAGGAGTGGCAAAGCAAAGTAATATAAATCTGTAATAAAAAGTGCAGGAAGCAAACAAGTGATAAACGTGAGCACAAATGGTATTGCAATGGTGGAAACAAGGCCTAGGCTTCATACTTTCACTAGTGGCAACTCCCAACAACATTGACATAGTCTAATCACATGATATTTCCCATAAAACATGCAATGGAGACGCACTCGGAGGTCATTCCTTTGTGGTCAAGAGAGGACGAGAATTATGTAGGGCTACAAAAGCACACCTCAAAGTTCGTAGTTCTCAATCTATGGATTTCCCAATGTCACCGCGGCCATCCAAAGAGAGTACCACAATCACCACAACATATCTCCAGGATAGTCAAAGACAAGCACCAAGAGACTCTCAATCTTCAATCAACACACAAAAGAGGAAATCACTCATGAAAATATTCTTCTAATCCATGTCCAATAGACCGCTGTCACCTTGGTCTCGGGGATTATACTAGATAAAGACAAGTGAGTACATCAATTCAATACATAGAGAAAGGGGAAATATCATGGGATCACCCTAGATTAACATAGCCTATGATCACAACGAAGATCACATCATGGGAGAGAGAGATAACCACATAGCTACACGTACAAGCCCTCAGCCCCGGAGAAGACTACTCACACATTACCATGGTGAGCAAGATATTGATGGTGGTGTTGATGGAGAGGTGCATCCCGGAGGAGGAGGCGGCCGGCGGCAGCCACGGCGGCGGCGGCGGCTGCCCTAGGGCGGCGGTGGCCCTTGGGGGCAGCGGCCCCTTGGCCCCCCCTTCTTCCTTGTGGATGGTGCTGCAATGGTGCAGGTCCTCCCCTCCAAGACGGCGGCTTGGGAGGAGGAAAATTCGTGGCCCTTGGTGACCTAGGTTTCCTCTCTTTATATAGACTCTCGGATTCCCGTCATCAGATTTTGGGCTTCAGTAAAACGGGCTTTTCTCGGCCGTCCGGACTCCGATTTGGACGAATTTTATGTCTAGAAGCATCCTCTCGAAATTCCCCACAACTTTCGCAACTAGTTTTTTTCCGTTTGACATCGTCTTCGGGCCGGAACGTGACCATCTTCTAAAAACGTTCTCAGACAGATGTCAGGAAAGTCAGAGTCCTACTCCAATACGACTCCTTTTGCGTTTTTGTCAATTTCCAAGTAATTCCTACACAATAAAGTGTAAAACAAGAACATTGTGCACTTTTGCAACCATTAGTAGGTTAGTCCAATAAATTCCTAAAAAGATAGAAAACTTTGATATAAACATGAGACAATGATGCAAAACAAGCATGTCACAAGCAAAAATTATGGATACATTTGGGACGTATCATTCATCTGATGAGATCATCAAGGAACAAGTGGGAACCAACATGGGTATCCAGATCCCGCTGTTGGTTATTGAATGGAGAGTCGTCTCGGTCATGTCTACGTGTCTCCCGAACCCGTAGGGTCTACACACTTAAGGTTCGGTGACGCTAGGGTTGTAGAGATATATGCACACGGAAACCCGAATGTTGTTCGGAGTCCCGGATGAGATCCCGGACGTCACGAGGAGTTCCGGAATGGTTCGGAGGTGAAGAATGATATATAGGAAGTCCAGTTTCGGCCATCAGGAGAGTTCCGGGGGTCACCGGGAGTGTCCCGGGACCACCGAAAGGGTCCCGGGGGTCCACCGGGTGGGGCCACCCATCCCGGAGGGCCCCGTGGTCCGTAGGGGGAAGGGGGACAGCCCCTAGTGGGCTAGCGCACCCCACATGGGCCACCCCGCATGCGGCTAGGGTTGAAACCCTAGGGGTGGGGGCGCCTCCCTTTGCCTTGGGGGGCAAGATACCCCCCCTGGCCGCCGCCCCCCTAGGAGATTGGATCTCCTAGGGCCGGCGCCCCCTGGCCCCCTATATATAGTGGGGGGGAGAGGGCAGCCGCACCCCAAGCCTCTGGCGCCTCTCCCCCCCGTCACACCTCCAACTCCTCCCGCAGGGTCTCGGCGAAGCCCTGCAGCTTTTCCCGTTGCATCCACCACCATGCCGTCGTGCTGCTGGATCTCCATCAACCTCTCCTCCCCCTTGCTGGATCAAGAAGGAGGAGACGTCGTTGTACCGTACGTGTGTTGAACGCGGAGGTGCCGTCCGTTCGGCGTTGGGATCATCGGTGACGAGGATCACGAAGAGTACGACTCCATCATCTATGTTCCTTCGAACGCTTCCGCACGCGATCTACAAAGGGTATGTAGATGCACTCCTTTATGCTCGTTGCTAGATGACTCATTAGATTGATCTTGGTGAAGCGTAGGAATTTTTTTGAATTCTGCTACGTTCCCCAACAATGTAAGCTCCTCTCAGCTCCCTACATCACAACCAATTGACTACAAGATCATGAGCTGGTTCTAACACTTTTGGATCTCATTTTACAAATCAGCATGAATTCAAGATTAACAACCCTATCCGATGAACATAGCAATCATGTAAAGCACAATTCCTGCTCTTGATCCAGTGACCACAGGAAGCATCATCCACATTGACTGGATTAACGCCTGCTGGTCTTTCCAATGCCTTGTTTTCCAGAGAAGAGATGCTTTGGTTTCAAGGTGGGGATCACGCGGTCCGCTTCTCCACGGCGAGCGTCCTTGTTCCTGTTCTTGACAGAGTCCCTTGACTTCTTGGTGGCCTTCTTCTTTTGAGCAGTGTCCCTGAGCCCGTCACCTGGCACGACCTCTTCAACTAGCCCGGATTTGGACCAAGACCACCACCTTGTACACAGTTTCTAGTCGGAATGCTGGCCATCAACGTCCATAGCGTCATCACCATCAGCTCTGCTGAGTGACCTCTCACGCTTACGGCATCTTGACTGGCAGCGAAGTCGGTTCGCAACTGCAATAGGATCAACACCCATGGATGTGAGTTGCGTGCCCAAGTTGTGAATTTCCTGTCTTTTTCATGCTTCCTTGGAACAATAGGGTGACTCTCTGCTATACTCTTCTTCATCCTATGCTCTTGGATGAGCATTGCCTTCTTCTTCCTAATCTTACCCAATATGTCATGATGTTTTTCAGTTAATTCGTCACGGCCATCAATAATGAAAGCATCATGAGCAGCTTCTTCTTCAAGACAAAGACCCTCCCCCTTTCAAGTTCTTCACACCTTTCCAAGATATCCGGATCCAAGAAATCAGCAACATTATGCCCATCCAATGTCTCAGGGAGAATATCTTCCTTCCATTCATCATTGGCCAATAAGTAATGCTTCTTTAGACCGGTGGAATAGACACCAACATCTGCATTCTCATTCTCATGGTCCCTCTCAAGTTTCTTCTTTTCCTTTGCAGCAGCAATTTCTTGAGCTTCGGGAACAACACGAGGAATGCAAGTGGGCGTATCTCTGTTGTGACGAGGCTTGGGCATATCAACATGAAACATATTTAAGAAGTCATTGATCTTCTTTGACTTCACCTTGATCTCCACTATCAGCTCAAGAAGCCTCTCACATGCATCATTTTTAACAGCCATCACACCCTCATCTGTCAAAGCACTCATAGTCAACAAAACACCCACTTCACTAGGATCTCCTCCTTGAGGTATAATCTTCATAGCCTCCGACTTCATCTCCATTACCAGCTCCATGTCCCCTTCAGAAAGCCCATCAAGCGGCTACAAATCAGTTTTGTTGCACACAATGACTAGAGGCTTATTCCCGAACAAGGATTTTATACCGTGGAAGAGTACAGCTTGCTGAGAAATAGTGTACCCCCAAGACCTAGAGATGTCCAAGAAGAACAGTATAACAACCCTCAAGTGGGCAAGAGCAATGATAATGCACATTTCTATGATGTTCCTATCCTCAAAAGGCCGATCAAGGATCCCAGGAGTGTCAATCACTTGGTACCGAAGATATTTGAAATCTGCATGGCTAATAAAAAGGGTTTTGTTGTGAAAGCATAAGGTTGTGTGTCCACATCTGCCCTTGTAACCATGTTCATGAAAGATCTCTTCCCAACATTAGGATAGCCCTAAATCAAGATAGTACGTGTGTTTGGGTCAACTGATGGAAGCATGGCCATGTGTTGCCCGATCTGCTCCACGTATGCCAAACTAGGACTAATACGCTTTAGAACAGTACACATGCGACCTAATACAGCTACCTTCAGGAACTTGCACTGGTACATGGTGTCTCCATACTTGAGCAGCCTCAGATAATCCTTGGAGATCTTTGCAATGATATTTCTAGCAGTATTGATCTGACCCAAGGCAAGTTTCTAGTGATCCTTGTTGTAGAGCACATGAAGGAGATCACCATAGAAAGGGAGGATGTCATCCAGTCGGGGGAACTCGTCAATGATGGTGGACAACTTTTCATAGAAGTTCTGCTGAGTATAGCGAACCTTTCCCATATAGAACTGGAGAATGCAGTTGATAGCATAGCCTTTGTGGACAATAGCTGGCATTTGCCTCTGAGTGCGGGACAAGATTATGTCAATAAAGTCCTCCCCGGGAGGGGCGATAGTGATTTTCTTGAAATTATACTGCACCATCTTGCTAATGTAAAGCTTGGCTACTTATATTCCTATATTACAAACTAATGGCATGTCATTTCAATGCATATAAACTAGTGAAGAAACTAACGAAGAGAAACGGGTGCAAAATGAATGCAAGAAAGCACAAATGCCAAATAAACATAGCCACAGAGAAATCCAGCAATCACTCGACAAAGAAAATATTAACCTTTAATAAGATGATGACTCTAAGATTCATGCCCAGCATAATCAGTGCATCCTTGTCACACACAAGGAAAATTGTGATTTAAAAATATATTAGACAAAAGGCTAACACCAGTTTCTTTGGTGATGGTCACATTTAAGAACAAGTAGTTCGCATCGCAACCCAGAGACTAACTCTGGACCTTAGACATGCACACGGTTCTTGTATGAAAGGGAAAACATTTTCCTACATACCAATGAGTCAAACCCTGGTTTCTTTGTTGGCAGTTAATAATAGTTTAAGCATAGGTCTAATCAGTTGCATCACACCAGGTGACTAACCCAGGCCCTGAACCGCTCACACCATTCTTACATGGAAGGGAAAACTTATGCATCTAAGATTCTAAGTAGCGGCAAGGCAGCAACATCCTCTCACATGAGGAAGTGCAACGACAACACATGCATGCTTTCATTCTCATAGCGTAAAATAATTGATGGATTGCACAAAATTAGCACAAACAAAAGTAAGGAGACAACAGAAGTAGTTCCAACTTCTGATAAAATACCATGCCAGGTTTCTAAATCGGCAGCAGGTAAACTAGTCGGCAACCTTTAATCAACAAGAGAAATATCAAGATGTCTGCAGCAGCTAACTAGTTCGCAATTTTTTATCAATCAGGAAGCTATCAATCAACCCCTTAACTACATCAAATCAGCCAACCTTACTGAGCCGCTCAAATAGGAGAGACATAACACAAAACAAATGAAACACTTGTTATATTCATAAACTCTCAACCAGAATAAGCATGGAGAGGTAGAACTAAGCTACGAATCTACAGAAGTACAAGCCTACAACCGCAGCCATCCGCGAGGATCATCACATGTACACACCTATGCGAGAAGATTGACACGCGAGAACGAACACAGAGGGTGGACGGGAAAGTCCAGCTACTTACGTCGTGAGGCGGCGGCAGGGGGAAAAGATGTAGTGGTGGCTCAGGTAGTCAGGTGGCGGCAGCGGCAGGACACGACTCGGGGGTGGGGTGCGGAGAAGGTCGGGCCGTTGCGTCCCTATGCGTGGGGCGTGCACGAATTAGGTATGTCGGACTCTCTAACTGGGCTAAGAGTGGGATGTAAACTCTGGGCCGGAATGTATCTGGCTACTTCGGCTAACCGGTTACCATCATCTAAAAAAAATTAAATAGCATTATTTTTTCGGCCAATTCAGAGAGCTGTCCCTCGAAAAAAATAAGAGAGCTATATCTCGCCTACTGCAAGATGTAGCACTGGCTAAACTACAACATGGTGAATGGACCGGCCCAATAAGGGAGTCTATACATTTGATTTTTTTTGGTTCACTTTTTGGTTCATTTCGTCATTTTTTCTTCAGTTTTCAGTTTTTCGATATTTCTGTACTGTTTTTCAGTTTTTTGAGCTTCTTATTTTAAATATATGTCTACTTTTTCCCAGTGCACATTGTACATTTGTTGTATACAGGTGAAACGTTTTTTCATACATGTTGAACAATTTTCAAATATATGTATACAATTTTTAATACATGTTTCAAATATATTTTCTGAACGAATGTTAAACATCTTCGAAATAAAGGTTCAACATTTTTTGAGCGATACGGAACATTTCTGTAAACTACGTAAACATTGTTTTACATTGTATAATTTTTTTAAATGCCTCCAATATATTATTGGAATGTGTAAGCCTTTTTTAGATGCCACAAATATTTTTCTAAATGCTATGATATAAATGGTATTTAAATTAGATAAACATTTTCAAATTATCACAGCCATTTTTTCGAAATATGTGAACAATTTCCAATTTTCCCGAACAATTTTTTGAATATTACGAACATTTTTAGAAATTGCACGACCAATTTTTTTTTACACTGTGTTAACATTATTTAAATGTGCGATGAACCTTTGTGTAAAATAATTTTTAAAATAAATATTATATGTATATAATATTGGAATTCTAAACTAAAGAAAAATAAATGAAAAGGCAAGTTGAACTTTCAGGTCAGCTATATGGTTCCTTTCCAAATCATTCTCTTATTGTGGCCACAGATAATTTCGATTGGAGGGAGTAGATTATATACACAGATAATTGAATGAGTCATGTAGTACATACAAGCCCGAAAGTCCTCTTCTACTCCTGAGCTTAAATGAGCTCCAGGTGAACAGTAAATTCAAGAAAAGTCAAAAAATTAAAGAAATTCTGATTTTTTCGTGGCAAAAATTGAAAAATGTTATTAGTGCTTGAAAAAAATTCAACTTGAAAGAAAATTTATGGAAGTTGTGGCAAAAATTATAATAATCAGTACTCCGAAAATCTTTTGAAAATAGCACTTTTGGAATATTGGTTGTTTTCGCCACGACTTCTAGGAATGTCCTTTCATGTTGAATTTTTGCAAGCACCAAGAACATTTGTCAATGTTAGCCACAAAAAAATGAGTATTTTCTAAAATATTTTTTACATTTTTTAAGAACTTACTGTTCACTCAAGCTCATTTGAGCTCGAGCTATGAAACATCACATCCATTCAAGCACTACTTTTGCTCCCAGAATATTTGTATTGTCACATTGAGTGTTTTTTGATAAATCATTTCTGCATTGCATAATCACACTTATTCTGATTGCTTCCCGCCAATGTTTATAAATGGAGTGTTTAGGTGCTTAAGTATATCAGAGACAAAATCATACACCACTCCATGACATGTCTGAAAAAATAGTGGACCAACAGACTGGTACGATTCATGTTGATGATGGTATGCCATATTTGCAGAAGGCATCCTTTTCATATTTACTACACCATTTTACATTTTAATCTCAAATGAACCCAATGCGGCTCGGCGTGTCGCCCCACACTGAAATATATTACTTGTGTGTTGAGACAAGTTACTAAAATATAAATATCAGAGATGAAAATTAGCCAGCTTGCACAAATTTATCATGCCATCATTGTTTGAACTTTTTTGTCTAATGATATTCTCTTGTGTAAGAGAGCAATCTGTTTTCTTTCTTACTGTGTTTGAATACTTTTATATCATGCTATGTACGGCCATTTCAGTCCCGTATGTATTAGTAGATTTAGATAGAAATATATGTAATAGTTTGCCATAGTCATGCAAAAAGCAAATTGCATGAAAGTTTTCTCAATAAGATAGGAGGTTGAATATATAGAAAGAAATGTTTATGACGTTACCATGATTATAGTTTGAAGTCTTGGTGCTGATGTTGTTTGATGTATTTTTCAGCCCATTCAGGATTCCCTGGGTAGAGTTTATTTATCTGTTTTGTGGGCAAGCACATGGTACCTTTTATTGTAGGCGGCCCCTAATTTTGTTCCTTTTATAATTTCATTACTACTTTCTCTCAATAATAAATCTGACAAGCAACATTAGTTACAAGTGGTAGTTTACTTCTGCGTGAATGGGAATTGAAAGAAATACAATCATTTTTGGCATGAGTGGTATCTTACTATGACATTGTGAAGTGATTAAAACCTGAATGGAATGTTTCCTGCTAAATATGATGAAACACATGAGAGAGGCATGAATGAAAGTTAACTTTGCAGATTACAATAGTTTGTTTGCCCTGGCGAACACTTTATTCATAATTCAGCTCCTCGATAGTGGAAGTGAGGAACACCAAAGAAAAAAGAGACGAAAATGAAGGTAGGGGCTAATCTACTCCTCAATTCACGATGAAGAGTGAAAATCGATGCCTCAACTTACAATAAAGAGGCAAAACTTGCCAGATTTCTTATTCATCATTGTTATAAAGAGCTTATTGTCATGATGCCGAGATTTAGGGTTAATATGTATCAAGAACAACAACTGTTTATGTTCCTGTGAGGTGATTTCTTATCAAATACTGTAAGAAGTAAAAAGAGCGTTTGAATGGTCTGTACAGATGATCGGAATATATCATCTCTAATATTGTTGAATATCTTATCACGAAATGTATAACCTTTCAGATTGACGGTTGGGTCATTATTTTAGATTTTTTTTTGCTACCTGCTTTATTTAGCCTACAACAATTAATTTCCGAAGCTTGATTATTTGTGCCATAGGAGCTGGGTTTTCATACCTTGAGAGATTTCTGCTGGTGTTGCACTTGATTTGCTTGGGAAGCTTAGTAATTAGCAAGCGTTGCTCTTGATGTCCTTAGCGTGCTAATTAGCCGGCCCCAGCTCAGTAGTAAGCTAGCAGTGCCAATGATAGCGGGCGCAGCGAAGCACGCCTACCCATCTAGTCTAAAAAAACCTGGAAAAAAGTTCCTCTACCTCAAAAAAAAAAGTCTGAAAAAAGCGTGGCGACAATTACCAATTGAGATTATCACAGGCATAATACTAATCTGCTCAGGCTAGGCACAGAGGAGGTCGTTGCAACGCTCTCGACGTGGGTGCGCCGTGCCCGCCTTCCGCGATTACCAACCCTGTTTGACATTTAATGGTAATGTAATTTGTCTTAATGAATACACCAAATGAAGCCCTAAATTCAACTCCGAACCATCTTGTTTCTCTGCCATTTTGGCTTAAAATAATTAAAATTGCAGAAATGAAGGAATGTCGGTACAGCAACAGCACTTGGTGTGAATCATTTTCACTCGGGTGGCGACGCCAGCACGTCGGCGGATGACCCTGTGGCTGCCGCGGCAGCTGCTCTTGCGGCGACATTCCGCGACGGGAGCTCGCAGCGGCAGAGCGGGCATGTCCGATGGGTGTGCAGCCACATGTCGATGCAGTCCACATGGAACAGGTGCCTGCACGGTGGCAGCTGCCGCACCATCTCGCCGCCCTGCACCTCCTCCAAGCACACCGTGCAGAGCAGCTGGCAGCTCCCGCGTGGCTCGTCGCCGCCGCCCTTATTGTTGTATGCGAACGTCGGCAGGGTGCTGATCGCCGCGTCGGTTAATCCACCCGTGTACCGGTGCACCAGCCGCACAGTTGGCGTAGGTTGTCGCACACCGAGGCCGCTCTCATTTCTGTGCGCCCGAACGATGAGCGCGAGCAAGCCGACGAAGCCGAACAGGAAGTCGATCAGGCTGGTGATGGCGCAGGCCCTGGCGGGGCTGACGACGGTGAGTAGCACGCAGAAGATTAGCATCGACACCATTCCCACCATGATGGCATAGCATATGTGCGGCTCGTCGTCATCCACCGCTAGCGCGCCGCCCGTCGCCAGGCTCCAGTGAAAGTTCAACATGAGTTTGTGCCTGCCTGTGAGCGATTTTTGGTGCGAATGCTGGCTCGGCAGAACAAAACTGTCGGCACAACAAGTTTGTTCGGGGTACCATACATGTAGTACAGAAGGTGCTGCCGCGCTCGCGTTGAGGAAGAGGTAAAATAGGCCTTTGTATTCTCCACCGTGCGGGGCAGAAAAGGGAAAGTGTTTGATTTCTCTGCGTGCCGTAGGCGGCCTACGGTTTGAGCGGCCTACAGTTTTGAGCTCTGTTGGCTCATTTGGGAAGAATCGTGATGATTTGAGCGTGTTGCACCGACTGGCGAGGATTTGGTTGCGCAGTAGAGTGGCGTGTCAGGTGTGAGAAAATGCGGTGTGCGGTTGTGGCTGCGCGGAGTGGGGAGGAAGACAAGGTGGGGTTGCTAGAAATGCGCGCCAGGTCAGGATGTGTCGTGTTGCATGTTGCTCCTGCCGAGTGAGGCACAAGAGGATGGGGGAAGTGTGCATCGTGCGCATATCACACAGTCTGACATGCCTAGGCACTTTACGTGATAATGCGATCATTCTAACAAAAGAGTTTCGTCTTCTGATAATGCCGAGATCATTATAAGTTTCTCAGACTCTGAAATCGGTGATGTGCTGGCAGCCATGAAAGCTAACACGGCACCGGGTCCAGATGGTTTCCTGGTGGCTTTCTTCAAGCAGTGTCATCACTTAGGCCTCTTGTGATGGATATCATCAATGACGCAGAGTGACGTGTTAAGTGTGAGCACATGCGGTGTGTGATTGTGGTCACACGGATTGGGGAGAAAGACAAGGTGGGGGTTTCCAGAAATGCGCGCAAAGTTAGCGTGTGTTGTACCGGGCGCATATCACACGATCAACATGCTTAGGCAATTTAGGTGATAACGTGATCATTCTAACAAAAGAGTTTCGCCTACTGGAAACGTCGTCATGCCGAGATCATTCTAAGCTTCTCAGACTCCAAACCGATGATGCCCTGGCAGCCATTAAAACTGATACATCACCTGGTGCAAATGGTTTCCCGACGGCTTTCTTCAAACAGTGCTGGTCTTTGCCCTCTTGTGGTGGATATCATCAACGGGTTTGCGTGGGGTCAAATTGATATTAAACATATTAACTTTGCAGTCCTAGCCTTAATCCATAAGCTTCATGGTGCTAACAAAATCATGCAATTTTGCCCTATCGTGCTAACTAACTTGGTGTTTAAGCCCGTTGTTAAATGCTACACTCTCTGCCTAGGCCCTATTGGTGCTAAAATAGTTGATAGATCCCAAACTAAGGGTGGTTTATTCTCAAAGGAGTTTTATGTCTCAAAGAGATATTCATTAGTAGACCTGGCCATGGGCAGCCCGGCCCGAAAAAGCCCGACCCGGCCCGGCCCGACGCTGCTCCCGGGCCGGGCTCGGGCCTAGATATTCAGCCCGTTGGCCGGGCCGGGCCGGGCCCGGACCCATCAAAATTACGTTTTTCTGAAGGGGCCCGACCCGAGGCCCGTCGGGCTTTTGCGTGTTCGGGCCGGGCTCGGGCTCGGGCCCAAAAAATAGGCCCGGCGGCAAGGCCGGGCCGGGGTTGGGCCTGGGTTTTTTGCAACGGGCTTTGGTAGGCCGGGCCCGAAGCCAGGCCCGGCCCAAGGTTTGACCTGGTCTATTCATGAGCTTAAAGAGAAAGAAACTTGATCATTCGCAAATTGGATTTCGAGAAGGCATGCGATAGAGTTAGAAGGTCCTTCGCTGCAAGGGATTTGAGCAAGGGTTCATCCATTGGCTGATGCACCTAGTGGAGGGCGTCCAAACTACCATCTATGTGAACGGAGAGGTGGGAAAGTTCTCTCACAACAATTGCGGCCTCTGTTAAGGCAGCCATATCTCCCACCATCTATTTGACATTGTTGACGACTCATTGTCAGCAGTTTTAGACATAGCAAAAGTATTTGGTTACCATAAAGGGATGGTACCCCACCTCATCCGGGGAGATGTTACTCACCCACAATATGCTCACGACATAGTGCTCCTCTTCTAATGGGATTTACCCAACATTGCCACCATTAAATCATGCTAATTTGTCTTGAGGCTATGTCAGGTATGAAATCAATTTGGTAAAAAGTGAGGTGATCACTATATGGTATCAGATTGAGAGAGCACTAAAGTGGATAATCTTCTAAAATATAAAAAGGGAACCTTCCCCATCTCCTATCTAGGGCTCCCCTGGAAAGCTTGCCCAGGAGCGGGATGCAGGCTGTCACGGCGAAACCCTCTCTTTCCGGCGGGGAAATGGACTTTCTAGTGGTGGAGCAGCGGCTCTGGCAGGTGCGGGCGCCAGAATCGGCATGGCGGCGAAAGGGGGAGCGGCGTGTGGGTCGAATCTGGGCAGGGAAAATGCGGTTTTTGCCTGACAGCGGTTGCCCACGGGCCACTTTTCCTTCCGCCGAAGCCCCCAAGTGCCCCTAGTGCGCTGGGTTCGGCCTGGGATTGCCGGGCCAAAAAAATGGGTCGAACCGGCGGAATTCGGCGTCCCGAGGGGTGACTGGGCTTTTTTTTTGCCGGCGGAAAAAATGGCGACTTGAGGGAGCCTGTTGGGGGTGCGGTTGGAGATGCTCGAAGTGCATCAGGATGCAATACTTGGCCAGTGTGTCCGTGCTGCCCTTCCCTGGCTGGGCCATCCACATGAATACATGCACATCTGCACCTTTGCCCTCGGCTGCTCCCTGGGTTCGGATGGCTGCACGCTGCTGCAGAATGGTTGCCCTTCTCGAACTTGGTGGGGGCAAGCCTCGGGTCGATGGCCTCACTGATGCATCCCCCGTCGGCGTCGTGGAACACGATCGCTAGGCCTGGCACCAGGGCGTTGCCCTTCTCGAACTCCTCGACGGCAAGCCTCGGGTCCATGGCCTCGAGGATGCATCCCTCTTGAGATCCGTGGCATGCGACGCTCAACAATAGCAGTCTGTCCGCGTGACCCTCGTGAAGCTCGTAGGCGGCGAGCCTTGGCTCAGCTGCCTCGAACATGGACCGGCGTGATAACCCTCAACCGTAAGGGATCGAGATAGTCTTCGCGGGTAAGAATAACCCAATTTATTGATTCGACACACGGGGAGCCAAAGAGTATTTATAAGCTTTGACAGTTGAGTTGTCAATTCAACCGCACCTGAAATATACTTACTTGCAACAAAAGATAAGTGGTAACAGTGATATGATAGTGATAATAGTGATAGTAAAAGTAAACAGCAAAAGTAAATAGCAAAAGTAAATAGCAAAAGTAGCGACTAGTGACCAGCAGGATTTAAAACACTGTAGGCTAGGGAGACGGATGGTTGGGCGCTGCATGGATGAGATATATCATGATTCTAACTTGGGGCACGACACAAGGAAAAGTAATGATCATCTAGGCAAATATCAAACATTAGGCATGTATCCCGTAGGTAGTTGTGCGTGCTTGCAATAAGAACTTGCACAACATCTTTTGTCCTACCATCCCGCTACGAACGGGGCCAAAAGGAACTTATGGAGATTAAGGTGCTCCTGTCAAAGAGCACCGGAACAAAGCAATGAACTCAATGGATACATGTAATCCTCAAACTACGGACCATCCCCTTTGGTGTCCCAAGCTGTCACTTTTGGGATCGCCGGTTCCGAACCGTAATAGGTGCTAACAACTCATAGGTAGGATCAAGAACACAAATATATTCATGCAAACACATATGGTTCAGATCTGAAATCATGGCACTCGGGCCCTAAGTGACAAGCATTAAGAATAACAAGTTGAAGCAAAGATGATAAACACCATAGTAGATGATAGGCAACATGCCCCCAACGTTCTGACAAACTATTACATGATCTAACTCATCCAATCCCTACCATCCCCTTCGCCTACAGCAGGGGATTACTCACACATGGAAGGAGAAGTCATGGATGGATGATGGAGTGGTGATGATGATGACGATGGCGACGATCTCCCCTCTCCGGAGGCCAATTCAGCCTCCAGATTAGCCCTCCCGAAGAAGAACAGAGGGTGGCGGCGGCTCCGCGACGAAAACTGGGAAAAGAACTTCTGATCTGGGGTTTCTCCGTCATGAGCTAAAATACGAGTCAAGGTAGGGCACCAGGGGAGGTGGGGCCCACCCAGGCGAACCCCCGGCGCGGCCAGGGGCTGGGCCGCGCCACCAGGGCGCCTGGGGCCCCCTGGCCCCCCTCTGGCCCCTCTTCTGGCTCCGGGTTCCTTCGGGTGCGTGGATTTTCTGTGATTTTTCGTGGATTTTTCTGAGATACCTAAAAATCGTTTTCCTGCGCACAATAAAACCATACAGGCAGCTCTGCTGAAAACAGCGTCAGTCCGGGTTAGTTTAGTTCAAGTCATGCAAGAATGAGGTCAAAACAATATCAAAAGTGTTTGGAAAAGTACATACGTTTGAGACGTATCAACTCCCCCAAGCTTAGCATATTGCTTGTCCTCAAGCAATTCAGTTCAACGAACTGGACGCGACAAAGAAAACTTTGACAAACTCTTTTGCTTCATTAGATGTATATAAGCATGTACTACGAAAAGAGTCTAACAAGTATTGAAACAGTACTATGAGGACAATGCACGGAGCAATCCTTCTTTCAAGTGACCAATCACAAATACCTAAAAGTAAATAATATACTACTGAAAATCAAGACAAGATCACATTGCACATAGCTTGAGCATATTAGGGTGGTATCTCGCTAGCCTCCATGAGTGAAGCAAAACATAAATGCAGAAACTCCTCCAGAGTTTTAAAGGAGACTAGAACTAAGAATTTCAGAATAAATCATACCACAAGCATGCAGAAGACAATGTAATACTTTGGGACAATGCACATTACACTCAGAATGACAATTATGCTCTCCTAGTTGGTGCTTTGAAGAAAGAAGGTGGAGACTCTCGAACCGTGGCTTTTGTTGGCAAGGTTGAAAACCCGTGGTCGGAAACAAAAACTAAACATGTACCAGAGCTCTTGGTTTTAAAAACAGAGGTAAAAACGTTTTTGAGAGGTGCATATTTCGTCAACGAATGCTAGCAGATAACTCAATCACTTCTTGAGCTGGACAAGTCTCGAGGAACGGCTCCCGCATGAGGACGATCACATGCTCTTAATCTCCTTTGTTTATCACTGCCAAAGTTTTCTGATTTCTCATGAACAAAGCGTGAAGGAGGGTTTGTTTGTTGTATTATCTTTTATGAGCCGGGCGCACTCTATGCTAGTTCCTTCTCGTATTAGGGGTTTGCACATTAGACATGCAATCCAGGGGTGAAACTTGTCCAACTTAAAAAGATCATGAATTAACTACTACTTCCTCATGAGCTAAAACAGAGGCACAAAAAGAGAAATGCTTTTGATTAATTTCGAGATGGTACACGAAAGTCTTCGTTAGGAATGGCAGGTAAATACCATGTATAGGAAGGTATGGTGGACTCATATGGCATAACAGGTTTTAAGGATTTTGGATGCACAAGCAGTCAGTCCGCTTAGTACAGGTGGAGGTTAGCAAAAGACTGGGAAGCGACCAACTAGAGAGCAATAACGGCCATAATCATGCAGAGCGACAAAGCAACATTGAATCGGGCATGAAAGTGATATAACTATTCTGAAACTCAAAGATCATCAAGGCAGAGCAGACTTTTTAGTCTTAAATATGTGTAAACATGTGCCAAGTCAATCCAAAAATTCTCTAAAGGGAAATACCACCTTAGTATACCGAACTATGAACAATGCAATGCATGTAGATCATTTCAATAACACATTATATACTTTAGCTATTCGAGACTAGCTACAAGGAAAGCATGAACCACTGGAAGAGCATTGTAAACATAACACTATGTCGCTACAAGCTGGTCTCTAGATCATAAGTACAGGCATATGTACAAAAGTAGAAACAAGAAGAGTTCATACCGGTCTTCCTTGTTGCTTCCTTTCGGTCGATCTTCGTCATTACTGCCTCGTCACTTGCACGATCGAACGTAGGAAATATAATTAAATGCCATCACGGACTCGAGCTGAACTCTGAAAACAAAGCAAACTAGAGAGAAAAGGAAATATTTTTGGATTATTTCAAAGGTTGAACGAAAGCAAAAGAAAGAGAAAATCTTTTTGTTGTTTTTGCAAAGAGAGAAATAAAGAAGAACGGGCAAAAGCTTCGAAAAGATCGAAGCGAATAAAACGAATAATACAATGGAAAAGCGAGAGGGGCACATACTCCCCCAAGCTTAGGCTTTTGGCCTAAGTTGGTAGCAGCTACTGCCCCCAGGAGCCTCCTGCTCCGGGGGTATGGTGGTGAGTCCAAGGGTCGTAGAAGGATGCCGGCGCGTATACCGAACTCCTCGGAGTCTCCCACAAGGAAGGGTCCGTACGCCAAGCAGAGGAAGACCCTTCACCAAACTCGGTGGCAGTATCTCCCTGAAAAGGTGGTAACTCACCGTTCTCCTCCTCGTCGGGCACAACCCCCTCCATGGGGTTATGAAACTGATACTGGGCCATGAACTCATCGAACTGGACAACATCAAAGGACCATCCGTTCCTGCGAGAAAAATCAAACAAAAGAGGTGCAGGTAGACGGATCTCGCGTTCCGCGGTAGTTCTGAAACGCAAGATATAAACAAGATTATCTAGCTCAGAAGCCATGGTAACAAACTTATGCCTTTTCATAGCAGCAAGATCAAAGCTTAAATAAGTAAAAGGATTATCATCAGGGTGTGGGGTGCCTCCAAGATGTTCTAAGATAAGTGTGGCATAAACGCCATCATATAAGTCTCCCTTGTTACCGTTCATAGCAGGGCGTCGAGCAATTAAGGCACCCAGATTATAATCAGACCTCCTTGAGAGGGCTGTTGCCAGGATAGCAATATCCGGAGCAGAAATGTTGCTCGTGTTGTCACGAGCTAACACCCCTCTAGCAACATAATATGCAAAATACCTGAGGTGAGGAAATAAGATGCTGGAGATCTTCGACCGATGAATATCCCTCGTACCCATGCTGCAGAGAGAGTTGATGACGGTTTTCAGCTCGGAGGGCTGAGTGGCCATCCTAGCCGTCCTCCCAACGTTTGGCACACCTATTATTTCACAAAACTTTCCCAAAGTCATGGTGATAAGATCATTGTAAATTTTAAACTCAATAGCACCTGAATCAGGATTATATCTAAAACCGTTAATGAAACTGGAGGTGAGTTTTTGATACTGAGTAACACGGCACGTGACGAGCCGTGTCAGACCTGCATTAGCACAAAGATTATAAAACTCATCCTTGATTCCCGCAGCTTCAAGGAATTCATCACATGGAAACGTCATCGCACATGCTGGACTTGTGTCTTCCAATAACTCCAGGGGCACATGATCTTCATTATAGCTCACCCTAGCAGTCGAGGGTGAAGCTGCGGCTCTAGTAACTCGATCGGAGTGCGTGGGCCTCCTCTTCTCAAGCCACCCTTTTGCCCTTCCTAACAAACTCATTTCTGAAATTTTTGGCAATTTACAAAAACGAGGATTAAAACAAGGTGAGTTAAGGCAAACTACTCAACTCACTTGCCCAAGGCATAAACTTGCATCAAAACTTGGAAAATAACTTTCTACACATGCATGCGAGCTCATCTATACAGCACCAAGAACTACTAAATACTCACAAATGAAGTCACCAATCAGAAATCTAATTGGAGGGGTGGATGAGTCACATACCAGGGAGTATTTGTTCAAAATCTCAGCTCAAATGGTGGGCTGTAGAGAGAGATCGAAGAATCGCCTCCAAGAACAGCAAGAACACAAGAACAAGTGCAGAACTCGCGTTTTTGGAGAAAAAGAGAGAGGGAGGAAGAAGACATACCTGGAGGGGGGCCTTGTGGGCCCCAGGCGCCCTGTGGGCGCGGCCAGGGGGCAGGCCGCGCCAGCTGGCCGCCTGGGCCACTGGTGGGTCCCCCTGGCTGGCCCCAGGTCCCTCTGGATCACTCCCAATGTGGAAATTTTTATTTTAATTTTTCTGGAATTTTTCTGAAAACTTCACTGTTGAAATTTTTTCGAAGTTCAAAAAGCTGCGAAACTCTCTGAAAACTTGAAGCAGTGAGTAGTATTATGAAGCTTCAAAACATAAACACTTGGTAAAACAAGTAGGACAAAAGCTAAAAACAAATGAAAACATAACAAGCTGAACTTTTTATCTATATAAAACATGTTTACTAGTAAGGTTGATCAAGTCTTACCAACAAACAGGCGATATATAGAGCAAAAAGTCTCACCTCTTACGAAGTAATCACTGAACCTTTACCTTGATGGACATTGTCCCCACCATGATAGTTTTGTATTTGTGAGGCACATGTAGTGGACAGTCCCATTCTCCAATTTTCACGGTCTCGATATTTTCTATAGAGTTGAGGCCATGCCTCCTGTCGGTCTTCTTTGGAAAATATACCGTGTGTTCTTTATCATTCACATGGAAGATAACCTTCCCTTTATTGCAATCAATAATAGCACCTGCGGTGTTAAGAAAAGGTCTACCAAGAATAATGGACATGCTCCCGTCCTCGGGCATGTCAAGCACAACAAAATCAGTAAGAATCAAACAATTAGCAACTTCTACGGGAACATCCTCACAAATACCTATCGGAACGGCGGTTGACTTGTCAGCCATCTGAAGGGAGATATCTATAGGAATTAGTTTCTCTAAACAGAGCCTCTCGTAAAGAGAGAAAGGCATAACACTCACTCCTGCTCCAAGATCACATAAAGCAGTTTTGACATAATTATTCTTTATGGAGCAAGGAATGGTGGGTATACCTGGATCACCGAGCTTCTCAGGAATCTTGCCACTGAAAGAGTAGTTAGCAAGCATAGTAGATATTGCTTCATTAGGAACTTTTATTTTATTAGTGACAATATCTTTCATATATTTTGAATAAGGAGGTAACTTAATAGCATCGGTCAAAGGGATTAGAAGAAAAAGAGGTTTAATCCACTCACAAAACTTATTGTAATGCTCTTCTTCTTTAGATTTGATGGACTTACCTGGAAAGGGCATGGGTTTCTGTACCCATGGTTCTCTTTCCTTCCCATGTTTTCTTGCGATGAAGTCTTCTTTAGTGTACCTCTTACGATTGTCAGGTGCTTCTTCTTCTCGAACTTCAGGCGGATCATTCTTCTCATTATCCTTACCTTCAGGTTCAGCACCGTCTTCAGTCTCAGCATCGGAGATAGATACACTGTTGGGATCAACAGCTAGCTCTTCATCTGCAATAGGATCATAAGAATTGTCAGCATCCTTATGTTTCTTCTTCTTCTTAGGAGAGCCAACAATTTCTTCTTCCTGCATTTGAGAATCTTGCTCGATTCTCCTCGGATGCCCCTCTGGATAGAGAGGATCTTGAGTGCTAGTTCCTCCTCGGGTCTTAATCCCGAAAGCCTGCAAATTATCTTGTTTGGCATTGTTAGCAAGCAAATCTTTTTGCACATTAGAAATTTGGTCAAGCTGAGTTTTAACCATATGAAAATGTTTCACAAGACATTGAACATCATTAACCGTTCTACCTAGAACATCAAGCAAACTTTTGATAGCAAGGGAATTATCATGCAACTGACTTTGTATCCTCTCATTAAAATGATTTTGTTTCATAAGAAAATTATCAAACTCATCTAAACATTGATCAGGAGGCTTACCATGAGGGATGTCACTTGCGTTGAAATCTAAAAGAGAGTGTACCTCTACCATAGGAGGGTGAGTGGTAGGCTCACACAGCTTCTCAATAGGGGGGAGATTATTCACGTCTTCAGCTTTAATACCTTTCTCTTTAATAGACTTCTTTGCTTCTCGCATATCTTCGGGGCTTAGAACAAACATGCCCCTCTTCTTTGGTGGTGGAGGTGGTTCAGGGACGGACCAATCTTCATGGTTTTTGGCAATCCTGCCCATCAAATCTTCTGCATCTTTCGGCGTCCTTTTCCTGAAAACACGACCAGCACAACTGTCCAAATAGGACCTGGATTCATCAGTTAGACCAGCATAGAATATATCGATTAATTAGTTCTTAGGGACTTCATGTCCTGGTCTAGCCCGAATCAGACCGCAGTACCTCCCCCAAGCTTTAGGGAGGGACTCATCCTACAACTGTTTAAAGTTATAAATTCTTTGTAAAGCAGCATGTTGCATGTGAGCAGGAAAGTACTTATCAATAAAAGAGTGAGCTAAGTCTTGATGACTCTTAATGGAACCGCATGGGAGTGAATCATACCATGCTTTAGCACCTTCCTTCAAGGAGAAAGGAAGAAGCTTGGTCACGTAAAAGTATCGTATCTTCTCATCTGTGGTAAACAGGCCACCCAACTCACCGAGTTTAGTCAGGTGTGCAATAGCATCATCATTTTCTCTGCCATAAAAAGGGTCAGCTTCAACCATAGGTATAAGTGAAAGATCAACAGAGAAATCATAATCAGGATCATCAATGCATATAGGAGATGTAGCAAATTCAGGATCAGGAACGGTTTTGTTCTTCAAAGAGTGTTTTTCAAACAGTTTCTTAATAACTTCAGGGTCAGAGCCAGAAAACTCTGTCAGTTCCCTGCATAAATCTTCATCAAGCATATAATAATCATCATCAAGGAGTCTCTCCTTGAGTTTACTCAAATCAGGATAATCATAAGTTTCACCAATAGGGTAGCGAGTAACAGGAATTTCTATTCCAGACTTTTTAGCAGCAGCAGCGATCTGTTTCTCAAGAGCATAACCAAGTGAACTAATATCATCAACAGTAGTAGAAGCATCATCAAGAGTATCGGACATAGTAACAGATTCAGAAGGAGCATCATGTGCTGGTGGTGAGGCAAACTTACTCATAACAGAAGGTGAATCAAGTGTAGCACTAGTGCTCAGAACAGTACCTCTTCTTGTAGTGGATAGTTAGATCGGAACCTTGGGGTCTCCTTTCTTACCCATAGCGGATGAAGTGCAGCAGGTAGGATACTTCAAGTAGACTTGTAAATATTGCTATGCTCCCCGGCGACGGTGCCAGAAAACGGTACTTGATAACCCTCAACCATAAGGGATCGAGATAGTCTTCGCGGGTAAGAATAACCCAATTTATTGATTCGACACACGGGGAGCCAAAGAGTATTTATAAGCTTTGACAGTTGAGTTGTCAATTCAACCGCACCTGAAATATACTTACTTGCAACAAAAGATAAGTGGTAACAGTGATATGATAGTGATAATAGTGATAGTAAAAGTAAACAGCAAAAGTAAATAGCAAGAGTAAATAGCAAAAGTAAATAGCAAAAGTAGCGACTAGTGACCAGCAGGATTTAAAACACTGTAGGCTAGGGAGACGGATGGTTGGGCGCTGCATGGATGAGATATATCATGATTCTAACTTGGGGCACGGCACACGGAAAAGTAATGATCATCTAGGCAAATATCAAACATTAGGCATGTACCCCGTAGGTAGTTGTGCGTGCTTGCAATAAGAACTTGCACAACATCTTTTGTCCTACCATCCCGCTACGAACGGGGCCAAAAGGAACTTATGGAGATTAAGGTGCTCCTGTCAAAGAGCACCGGAACAAAGCAATGAACTCAATGGATACATGTAATCCTCAAACTACGGACCATCCCCTTTGGTGTCCCAAGCTGTCACTTTTGGGACCGCCGGTTCCGAACCGTAATAGATGCTAACAACTCATAGGTAGGATCAAGAACACAAATATATTCATGCAAACACATATGGTTCAGATCTGAAATCATGGCACTCGGGCCCTAAGTGACAAGCATTAAGAATAACAAGTTGAAGCAAAGATGATAAACACCATAGTAGATGATAGGCAACATGCCCCCAACGATCTGACAAACTATTACATGATCTAACTCATCCAATCCCTACCATCCCCTTCGCCTACAGCAGGGGATTACTCACACATGGAAGGAGAAGTCATGGAGGGATGATGAAGTGGTGATGATGATGACGATGGCGACGATCTCCCCTCTCCGGAGGCCAATTCAGCCTCCAGATTAGCCGTCCCGAAGAAGAACAAAGGGTGGCGGCGGCTCCGCGACGAAAACTGGGAAAAGAACTTCTGATCTGGGGTTTCTCCGTCACGAGCTAAAATACGAGTCAAGGTAGGGCACCAGGGGAGGTGGGGCCCACCCAGGCGACCCCCCCGGCGCGGCCAGGGGCTGGGCAGCGCCACCAGGGCGCCTGGGGCCCCCTGGCCCCCCTCTGGCCCCTCTTCTGGCTCCGGGTTCCTTCGGGTGCGTGGATTTTCTGTGATTTTTCGTGGATTTTTCTGAGATACCTAAAAATCCGTTTTCCTGCGCACAATAAAATCATACAGGCAGCTCTGCTGAAAACAGCGTCAGTCCGGGTTAGTTTAGTTCAAATCATGCAAGAATGAGGTCAAAACAATATCAAAAGTGTTTGGAAAAGTAGATACGTTTGAGACGTATCACGGCGCCGTGGAGGTTTCGCCCAGATTTCTTTAGATTTGATCTTATTATCGCAGGGAGAGGTGGGGGAGGAAATCGGGGGGATTATCTTATTTACAGAGTTTCGATCAGTTTCCAAGTTGTAATACAAACTACGTTTTTGAAAGGATTCAGACATGAACTCGTGCTATGGACGAACAGAGAGGGGATGGGCTGGGCCGGGTGGGCCAAATCAGGCTGGACGTGCAGACGTACACGGTCGAACGATTTTTTTATGAACATTTTATAAACAAAGAAAAGGGCCGTGGATTAAATAACTAAAATACCGAAGACTTTTTTGCAAAAACCATCACGACTGTAAGCGATAGAAATGATAGCCGCTTTATTATTATTAGAAAAAGATTAGGGGTAGATAACATCTGTGTACACCCGGTAGCACTATTCAATTCTCAAAGAGAAAAAGAAAACACATTATTTTTTCTGCAACCCTCTCAATGAATGAACTAATGTATGCCTCACTGTTTTTTCGATAAATTAACAGTTGGCCACCTACTCCATGGAATAGCAGCATTCTTTGAACGCCTGGAGGTTCTCTTGGAATAGGGGTACGAAGGCATCGACGCTGCCGTCGCCGAAGTTGGACGGCGCCAGGAAGAGCATCCCCTCCGTGGGGAAGTAGGCCGGCATGAAGTAGCTCGGGCTCCCCGTGCCGAAGTCCAGCTCGTAGAACGGGAACGTCAGCCAGCTATCCACCTCCACGTCCGGACACTGCGCGTCCTTGCACACGGCGCTCCGCGCGAGCCCCTCCCTCTCGGCGGCGCCGGAGCTTGCGAAGTCTACAAACGACTGGAAGTATGCACCGTCCACCTTCGCCACCTCGTCATGGATCACCTGAGCCGCGTGCTTCAGCGGCCGGTTCAGGAGGTCACCCACCGTGGAGCGCGGGAACGCCCAAAGCACCATGTTGCCGAAGTACTCCGCCGGCTGGCCGAGCCGGTGCCGCCCGTCCACGGACAGCCGGATCTTGGAGGTCTCCTCGGGGCTCAGGTCGCGCGCGCGGGTCATGGTGCGCCAAAGGTGAGCGAGGATGGTCTCGAACCGGCTGAACGGCCGGCCGCGCCCTTCTGACGCCTTAGCGCGCAGACCGGCGATGAAGTCCTTGGAGAAGTGCGCCTTGTGGATGACAATGTTGTTGGCGGCATCGCCGTGGTGAGCGACCACGTCGGAGGGCGACGGCAGGTAGTATTCTCGGCTGCGGTGGTCGTGCTCTACGCGAGGCGACGACCGTGGCTTGAAGAGGTCCTTGTGGTGATGCACCGGCGGGAGTCCCATGGGGAGCCCTCTAGTGGCGCGCCCCCAGGCCACGAGAAAGTTGCTGGTGGCGTGGCCGTCGGCTACGACGTGGTTGGACGTGAACCCTACGGCGAGCGAGCCGCACCGGAACCGTGTCAGCTGCAGCAGCACAACCTCCTCGTGCTCCGCCTCCAGGTCCGGGTGCAGCTTGAGCAGCTCCGGCGTGGGCTTCGAGGGCGCCATGTCGACGAGATCGGCGTCCACGGTCGCCTCAACCAGGCGCGCGCCACGGTCGTTGAGTATGACTGATAGCGTGCGGTCGGGCGCCTCGCCGAGCTGGCCCGCGAAGGCGCGGTACTGGGCGAGGACCGTGGCGAGGCCGTTCTCGATGGCGGCCGTGGATGGCGCCGGCGCGGCGAAGGCGTAGATGATGGCCATCTGCATGTTGAACGTCACCTTGTCGAAGATGGACAGTGGAATGTACTCCGTGGCCGGCACCGGAGTTTCGCCGGCAGTGTAGGCAGGCTTGACGAGCTTGGTGCTCAACACCTTGACCTCCATTGCTGTGTATGGCAGTAGTTTCTCTGTCGCTAATCAAGTTTGATCGGCGAGAATGATCAAAAGTTTGGGACAAGAGAGCTTGTACGTGGAGGCTTTGCTTTGCTTGCCGTATTGTAACTCTTGTGTTCTGTGAAAGATTTGGTGGTTGTCCGGATGCTGGTTGTAAGATTTATAGGAAGTGTGGAACACGCTCGCAGGAAACGGTAGCCGGTAGGTGAAAACAAACCCCCGTAAGTGTAGTTGAGACTTGACCTGGCCCGCCTCTACTGTAATCCATGCTTGTGTTTGACTAGTGAACGGCTGTTACCCAGAACGTGCAAATGTCACAAGTTCGTACTGTTTCCCTCAGGGCGTTGTCTCGTACCGTTGCGTTGTAGTACTTAGGCTTACTTGTATGATTTCTCGCATGTGTTTATATTGTCGGATTATCCTAAAATCTGCTTTACAAGTGAGCCTCCTCGCTAGTACATTGTATTGTTCAGCCTTATATTTTAAGCATGTTTCAAGAGTTTGCCTCCAATAAAAACATGTTTAACTGTGGACAATGATTCCACAATGATATCACTAAACTCACGCACAAAAACGAATGCAAGCAAATTTCCTTGCCATATACTCTCTCCCTTCCTAAATATAAGTCTTTTTAGAGATTCCACTAAAGAGACTACAATCGGATGTATGTAGACGTCTTTTAAAGTATAGGTTCACTCATTTTGCTTCGTATATAGTCTATAGTGGAATATCTTAAAAGACTTATTTTTAAAAGCACATGGAGTATGTCTTGGTTTCAGTTTTTTCTTCCTCTTGAAATAAAAAGTTAAATAGGATAGTTATTTCTTAGTCAAGTAATAAGGGCATCTCAAGCCGCGTCCCAGGAAGGCCTCCCCTGGCGATTTTTTCGCGCCGGCGCCGAAAAAACGGCCCAGTCGCGTCCACAGAAGCCCGATTTTCGCCGACCTGGGCCGAAAACAGCGTCGACGGACCCAGGCCGAACCCGGCGCGCTGGGGGGCGCTCGGGGGCGCCGGGGCGAATTGTTTTGGCGTGAAAAAGCCGCGGCCAGCCGCGTCAGCGACACGGTGGCTCGTCTTCCCCCAACTGCCTCGGTTCCCGCGGGGAATCAATGGTGCCGCCGGTCAGCCTTGCCATTGATTCCTCACGGGCGGCGCGTCACAGGACGGCGCGCTGACGCCTCCCCTCCCTCGCACGCGTACACATGAGCGCGGAGCGGCTATAAAGCCGGCGGTCTCACTCGCCTGTGCCCACACTAGACTCGCCCCTCGCCGCCGCCCAGCCCCTCTCTCCCCGTCTCCGTCTACCTCCCCCGAGCGCCGCCGCCCAACCCACTCTCTCCCTCTCTACCTCTCCCGAGCCCGTCGCCATGGCAGAACGCTTCCCCAGAGACGAGGCGGCGGCCAACGGCTTCAGCCACCGTTCGCTCCGCGAACAGGAGTCCTGGCTCCTGTTCCAGGCGAACATCCCGGCGCCGCCGGACATGCGCGCCGGGCCGACGGGGTGACGGCTCAGCGACGGGGGAGTGCCTGTTCCCCCGTTGCCCGACGTCGTGGCGAAGCCCAAGTAGTTCGCCGAGGAGGTCGAGGTCGTGCGCGCCTCCCTGACCGACGCCGAGCGCTCCCTCCCCCAGTACGCCGCCAACAACCACGCGGCATGGGCGGCGTACTTCCAGCGCCGCCAGCAGCAGCGCCTGGCGTCCACCAGCGGCGCGCCGGTGGTCGGCGGCGTGAAGAACAATGAGGGGCGCCACCTGTGGTGGGGCGTCCCCGGCCGCACGCTGGAGGGCGTGCTGACGTACCTCGACGGTTGCAACAACCCGCCGTTGATGTACCCGGTGATGGGGGCCGCCCCGTCGCAACACTGACGCGCATGGGCGCCAAGGAGGTTCGGCTCCTCCTCGTCTTCCTCCTCGCGTTCTTCTTCTCACTCCTCCGGCACTCCGGCGCTTCTCGGCGTCAAGGCCGAGCCCACGGCGGAGACGCCGCTCGGCCGGCGCACTCGCAGCGCCGGCATCGTCATCAACGAGGGCGGCCAGCGCGCCTCCTCGTCGGCTCCTCCGCGCTTCGTCAAGCCAAAGACGGAGCCGGGGCTGGCGCCGGAGTTCGACGACGACGACGCGGCCCTGGAATGGGCGCGCCTTGACTCCATTGCGATGGAGAAGGAGCGGCGGGAGAAGGAGAAGGAGCGCCAGCGCGCCGCCCTGCGCCGCTTCGAGGAGCGCCGACGCGGCCGCGATGAAGGCGGAGTCGTCGTCATATGCGACAGCGACGGCGACGACGACGACGCGCCGCCATCGGTGCGCCATGGCGACGCCGGGCAGGGGTCCAGCAGGGGCGCCCGCGTCAAGGAGGAGAAGGCCGACGACGACGATGGCGGCGACGACTTCAGCCAGTTTTTTTTTAGATTAGGTTAATGTAATGAAAATCCACGAATTTCGCGGAAATTTATCATGTTTGGCCGAAATTGAACGTGTTTTAAACAGAACTTCGCCGAACGGTGCTGTTTTTTTTTTAATACGCGCCTGGGGACGGCTCTGGGGCCGGCGGCTGGGGACCAACTCGCCCAGGCCCAATTTTTGCGCCGGCTCACCCCCAGGCGGCGCTTTTAGGCGCCCCCTGGGGTGCCAACGGCTGGAGATGCTCTAATAGCCGTGCGACTCAATATTACACTTGCAGTTACACTAGAAATAATCTTTTCGCAATAGTCTGAGAAAGAACAAAAGAGTTATATAGAAAATATATGGTTCAATGTGCATTTTTTACCACTCTCGTATATTTGATGAACCTGCCGTGAGCTCTTATTATGTTTTTTTGACGAGGGGAATGGCTCCATATTTTATCTGTCAGAACCCAGAGTTCACCAAGAGAGGATGAAAAACGCAGAAAAGTGGGAAAAAGAACTATGGATGTTTGAGTTAGTAGTTTTGCTAATTAAGAATAAATTAGTGAAGGAGCTAGCACTGGGCACTGATGTTGTCGTTGATCACCAGAGTTTTGGCATTAGATAAGCATGGTTTTTATTTGCGGGTCAGATAAGCATGGTTTTGCAAGAGGCGGCGAACCCCAGTTTGCCAAAACAGAAGGAAGATTTTACACTTATACGATACTCCTTTCGTCCTAAAATAAATGACTTAACTTTGTATTAACTTTAAGAAAGTAGTACTAAAGAGATGTCTGCAGACACATTAGATAATCGTGACTTTCCTAGAGGCGGCGAACGTTTGTCCGCCAGAAGTACTGGAAAATATATATCCTATGGTGGTCGTAAAGGCATGTCTACATACACATGACGGTGTATTAATCTGTGGGTTTTGACATCATCTCCCCGTCTTAGTGCGTCAAAATCATCAAACGCAGCGGAGACGAACCTGCCCGTGACCATGAGGATATATAAATATCAGTTGGTGGAGAGTTTGGGAGCAAGTTGACATTGTGCTAACCGTGAGCAACTTGTGTTGGTCTAATTTATCTGCCTCCTTTTGCGTTACCTTTTGCATTGATCCATGTTTATATTTAACTCGATAATGACATATTGGTTCATGCATGCGTGATGTCTGTTTAAGCATAAATATAATTACTGCATCCTTCACCCTTCAGTAGATAGACAAATGAGTTCCCAATAATAATCAACAAAACGATCTCGCTCAATCCGTGTTCAGTTTATAGTGGACGTAGAATAAAGAATACTCATCTACACCATCTCGCGCCATTGCATCTCAGAAAGGGTACAAACGTAAATGAAACAATCAAGTACTCACAAGTACCACCATAAGTAAAGGTAGAACAAGCAGGCCGTTTGATTACATTAACATCATCAAACAAAATTTGACACCACTCCGAACTAGTGCATAATAAACCAAAGGTATCTACCATACAGTTCAGCGACGACATAGTCTAACAAATGAGCTGATGACACATAAAAGGGAGCAAAAGCCAGACAAAGATAAAATGTAGCCTCTTCGATACCCAGCCCAAGAAATAGCAGTTCCCGCACAAGGAGAAATTGAAGACTTGAGAACCTACAATAAACATGTGTATGTAGCTCGGGCAATGCTTCACAAGCCATCTACGCTGCTTGCATCACCAAACTCCAGTTTATCATGATATCAGTGTATTTTTTAGTTACTGATAAAATTACTAAATCCAAATCGAGAGTGCAGTATGATATGTATGTTGGAAATATGCCCTAGAGGCAATAATAAAAGGATTATTATTATATTTCCTTGTTCATGATAATTGCCTGTTATTCATGCTTGAATTGTATTGTACGGAAACAGCGATACATGTGTGAATAAATAGACCACAAACGTGTCCCTGGTAAGCCTCTAGTTACTAGCTCGTTGATCAATAGATGGTCACGGTTTCCTGATCATGGACATTGGATGTCATTGATAACGGGATCACATCATTAGGAGAATGATGTGATGGACGAGACCCAATCCTAAGCATAGCACGAGATCGTATAGTTCATAATGCTTAAGCTTTTTCAGTGTCAAGTATTTGTTCCTTAGACCATGAGGTTGTGAAACTCCCGGATACCGTAGGAATACTTTGGGTGTGACAAACGTCACAACGTAACTGGGTGGTGATGGGCCTCGAACCCCTCGTTGGTTACCCCAAGTGGAAGGTGTAAGATGCAGTAAGTAGAAGTGTTTTCCCTTGCTAATTTTTTTAAATAATACATTTTCTTTAGTAAATTTCATAAATAGTACGTGGTTGTAAGAATTTTCAAAAATATGACCCAATCGGCCAGCAGCAGGCCGACTGGGCCTAGTCAGCCTGCTGCTGGCCGATTGGGACCTTATTGGCTTGCTGCTAGCCGATAGGCCTGTCGGCCACAAGCTCTCCAGCAGTCGGCCTGCTGCTGGCCGACAGGACCCTATTGGCCTGCTGCTGGCCGACAGGACCCTATTGGCCTGCTGCTGGCCGACAGGACCCTATTGGCTAGCTGCTGGCCGATTGCATGCAACTAAACACATCCCACGTTATATTTTTCCCTCATTGCTCTTTCCCGCCATATTTTTTCCTCATTGCTCTTTCCCGCCATAGGTTTCCACATAGCTCGTTTCCGACATATTTTCCCCGCTGTCTACTTGCCCCCACTTTGCTCGTTCCGGCCAATTTTACCCGCTTTGCTTGTTCCCGCCCTATTTTCCCGCTTTGCTCATTCCCGCCCTATTTTCCCGCTTTGCTCGTTCCCGCCATTTTTTCCCGCTTTGCTCTTTCCCGCCATTTTTTTCCCGCTCTCTAGTTCCCGCCAGTATCTCCCGCTACCGAGTTCCCGCCTTTCTTTGTATGAGACAAATGACTATGTATTTATGTATGAGACATATGACTACTCTATTTTAGTCTCTGCTATTTAGATAGAATATAATGCTCATACAACAAGAAAGTACAAACAACTAGATATAACTACATCTAAATAAAACGGCACATACAACTTAACTGACAACATAAAGGATAAAAACTACATAAAGTCATCATCGTCATCCTTCATCGATGCAGAACTCTTGCCCTTCGACGATGCAGAACTCTTGCCCTTCGACGATGAAAAACTCTTGTCCTTTGATGAGGAAGAACTCTTGCTCTTCGACGATGCAGAACTCTTGCTCTTCGACGATGGAGAACTTTTGCCCTTTGACGATGCTGAACTCTTACCCTTCGAATATGTAGAACCCGGAAGCGGCGCCATGAAGATATCCTCATCATCCTCACTGTCCTCAGTCCATAGAAAAGTATGTTTGGCTGCACACTTTAGATATGATTCACCCTTCGATTGTTGCTTCTTCCATCTCCCCTGCAACCTCAGAAGTTCTTCCCGTATCTCCTCAAAGGTCCTGGAAGGCCATCCGCACCTACTTAGTGCATGAGCCAGCTCATTCAGTAGGGTGTCACTACTGATGAGCTTCTCCCATTGAACTATCTTGTTGTCTACCCTGAAATCGGCGGCTAAATCCAGAAGACATCTGGACATACTAGGGTGAAAACTACGATCGAAAGGATATCCGGACATCTTGGCGAGACTACGATACTACAACTGAATGCTTACCAATGTTACTGCCGAGGGTGTTTTATAGACTCACAACACAAAGAAAGGCGGGAACTCGGTAGCGGGAGATACTGGCGGGAACTAGAGAGCGGGAAAAAAATGGCGGGAAAGAGCAAAGCGGGAAAAAATGGCGGGAACGAGCAAAGCGGGAAAATAGGGCGGGAACGAGCAAAGCGGGAAAATAGGGCGGGAACAAGCAAAGCGGGTAAAATTGGCGGGAACGAGCAAAGTGGGGGCAAGTAGAGAGCGGGAAAAATATGCCGGAAACGAGCTATGTGGAAACCTATGGCGGGAAAGAGCAATGAGGGAAAAATATGGCGGGAAGAGCAATGAGGGAAAAATATAACGTGGGATGTGTTTAGTTGCATGCAATCGGCCAGCAGCTAGCCAATAGGGTCCTGACAGCCAGCAGCAGGCCAATAGGGTCCTGTCGGCCAGCAGCAGGCCAATAGGGTCCTGTCGGCCAGCAGCAGGCCGACTGCTGGAGAGCTTGTGGCCGACAGGCCTATCGGCTAGCAGCAAGCCAATAAGATCCCAATCTGCCAGCAGCAGGCTGACTAGGCCCAGTCGGCCTGCTGCTGGCCGATTGGGTCATATTTTTGAAAATTCTTACAACCATGTACTATTTATGAAATTTACTAAAGAAAATGTATTATTTAAAAAAAAATTAGCTTTTCCCTTAGCAAGATGCCAAGGATCGAATCCCAGAGACTCCTAGGTTCAACAAGTAGGTGTCAACTGCTAACGGCGCAATTAGCAATCAACGTGGACCTGCACACAGATACAAATAACTTTGCTCCCAACGAGTACAGAGAGGTTGTCAATCTCTCCGGCCTTGTAGTTCACAAAGGGTTAAAAGCAATATGATAGTAGTGATATATAGTTTTTGCAATAGTAAGTAAATAGCGGAAGGTAAATAGTGTATGTGATCAATGATGGTAATATGGACCGGAGTCTCATGATGTTCACTAGTGATGTCTCTCTCCCAAAAGACGATAAAACAGCTATTTGAGGTAACAAATTACAGCTGGGCAATTGACAGGACCACGAACGCAAACCAATGCTGACTACATTGCAAGAAAGGTTGAGGTTCAAAGCATGGGCGGTACGCCAAAGTAAGTAGACCGAAATCCATCAATATCTACTACTAATCATCCACCTTGAGATATCTATCCAGAACATCTCGCTGGTATTAAGTTGCGAGTCCCACCCATAGTGTAAACTCAATGCAACAGACAACTGCATTAAAAGAACTTTGCGTAAAGTAAACAATCCTTGCACCCGCGGGCACAAGCACCGTTGTTTTCCCCCTTGTGGCAACAGCACATCCCCTAGACTCATGTTTCTGTCACTCAAGCTAGTCATCGAGGGGCATGAACCCATAATCGAGCATAACGTTCCCTCTTGGAGTCACTACCTATTACTCGGCCAAAGCAATAAATAACAACGGAGAACATGCAAGAATTACTTATGAACTAAAATATAAAAGAGGTGAATCAAATATATTACTCAAGATCAATCTGAACATAATCTCATAATCCATCGGATCCCAGCAAACTCAACATAGCAACAGCATAAGGATTACATAGGTGCCTCGATCATGTAGGGCAGCTCACGAGGACTAATTAGTGAAGCACAAGAACGGGAGGAGAACATCACATAGCTACTGGTCATGGACTCATGGTCCAAGGAAGACTACTCACGAGTCATCCGGGAGGCGTCCATGGTGGTGGAGAAGCTCCCGGTGGTGATCCTCCCCTCCGGCAGGGTGCCGGGAAGAGTTCTCCTGGTGCTCCCGATCTTGGAAGCGGCGGCGGCGGCGGCGGAACAGAGATGGGATCGCGAAAAGTAGTCCTGTTCTGAGGGTTACGGGGAACCCTTTAAATATATGCCAAAGTAGGGCACCGGGGGAGCCTCGGGGGGCCCAGGCGCCCCCCCCGGCGCGGCCCGGGGGGGGGGCGCCCACAGGGCGCCTGGAGCCCCTGTGGCCCCCCCAGGCTGCCCTTCAGACGCAGTGTTGTTTCCGGTTCGCTGATTTTTTATATAATTTTTCTGGATTTTTCTGGGCAGTTCTCGAAACGTGAAAACCTGA
Source organism: Secale cereale (assembly GCA_902687465.1). Classification (NCBI taxonomy): domain Eukaryota; kingdom Viridiplantae; phylum Streptophyta; class Magnoliopsida; order Poales; family Poaceae; genus Secale; species Secale cereale. The sequence goes on along the minus strand of LR738713.1, from coordinate 644,331,629 downwards.
AATACAAAAACAGCCGAAAACAGAAACTGGCACTGGGGTGCACTGGATTAGTAAGTTAATCCAAATATGATCAAAAGTATATGGAAGTGTATGAATATCATAGCAATATCACCCATAAGTGGCATGGAGCAAGCAGAAATTATAGATACGTTTTGGACGTATCAACATCCCCAAGCTTAATTCCTGCTCGTCCTCGAGTAGGTAAATGATAACAAGAATAATTTATGTGGTGACATGCTGTTAACCATATAGGACTTTCTCATAGTCATATGACAAAAGCTTACTGAGACAATGATTATAAAGTAATTAAGTTGTCTCAAGAGAAAATCACAAATGACTGAAAGTTTTACAACATGAAACTGAAACATCAAAAAGATTTGCAATGAACATGATGTGCAAATATGATCAAGTGATATCTAGCTTGCCCCCTTTAGTGATGCAAAACATAAATGCAAGGGCACCTTCAAGGTTTAAGTGATGACTAGATACAATCATTTCAGAATAAACGATATCACAATCATGCAAAAGACAATGCTACTTTGGGACAATGCACATTACACTCAGAATGACAATCATGCTCTCAGTAGTTGGTGCTTGAAGTGCTAGAGCTTTTTATTTTGAAACATGGAAGCAATTGTGTCAACGGTAATAGTACTTCATATGTGTCATGCATAAAACATCCTATAAGTTGCAAGCCTCATGCATCGAATACTAATAGTGCTCGCTCCTTGTCCTAATTAGCTCGGATCCCCATGGGTTATCATTGCATTGCATATTTTTTAACCAAGTGTCACAAAGGGGTACCTCTATGCCACCTGTACAAAGGTCCAAGGAGATAGATCGCAATTGATTTCTCGTTTTTCATAGATCTCAACTTGAGGACATCCTTACCGGGACAACATAGAAAATAGATGATGGACTCCTCTTTAATGCATAAGCATATTCTCATAAGAGATTGAGGATTAAGGTCCAAGCTAAAACTTCCACCATGATGCATGGCTTTGGTTGGCGGCCCAATGTTCTTCTCTAACAATATGCATATTAATTCAACCCACGGTAAATCACCCTTACTTCAGACAAGACGAACTTGCATAGCAACTCACATGATATTCAAAAAAAGTGTGACAGGTGATGGCATCCCCAGAAACATGGTTACCTCTCAGCAAGCAACTCATAAGAAATAAGATACATAGGCAACATATTCTTTACCACAATAGTTTTTAGGCTACTTTCCCATGAGCTATGTATTGCATGATTAATTTGCTTAGTGCAGGTGTAGGTTAGCAAAAGACTAGGAGCGACCAACTAAGAGAGCAATGACGGTCATAATCATGCAGAGCGACAAAGCAATATTGAATCAGGCATGGTAGTTATATCGCTACTTAGAAACAAAAGATCACCAAGGCTTGACAGACTTTCTTTACAGTCTTGAATATGCGTGAGCATACGCCAAGTCAATCAAAATAAATTCTCGAAGGAAGATATTACTAAACCATACCACATCATAGGCAAACAAACCAAGTTGGTACTCCAATAACACATTGGGAACCCCCCAGCTATTCGAGATTAACCAAAAGAAAACCTGAACTACTAAGCACCATCATGAAAGTAGCATCTTTATCATAGACACATTAACCCATGCAATGGAAGCAAACTCTCTTAATAAGGTGATCATGGTAATTAAAGAGAGTTCAAGCAACCAACTAAATAAAAGCTCTTGAAGAGATAAGCATGAATACTAAGAGCAAAGTATGATAGTAGCTATTAAAAGACAAAGAACACACACAGCATAGATAGACATGAAAATTCTATGTAATGTTCTAGGTAGAGGTGGAGCGTGTTTCTCTCCCACATAAAGGAATGCTGGGTTCCGACTCGTTATGAAAAACTAAAAAGAAAACTAAAAACAAGACGCTCCAAGCATAGCACATAACACATGAAGTGATAAAAATATAGCGGAACGAAAGACGAACTGATAATGTTGATGGAGAAGGGGATGCACGGGGGGCATCCCCAAGCTTAGACGCTTGAGTCTCCTTGAATATTTCTTGGGGGTGCATGGGGGCATCCCCAAGCTTGAGCGCCTGACACTCATGAATCTTTTTATCATCTTCCGTCGCACACTTGAAAACTCCCTTCATACACAACTCATCATAATCTGATTAGCGAGGTTAGTACCCTTAATAAAATAATTATACCTTGCTGGAAATAAGGATATTCTTGAATTTCTACTGTTTCTCAAGATTGCCAAAAGGTTTTTGCAAAGAAAAAGCAAGTTCTTAATTTGCAAAGTGAAGATAAGGCAAAACAGGACAGAATCTGTGAAAAACAGAACAGCAGGCAGTAATTGACCTGTTCGGGATACTTCTGCAACTCAAATAAAAAAACTCAGAACTGACGCACGAAAGAAAATTATATAGAGAACGCTGTAGAAAAAATTCAGACCAAAAAGATGATCTGGTGATTTTATACGAATTTTTCTATCCAAGGACACAATCTGTTTCCTGGACAGCACCTCACAACTTTTGAACTTTCTAGCAATCAGAGGCTATACTTGGCACAAATATGAAAAGTAAAGATACAATGATGATGCTACAGCAGTAAACAACATCAAGACACAACAAAAGCAAAAAAATTATTCATTTGGGCTGCCTCCCAAAAGCGCTTTCTTTTATGCCTTTTATGCCTTTAAGCTAGGCATAATCCTTACTCTTGATAAAACTTGATCTATGCATTATGCCTAGCTTAAAGGCATAAAAGAAAGCGCTTTTGGGAGGCAGCCCACATGAATAAATATTTTGCTTTTGCTGTGTCTTGATGTTGTTTACTGCTGTAGCATCATCATTGTATCTTTGCTTTTCATATTTGTGCCAAGTATAGCCTCTGATTGCTAGAAAGTTCAAAAGTTGTGAGGTGCTGTCCAGGAAACAGATTCTGTCCTCTGATAGAAAATTTCGTATAAAATCACCAGGTCATCTTTTTGGTCTGAATTTTTTCGACAGCGTTCTATATATAATTTTCTTTCGTGCGTCAGTTCTGAGTTTTTTGATTTGAGTTGCAGAAGTATCCCGAACAGGTCAATTACTGCCTGCTGTTCTGTTTTTCACAGATTCTGTCCTGTTTTGCCTTACCTTCACTTTGCAAATTAAGAACTTGCTTTTTCTTTGCAAAAAACCTTTTGGCAATCTTGAGAAACAGTAGAACTTCAAGAATATACTTATTTCCAGCAAGGTATAATTATTTTATTAAGGGTACTAACCTCGCTAATCAGATTATGATGAGTTATGTATGAAGGGAGTTTTCAAGTGTGCGAGGAAAGATGATAAAAAGATTCAGGAGTGTCAAGCGCTCAAGCTTGGGGATGCCCCCGTGCACCCCCAAGAAATATTCAAGGAGACTCAAGCGTCTAAGCTTGGGGATGCCCCCGTGCATCCCCTTCTCCATCAACATTATCAGTTCGTCTTTCGTTCCGCTATATTTTTATCACTTCATGTGTTATGTGCTATGCTTGGAGCGTCTTGCTTTTAGTTTTCTTTTTAGTTTTTCATAACGAGTCGGAACCCAGCATTCCTTTATGTGGGAGAGAAACACGTTCCACCTCTACCCAGAACATTACATAGAATTTTCATTGTCTATCTATGCTGTGTGTGTTCTTTGTCTTTTAAATAGCTACTATCGTGCTCTGCTCTTAGTATTCATGCTTATCTTTTCAAGAGCATCTATTTAATTGGTTGCTTGAACTCTTTTTAATTACCATGCTCACCTTATTAAGAGAGTTTGCTTCCATTGCATGGGTTATGTGTCTATGATAAAGATGCTACTTTCATGATGGTGCTTAGTAGTTCAGGTTTTCTTTTGGTTAATCTCGAATAGCTGGGGAGTTCCCATTGTGTCATTGGAATACCAACTTGGTTTGTTTGCCTATGATGTGGTATGGTTTAGTAATATCTTCCTTTGAGAATTTATTTTGATTGACTTGGCGTATGCTCACGCATATTCAAGACTGTAAAGAAAGTCTGTCAAGCCTTGATGATCTTTTGTTTCTAAGTAGCGATATAACTACCATGCCTGATTCAATATTGCTTTGTCGCTCTGCATGATTATGACCGTCATTGCTCTCTTAGTTGGTTGCTCCCAGTCTTTTGCTAACCTACACCTGCACTAAGCAAATTAACCATGCAATACATAGCTCATGGGAAAGTAGCCTAAAAACTATTGTGGTAATGAATATGTTGCTTATGTATCTTATTTCTTATGAGTTGCTTGCTGAGCGGTAACCATGTTTCTGGGGACGCCATCAACTGTCACACTTTTGTTGAATATCATGTGAGTTGCTATGCATGTTCGTCTTGTCTGAAGTAAGGGTGATTTACCGTGGGTTGAATTAATATGCATATTGTTAGAGAAGAACATTGGGCCGCCAACCAAAGCCATGCATCATGGTGGAAGTTTTAGCTTGGACCTTAATCCTCAATCTCTCATGAGAATATGCTTATGCATTAAAGAGGAGTCCATCATCTATTTTCTATGTTGTCCCGGTATGGATGTCCTCAAGTTGAGATTTATCAAAAACGAGAAATCAAATGCGATCTATCTCCTTGGACCTTTGTACAGGTGGCATAGAGGTACCCCTTTGTGACACTTGCTTAAAACATATGCAATGCAATGATAACCCATGGGGATCCGAGCTAATTAGGACAAGGAGCGAGCACTATTAGTATTCGATGCATGAGGCTTGCAACTTATAAGATGTTTTATACATGACACATATGAAGTACTACTACCGTTGACACAATTGCTTCCATGTTTCATAATAAAAAGCTCTAGCACATCAAGCATCAACTACTGAGAGCATGATTGTCATTCTGAGTGTAATGTGCATTGTCCCAAAGTAGCATTGTCTTATGCATGATTGTGATATCGTTTATTTTGAAATGATTGTATCTAGTCATCAATTAAACCTTGAAGGTGCCCCTGCACTTATGTTTTGCATCACTAAAGGGGGCAAGCTAGATATCACTTGATCATATTTGCACATCATGTTCATTGCAAATCTTTTTGATGTTTTAGTTTCATGTTGTAAAACTTTCAGTCATTTGTGATTTTCTCTTGAGACAACTTAAGTACTTTAGAATCATTGTCTCAGTAAGCATTTGTCATATGACTATGAGAAAGTCTTATATGGTTAATAGCATGTCACCACAGAAATTATTCTTGTTATCATTTACCTACTCGAGGACGAGCAGGAATTAAGCTTGGGGATGCTGATACGTCCAGAACGTATCTATAATTTCTGCTTGCTCCATGCCACTTTTGGGTGATATTGCTATGATATTCATACACTTCCATACACTTTTGATCATATTTGGACTAACTTACTAATCCAGTGCACCCCAGTGCCAGTTTCTGTTTTCGGCTGTTTTTGTATTTCAGGTTTTCACGTTTCGAGAACTGCCCAGAAAAATCCATAAAAAATATATATATAATCAGCGTATCGGGAACGACACTACTTCCGAAGGGGAGCCTGGGCGGGGGGGGCACAGGGGCCCCAGGCACCCTGTGGGCGCGCCCCCCTGGGCCGCGCCGGGGGGCGCCTCGGCACCCCGAGAGCCCCCCGGTGCCCTACTTTGGCAGATATTTAAAGGGTCCCCCGTAACCCTTGAAACAGGACTTCTTTTCGCGATCCCATCTCTGTCCCGCCGCCGCCGCCGCTTCCAAGATCGGGAGCACCAGGAGAACTCTTCCCGGCACCCTGCCGGAGGGGAGGATCACCACCGGGAGCTTCTCCACCACCATGGACGCCTCCCGGATGACTCGTGAGTAGTCTCCCTTGGACCATGGGTCCATGACCAGTAGCTATGTGATGTTCTCCTCCCGTTCTTGTGCTTCACTAATTAGTCCTCGTGAGCTGCCCTACATGATCGAGGCACCTATGTAATCCTTGTGTTGTTGCTATGTTGAGTTTGCTGGGATCCGATGGATTATGAGATTATGTTCAGATTGATTTTGAGTAATATATTTGATTCACCTCTTTTATATTTTAGTTCATAAGTAATTCTTGCATGTTCTCCGTTGTTATTTATTGCTTTGGCCAAGTAGTAGGTAGTGACTCCAAGAGGGAACGTTATGCTCGATTGTGGGTTCATGCCCCTCGATGACTAGGTTGAGTGACAGAAACATGAGTCTAGGGGATGTGCTGTTGTCACAAGGGGGAAAACAACGGTGCTTGTGCCCGCGGGTGCAAGGATTGTTTACTTTACGCAAAGTTCTTTTAATGCAGTTGTCTGTTGCATTGAGTTTACACTATGGGTGGGACTCGCAACTTAATACCAGCGAGATGTTCTGGATAGATATCTCAAGGTGGATGATTAGTAGTAGATGCAGATGGATTTCGGTCTACTTACTTTGGCGTACCGCCCATGCTTTGAACCTCAACCTTTCTTGGAATGTAGTCAGCATTGGTTTGCGTTCGTGGTCCTGTCAATTGCCCAGCTGTAATTTGTTTACCTCACATAGCTGTTTTATTGTCTTTTGGGAGAGAGACATCACTAGTGAACATCACGTGACTCCGGTCCATATTACTATCATTGATCACATACACTGTTTACTTTCCGCTATTTTATTTACTATTGCAAATTACTATCTATCACTACTATCATATTGCTTTTAACCCTTTGTGAACTACAAGGCCGGAGAGATTGACAACCTCTCTGTACTCGTTGGGAGCAAAGTTATTTGTATCTGTGTGCAGGTCCACGTTGATTGCTAATTGCGCCGTTAGCAGTTGACACCTACCTGTTGAACCTAGGAGTCTCTGGGGATTCGATCCTTGGCATCTTTGCTAAGGGAAAACACTTCTACTTACTGCATCTTACACCTTACACTTGGGGTAATCCAACGAGGGGTTCGAGGCCCATCAGCAAGCAACTTATAAGAAATAAGATACATAGGCAACATATTCTTTACCACAATAGTTTTTAAGCTACTTTCCCATGAGCTATGTATTGCAAAGTTAGTTTGCTTAGTACAGGTGGAGGTTAGCAAAAGACTGGGAGCGACCAACTAAGAGAGCAATGACGGTCATAATCATGCAGAGCGACAAAGCAACATTGAATCAGGCATGGTAGTTATATCGCTACTCAGAAATAAAAGATCACCAAGGCTTGACAGACTTTCTTTACAGTCTTAAATATGCGTGAGCATACGCCAAGTCAATCAAAATAAATTCTCGAAGGAAGAAATTACTAAACCATACCATATCATAGGCAAACAAATCAAGTTGGTACTCCAATAACACATTGGGAACCCCCCAGCTATTTGAGATTAACCATAAGAAAACCTGAACTACTAAGCACCATTATGCAAGTAGCATCTTTATCATAGACACAATAACCAATGCAACGGAACCAAACTCTCTTAATAAGGTGAGCATGATAATTAAAGAGAGTTCAAGCAACCAACTAAACAAAAGCTCTTTGAAAAGATAAGCATGAATACTAAGAGCAGAGCATGATAGTAGCTATTTAAAAGACAAAGAACACACATAGCATAGATAGACATGAAAATTCTATGTTATGTTCTAGGTAGAAGTGGAGCGTGTTTCTCTCCCACATAAAGAATGCTGAGTTCCGACTCGTTATGAAAAACTAAAAGGAAAACTAAAAGCAAGACGCTCCAAGCATAGCACATAACACATGAAGTGATAAAATATAGCGGAACGAAAGACGAACTGATAATGTTGATGGAGAAGGGGATGCACGGGGGCATCCCCAAGATTAGACACTTGAGTCTCCTTGAATATTTCTTGGGGGTGCATGGGGGCATCCCCAAGCTTGAGCGCTTAACACTCCTGAATCTTTTTTATCATCTTCCCTCGCACACTTGAAAACTCCCTTCATACATAACTCATCATAATCTGATTAGCGAGGTTAGTACCCTTAATAAAATAATTATACCTTGCTGGAAATAAAGATATTCTTGAAGTTCTACTGTTTCTAAAGATTGCCAAAAGGTTTTTGCAAATAAAAAGCAAGTTCTTGATTTGCAAAGTGAAGGAAAGGCAAAACAGGACAGAATCTGTGAAAAACAGAACAGCAGGTAGTAATTGATCTGTTCGGGATACTTCTGCAACTCAAATAAAAAAACTCAGAACATTCGCACGAAAGAAAATTATATAGAGAACGCTGTCGAAAAAATTCAGACCAAAAAGATGATATGGTGATTTTATACGAATTTTTCTATCCAAGGACAGAATCTGTTTCCTGGACAGCACCTCACAACTTTTGAACTTTCTAGCAATCAGAGGCTATACTTGGCACAAATATGAAAAGCAAAGATACAATGATGATGCTACAGCAGTAAACAACATCAAGACACAACAAAAGCAAAAAATTTATTCTTGTGGGCTGCCTCCCAAAAGCGCTTTCTTTTATGCCTTTAAGCTAGGCATAATGCATAGAGATCAAGTTTTATCAAGAGTAAAAGAATAGCTAGCCCGTACAACGGACTCAAAAGGTAACTTGATCTTCTTTCGAGGGAAGTGTTCCATACCTTTCTTGAGAGGAAACTGAAATTTTATATTACCCTCTTTCATGTCAATGATAGCACCAACGGTGCGCAAAAAGGGACGTCCCAAAATAATTGGACATGAAGGATCACATTCAATATGCATAATAGTGAAATCAACGGGCACATAATTATCATTGACAACAATAAGAACATCGTCGATCCTCCCCAAAGGTTTCTTTATGGAAGAATCAACGAGACGAACACCAAAAGAACAAGAATCATAAGGTTTCAATTTAAGCATATCATATATTCTTTTGGGCATAACAGAGGTACTAGCACCAACATCACATAATGCATAACAAGAGAAGTCATTCAAATTAATTTTTATCATAGGATCCCAACCATCTTCTAGCTTTCTAGGTATGGAGGCTTCTACTCTAAGTTTCTCCACCCTAGCTTTGATGAGAGCATTAGTGATATGCTCTGTGAAGGTAAGGTTAAGCGTGCTAGTGCGGGGGTCTCTAGACATCTTGTGAAGGAAATCAATAACTTCGGTAAGAGTGCAATTATCAAAATCAAGGTCACGAGCATCAAGTAAAGTGGTAGTGGTGTCATTTAGGTTCACTTGTTTGGTAGTTTCTATAGTCATAGCATCACCATTAATAGGTCCATTGGGACCAGGAGTAAATTGGGTGCTAAGAGTTTGAACATCCTCAACAACTTGGATAGTAGCAACAGTGTGGTGGGTAGGAAGGCTCTTAATTCTATCCTCTTCCTCCCTTTCTCTAGCCCATGTTTCTTTATGTTTAGCCATCATCCTAATGTTTTCATTAATTTGCACTTGAATAGCATTTATAGGAGTGACTTCCCTCTCCTCAAGAGGAGAAGTTTTATTTTTTAGCAATTTTACCTCATTGGCTAAGTGGTCTACCTTAAAAGAAAGATCATCTAGTTTATGTAGCTTTACTTCTACACTCTTATTAAAGGCTTTTTGGGTAGTGATGAAATCTTTAAGCATGATCTCTAGTTCAGTATTGGAGTTCTTGGTACTAGGATAAGCATTATTGTTCCCATAAGAGTTAGAGGGGAACGGTCTAGGATTGCTACGAAAATTACTCCTATAAGCATTGTTGTTAAAATTGTTTCTAGAGATAAAGTTCACATCTACTTGTTCTTGAGCAATCAAAGAATTTAAAGGAACATCACGAGGATCAACAGTAGATTGCTTCGAAAGTAGAGACATGATCAGATCAACTTTTTCATTAAGGGAGGAAATCTCCTCGACAGAGTTTACCTTCCTACCTGTTGGAGCACGTTCGGTGTGCCATTGGGAATAGTTGGTCATCATCTCATCGAGAAGCTTTGTGGCAGCACCAAGTGTTGTTGACATAAAAGTTCCTCCCGCGACCGAATCTAACAAGTTCCGCGAGGTAAAGTTCAAGCCTGCATAAAAAGTTTGGATAACCATCCAAGTAGTCAAACCGTGAGTAGGGCAGTTCTTGATAAGAGATTTCATACGTTCCCAAGCTTGGGCAACGTGTTCATTATCCAATTGCTTAAAATTCATTACGTTACTTCTAAGTTGGATAATTTTAGCAGGTGGATAGTATTTTCCAATAAAAGCATCTTTGCACTTGTCCCAAGAATCTATGCTATTTCTAGTCAAAGACTGAAACCAAATTTTAGCTCCTCCTCTCAAGGAGAAAGGAAAAAGCTTAAGCTTAACAATATTACCATCTATTTCTTGGTACTTTTGCATATCACAAAGTTCAACAAAGTTGTTCAAGTGTAAAGCAGCATCATCTCCAGCACCGGAGAATTGTTCTCTCATGACTAAGTTCAGTAAAGCAGGTTTAATTTCATATGAAGGTGCTGAAGTGGCAGGTGTAGTGATAGGTGTGCTGATAAAGTCATCGTTGTTGTGACTAGTGAAGTCACACAACTTGGTGTTCTCGGTGGAACCCATAGTAGCAAGCAAGCAAGATAACTATTTTTGTGATTTTCGATAAAAGGTACTGAAAGCAAAAACTGAAAGGTAAACTAACAAGACTAAAAAGCAAAGGTAAAAGATAGCATGCAACTCCCCTATCCTGAAGAGTGGAGTCCCCGGCAACGGCGCCAAAAAATACTCCTTGATGGGCCTCGAACCCCTCGTTGGTTACCCCAAGTGGAAGGTGTAAGATGCAGTATTGTAGAAGTGTTTTCCCTTAGCAAAGATGCCAAGGATCAAATCCCCAGAGACTCCTAGGTTCAACAAGTAGGTGTCAACTGCTAACGGCGCAATTAGCAATCAACGTGGACCTGCACACAGATACAAATAACTTTGCTCCCAACGAGTACAGAGAGGTTGTCAATCCCTCCGGCCTTGTAGTTCACAAAGGGTTAAAAGCAATGATAGTAGTGATAGATAATGTTTTGCAATAGTAAATAATAACGAAAAGGTAAATAGCGGGTGTGATCAATGATAGTAATAAGGACCGGAGTCTCATGATGTTCACTAGTGGTGTCTCTCTCCCAAAAGACGATAAAATAGCTATGTGAGGTAAACAAATTACAGCTGGGCAATTGACAGGACCACGAACGCAAACCAATGCTGACTACATTGCAAGAAAGGTTGAGGTTCAAAGCATGGGCGGTACGCCAAAGTAAGTAGACCGAAATCCATCAATGCCTACAACTAATCATCCACCTTGAGATATCTATCAAGAACATCTCGCAGGTATTAAGTTGCGAGTCCCACCCATAGTGTAAACTCAATGCAACAGACAACTGCATTAAAAGAACTTTGCGTAAAGTAAACAATCCTTGCACCCGGGGGCACAAGCACCGTTGTTTTCCCCCTTGTGGCAACAGCACATCCCCTAGACTCATGTTTCTGTCACTCAAGCTAGTCATCGAGGGGCATGAACCCACAATCAAGCATAACGTTCCCTCTTGGAGTCACTACCTACTACTCGGCCAAAGCAATAAATAACAACGGAGAACATGCAAGAATTACTTATGAACATAAATATAAAAGAGGTGAATCAAATATATTACTCAAGATCAATCTGAACATAATCTCATAATCCATCGGATCCCAGCAAACTCAACATAGCAACAGCATAAGGATTACATATGTGCCTCGATCATGTAGGGCAGCTCACGAGGACTAATTAGTGAAGCACAAGAACGGGAGGAGAACATCACATAGCTACTGGTCATGGACTCATGGTCCAAGGGAGACTACTCACGAGTCATCCGGGAGGCGTCCATGGTGGTGGAGAAGCTCCTGGTGGTGATCCTCCCCTCCGGCAGGGTGCCGGGAAGAGTTCTCCTGGTGCTCCCGATCTTGGAAGCGGCGGCGGCGGCACAGAGATGGGATCGCGAAAAGAGTTCCTGCTGTGAGGGTTTCGGAGGACCCTCTAAATATATGCCAAAGTGGGGCACCGGACGGGCTTCGGGGGGCCCAGGCGCCCCCCGGCGCGGCCCAGGGGGGGGGCGCCGCCAGGGCGCCTGGAGCCCTGGTGCCCCCCCCCCCAGGCTGCCCTTCGGACGCAGTGTTGTTTCCGGAACGCTGATTTTTTATATAATTTTTCTGGATTTTTCTGGGCAGTTCTCGAAACGTGAAAACCTGAAATACAAAAACAGCCGAAAACAGAAACTGGCACTGGGGTGCACTGGATTAGTAAGTTAGTCCAAATATGATCAAAAGTGTATGGAAGTGTATGAATATCATAGCAATATCACCCAAAAGTGGCATGGAGCAAGCAGAAATTATAGATACGTTTTGGACATATCAATCATCGAGGAACACGTGGGAACCAACATGGGTATCCAGATCCCGCTGTTGGTTATTGACCAGAGAGTTGTCTCGGTCATGTCTGCGTGTCTCCCGAACCCGTCGGGTCTACACACTTAAGGTTCGGTGATGCTAGGGTTGTAGAGATATATGCACACGGAAACCCGAATGTTGTTCGGAGCCCCGGATGAGATCCCGGACGTCACGAGGAGTTCCGGAATGGTCCGGAGGTGAAGAATGATATATAGGAAGTCCAGTTTCGGCCATCGGGAGAGTTCCGGGGGTCACCGGGAGTGTCCCGGGACCACCGGAAGGGTCCCGGGGGTCCACCGGGTGGGGCCACCCATCCCGGAGGGCCCCGTGGGCCGTAGGCGGAAGGGACCAGCCCCTAGTGGGCTGGCGCACCCCACATGGGCCACCCCCCATGTGATACGTCCAAAACCTATCTATAATTTCTGCTTGCTCCATGCTACTTTTGGGTGATATTGCTATGATATTCATACACTTCCATACACTTTTGATCATATTTGGACTAACTTACTAATCCAGTGCACCCCAGTGCCAGTTTCTGTTTTCGGCTGTTTTTGTATTTCAGGTTTTCACGTTTCGAGAACTGCCCAGAAAAATCCATAAAAAATATATAAAAAATCAGCGTATCGGGAACGACACTGCTTCCGAAGGGGAGCCTGGGGGGGGGCCACAGGGGCCCCAGGCTCCTGTGTGCAGGTCCACGTTACTGTTTTATCGTCTTTTGGGAGAGAGACATCATGTGACTCCGGTCCATATTACTATCATTGATCACATACACTGTTTACTTTCCGCTATTTTATTTACTATTGCAAATTACTATCTATCACTACTATCATATTGCTTTTAACCCTTTGTGAACTACAAGGCCGGAGAGATTGACAACCTCTCTGTACTCGTTGGGAGCAAAGTTATTTGTATCTGTGTGCAGGTCCACGTTGATTGCTAATTGCGTCGTTAGCAGTTGACACCTACCTGTTGAACCTAGGAGTCTCTGGGGATTCGATCCTTGGCATCTTTGCTAAGGGAAAACACTTCTACTTACTGCATCTTACACCTTCCACTTGGGGTAATCCAACGAGGGGTTCGAGGCCCATCACCATGCGCCTAGGGTTGAAACCCTAGGGGTGGGGGCACCTCCCTTTGCCTTGGGGGGCAAGATACCCCCCTGGCCGCCGCCCCCCTAGGAGATTGGATCTCCTAGGGCCGGCGCCCCCCTGCCCCCCTATATATAGTGGGGGGCAGAGAGGGCAGCCGCACCCCAAGCCTCTGGCACCTCCCCCCCGTCACACCTCCAACTCCTCCCGCAGGGTCTCGGCGAAGCCCTGCAGCTATTCCCGTTGCATCCACCACGACGCCGTCGTGCTGCTGGATCTCCGTCAACCTCTCCTCCCCCCTTGCTTGATCAAGAAGGAGGAGACGTAGCTGTACCGTACGTGTGTTGAACGCGGAGGTGCCGTCCGTTCGGCGCTGGGATCATCGGTGACGAGGATCACGAAGAGTACGACTCCATCATCCATGTTCCTTCGAACGCTTCCACACGCGATCTACAAAGGGTATGTAGATGCACTCCTTTATGCTCGTTGCTAGATGACTCCTTAGATTGATCTTGGTGAAGCGTAGGAAATTTTTTGAATTCTGCTACGTTCCCCAACATTGGCATCTAAGCTAGGTCTTTGCGTAGCATCTTGCACGAGAGAACACAAACAAGTTGTGGACGTTGATTTTGTTCAATTCTCTTGCCACCACTAGTCCAATCTTGATTCGGCGGCATCGTGGGATGAAGCGGCCCGGACCGACCTTACACGTACGCTTACGTGAGACTGGTTCCACCGACTGACATGCACTAGTTGCAGAAAGGTGGCTGGCGGGTGTCTGTCTCTCCTACTTTAGTCGGATCGGATTCGATGAAAAGGGTCCTTATGAAGGGTAAATAGAAATTGACATATCACGTTGTGGTTTTGGCGTAGGTAAGAAACGTTCTTGCTAGAAACCTATAGAAGCCACGTAAAACTTGCAACAACAATTAGAGGACGTCTAACTTGTTTTTGCAGCACGTGCTATGTGATGTGATATGGCCAAGAAGATGTGATGAATGGTATATGTGATGTATGAGATTGATCATGTTCTTGTAATAGGGAATCACGACTTGCATGTCGATGACAATGACAACCGGCAGGAGCCATAGGAGTTGTCTTATTTATTGTATGACCTGCGTGTCATTGAATAACGCCATGTAATTACTTTACTTTATTGCTAAACGTTAGCCATAGTGGTAGAAGTAATAGTTGGCGAGACGACTTCATGAAGACACAATGATGGAGATCATGATGATGGAGATCATGGTGTCATGCCGGTGACAAATATGATCATGGTGCCCCGGAGATGAAGATCAAAGGAGCAAAATGATACTGGCCATATCATGTCACTTTATTTGATTGCATGTGATGTTTATCATGTTTATGCATCTTGTTTACTTAGAACGACGGTAGTACATAAGATGATCTCTCACTGAATTTCAAGAATTGTGTTCCGCCTAACTGTGCACCGTTGCTAAGGATCGTTGTTCCGAAGCACCACGTGATGATCGGGTGTGATAGGCTCTAACATTCGCATACAACGGGTGTAAGCCAGATTTACACACGCAATACACTTAGGGTTCACTTGACGCGCCTAGCATGTACAGACATGGCCTCGGAACACGGAAGACCGAAAGGTCGAACATGAGTCGTATAGAAGATACGATCAACATGAAGATGTTCACCGTTGATGACTAGTCCGTCTCAGGTGATGATCAGACACGGGCTAGTCGATTCGGATCATGTATCACTTAGATGACTAGAGAGATGTCAATCTGAGTGGGAGTTCATTAAAATTTGATTAGATGAACTTAATTGTCATGAACTTAGTCTAAAAATCTTTACAATATGTCTTGTAGATCAAATGGCCCACGCTCAAGTTGCCCTCAACTTCAACGCGTTCCTAGAGAAAACCAAGCTGAAAGACGATGGTAGCAACTATACGGATTGGGTCCGTAACCTGAGGATTATCCTCATAGCTGCCAAGAGATCATATGTCCTTGAAGCACCGCTAGGTGATGCACCCATTCTCCAGGCGACCCAAGACGTTATGAACGCCTGGCAGTCGCGTTGTGATGATTACTCCCTGGTTCAGTGCGGCATGCTTTACAGCTTAGAGTCGGGGCTCCAAAAGCGTTTTGAGCACCACGGAGCATATGAGATGTTCCAAGAGCTGAAAATGGTTTTCCAAGCTCATGCCCGAGTCAAGAGATATGACGTCTCCGACGCATTCTACAGTTGTAAGATGGAGGAGAATAGTTCTGTCAGCGAGCACATACTCAAATTGTCTAGGTTGCACAACCGCTTGTCTCAGTTGGGAATGAATCTCCCGGACGAAGCGGTCATTGACAGAATCCTTCAGTCGCTCCCACCTAGCTACAAGAGCTTTGTGTTAAATTTCAATATGCAGGGGATGGAGAGTCCATTCCCGAGGTGTATTCAATGTTGAAATCAGCGGAGGTGGATATCAAGAAAGAACATCAAGTGTTGATGGTCAATAAAACCACTAAGTTCAAGAAAGGCAAGGGTAAGAAGAACTTCAAGAAGGACGGCAAAGGAGTTGTTGCGCCTAGTAAGCCAGTTGCCGGGAAGAAGCCAAAGAATGGACCCAAGCCTGAAACTGAGTGTTTTCATTGCAAGGGAACGGGTCACTTGAAGCGGAACTGCCCCAAATACTTAGCAGATAAGAAGGCTGGCAACGTCAAAGGTATATATGATATACATGTTATTGATGTGTACCTTACCAGCGCTCGTAGTAGCTCCTGGGTATTTGATACCGGTGCAGTTGCTCACATTTGTAACTCAAAGCAGGAGCTGCGGAATAAGCGGAGACTGGCGAAGGACGAGGTGACGATGCGCGTTGGGAATGGTTCCAAGGTCGATGTGATCGTCGTCGGCACGCTGCCTCTACATCTACCCTCGGGATTAGTTTTAAACCTTAATAATTGTTATTTAGTACCAGCTTTGAGCATGAACATTGTATCTGGATCTCGTTTGATGCGAGATGGCTACTCATTTAAATCCGAGAATAATGGTTGTTCTATTTATATGAGAGATATGTTTTATGGTCATGCCCCGCTGGTCAATGATTTATTTTTGATGAATCTCGAGCGTGATGATACACATATTCATAGTGTGGATGCCAAAAGATGTAAAGTTGACAATGATAGTCCCACATACTTGTGGCATTGCCGCCTTGGTCATATTGGTGTCAAGCGTATGAAGAAGCTCCATGCAGATGGGTTTCTAGAGTCTCTTGATTATGAATCATTTGACACGTGCGAACCATGCCTTTTGGGTAAGATGACCAAGACTCCGTTCTCCGGAACAATGGAGCGAGCAACCAACTTATTGGAAATCATACATACCGATGTGTGCGGTCCAATGAGTGTTGAAGCTCGCGGAGGCTATCATTATGTTCTCACCCTCACAGATGAATTGAGTAGATATGGGTATGTCTACTTAATGAAGCACAAGTCTGAGACCTTTGAAAAGTTCAAGGAATTTCAGAATGAGGTTGAGAATCAACATGACAGAAAAATAAAGTTCTTACGATCAGATCGTGGGGGAGAATATTTGAGTCATGAATTTGGCACGCACCTAAGGAACTGTGGAATTGTTTCACAATTGAGACCGCCAGGAACACCTCAGCGTACTGGTGTGTCCGAACATCGAAATTGTACTTTGTTGGACATGGTGCGATCTATGATGTCTCTCACCGACTTACCGCTATCTTTTTGGGGATTTGCTTTAGAGACTGCCGCATTCACTTTAAATAGGGCTCCGTCAAAATCCGTCGAAACGACATCGTATGAACTTTGGTTTGGCAAGAAACCTAAGCTGTCGTTTCTGAAAGTTTGGGGTTGCGATGCTTATGTCAAGAAACTTCAACCTGAAAAGCTTGAACCCAAATCGGAAAAATGCGTCTTCATAGGATACCCAAAGGAAACAATTGGGTACACCTTCTACTTCAGATCTGAAGGCAAGATTTTTGTTGCAAAGAATGGATCCTTTCTGGAGAAAGTGTTTCTCTCGAAAGAAGTAAGTGGGAGGAAAGTAGAACTTGATGAGGTGCCAGTCACCCTTCCCGAACCGGAAAGTAGCGCAGCGCGGGAAATTGTTCCCGAGGTGCCTGCACCGACAAGGGAGGAGGTTAATGATGATTGATACGTCCAAAACGTATCTATAATTTCTGCTTGCTCCATGCCACTTTTGGGTGATATTGCTATGATATTCATACACTTCCATACACTTTTGATCATATTTGGACTAACTTACTAATCCAGTGCACCCAAGTGCCAGTTTCTATTTTCGGCTGTTTTTGTATTTCAGGTTTTCACGTTTCGAGAACTGCCCAAAAAAATCCATAAAAAATATATAAAAAATCAGCGTATCGGGAACGACACTGCTTCCGACGGGGAGCCTGGGGGGGCCACAGGGGCCCCAGACGCCCTGTGGGTGCCCCCCCTGTGCCGCGCCGGGCAGCGCCTCGGCACCCCGAGAGCCCCCCGGTGCCCTACTTTCGCAGATATTTAAAGGTTCCCCCGTAACCCTTGAAACAGGACTTCTTTTCGCGATCCCATCTCTGTTCCGCCGCCGCCGCCGCTTCCAAGATCGGGAGCACCAGGAGAACTCTTCCCGGCACCCTGCCGGAGGGGAGGATCACCACCGGGAGCTTCTCCACCACCATGGACGCCTCCCGGATGACTCGTGAGTAGTCTCCCTTGGACCATGGGTCCATGACCAGTAGCTATGTGATGTTCTCCTCCCGTTCTTGTGCTTCACTAATTAGTCCTCGTGAGCTGCCCTACATGATCGAGGCACCTATGTAATCCTTGTGTTGTTGCTATGTTGAGTTTGCTGGGATCCGATGGATTATGAGATTATGTTCAGATTGATCTTGAGTAATATATTTGATTCACCTCTTTTATATTTTAGTTCATAAGTAATTCTTGCATGTTCTCCGTTGTTATTTATTGCTTTGACCAAGTAGTAGGTAGTGACTCCAAGAGGGAACGTTATGCTCGATTGTGGGTTCATGCCCCTCGATGACTAGCTTGAGTGACAGAAACATGAGTCTAGGGGATGTGCTGTTGCCACAAGGGGGAAAACAACGGTGCTTGTGCCCGCGGGTGCAAGGATTGTTTACTTTACGCAAAGTTCTTTTAATGCAGTTGTCTGTTGCATTGAGTTTACACTATGGGTGGGACTCGCAACTTAATACCAGCGAGATGTTCTGGATAGATATCTCAAGGTGGATGATTAGTAGTAGATGCAGATGGATTTCAGTCTACTTACTTTGGCGTACCGCCCATGCTTTGAACCTCAACCTTTCTTGCAATGTAGTCAGCATTGGTTTGCGTTCGTGGTCCTGTCAATTGCCCAGCTGTAATTTGTTACCTCGCATAGCTGTTTTATCGTCTTTTGGGAGAGAGACATCACTAGTGAACATCATGTGACTCCGGTCCATTTTACTATCATTGATCACATACACTGTTTACTTTCCGCTATTTTATTTACTATTGCAAATTACTATCTATCACTACTATCATATTGCTTTTAACCCTTTGTGAACTACAAGGCTGGAGAGATTGACAACCTCTCTGTACTCGTTGGGAGCAAAGTTATTTGTATCTGTGTACAGGTCCACGTTGATTGCTAATTGCGCCGTTAGCGGTTAAAACCTACCTGTTGAACTTAGGAGTCTCTGGGGATTCGATCCTTGGCATCTTTGCTAGGGGAAAACACTTCTACTTACTGCATCTTACACCTTCCACTTGGGGTAATCCAACGAGGGGTTCGAGGCCCATCAAGGAGTATTTTCTGGCACCGTTGCCGGGGACTCCACTCTTCAGGATAGGGGAGTTGCATGCTATCTTTTACCTTTGCTTATTAGTCTTTTTAGTTTACCTTTCATATTTGCTTTAGTTCCTCTTATCAAAAATCACAAAAATTATATTTACCTTCCCGTTAGTAGTACTATCTGTTTAGTTAAACATGTTAGGATTTGGAGCTTTGAGGGAATCAGAGGTTTTAGATTTCCATCAAAGGGATGGAGAAAATATGAAGAAGGCATGGGACAGGATTTCTGATGCACATAGGAGAATTATGCCTTGGATACCTATAAAAATTGTGCTTAGGAATTTTTACCATGGTCTTTTAAAATGGTGTAAACACTCCCTTGACATTATAGCTGAGGGAGATTTCTTAGAATGTGATGAAGCTAGAGCTCTTGAGATTATACATGGTCTATCTAGTTACTTTGTTTATGATCATAACTTTGATACTATCATAGATAGACTTGCTACTATTGAGAAAAGAATGGATGCTCTAGACTTAACGAAGGTAGAGAAACCCAAACCCAATAAGAGAGATATTTTGGAAATAGATAATGACTGGGAACCTCTTGTTAGGATTAGCATCTCTAATCAAGACTTCCTTGCTTATTGTGATATTGGATCTATGGTTTCTACTATGCCAAAAGTTGTTCGTGATTCTTTAAAATTTAACATTGATAGATTACCATCTTATCATGAACATACTAATGGAGATATTTCTGAAATCCTGGGAAAAATAAAAGATGTGCCAGTTAAATTCCTTAAAGGGATTGCAATGATTGATTTCTTCATCATGGAGCCAAACCAAGGAAATATAGTGCTTGGAAGGGACTTCCTCCGAGCAGTTAAAGGCTTCATCGATATAGGTAAGGGACAAATCCGCTTACGCGGGAAGGCAAAAGGTGTGTACCCCTTTCCTAGAAGGAGCAAGAATGAACTTGTTGAGGAATCATTTGAACCAATGTATAACTCTGATTATTATGATGAATATTGATTCCTCTATGCATTATCCCTAGCTTAAAGGCATAAAAGAAAGCGCTTTTGGGAGGCAGCCCACATGAATAAATTTTTTGCTTTTGTTGTGTCTTGATGTTGTTTACTGCTGTAGCATCATCATTGTATCTTTGCTATTCATATTTGTGCCAAGTATAGCCTCTGATTGCTAGAAAGTTCAAAAGTTGTGAGGTGCTGTCCAGGAAACAGATTCTGTCCTCTGATAGAAAAATTCGTATAAAATCACCAGATCATCTGTTTGGTCTGAATTTTTTCGACAGCTTTCTCTATATAATTGTCTTTTGTGTGTCAGTTCTGAGTTTTTCTATTTGAGTTGCAGAAGTATCCCGAACAGGTCAATTACTGCCTGCTGTTCTGTTTTTCACAGATTCTGTCCTGTTTTGCCTTACCTTCACTTTGCAAATTAAGAACTTGCTTTTTCTTTGCAAAAACCTTTTGGCAATCTTGAGAAACAGTAGAACTTCAAGAATATCCTTATTTCCAGCAAGGTATAATTATTTTATTAAGGGTACTAACCTCGCTAATCAGATTATGATGAGTTATGTATGAAGGGAGTTTTCAAGTGTGCGAGGGAAGATGATAAAAAGATTCAGGAGTGTCAAGCGCTCAAGCTTGGGGATGCCCCCGTGCACCCCCAAGAAATATTCAAGGAGACTCAAGCGTCTAATCTTGGGGATGCCCCCGTGCATCCCCTTCTCCATCAACATTATCAGTTCGTCTTTCGTTCCGCTATATTTTTATCACTTCATGTGTTATGTGCTATGCTTGGAGCGTCTTGCTTTTAGTTTTCTTTTTAGTTTTTCATAACGAGTCGGAACCCAGCATTCCTTTATGTGGGAGAGAAACACGCTCCACCTCTACCCAGAACATTACATAGAATTTTCATTGTCTATCTATGTTGTGTGTGTTCTTTGTCTTTTAAATAGCTACTATCGTGCTCTGCTCTTAGTATTCATGCTTATCTTTTCAAGAGCTTCTATTTAGTTGGTTGCTTGAACTCTTTTTAATAACCATGCTCACCTTATTAAGAGAGTTTGCTTCCATTGCATGGGTTAATGTGTCTATGATAAAGATGCTACTTTCATGATGGTGCTTAGTAGTTCAGGTTTTCTTTTGGTTAATCTCGAATAGCTAGGGGGTTCCCAATGTGTCATTGGAATACCAACTTGGTTTGTTTGCCTATGATGTGGTATGGTTTAGTAATATCTTCCTTTGAGAATTTATTTTGATTGACTTGGCGTATGCTCACGCATATTCAAGACTATAAAGAAAGTCTGTCAAGCCTTGATGATCTTTTGTTTCTAAGTAGCGATATAACTACCATGCCTGATTCAATATTGCTTTGTCGCTCTGCATGATTATGATCGTCATTGATCTCTTAGTTGGTCGCTCCCAGTATTTTGCTAACCTCCACCTGCACTAAGCAAATTAACCATGTAATATATAGCTCATGGGAAAGTAGCCTAAAAACTATTGTGGTAAAGAATATGTTGCTTATGTATCTTATTTCTTATGAGTTGCTTGCTGAGCGGTAACCATGTTTCTGGGGACGCCATCAACTGTCACACTTTTGTTGAATATCATGTGAGTTGCTATGCATGTTCGTCTTGTCTGAAGTAAGGGTGATTTACCGTGGGTTGAATTAATATGCATATTGTTAGAGAAGAACATTGGGCCGCCAACCAAAGCCATGCATCATGGTGGAAGTTTTAGCTTGGACCTTAATCCTCAATCTCTCATGAGAATATGCTTATGCATTAAAGAGGAGTCCATCATCTATTTTCTATGTTGTCCCGGTATGGATGTCCTCAAGTTGAGATTTATCAAAAACGAGAAATCAAATGGGATCTATCTCCTTGGACCTTTGTACAGGTGTCATAGAGGTACCCCTTTGTGACACTTGGTTAAAACATATGCAATGCAATGATAACCCATGGGGATCCGAGCTAATTAGGACAAGGAGCGAGCACTATTAGTATTCGATCCATGAGGCTTGCAACTTATAAGATGTTTTATACATGACACATATGAAGTACTACTACCGTTGACACAATTGCTTCCATGTTTCATAATAAAAAGCTCTAGCACTTCAAGCATCAACTACTGAGAGCATGATTGTCATTCTGAGTGTAATGTGCATTGTCCCAAAGTAGCATTGTCTTTTGCATGATTGGGATATCGTTTATTTTGAAATGATTGTATCTAGTCATCACTTAAACCTTGAAGGTGCCCCTGCACTTATGTTTTGCATCACTAAAGGGGGCAAGCTAGATATCACTTGATCATATTTGCACATCATGTTCATTGCAAATCTTTTTGATGTTTCAGTTTCATGTTGTAAAACTTTCAGTCATTTGTGATTTTCTCTTGAGACAACTTAATTACTTTAGAATCATTGTCTCAGTAAGCTTTTGTCATATGACTATGAGAAAGTCTTATATGGTTAATAGCATGTCACCACAGAAATTATTCTTGTTATCATTTACCTACTCGAGGACGAGCAGGAATTAAGCTTGGGGATGTTGATACGTCCAAAACATATCTATAATTTCTGCTTGCTCCATGCCACTTTTGGGTGATATTGCTATGATATTCATACACTTCCATACACTTTTGATCATATTTGGACTAACTTACTAATCCAGTGCACCCCAGTGCCAGTTTCTATTTTCGGCGGTTTTTGTATTTCAGGTTTTCACGTTTCGAGAACTGCCCAGAAAAATCCACAAAAAATATATAAAAAATCAGCGTATCGGGAATGACACTGCTTCCAAAGGGGAGCCTGGGGGGCCACAGGGGCCCCAGGCGCCCTGTGGGCGCCCCCCCCCCCCCCCGGGTCGCGCTGGGGGGACGCCTCGGCACCCCGAGAGCCCCCCGGTGCCCTACTTTGGCAGATATTTAAAGGGTCCCCCGTAACCCTTGAAACAGGACTTCTTTTCGCGATCCCATCTCTGTTCCGCCGCCGCCGCCGCTTCCAAGATCGGGAGAACCAGGAGAACTCTTCCCGGCACCCTGCCGGAGGGGAGGATCACCACCGGGAGCTTCTCCACCACCATGGACGCCTCCCGGATGACTCGTGAGTAGTCTCCCTTGGACCATGGGTCCATGACCAGTAGCTATGTGATGTTCTCCTCCCGTTCTTGTGCTTCACTAATTAGTCCTCGTGAGCTGCCCTACATGATCGAGGCACCTATGTAATCCTTGTGTTGTTGCTATGTTGAGTTTGCTGGGATCCGATGGATTATGAGATTATGTTCAGATTGATCTTGAGTAATATATTTGATTCACCTCTTTTATATTTTAGTTCATAAGTAATTCTTGCATGTTCTCCGTTGTTATTTATTGCTTTGGCCAAGTAGTAGGTAGTGACTCCAAGAGGGAACGTTATGCTCGATTGTGGGTTCATGCCCCTCGATGACTAGCTTGAGTGATAGAAACAAGAGTCTAGGGGATGTGCTGTTGCCACAAGGGGGAAAACAACGGTGCTTGTGCCCGCGGGTGCAAGGATTGTTTACTTTACGCAAAGTTCTTTTAATGCAGTTGTCTGTTGCATTGAGTTTACACTATGGGTGGGACTCGCAACTTAATACCAGCGAGATGTTCTGGATAGATATCTCAAGGTGGATGATTAGTAGTAGATGCAGATGGATTTCGGTCTACTTACTTTGGCGTACCGCCCATGCTTTGAACCTCAACCTTTCTTGCAATGTAGTCAGCATTGGTTTGCGTTCGTGGTCCTGTCAATTGCCCAGCTGTAATTTGTTACCTCGCATAGCTGTTTTATCGCCTTTTGGGAGAGAGACATCACTAGTGAACATCATGTGACTCCAGTCCATATTACTATCATTGATCACATACACTGTTTACTTTCCGCTATTTTATTTACTATTGCAAATTACTATCTATCACTACTATCATATTGCTTTTAACCCTTTGTGAACTACAAGGCCGGAGAGATTGACAACCTCTCTGTACTCGTTGGGAGCAAAGTTATTTGTATCTGTGTGCAGGTCCACGTTGATTGCTAATTGCGCCGTTAGCGGTTAACACCTACCTGTTGAACTTAGGAGTCTCTGGGGATTCGATCCTTGGCATCTTTGCTAGGGGAAAACACTTCTACTTACTGCATCTTACACCTTCCACTTGGGGTAATCCAACGAGGGGTTCGAGGACCATCAATGATCCACAAGGACACGTTTCGCGCCAGAGTGGTACGGCAACCCTGTCCTGGAAATCATGTTGTTGGACAACGGTGAACCTTCGAATTATGAAGAAGCGATGGCGGGCCCGGATTCCAATAAATGGCTTGGAGCCATGAAATCCGAGATAGAATCCATGTATGAAAACAAAGTATGGACTTTGGTGGACTTGCCCGATGATAGGCATGCCATAGAAAATAAATGGATATTTAAGAAGAAGACAGACGCAGATGGTAATGTGACCATCTATAAGGCTCGGCTTGTCGCTAAGGGTTATCGACAAGTTCAAGGGATTGACTACGACGAGACTTTCTCTCCCGTAGCGATGCTTAAGTCCGTCCGAGTCATGTTAGCAATTGCCGCATTCTATGATTATGAGATATGGCAAATGGACGTCAAAACAGCATTCCTTAATGGCTTCCTCAAGGAAGAACTGTATATGATGCAGCTGATGGCTTCTCGCCCCTCGTTGGTTACCCCAAGTGGAAGGTTTGAGATGCAGTGTAGCGGTAGTTTTCCCTTGGCAAAGATACCAAGGATCGAATCCCCTGAGACTCCGAGGGTCAACAAGAAGGTGTCAACTGCTAGCGGCGCAACTTAGCGATTGACATGACCTGCACACAGATACAAATAACTTTGCTCCCAACGAGTACAGAGAGGTTATCAATCCCTCCGGCCTTGTCGTTTACAAAGGATCAAACGCAAGAGATAATAGTGATAGTTATGACTGCAACTAGTAAGTAAGAACATGAAGTAAATAACGGGTGTGATCAGTGATGGTAATATGGACCGGGGTCCCATGATGTTCACTAGTGATGTCTCTCTCCCAAAAGACGATAAAACAGCTAAGCGAGGTAAACGAATTACAGCTGGGCAATTGACAGGATTATGAGCGCAAACCAAAGCTAACTATGCTGCAAAGAAAGGTAGAGGCTCAAAAGCATGGGCGGTACGCCAAGGCAAGTAGACCGAAATCCATCTGCATCTACTACTAATCATCCACCTTGAGATATCTATCCAGAACATCTCGCTGGTATTAAGTTGCGAGTCCCACCCATAGTGTAAACTCAAAGCAACAGACAACTGCATTAAAAGAACTTTGCGTAAAGTAAACAATCCTTGCACCCGCAAGTACAAGCACCGTTGTTTTCCCCCTTGTGGCAACAGCACATCCCCTAGACTCATGTTTCTGTCACTCAAACTATCATCGAGGGGCATGAACCCACAATCAAGCATAACGTTCCCTCTTGGAGTTACTACCTACTACTTGGCCAAAGCAATAAATAGCAACGGAGAACATGCAAGAATTACTCAAGAACATAAATATAAAAGAGGTGAATCAAATATATTACTCACACACAATCTGAACATAATCTCATAATCCATCGGATCCCAGCAAACTCATCATAGCAACAACATAAGGATTACATATGTGCCTCGATCATGTAGGGCAGCTCACGAGGTCTAATCGGTGAAGAACAAAGAGGGGAGGAGAACATCACATAGCTACTGGTCATGGACCCATGGTCCAAGGGAGACTACTCACAACTCATCCGGGAGGCGTCCATGGTGGTGGAGAAGCTCCCGGAGGTGATCCTCCCCTCCGGCAGGGTGCCGGGAAGAGTTCTCCTGGTGCTCCCGATCTTGGAAGCGCGG